>JALGBA010000119.1:0-1200000 GCA_023970755.1 Azemiops feae | reverse complement strand
AACATACTAAAAATATATTAAAATGTTATTACATCTTTGCTATTCCAGACATATTACCAAATTTCTTTACTTGTATAAGCTGTTTTATATAAGCTTAACTGCTTAAGGTGGCCCTTATAAAGAACATTTATCCACACATTTAATAAGGACTCCAAACTTAGAATAAGTCATAAACAGTTGAAGTAGGAGAGGGTTATTGGGGGAGGGGTTGCTTTTTTCCCCAGTCTAAGTTTTAAAAAAAAATACTCTGCACAAGCCATGATTAGCGGCTTCATTGCTAACTTTTCTCTCCTCTGATTCACTTGTGACCTCATTTACCAGCAACTTTCACAACACCCAGTGAATGACATCAGTGACTAAGTAAATTGATTAAAACAAGATAGGGAGTACTCCCTCTGACTAGAAAGAGTACAGCTCAACACAGCCATCAGGAAACCAAAAGGAATTGCACGTCAATATTGCTGGAACATTTTACTTTCTACATTGACCTTGGTAGGACAACTGATGTTCATTCAAAGTAAGCAAGATGGTGAAAAGATGTGTATTTTGTATCCTGAAATGATCTTGCTGGTAACAGAAGATCAATATTATGGTACATTTCAATAACTAATCAATGGTAACAGGCTGTTGCATTTGATCTGCAAGAACTGAATTGCTTGAAACCATTGTTCACACCAATGACGTTCCCAAATAGAAAATACTAGTCATGCAAGCCACACTTGATTCTACTGCAAATATGTCAGTGAAGTGAACCTGAACTAGTGAGATTACTATATCTTGAAAAGGAAACACAGTCAAAGAACACAACCAGCCACGTACCCAGCCTCCATTGTTCTGGATCCAATTGTGCAGGTGCCTGTTCATGTACTCAGTCATCCATTCAGCAATACTGTCCACCAGAGGTGACATCTCCCGACTGACACTTTCCACACACAGCATGCCACCAAATTCAAAGAATGCGACAATCCTTCCCCAATTTACTCCATCTCGGAACAGCTCTTCCACAACAGCCATGAAATGACTTCTGGCCGTGACTGGAGTCAAGTGCAGTTGACCAGACATCTGGGTAAAGTCCCTCTGATACCTCCGTGAAAACTCATCACCAGCTTGGCATAGTGTGGAATAAACAACTTGGGGTACAGGATGTACTTCAGTGGCAGCCAAGTTACTAACAGCAGCAGAAGGCAGAGACACCAGCTCTCCAAGAGCAGGAAAGGTCCCAACAGCAGAAGAAACATTTTCTCTGTCTCCACTGGCAACCCAGTCATATCCTTTCTGTGACAGCTTGTAATGGATGTACCTCAGCACTATCTCCCGGTTACTGTAATCTCTTATCCCAGGATGAGCCATCATTTACAACAGAGTGCTGGGAGGGGAATAAAAAGAAAGATAAAATGTCCCCCTCCCCACCCAAAAATTAAAGCAGCCAGTAATAACAAGTGCCAGTGTTATATAGCATCCAGTTCCTTTATTGTGTGTAGTTCCATTTGTGGAGGTGGAGGTGAAGTCCTTAGATCTTAAATGTATTTCTGTCTTCCCAGCGTCTCTTCTTTCGTATAAGACAGGGGATGGAGACCAGAGTCAAAATGAAGCCAATATTGTATTCCACGTGTAATATTTATTATAAAATTAATGTTCAGAATCCTTCCTTCCTTTGGGTTGAAATACATCTAAAAAGAAAAAGAAAACCAAACATCCTTTTTCAAAATTGGGTGCTTTCCCCCCCTCCATTCTAGATGCTGATCTAGTCTATGGAAGAAGATGCTGTGCATACATTTCAATTCTCCTCCCTCCCCCTTCAAAATGATTTACAGATTAAAGCAGCTTCCAATGCAAATTCATGTAAAGCACGTTTAACAAAACACTTATTTTTTCATAAAGAAAAGTTAACACGAAGTAAATTCCCTGTAGAAAATACTTACTGGAATTAGAAATGTTTTTTTCCTCTCAAATGTCCTTACAGAAGAAAAAGCAAACAAAAAACTTCACAGGTCTCTTAAAATATTAAATATAAGGATTTTTGATGATCCCAAAAAAAAGGGGGGGGGGAATAAAGAAGCAAAAGAGGCCTTCAGCTCCTGTTGAATTAGTTTGATTTCCAAAAATATTTCTTGGATTTCTGTTTGGATGACATTTCCAAAGATATGTCAGAGCTCACAAATCCTGGTTCTGAACTTCAGAAAGGAGACCAAGCCAAAACAGAGGCAGAAGGGGGAAAAAATAAATTCTGAAAAGCATCAGAGAAATGCATTTTCAGTTGAGGCTCTGGAATTAGTAGGGTGCTCCAGTGCCATAGAACGTAGTTTCATTCAGACACGGATCCTGAACTCAATACACCTAAACCATCATCACCAATCACCATCATTCTCTGAAATTATAACCCCCCCCCCCTTCTTCTTCGCTGCTTTAACTCCAGGAGACAGACAGACAGATAGACAGACCCACATCCATAATTGGGAAGAAGCCAAATAAGTATAAGGCAAAAAGCAAAGAGAAGAGGTGTCTGAAGTATTAATTGATCCTAATTACCCTCCCTCCCCCCACCCTCCCTCCCCGGTGCCCTTGGTACCCCGAGCAGCCTCGTAAAGCTTCCTAGTCACGAGGCGCCTCCTCCTTCTCCAGCGTCGGCTCCAGATTGGATGTGCTGCGTTCGGCGCGGAGGCTCCAGCTGCCGATGGGGAGGTCTCGGCGGCGGGGGAAGGCATAGTCAATGCAGCCGCACACGGGGGGAGGAGACAGAGGAGGGGAGCTCCTAACGCTTCAGGCTCGGCAAATGGGGCAGCCTTTCTTCTAGCCCCACCTCGCTCTTCATTCAAGAAAAGGGGGGGGGGAGAGAAGACGCAGAGGGAGGGCGCAAACTCTCGCCTTTTCGCCGCTGCCGCCCCGGACGAGGCTTGCACGGCTGTGAGGCTGAGCTGCCTTTCCCCCGAGCCTGGAATTGGTGTGCTTCTTCACCAGGGCTTCAGGCTCCGATGCCCCTCGCGGGGTGAGGGTGGGTGGTCCACGATGGGGAAGGGTGGACTGGGGGGGGAGAAGTCAGGACGTTCCCCTTGGCTGTTTTTCATTCATTTTTATTGTTTCGATGGGTCGATTTTTGAAGAGGTCCTGGGAGAGGAAGAAGAAATTGTATTCAAAAGCGCCTCTCAGAGTTGTACTGGCCGGGCAATCGCTGCGGCAGGTCAAGGGCGCTTAGATCCGAAGAAGAAGAAACAGGCCGAGAAAGAAGAGGAGGCACACTTGTCCGAGACCACCCAGTAGCTTCCTATGGGAGCTACAACCGCAACCCATCTCCAGCTTTGCAAAAATGTTGGACACTAACGCTGGGGGAAGGAGAGTAATATGGTTGAGGAAGTGTGCTGTGTAACATCCCAGCTGCCAAGAATATGCGCGTCCAGATTTTTTTTTTTTTAGCCAAGTTTAGGAAGCGTCCCCCCTCTATCAAACAGCGATGCAAATGTAGCTGCGTCTACAAAGCGGGGGGGGGGGGCGTCTCTGTCCTTCATAGTTCCTAATCAGGCAGGCATCTCTCCGCAGTAGAACCGATCCCCGCCCTCCCCCCTTTTGGGGTCTCCCAGCAAAAGTTGCCCCAAGAAAATCAGCGGGGGTGCGGAGAGGTCGCTATTCGTCCGGACGCGCGTATTCGGAAATGGGGGGGGGGGGGGAGAATATTATTTGTATCCATAGGGTGCCACCTGCCGTCCAGCCTGAATGCTTTCCTCAGGCTGGAATCTGTCCTTGAATCTCCTTGCTCAGTTTATTCGCGCCTTTTCTTGAAGGGACTATGGAAAGACTTGTGTATACTGTCAGCGTGTGGGTGAGAAGAGCTGTGCAGTTTTCAGCTGGTGGAAGGCGCCCAACCAAGCACTTCTGTTCTGGGTCTTGTCATAAAAATTTTCGGGTCTAGGACATTTTATGCACTTTACATCCGGACTCTTAACAAAGCGTTCTCCAGTATTAAAATAACAGAGGTTGTTGTCAAATCCCAGTTCTTATTGCTGTTTAGTTCTTCTGCCTCCCCTTCCTCCTGCCCTTCACATTGTTGAAAATATGTTGATACACATTATCAGATAATTATCTGGAAATAACACTATAAAATCTCTTATAATTTAGGCCAGCAATGGCAACCTTATGACATGGGTGTTAAGGGGGTAACACGCCATGGCATTTTGGGTGATACGCCAGCGCTCATCAACAACCAACTATTCTTGAAAGTTTGCCCCGTTTTTGCACACTTGGGAGGCTGCGCGAGAATGAGATGTTCTGCATTACCTCTAGACATTGCGCAAGAGGGTCATGCTTTCGCACATACTCCAAAGATGCATGAGAACGGAATGAGTTTTCGCTTGATTTTGGAGGCTGCGGAGGAGCATTTTCTGAAGCTGCTTCAAGAACAAAGGTCTAGTCTAGTGTGACCGGGAGCAGCCTTGGGTAGGCCAGAGTGGTATGTCAACAGAAAGACAACATCACATAAAGGTAAGCGGCACACGGCAGATCCTGAGGGCTGCTGGGCAATCATGCTATTTCTCTAGGCTCATGCACCTTGGGAATGGCACAAGGTGGCCCTTTTGAGTGGCTGGTCTGGCATTAGGGCTGAAGTTGAGGCCTGAGTCTCTACTTTAGGCCCAGCCTCAGAGCTGCCACAAAGTGCTGATGTTCAGAGTGGGCTTGATTGAGTGGAATTGTTTCTCTTTTGTTGGGGGGGGGAGGTGTGGCACACCGGAAGAATCAAATTAGGCATTTTCAAAATTTTGACACACAGAGTCGAAAAGCTTTTCCACCACTGATTTAGGGCGCAAAATGCTCATTTAAATATTAATAGCTTGGTTTATAACACAATATTAGATGGCCTAATATACAGATAAACCATTCTGCTTTTTTGGCACTCTGGATAGAAAAGCAGAAAGGTATACTGTATTAAGCCATCTAACAGTTACAAATAACTTTCGGAGTTTTCAAGATTCACCATCAAGCCAAATGAAGAAAACATGGTAAAATACATACCTGACTGCTCTTAGGATCTGAGGCATCGCAAACTTTGCTCAGTCCATAGGAAACCCTAAAATGCAAATTGGTCCTTCATGGAGAAAGCATCCTAGAAAATACCTCAAAAGCTATGGCTGGCCAAGGGTATGTGAGCTGCTACCTGCCCAGCTCAGAAAGATCGGCTATTAGACCAGCTCAGCACAGAAAGACTGGCTGAACATAGAAGAGGCCTCAGAGGGGCAACAGCTGGGGGCAGCTAGAAAGACCGGCTGAGCATAGAAAGGTAGTCAAAAAAAGCAAGGCAGAGAGGCTAGAGATAAGGAGCAAATTAAGAAAAGGAAGGATAGGGATGAATTTTTGGGCAGAGAGCAGAAAGCTAAAAGCAAATTCCTTGTTGAGGAGAAAGCAGCCCTTTCCTTCGTTAAATAGCCCTACACTAACATTAACTTTTAACTTCAATATAAGCTGCAATTTTTTTCTTTTAAAACCAAAGGGTATACTGCCACATACTTTTATCTATACCTAAGTAACTAGGCAGAAAAACAAGCACAAACAGGCAGAAAAAAGGACAGAATAATTACCTAGAACAGAGAAGCTAGAAACAAGGCTAACGGCAAAGCACATCCACCAACGAAAAAGAGTGATTTTCAAACAACAAATTCATGGAACAGGTGACCGATACTATTGTGGTATGCATGCATTAGATGTAAACTATGTGAACTATTAGAGGAAAAAGCACTTAGAGGCAACTTAGGCACTTAGAGGTAACTCTAGCCAAACCCCAACCTACAAAAAAAAGCTATACCCAAACTGAACCAAATAATGAACAAATAATTCCCAGAGGATTTGACCCTACTGATAAGCTGTTGGAAAAGGACAAATGGAGGTATGTCACACATAGAAGGAAACACAAAAATCAAAGAAAGAAGCAGCAGACATCTAAAAAAAACCCTACTGTCCAATCTAACCCAACCAGAAGCAGCCCAATAAAACTGAGCAATCGATTTCTCCCTTAGATTGAAACACGCAGACCCACAACCTCCCCCTCAAAGAAAACATGCAGACACCTAGCAAAGAAACAACTTCAAATATCCCTAAAAAGTCACATCAACAAACACACCTGAGATAAACAGAAAACCACCCTAGACTGCAGCCCCAAAAAAAGGAAGGTGAGTGTTGGTAATAGGAGATTCTATCTTCAAAGAAATAGAACCATCCATCTACAGACTGGACATACAATCCAGGGAGGTATGTTGTCTCCCTGGAGCAAAAATCAAAGAGGTGGCTGAGAACCTAACCAAAATAATTAGGCCCACAAAATAATTAGGCCCATTGGCTAAAGGGTTGGTGTCACCAAGAAAACTTTGGTTTCCTGGACCACGGACTGCATTTCCTATGCGAAGGACTCTTGGCAAGGGATGGGCTGCACCTCACGAAAACAGGGGAAAATGTACTTGGAAAACAATTGGCCCAACTCATCAGGAGGGCTTTAAACTAAAATTGAGGGGGAAGGGTGACCAATCTTTAGAATCTCTAGAACCCAAAACCAATCATAAATCTCAAGAAAACAAATCAAACAATGAGATAGACAGTGATGAGAAAAAAGGAAAACTCAAACAACAATCAGGAGATGCAGGAAGCACCCACGGACAGGCATAAAAGTTTTAAATGCTTATATACAAATGCTCAAAGCTTGGGGAACAAACAGGGTGAACTAGAAGCAATAGTACACAAGGGTGGATATGACATAGTTGGCATTACAAAAACCTGGTGGGACGAAACCCATGACTGGAATGGACTGATGGATGGATACAAATTGTTCAAAAGAAACAGGTCTACAAAAAGAGGAGGGGAAGTTGCACTATATGTAAGAGAACACTACATATCTACAGAAATGCACATGATCAAAGATAAAATCTCTCCAGAATGTATATGGGTCAATATAAAAGAGAAAAAAAGTGATATTGCCATAGGTGTATATTACAGGCCACCCAACCAATCAGAAGAAATAGATGAACTCTTTGCCAACCAGTTAATGATGAATATAAATCACTGGGATCCGACAGATTACATCCCAGAGTTCTGAAGGAGCTGGCAAATGTTATCTCAGAATCATTAGGCCATAACTTTCAAAAATCTTGGAGCACCAGGGAAGTACCTGAGGATTGAAAAAGGGAGGATGTGGTTCCCGATCTTCAAGAAAGGGAAAAAAACAGACCCAGGAGACTACAGACCAATCAGTCTAACATCAATACCTGGGAAGATCTTGGAAAAGATAATCAAAAAACAGATGAGAACCACATCAGCCCTTTTCCAATCCTCAGGTACTTCCCCAGTGCTCCAGGATTTTTGAAAGATATGGTGCAATGGTTCTGAGATAACATCTGTCAGCTCCTTCAGAACTCTGAGATGTAATCTGTTGGGTCCTGATGACTTATATTCGTCAACGTTGGATAGGTGTTCTCTTACCATTTTCTTCCTTATTTTAATTTTTGTTTCTAGTTTGTCTTTTGCAGTACTTTCTTTTGGTATGTTGTGCTATAATTTCTTTTTGTGTGAAGACTGATGCAAAGAATGAGTTAAGCAGCTCTGCTTTCTCCCTATTGTTTTTGTTACTTCCTTGCCATCTTCTCTCTTTAGTGGACCTACAGTTTCCTTGACTTTTTTCTTGTTATTAATTTTTAGTTCTTTAGTGTGCGAGTAAGCAAAATGATTCTTTCATTATACTTGTTGAATTTCGAAACCATGCACTCCCTATCCCAACCTTTATATAAGTTTACAAAAAATTAGTCTTATTTTATGTTACCACCTAGTGGCCATTTATATTTTTACACTTTGTAAAAATCAATCAATCAATCAGAATAGAGCTGGAAGGGAATATGGAGTCTTCTAGTCCAACCACCTGCTCAAGCAGGAAACTCTATACCATTTCAGATAGGTGGCTGTCCAGTCTTTTCTTGAAAACCTCCATTAATGAAACGCCTACAACTTCTGAAAGCAAGCTGTTCCACTTGTTTATTGTCCTCACTATTAGGAAGTTTCTCCTTAATTCCAGGTTGTTTCTCTCCTTAATTAGTTTCTATCCATTGTTTCTTGCTTGCCTTCTGGTGCTTTGGAAAATAAATTGACCACTTCTTCTTTGTGGCAGCCCCTCAAATACTAGAATACTGCTATGATTTTACCCCTAGTCTTTTTTTTCTCTAGACTGGCAATACCCAATTCCTGTAGCCGTTCTTCATATGTTTTTGTCTCCAAGCCCTTAATTGTCTTAGTTGCTCTTCTTTGCACTTTTTCCAAAGTCTCAACATCTTTTTTGTAATGTGGTGATCAAAACTGGATGCAGTATTCCAGCTGTGGTCTTACTAAGGCTTTATAAAGCGGTACTATTACTTCACATGATTTTGATTCTATGCTTCTGTTTATACAACCAAGGATTGTATTAGCTTTTTTGGCTGCTGCCGCACACCGCTGGCTCTTGTTTAAGTGATCATCCACTAGGACTCCAAGGTCCCTCTCACAGTTACTACTTTTGAGCCAGGTTTCCTAATCTGTACTTGTACCTTTGGTTTTTTTTCCTGCTTAGGTATAAAACCTTGCTTTTCTCCACATTAAATTTCATGTTGTTGGATAGGGCCCATTGTTCATGTCTGTCAAGATCTTTTTGGATTCTGAACTTGGCTTCTGGGGCATTGGCTATTCCTGCCAGCTTAGTGTCAACTGCAAATTTGATGAGTTCCCCTTTTACTCCCTCTATTTATGAAGATATTGAAGAGCAGTGAGCCTAAGATGGAACCTTGTGGTTCCCCACTGCTTACTTTCCTCCATGTAGATATAGTACCATTAAGGATGACTCATTGAGTATGGTTTGTCAGCCAGTTACAAATTCATCAGGTGGTGATGCTGTCTATCCCAATTTTTTTTAGTTTACCATGAAGTGAGTTGTGGTCTACTTTGTCAAATGTCTTGCTGAAGTCTAAATATAGTATGTCCACAGCATTTCGCTGGTCTACTAATTTAGTCACTTTGTCAAAGAATGAAATAAGATTGGTTTAGCATGATCTGTTTTTAACAAACCCGTGCTGGCTACTACAACATATACAATTTATTTGTTTCTAGATGTTCACAGATCTGTTTTTTTATTATTTTTTCCAGTATCTTCCCAGGTATTGATGTTAGGCTGATTGGTCTGTAATTTCCTGGGTCTGTTCCCCCCCCCTTTTTTTTTTTGAAGATGGGAATCACATCAGCTCTTTTCCAATCCTCTGGTAGTTCCCCGGTGCTCCAGGATTTTTTAAAGATATGGCGCAATGGTTCTAAGATAACATCTGCCAGCTCCTTCAGAACTCTGGGATGTAATCCATCAGGCCCTGGTGATTTATATTCATCAAGATCAGACAGGTGTTCTCTTACCATTTTCTTGCTTACTTTAATTTTTATTTCTAGTCCGTCTTCTAGAGTTATGTTTTTGGTAGGTTGGTCTATAGTTTCTTTTTGTGTGAAGACTGATGCAAAGAATGAGTTAAGCAACTCTGCTTTCTCTCTACTGCCTGTTTCTTCCTTGCTATCTTCTCTCTTTAATAAACCAACTGTTTCCTTGTCTTTTTTCTTCTTATTTATATGTTTTATATTTTATTAGCTTTGACTTTTGTTACAAGTCTTTTTTCATTCTGAGCTTTTGCTTTTCTGACTTCATCTTTGCAGATTTGGGCTATCTGCTGATATTCTGCCTTAGTTATGTGTCCCTCTTTCCATTTTTTTGTACTTATCCTTTTTGTCTTTCAGTTTATCAGAGAGATCTTTGTGCAACCATGATGGTTTCTTCTTGGAATTCTTGTTTTTCTTTTTCAGTGGTATTCTGTTGAACTGAGCTTTTATGATCATATTTTTCAGTTTTCCACACTTCTTTAGTTGTTTTCCCCTTTAGGATTTTTATCCATGGATTTTTTCTTAGGCTCTCTCTGAGTTTGTTAAAATCAGCTCTTTTAAAGTTTAGGACACTGGTTGGATTCTATTCTATTTGCTTGTGTTTGCATTATACTGAATTCCAATATGACATGGTCACTTTCACCCATGGTTCCGGTAACTTCAACTTCCTCTATCACTTCTTGTCTGTTAATAAGAATTAGGTCCAGCTTTTCCTCTAATTCCTTCCTCTACCTCTACTTTTGGATGATAAAATTGTCAGCTAAATTGGTTAGGAATCTTTTCGATCTCCCACTTGCTGCAGAGTTTGTCTCCCAATTGATATCAGGGTAGTTAAAGTCTCCCATTACTACTGAATCTAGATCTGAATTTATATTTCAGTTAGGGATTTGCCACAAAACGAGACACTCAGAAATGAATGCAGGGTTGAAAACATGCACTAAAATGACAAAAACAGGTATATATCATGATGCAATTTCTTCCCCTTTCATCATGTGACATGACCTATATACAAAAGGGTAGAGATTGCATTGCAATGGTGCAGTGCTGCTTTCTTCATTGGTGAAGACACCAACACTGACATCTCTGGGTGGACTCCATCTAAACTAGTCTGTTATATGTCCCCCCCCCAAAAAAGAGGAAATGCATAATAAAAAAAGAGCACCAAATTGCATAAAAACACCTTATATTGTTAAATATGAATATATGCAACTTTAAAATATATTTTTAATAAAAGTAAAATTTATCTCATGGTGCAGAAGATTAGGAAGCATCTTTCCCTGATGTTATATATACATTAATCTCTAAATGAACAAGTGCTCTTCTGTATGGATTAGAATAGGGCAAGTTATTCAAATAGGTTCTTCAAGGTTTTTAGCCCTTTGTATAGGGCAGTGATGGCGAACCTTTTAGAGACCGAGTGCCCAAACTGCAATCCAAAACCCACTTATTTATCGCCGGGTGCCAGGTGGGCATGGCCCACTGTGTGGGCGTGGCTGTGGTGGTCATGGCAGGCTGGGTGGGTGTGGCCAAGATGGGCGTGGTCATCTCGATGTTGCTCGTGGGGAGGGACGCCTGTGGGGGCTGGGCAGGGTTGGGGGAGATCCAGGTGGGGTAGTGGGCAGGAGGCTCATCCTGCGGGGTGAGGCGAGGCAAGGCGAGGCAGGGTGGGGGTACCATTGCCGTGGGGCAAGGCGAGGCAGGGACCGGGGCGGCTGCTGCCTGATACTGTTGGCCCCCACACACAGAGGCCAGCGAGCGCATGGGGGCCGACAGTGTCTGTCAGTAGCCACAGCCTGCCGGCCCCTCGACCGGCACACTCTGGGGCTCCGTAGCCCGCCACCAGCAGTTCAGAGAAGTGCCCACAGAGAAGGCTCTGAGTGCCGCCTCTGGCATGCGTGCCATAGGTTCGCCACCACTGGTATAGGGAATTGCACCAGTTAATAAGAACCTAGCTCCCAACAATAAGGAAAAAGAAGGTGTGGCCTTTTTTAAGTAAGGAAATATTTATCTTGTTACTCATAGGCATCTTGTTATTCATCAGTTATGGTACATTTAAGTATGTAGAAAATATAACAGTTGTCAATGCTTCTATAAAATAAGGAGAGAGAGAACTAGCTGGCTGAAGCAGAATCTGCCTCTATAGAGTTAAATCTTTTCTTAAACCTAAAGCAAATAAAATATCCAAATAATGAAAGATAACTATAGTGACTATACAATCCTTATTATTATTATTATTTTCAAAAATGCACTTTTGCCTTTTCTTTTTCTTTTTGGGTCATTTAACTTTTACCATACAAATGGTACCACTAAATGCAGTCTTTCACATTCATGTGAAAGATATGGAAGTTGAATTGTCTTTTTTTACATATACTGTTTGATTGTAGATATTTTAATTGGGATATGCTTTTTTGTAAAAAAAATTCTTGGCGTTGCTCTTGGCTTTTCCTTTGGAAAGCAAAATTATAAGCGTAAATAATTCAGTTCTTTTATTCTTACAAACCTTTTTCAGATTTGTCCTTAATTTTTTCCAAGAAAATATGGCCATTTATTTTATTTTATCCTTTTTTTTAGCTCTTATGCTCAAGCTGATTATCCCAGACTTTTTGAAACATGCTGCCAAGATGCATGATTACCTTTGCCTTACTGCACTCAACTGTAGATTGCCAGCCTACTTTTTCTCATAGCTTCTGTTTCTCTATTATTTGAAGAAGAAGAAAAAACAGAAGTAGAAGACACTTTTAAATAAAAGAATCTTCTCTCTAATTTACAGTTTACTTTGTACTTAATCTCTCAAATCAGGGTGCCAGTCATTCTGGAACAGGATGCCTAGTACAGTAGAACTAGCACCCAAAGGAAAATAGAAGTCTCCATACTTCTGAATAAAAAAGGCTTCAAGTTCAAATTCAGTTAAAAGAAAATGGGGAAAAAAAAGCTATGAAATGCCAGATAGCTTAAAGGAAGACTCCTCTTTTGTTCACTTGTTTTGCCAATAAATACTTTGCCAATCTAAATATTATAAGAATTAACGACTAAAAAGTGTGTTTGTGATTATCTTGAAGAGGAGTGGACTTGAATGTATTTTTCTTCATTACTGATGTATATATAACCTTTTTTTTGTTCTCTTGGGTAATGTGGTACGTATTACAATTATCTTTAAATCCAACGCAAGTAGTGATATTTCATGGAAACCTGAAGGCAGAATAAATGTGTAAACATAGACTTTTATCAACAATTTTGTTTGGAACTTTGAATGCATCTGGTTAATATTGTTATTGTTGATACTTTTCAAAGAGCTTGATTGGAACTGTATTTTTCCATAGCATGTTTCCCCATTGTATTATGTATTCCAGTTTGGAGAATTTTATCTTATTTTATTTTCTTATGTGTTTTATGTACTTAATGTATTTTATTGAATTCTGTTATGTGAATAAACCATATTGTTCATGAATATTTATTTTATTTTTATCCCATCTGTATTATTTTTTATAAATAACTCAAAGTGACAAACATACCTAATAGTCCTTCTTCCTATTTTCTCCACAACAACCCTATGAGGTGGGTTGAGTGACAAGCCCAAGTCACCAACCAGTTGTCATTCCTAAGGCAGGAGAACTCAGTTTCCTGGTTTCTAGCCTGGTGCCTTAACCACCAGAGCAAACTGGCTATCAATAATGTTAATGTCCTAGCTTGGGTCAATATAGGATCTGGCAAAATGTCCTGATACCCATTGTACTAATATTATGTCAAAGATCATTTTTAAAAAATATCTTAAAGTTATTGGGCAGATCAGTTCTCTCTCCTATTTTTTACTTTTGAGATATATTTCCTGCATAAAAAAGCATGCTTATTCCCAAATACAACCTAAAGATATCTAACTTCCCTGATGTAAAATTATTTGGCTGTGTCACTGCGAATTAATTTTAAGATTTACCCAGTGGCAAAGGAAATATTTTCAGAGAAATGCAGCCGCTTTCATCTTTGTCAGATACTATTTAACGAATCCAAGGAATCTGTTTAGCCATTAAAACCCCTTGGGGGCAGGCGTCCCGTATTAGTGTTAGTGGAATTAGTATTTTAATTCCACCGAAACAAGACTTGTCAATTAACATAACTTTCTTTTTCTGTTCTTCATTGATTCATTTCTTGATCTGTACTTGCTATAAATCCTTAGGATAGACCGAAAAGAAGAAGCGACTAAAAGCTCTCTCTTCTAAATCTAAACTTCAATCTGCTTAGGCCAGGGGTAGGCAACCTTGGCTCTTTTATGATTCGTGGACTTCCACTCCCAGAATTCCTGAGCCAGCCATGCTGGCTCAGGAATTCTGGGAGTTGAAGTCCACGAATCATAAAAGAGCCAAGGTTGCCTACCCCTGGCTTAGGCAAACCATAGCCTGATGATTCAGAAGGCATCCTGATCAGATCAACCTTTATTTTGAAGAACAGAGTTTCTGTTATCTACTGCATGTGCCTAGATATGAAGTGTTTATTCTGTCATTCAGCTTTATCTTTCGTTACTCTCTAGTTTATTGTTTTGGAAAGAAGTTTAAATTTATTTTTGTCTCAGTAGACTTTGGATTCCTCTCACAATTCTGTCATCCTATCTTTTAGGGGTGTAGCATCCATCCAGGCCATTTTTGTATTATCTGCAAATCTGGTAAGGATTGTCTCCATTTCAGCACTTAAGACCTGAATAAAATATTGAAGACAACCAAACATAAGAACATTGCTGCAAACCCCTCTATACCTCCTTCCAGTTTGATTTTGAAAATGTGCTGTAATTACATTTTTTTGGGGGGGGAAACATGCAGTAAACACACTACTTAAGATTTACTGATATATTATCAAAGATGTAAAAGTCAGCATTTGAATAGTGTATGAAAATGGAAGAAACTAAACAATCTGAACATCTTTCCAGTCACAGCAATTTGAAGGGCTTCTCGCTGAATCCTAAAATCAAATTTCCCTATTCTCGCAGCACTGAAGACAATAATTTATAAAAACATTAAAATAAAAATCTGGTCTGTTAAATTACAAAATCATTATACTTTCCAAAGGTTTGTGTTCAGCTTTCGATCACACCGCCATGTGCAGTTTCTTCAGGTTTATCATATTTGACCAGGTCATCCACGACTTACAACCATTTATTTAGTGATGGTCCAAAGTTACAATGGCACTAAAAACGTGATTTACAACCAGTCTTCACACTTATGATGGTCATAGTAGCCCCACAGTCATGTGATAAAAATTTGGGCGCTCGGCAACCAGCATGTATTTATGACGGTCTCAATATGTCGGAGTCACAAAATCTCTATTTCCAAGATTTTCTTGTCTTCTGTTCATAGGACATGTGTTGGCAATGAACTCAAATATAAATGGGTTTGAGGAGATTAGGTTATGGCAACTTTCAACAAATCAAGTCGTCTGATTTCAAAAATTCACTGCAGTGGGATAATGCTAGCCTGACATGGCTCCAAAGCCAAATTGACTCATTTCAAAGTTCCCAAGATTAAGGAACACTGCTGTAAACATTCAGCTTTTTGAAAAGAGAGTCAGAAGTCCTAGACCAGATTCACAACAATGGCTTCCATAAGAACTCTTTCTGTTTTACATTTCATTGCTTTGAAGCCTCACCACCAGGGAAGAGGCAAGAAGGAATTGGAGTGGATAAGTCCTTTCTCTTAACTTTATTGCAAATTAGTTTTGTTCCTGGAGGGAGTCAGGGGAAAAAAAGCAATATTACGGTGTTGGGTTTTGTTTTTTTTTGTTTTTTGTGGTAATTGCGAAGATTTGAAAATGGTTCCTTCTTCACAATCAGAAAATATCTTAAAAATATATGTCTGTAAATAGAAATATCTAGGGGGAATTCTGACACATACAATGAACACTGTAAGAATAGGAAGATGCAAAATTACATGAAAATAAACAAAATATTACATACTGCTTACTTGTGTTGCAATTCTATGTAACTAGGCACCTGGGGGGGGGGAGCCCCTTTGACATCAGTGAAATATACCAACATTGTGCTTATAATTCCGTAAGAGAAATCACAATTCAGCACTAGCATCTTAAGAAGTTATCGGCATCCTTTTAATATTGTAATTAAACTACTCTGTATGTACTTATGGGGAAGTAGAACCACTTCAAAGACATTTTTCAGAATGTGTTCCTTTCAAATTTCTAATTTGCAGCAACTGGTGATATTGAAAACCTAGCCATACACCCACTGGTTAGGTTGATTTTTTTCCCCTGGCTGGGATACTCCATTCCTGAAGGGTATGTGGATATTTATCTTCCTTCCTTCAGTATACAGTATTTCCTGCGCTGTGCCTCTGGTTGCCACACAACAGTAAGCCCTGTAGGCAATGAACTCAAATGTTCTGTTTGTCTCCAACAGTATCTTGGGATTGAATAGTTCATTTTTTGTTTCATCAGTCCAAAGCACTTTGTTCCAAAACCAGCCTGCCTTCCTTCCTCACAGCAACTTTTGGCAATGTACAGGTTAAAAACCATACAATAAAATATATAAAAGAAGGTAAAATCCAGGGAACCAAATTTTATTTATTTATCTGACAACTTTACATAGCTACCTCTTCTTAACCAGGCAATTCTGAGTAGCTTGCAAAACACAGAAAGAAAAATGCCATGACAAAGTTGTAAGGCAAATTAAAAACGAGAGTCCTAGCAGGATAAAAGAAAAACACGCCTACCAAGCTCCATTAACATTGCGACCACAGCACCTGAGGAAGTTTGGCCTTCAAAGCCTTGCCAACAAGACTGAAACCATCTGGATCCCAGGGTAGAAGCTGCTTCATAGGAGAGGTATTTTGATAGAGAAGGCATACCCCAAATAACAGAAATCTGCTCCACTATAACCGGTGGGATGGACAGAAGCCACTGGAGACAAGCTTGCTTTGCACGTTCCTCTGCTTTTACAAGGCTTTATCTAAGCTAGGGTCTGAGGAAGAAACCAGATCTTCAAGCTCTATTTAAAAGGCAGCAGAATCAGAAGGCACAATTTTTCATGATGATGTGGTTGGAGAAAATGTAAAGATGTAACTTTTCCATATATCCGTGATCAAACTATATTATGGATCTCTTAACATTTAATGTTAACTAAACTTTTCAATTAACTTTTTAGTTTGTGGTGATGTGTGTGTGTGTTCTGTTTTATACATCTGACTAGTTTCCTGTCCCGGCAGAGATTTTTCTTGACTTTCAAGTTGATGTCCCAGAGTTAGTAAAGATGTTGACAAAATTATATATTTCAGCAGGACAACGCTCTGTAACCAACCTCTGAAACAATATTTAAATATTGAAAGTTAAACGTTGGAATGGCCTTGTGAGTCCCCAAACTTGAATAATATTGAAAATTGGAGGGGCAATTTCAAACATTCAGTATATGTTTGGGGCCTTGAAATTATGGGGAAAAAAATTCAAAAACAAGAATAGGAAGGTTCTTAGTTGGCTACTAGAAATATTTAGAAGCTGTTAAAATATGTTCTGCTCTCGGAATATGTCGTTTTAAACTCACATTAGGATCATAGAATTGATTATGGCAGAACACTGAATGACTCAGAAGTCTACCTCAATATTATCTTATAATGTATTGAGCCCTCTAACAAAGAAACACATTTTACAAAAAAAGTGTCTGCCAGTACAAGTTATTCTGCCTCAGCTGCAAAAGCCAACATAGTCGAATTTTCCCCATCACTTTACTGCTATCTTAACAATTTCCTGGATTTTCTGCTGTCCAAATGTAACTGTAGTCAATACTTTTTATCCATTTGTGGTATACACGTGATCTCCTCTTTTCTAAAATATATATATTTGATTTTATGAGCAATGAAATGTTAAGACAGAATATATAAAAATGCCCAGTGCATCTTATACATGAGATCTCTGATGACTTTATAATTCAATCACAATTCAAATCTTAGCATCATTGTAGAAAAAAAATTAAGTGGAGGCAACACATCTAGCCATGGTATGAGGCTTGATGAGTTGCATCTGCCAATTGTTCACTATTACGAGCAAACTAAAAACCGGCATAGGACTGTGTCATTTTCTTTTCCCTATAAAATAAAGAGAGGAAGCGGTTTCCCTTAACTGGGATCACAATTTGGGGACAGAAATAATTCCATTATATAAAATATTTTCCTACTTCCTTAAATTACTGGCTATCAAATAACTGATGTCCAGCAAGTAAAAATGATTTAAAGAGATTTGATCCCAACTGCTATGCAAAGGAATGTTTCAATACCTTCTAAAAAAAAAAAAAGTAAGACATATGATCATTAACACGTTTGATCATGAGAAAAGTATGAGCACACCAGGATAGAGCTCACATTAGTCAATTAATTGCATTGCATTGCTCCCAGCAGGACCTGTCCCAGCAGTTTACTTTTGATCAGCAATCCAGAAGACTTCTCCACCCATAGTAGTTGGGATTCTAAACTGGGATCTAATGCATTTCAACCTCCTCGGTTCTGCTCAGCTCAGGGAACAATGCCCATAAATTCATTCCCCGTATTTTTTTCATGGCAGACATGAAGAGAAGGAGCCCTCAAGCTGTCCTCCCCCCCTTCCTCTCAGAACATTTTAAAAATCTCTTTAGAAATAAAGAAAATATTCTAAGTCCTTACTACTATGACAGCCATTAATAGAAACACATTTACACAGCAGGAGAACAAGTTGAACCAGTTTCGAAGAAAGGCGCAGAGGAAAGTAGTTTTTTTATTTAATAAAATACAAAATATTAAAATTTATAACTCTGCCACAGCAAAAAACTAAGCACTAATGGATTTTAGCTGTATTCAACATTAACATTAAAAGTGCATAACGTTTTTCACAGTGTACATTTATATATGACCTATTGTCTTCTTTATTATTAACTCTATTTTCACAAAATATGAGCCATAATTTTAAGTAAAGTTCAAGCCAGTCACAACTGTTTAGAGGAAAATCTGAAAATAACAAAAACTTTTTTTGGTTTTGGTTAAAGAAACGGAGTAATTGATTTTAGGTCAACGGTGAAGAAGCTTAATCCATCCATAAATGATCTTACAAAAACTCATCAGTTTTAGCAAGTTTATTGTGCCCTTGAAGAGAACTGCAAATGAGTCTTGCTTCTTCAAACTGTTTGTGGTATTTCTAACATCTTTTACAGAACTGAGAATTCAACGCTGAATGAAATGCCTTATTTACCAGCTTCAGTGGTCTTCTATAGCTACTTGCACCAACTCTGGCACATGGTCAGAATAGCAATCAGATTAACAGGTTCTAATTTAACAGTTCCAATTAAAACATTCTAAAAATATAGTTGCTTTCCTCCCAACATACAATTTATCTGAAACTTATGGGAGTGAAATTTGAAGTTTCAAGTTTATGAGACCTTAAGACTATATTGCATAGAAGACCATTATTATACTAACTCCATCCTTTCAAATTAGAAACTCAATTGGCTAAATACCCAAGTCCTTGCATCTGGATGATAAATTTCCAGATGTGCACACTGATACTGGTCTGTGGTGCATTGGGAACCGGGCTGTGCAAGTATGCGAAGCTCCATTTGCGCATGCATGGGATTAGGTTGTGCAGGCAAAACCATCCCCGCCCCCACCACATCAGTCCACAGAGCTGGAAAGGTTGGGTATCACTGCACTAAAAGCTTCTTTTAAAATATTAAACGTTGACATCCTATGTTTAAAACCGTAAGATAATATTGCAAGTGACATTACCACATAGGATTAAGCCAAGCGTGTTCTTGTGCAATGTTTAAGAGTATCAAGCATACAACTTAATAATTTCCATTTGTATAATACAATGTAAATCCACCTCTGCCTCTTACTGAGCTGGCAAAGAATAATCATGAATTAAATTACAGACAATGTTTATTATGTAGCAACACTTTACATCTGTTTTATTTATAGTCAAGGCATAAGGCATAAACAGAAAAACACACACACACACACACACACATCCCAGTTTCTCATGGGTCCTTCATTTTTCCCGAAGATTTGTTACAGTTAAAGCATTCTTCATTGCTCCCACACAGGGAACTTTGGAACATATTAATAATATCCTGCCATCCAGGTACAGCGTGTAATAAAACAGAATGAATACTTCACAAAACTATGTACTTAAGAGCAGAAAAGATTAATTAGCATATTTTATTAGACCAGGTGCCAAGAACTAATGGGAGGAAACCTACCAATTCTTGACCCGGTATATTAAATCCAATGGAACCGTCCTATGAAAGGTTAGTTCTCCAATTTGATATAGTCTTCCTCCCATAACTAACTATAATTTAAATTGTAAAAAAAGAGCTTTTGTTTATTTAAAGTGTCAGTATGGGCAAGACAACTCAACTGCATGACTTTTGAGAGGTACAAAATAAGGGTTAGATCTGAGGCAATTGAGATGTGTTCTACACCACAGAAATATGTTAACTGTATCTTAGATTTGGTTAGGCAACCCTACATTCTCCAAGGCATGGAGGGGACAGGAAGAGGGGGAGGGCAATGGCAGGGACAATGGCAAACATCTGTGAGAATTGTAGTCCTCAATATCTGAAAGAGACCAAGTTGTTTACTCCAATTCTGGATTAAATTCACCATTGACTAAATCCTTCAAAACTGCTAAAACAATGTATTTGTGCAGAATTACCAGCAAGAAGAGCACTCTGAAGCTCTGCTCTTTCATAAATTCATTTCTAAGGCAACATCTATAATTTCAAATAACAGAAAATAAAAACAGCAGTCTTCTTCATTAACACTTTTTCTGGAATTGTTCATTTGTTTCCTTCTTTCACCACTGAAGATCACCATCACTTCAGCATATATATCACTATGAGGCATATTCAGACCACACAAGCATGGTCCTATTTAACAACAAATTGTCCACCTTTCTAATCAGGATTCAGTTCAAAGCGTTGTTCTACTTCAGTCTGTCTTTTCAGTTTTCTCTTTTTCTATCATGCAACGGCGAACAATGCTGTCAAAACCTGCTATAAAATACAGGCTGACCAAGCGAAAAATGCCCAGGAACATAACCTGTAAGAGAAACCATCACATTTAATTTAATGTAAGTTTTTATTTTTAAAAAATGCAAAAATAACAGGTTTCATTATATGCAAATGAAGTATGTAATTCAACATATTTTGCCTAATAGGCATTTCGCAATTCTTACGAATTAAATCAGATGCAGCGAAATGAAAGTCTAAGAGCTTAATCTAATTCCCAATTTCCTTGCTGAGCTGGAAGATTACACCAAGTAATATCTATATCTCCGTGCATGACTCTTTCACTGATTATCTCTGTTTTCTTGTATGGATAAAAATGCTTAGCCAATGACCTCCTACTTGGTTCTGCCCTGTCCTGTAAATGTTTGTTCATGCAGGAGGACACTGGGATGGATGGCACAATTCTTAAGTGGAGAGGAGAGGCCTTAGCCTACCAGACCAAATATTCTACTTTAAATGAATGGTGGTGTTGCTAAAAAATAAAAATAAAGCAGCCTCAAGTACGGATGAGTACATATTTTATAAAAATGAATGTAATTCAGTCAAGAATAAATGGAGTGCCTTATCTTTCGCTGTAAGCTATGAATTACTACTTGAAAAGGAAGTAAGATTCAAATTAGAGAAACCAAGAGGAAGTTTCATGGAACTTTATGAAAAAGATCAACCCTAATCCTATGAATACTGGATTTACCCTCTCCTTGTAGGTCATGACATGATTTTAAAGTACACAGACCCATTAACTTTGACCATTACAAAGCATCACAATAATTCCAAAAACAATGCTTCTATCTTGATTTTTGTTTCTTACCGACTCTAGGATTTCAGCAATGGAAGAAACTGGAGCCATTCCATTAGTCAATATTGTCAACATGTGACCATCAGCACCGAAAGAACTAGCAAATTTTCCTTGCTGTGGGAAATCATAAAACCAAATCAAACACCAATAGATTATCAAAACAATTCCATCAATGTATGATTTATTTTTAGGAAGACTTCAAACAATAATAGTGTCAATTTCATGTGAACAACTACATATTACCTTTCTTAATGGGGACATTTCTATAAACTAAAATGGTGTTGTGTATACATAACCAAAGAAAGTGGATTTATCAGAATAAGCCATTTAAATTAACCAGAATGAAATAAAAATGCAAAGCCTATTAAACTAAACTGTCTTGTAAAACATGGAAGAAAGAACTTTGGGTGAAAGAGCAAATAAAATATATATAACCAATAGTACTGCCCAAACCTCTTTCCTCCTTTTATAATTTTATATACCTATTTTAGCTTTTGATACTCTTTGGAACAGAGGTGTTTTTTTTTTTTTTAACAATGTAAGACACTACATTTCTGATGCTACTCAATATTGTAATGTTAAAATTTTCAATTCTGATACTTGGAAAGAAAAGTTACTATACATGAAATCAATTTTTTGAAAAGTATAATTGTTTTATTTTTTCCCAACTAATAATCCACCCATGTTTGCTTGTCATCTAGGAAAAATGCAGTATTTTACTTACAACAGCATCCTTAACAATAATTTTGGCAACATATTCAGGTTGGCAGATTGATGATGCTTCTGAAATAAGTTTGGTTTCTAACACCTTAAATAGAAATACAAAGATAATATGTATATAAATGTATTGACAAATCTAGCCACAAAAAACACCCATCTGAAACATTACTGCTAAATAAAACAGATGCATCAAGAGTGATCCAGCAGTATCTATCTTTAAATCTTAAAATATATTATTTGTTTTTTGTAGATACCGAGAGTAAAATTAAATATAATGAAGTGTTTTATAGTGTCCATTGACTATTTCTATAACCATATATCTGCACCCAGGGATAATTCCCTCTTTTTGACTTAGCAAACTTTTTTATTTCTTTTTTTAAAAAGAATGTTTATGTTTTATAGTAATTTTATTAAACATTACTATTAAAAACATAAACTAATATTAATTAAAAAAGAAAAGAAAAAGAAAAAATAGAAATTGCAGAAAATAGAAAACATAGTAAAAAGTATATATATAAATGACTTTCCCTATATCCCAATAAGTTACTAAACAATTTTAGTAACTTATCACCTTCTCTTAAAATACAAAAAATGATCACTTCTTCCTATATCCCATATCTTATCTATAAAATCCTTAAAGCCTCGTAATTCAGTTTGATCAGCAAAATTCCATTAAAGGTTATCAGAGATAATAACAAAATATCTATGTTAACCTTGATCAAATAAAACTTTATAGTCGTCCTTCCTTTTACTTTTAACAATCTTGATATTTCAAATGTCCTAGAACTTGATTTTCTTTTCATTTTTTCTTTGTCTCATTAACAACTCTCTTTTGTAAATGCATTACAGAAAAGTGAATCTAGGTCACTCTTTGGTTAATTACTTGTATATCCCTACTGATTATAAAGACCAGTTCATTTGTAAATCCAATGAACATCTTTTTGCATATCATTCTTGTGGTCTGTCATTTTAAAATCTGCATTCGAATCTCAGTCTTGCACAGTAAATCCTGTTCCTCTTCTTGTAGCCATTTTTAATTCCACTTTTATGGTAGAAGACAATCTTAAAAGTTCTGAGCGCATTGTTTCCAAATATCCTTGAATTCTTCCAAAGCTAAGAGTATTTTGCTTCATTCTGTTTCTGGATCTCTTCTTTTCTAATGATAAATTTTAGTTTTTTTCCGATTCTCTTTAGACTCCAACCTTCAAAGCTTCTTTTATTTCTTTTTTTTTAAAAAAAATCAATAGCATTTTCCCACAGGGAAGATTTCTTATACTTAATTTCAGAATCTTCATTTTTTTTTTTATAGAATTGTAAACAATCCACAGGAAGAATTCTTATAATTATTTCAAATCCATTTGGACCCGCAGTCTGTTTGTAACTTTCCAAATTCTAATCACCCCTTTGATGTTTATTCCGAAATATTTTTTCCTCATTCCTTACACTTGTCTTTAAAATTTATTTCACTAAGGATTGATGGAAATTTACCCAGCTATACAACCTGTCAATCCCAATAGTTGAAAAGCAGTTAACAAGCAATTTCTGAATGTGATTAGTATGTGGAAGTATGTGAACCCAGTGTCCTTTCAAAGGCACCAAACATGATTTGAGGAAAAAAATGGGTATTCCTTCATCTCCCAAAGCTCTAAATTCTCCAGAGACCAACGTCTTGCAATCTCCTCACGAGAAGCAACTGAATGGAACATTTGTGGATGATTGCAAGTTCTTGTCCAGAGGAATTACAGGTTGTCCTCGACTTACAGTATGACTATAATGGAGCCTGGCCATTACGGTCATAAGTCATGAAAATTGTGACTTACCCATGTGACCGACTGATTTCACAACTTTTTTGTGCAGCAGTCATTAAAGCAAAATGCCATGCTTTGTTTGTTAAGCAAACCCATTATTCGTTACGGGGCATTTTTACTGAAAACGGAAGCAAATGGCGCTTTTTGGCAAAAACATCGTAAATTGCAGTCACATGACTACAGGATGCGGCAAATGGCCATAAATGTGGGCCGGCTGCCAAATATCCAAAATACGGTAATGGGACTGCAGAAATGGGGGTGGGTGGGCAGCCACCAGAACTTTGAAACCGAGTTGTAAATATCTTTTGTGGGGGAGGAGGGTGTCCACTGTAACTTTTAATATTCACTAAGTGACTGGTAATAAGTCAAGGACTACCTATATGAAAAGCCAGTCTACTCGCCAGCCCTTCATTCCACTATAATAACCAACTCTCCTTTTAATGGAGCCATCTTTAGTTCTCCATTTCTTTCCTGAAAGTCCCATGCAGTGAACTTTCAAAGCTCAGCAGAACTCAGTCGTCCTCTCCCTTTCCTCTCCTCTTCAGTTGGCATTAATTTTCCTTATGCCCAATAGAACACTCCCTCTCACGTAATTAAAGTTCGTTGTGATTTTCATTGCAATGTAAACACAGCTTAGTATGTTGTAATACACCCACTTCAATTTTCTTCTCACAGATCCTATTGCACACATTTTTCAAGTTATATAGGTTAGGATCTCAGCTGTCAAACAGAAATCTGAATAACCCAGAGATGAGGCAGAGAATGGGAGACACATGCTATCATACATGGATCTTGTCTATGCTTCAAGGGTTCCCATGTTGAAAAGCACCATCTCTTCTAATTGAATACTTGGCTCAATGAGCATGCGTGCACATGCACACAGATCTGTGCACAGCTTCCAGAAAGTAGAAGTGTGTAAGATTTCTCTTAGCAATGTTGTCTTTTCAAATTCAAACACTAAAAATATACCATTGCATAACCTAGTTCACCCATGAGCCATTCCAACGCTGAAAAAAATCAGAGCTATATCTGTATTATTAAAGTTTAAGCTATTATATGTTATATTCTTCACATTCAAATAATGGGGAGGGAACAGAAATAGCAATCATGGGCAGCTGGATTGTAAAGCAAAAATTGACTTCTCCCCCTTCCCCCTTTATTTGCAATACAACTGCTTGGAGACTAATGGAATATGGCAGTATATAAATAACTATTACCAATAGCAAATAAATATAAATCAGAAAATGTATGGAACTTCAAAAACTGCATCCTCCCTCCAAATTCTTAAACCTATCTTACTTTTTAGCAGACCTGAAACAAAGAAAAATGGAAGAATGAGAGGAGTTCAAGATATTTTAACTAAGCGGGAAATTTAAACTGTTTCTTTAAACGTTTCATTCTCAAAAGGCATTTTGTCAGTTTGCGGTAAAGTTGCTGTTGGACACACCAACTGCCATCCAAGTGAACAAAGTGCCTTGTGTACTATGAAGCAGCCACTGTGGGAAGCAAACAGGATGGTCTGCAAGCATCAAAACTAATAAGAGCTACGATGCTGATAAAAACGTTGGTTGATTAGCCCTTCAGAATGGTGTAGGAAGCTGGGTTCCAAGGCCTTCTCTTTCTGGTTGCCTTATTATCCAAATCTATTGCATTCCATCTTCAGCAGGCAAAAACCTGCCTCCTATATACAGGTACTCCTCAACTCACGACCACAATTGAGACCAATTTTTTTGTTGCTAAGTGAGACATTTGTTAAGTGAGTTTTGCCCCATTTGACGACCTTTCTTGCCACAGGTTACAAAAGGTAATGATGACATGACCCCGGGACACCGCAACCCTCATAAATATGAGACAATTGCCAAGAGTCTGAATTTTGATTACACGACCATGTGGTTGTAAATGTGAAAAATGGTCATAAGTTACTTTTTTCAGTGCCATTGTAACTTTGAACAGTCACTAAATGAACTGTTGCAAGTTGAGGATTACCTGCATAGAAGTATATAGAAGCAAAATACTATTTCTTATTAGTTTGAACTTTCTTATTCTAAACCAACTATATTATTACTGCAGCATGATTAGACATTGCAAGCAGTATAATTTTGGCTAGGCTCAATTAGTTAAAAAAATAATCTACTCATGTATACACAGGTCATATAAAAATCAATAAAGAGCAGAACAAAAGTGTTGGGATCACAATATTGTGATGTAGTCCACTTATAACGTCAGGAAGCTGGCCTGACTGAGGTGATGTTTCCACTGGGTGGAATGGGGGATACTGAAGAAACATTTACTGCTGAGGCCCTCAGTATCTCCCATGCTGCAGAGCTTGGACGCAGAAATGGCTTCTTGTCCTTCCATTTTGTAATTGTTTTTCCTTTCCCTCATTTATGTAGCTCTGAGAGAAGAGAAAATAGTATGTCTGCGGTAAAAGTTCCTGCTAGAAATCTTGTAGGTCAAGTTTCCCCTTTAAAAAAAAAAAAAGCAAAAAAGTAACAGTTTTGTTCACTTTAATTTGCTTCACTTTTTCTGTAAGTTTTTGCTGTTGTTAATATGGCTATAGTGGTCTCCGATTTTGTGATTATTATATATTATCTTCAGATTAAAGTTTTCTCGTCTAAATTGTTTTGTTAATTAATTAATTATAAGAATTACAATTCTAAGAAGTTTTATGTTGTCTATAATTAACTAAATAACTAAACAAAATCTTATATTTTCCTTTCTTTAAATACATAGCTTTTGTAAATCAAGAATGTTAAAGAGCTGAGAATTATACATAGAAGAAAGATTTTCTTACAAAACTTCTAAAGGGTAGGGTTTGGGGGTTTTTTTGCAAGAAACTCACATTTTGTCTGACGAAATATATTTTGGGCTAGATTTTGGAACAGAGATATATACATTCAAATTCATGGTAGAACAAGAAATTTTTGATACTTGCAGCTATTATACAGTTTTGGTACTAATAATGGGGAATATTGAAATGTTCACTGTCTAATTAGAGATAAATCTAATATTAATGTAATCATTTTGCAAATCTTTTTACTTGTGATACAGGATTTTACTTTTGTTCTAGATCAGAATAAAATAAATAAAATATAATGTATATGAAAAAATATAATCATTTTGCAAATCTTTTTACCTGTAATCCAGGATTTTACTTTTGTTCTAGATCAGAATAAAATAAATAAAAGTGTTCAGAGTTGTGGTGAATGCTGCGTACATGATAATTGTTATGCAACATAAAAGTAATAAAGATAATTTTAAAATGAAGAAAACATATTGATGTGTATATCTGGAATTTGATTGAAAGAAACTAAGAAGTTACCTTGTTCTGACTTTCTTCTGCAAAGCCAGGTGTGTTTGTATCTGGAGGATAGGCAATGGTCACACATATGTTATATGGTTTTACCTGTTGAGAAAAATACTCAGGCTTATGCTGTGGTAGTTTCAGAGCTCCATGCTTACTAATCTTACATAAAAATAGATGGTGAGCTGCAAGAAAAGGCATATAGTTTCCTTATAGTTGCCAAGAAGTTGGTAATACTCTAAAAGTACTGCTTAGCCTTCACTCTGTACAATTATTTCATATTTTATTCTAATAGATCACTCGCTGCTACCAGTTAAATCAGTAGTGCAAGTAGGATATCATATTATTAAAGCTACAAGATGTATAAATCCCAGTAAAACCTGGGATGCTTACTGCAAGCTATAAAATAATACAGTAAAACTATGAACTTAGAGTTGAATGTGAACTGTAATTTCAACCTTCTATGTTCTGTTTGTGTTTTTTTTAAGATGTCAAATTGTATTCTTTTATCAGAAGAAGTGAAGCTGACTTATGAGCATGCAGTTATTCATCTATATTCTACAAAAATAAAAAAAATCTTACTTTTGAACCTGGGCAAAATGTTGGCATGATTATTTGAATACATCTATAGAACAGGGAAAGTTTATTTTCATGCTACTAACAGTGGCTATTTTGAAAAGTACCAATATTCTGTTGCCTGACTGAGACAACTAGCATTGCCACAGAATGCATAGAATGGAAGAGACATAATTTATCAATATTATATTAAACCAACAACTAAATAAATTATCTGGTAATTCAGAAATATTTAATAAATAGGAGAGTTCTAGTCTAGTGTATAAATTAATCTAAGCAACCTTCTCCATCTCAGGATACTACTTTGCCTCTGGTTCAGCCTTGACCTATTACTTGGTCCATATCCCTAACTTGTGAGCCTTAAAATTTTCTGGAAAAGAAAGAGGTAAATCCCATAAGAATTAAGTTTTCCTGTGCCTAATATAACACTGTAAATAATCTTCTACTTTGTGTTCACCGTAAATTATTCAAATATGGTAAAATTGAAACAAATCTCTATCATTAATTCTGTTTTGGTTTTAGCCACAAACATTTCAAAAAACAATACTCTTCAGTTAGCCTAGCCCAGGGGTAGGCAACCTTGGCTCTTTTATGACTCGTGGACTTCAACTCCCAGAATTCCTGAGCCAGCCATGCTGAGGGGAAAGGGAGAGGTTTCCAAGCTGAGCCATGCTGGCTCAGGAATTCTGGGAATTGAAGTCCACGAGTCATAAAAGAGCCAAGGTTGCCTACCCCTGACCTAACTGTACAAAACGTTTTCACATTAAAAAGTATAAGAGCTGTGGTGGCACAGTGCTTAGAAGGCAGTATTGCAGGCTAACTCACTGCTCACTGCCAGGAGTTCGATTCTGACTGGCTCAAGGTTGATTCAGCCTTCCATCCTTCGGAGGTCGGTAAAATGAGGACCCAGATGGTTGGGGGGCAATGTGCTGACTCTGTAAAGGTCAGAGGGGGGCTTAGAGAGGGCTGTACAGCACTATGAAGTGGTATATAAGTCCACGTGCTACCGCTATAATAAGTTATTACTATTTTCTTTAAGTGCCACAGATACTAGTGAAAGATAATCATACCTCCATATGTAAAGATTCGGCTAATCCTCTAAGAGCATATTTTGTTGCAGAATAAGCTGAATAGCCATAAACACCAACTTGTCCAGCCTGAGATGAGACAAACACAATCCTCCCCATTCTTCTTTCCTTCATTTTACCAACTATTGCACGAGTTGGGTAAACACTACCCAGATAGTTGATAGCCATTAATTGCTGTAGGTAAACATACATTAGTGTCAACAGCTTTCATAATAAATTTAGCACAGATGGCATTAATGTATAGGTAGATTAAAACAGGTGTGGTGCTAGCCTGTAACTTCACATTTAGGTTTCAGCAATCTTAATCCAAATTACATAGTGGCATAATCCTATGCAAAACCTATAATAAAAAACCCCACAAAATATTGCTCCATGCAATGTGCTGATTTTACAATCTTGTAAAACATCCATGGTGTGTGTTGCACTCAGTTCTATAGCCATTTTGATACTGTGCAATGTTCTTGGGTTTCCTCCCCAGAGGAAAAAGCTTTCAAGAAATCCTTTGACAGTCAAGTTTTGGAAAGCCACTATAAGTCAGTTTCCCCTGTTTATTATCAATACAGTTACAAGTAACCTAACTTCATTCCCAACAATAGGTCTTCACTGCTAATTGAAGAAATGAGAAACTACTATAAAACTATATAGTAGCTATAAGGCCTCGTCTTCTAAAAATGAGTTTTATTTTCTCTTAATTAATATCCCACACATCCACAAAATTAAATTGGTTCAGTGTTGTAACACTTTATGCATAAAAGTATCCAAGAATATTTATTAGGTTACAACGTACGTAGGAAAGATTCGACCTGGTTCAGTATAAGTAGTAACAACAGAACTCACTCAGGTATACTTTATATCAGGTATGTCCAACCTTATGGCTTGCTTGGGCTATATTGATTGAAGAAGAATTGAACTGGAGCCTATATAAAATATACACTATAGTTCAGGGGTCCCCAACCCACGGGCCATGGCCCACTACCAGGCTTGAGTCTTTCGGAACCGGCCATGGAAGCGGCAAGCAACCATGTGTGTGTGTGTGTGTGTGCACACATCCTCTCGAGCAGAGGCGACTGTGTGAGCATCCCCGCTCGCGCAAGTGACCGTGCGTGTGTCTGCTGTTTGCACAAATGGAGCTGCATGCGTGCGTGGGACCTTTCCCCTCTCTCTTTCCCCCCGCCGGGCTGCAAAGCCAAAAAGGTTGGAGAACTCGGATATAGTTAATGTATATAAATGCACATCATAATGTTAAAAGTTTACAATCATGTGGGACTCATTATTAGCTAGTAATCCAGGGCCACATGCTATACACAGGCCACAGTTGGACATGCCTGCTTTATATAAAGATTAACATTCAATATCTTAGTTTTTATATGCTCAGATGCATTAATATACATCTATAAGGTCCTTGAGAAGTTTTAATTTTTAATAACTTCACTTTCACATAAGATATAAATAATCAATTTAATGCAACAGAAAAGGGTTTATTTAAGACTTAAACTAGGACCACTTACCTCAAACCTATAGGTATCGATATCTTCAAATTTTCCATTTATTGATGTTCCAGCACAGTTAACAAGCATGTCAACAGGTCCCAACTTTTCTTGAGCCTAAAATACATCGGTGTCACAAATTATATGCTACTATTTGAACAGAATATCTCTACCGTAAAATGAAAATATAAGCTTTTTAAAAGCCAGCAGTTCCCTTACTTGTTTAAGTGACTTCTCCACATTTGCATAATCTTTGGAAACATCAAGAGAAATAGAATGCACAACCTATATGAGAAAAAAAAATGAATTATATGACTCCATTCAATTGAATGTAATGTAATGTTGAATGTAATTGATTTCATAATTTACAACCATTTTAAATTAGCATTTTACATGTTTTGAATTATTTCTACCTTTCCAAATGCCATATTATGTAAGAAACTACAGAATTATTACTTCTTACATAAAAACACTAATGAAATATACGTATTTTACCCTAGGTTACCATATCTAAAATGTGACTTAAACAATATTTATTTGTCTGTTATTTTATTAGAGTTAATCCTGCCCTTATTACTTAACAGAGTAACAGAGTTGGAAGGGACCCTGGAGGTCTTTTAGTCCAACCCCCTGCTCAGGCAGAAAACCCTACACCATTGCATACAAACGCACAGGTATAGTATAGGTGGTATCTGGCTCAAGAGCAGTAACTATGAGAGGGATCTTGGAGTCCCAGTGGACAATCACTTAAATATGAGCCAGCAGTGGGCTGCAGCTGCCAAAAAAGCCAAAACAGTTCTAGGCTGCATTAACAGAGGGATAGAATCAAGATCACGTGAAGTATTAATACCACTTTATAATGCCTTGGTAAGGCCACACTTGGAATACTGCATCCAGTTTTGGTCACTACGATGTAAAAAAGATGTTGAGACTCTAGAGAGAGTACAGAGAAGAGCAACAAAGATGATTAGGGGGCTGGAGGCTAAAACATATAAGGAACGGTTGCTGGAATTGGGTATGTCTAGTTTAATGAAGAGAAGGACGAGGGGAGACATGATAGTAGTGTTCCAATATCTCAGGGGCTGCCACAAAGAAGAGGGAGTCAACCTATTCTCCAAAGCACCTGAGGGCAGGACAAGAAGCAACGGATGGAAACTAATCAAGGAGAGAAGCAACCTAGAACTAAGGAGAAATTTTCTGACAGTTAGAACAATTTATCAGCGGAATGACTTGCCTCCAGAAGTTGTGGGTGCTCCAATAGTGGAAGTTTTTCATACGTAATAATCCTTCCGTCTCCTATTTCTACCACAGCAACAACCCTGTGAGATGGCTTGGGCTGAGAGAGAGAGAGTGATTGGCCCAAAGTCACCCAGCCAGTCTGCATGCCTGAGATGGCACTAGAACTGTCTCCTGGTTTCTAGGCAAGCACCTTAATCGACACTGTACACCAAACAGGCTTTCAAACAAACAGACTTTCAAGAAATCTATTTGTAGTTAGCAAATAAATATTTCCCCAATGTGTCAATGATGATGAGTCACAAACATTAACATTAACAAAGGTTCATGCCTTGAGCACTACTAAAACTAAGTTGGCATCCTCCTGAGGCCATCCCTCCTCGTTTGAAAAATGGGCAAGTGTGATAGCAAGCACAGATTTTGGCTAGTTATTAAGGCATTAGGTGAATGTCTAAGCTTTATTTTATCAGGACAAAGATTTCCTGCAGGATGCAACTATTGTTATCGATGAAAACTAGCAGTTTTGAACAGTCTCCTGGAAACAGCTGCCGGGGAAATGAATAGAAGGTTATTATTATGTAGGGGGTCTTATGTATGGGCTTCCTATTAATTCATGGCTGACCACTGTGGGAATTTTGATTAGATAGGCTGATATGCCTGAGCTAGCTCATCTCTTTTCTTTATACAGTTAAATAACAAACTTAATGTCAAAATTGTCGTAAACCATTCAATACATTCTAAAGATCAAGAAGCCCAGCAAGAGGATTGTATTAATAGACAGCTATGAGTACTTAAATGTATAATTTTGTACAGTTTTCCAAAAGATTCTAATTAGAGAAAATCCTCATTTTTAAAAGGGTATCAGAAGGGAAAGAGAGAAAACTGTAACTTAACAAACCCCACCCCCCCCAATACTGAACAATGTTACATCTCAAATAAAACCCTGCTTTGAATGTACTATTAATAAATGAACAGAGAGCATTTTTAGTTACATGATCAGAAGCCATTCCACATAGGTGAAACTCAGAAATAAAGAATACTGCTTGTAAATACTTTCACAACTGGACAGATGTAGGAGAAGAGTAGGCAGAGCTGGGGAGGGTGGAGTTTAGAGTCCTTGTGTTGTCACAAAAGATCCAAGTCCAGCCCCACCCTGAATTCCATTGACCCTTATCTAGCACCAATTTAGTGCTGACCATTAGTCGATTTACATATTTCCCTTTTATGTTTCCTCCCTCTTCTTTATTCATCCTGGCATCCAAAACACATCATTGTTTCAAAGATCACCTACCCATTACTTTACATACATATTTGGTTTATGGATCATTCTAAAACATAATATGGATTGTCGTATAGTGTAAACATAGCTACTGTGATTTGTTCAACAAGCCAAAAATAAGGCAAACTGTGACTATTACAACGTAAAACCAACCAGCATGCATTGCACGGATCATCTACAACAGAACTGGGCATTGTATGGCCCGCAGGCCACACCTGGCCCTTCGGCTGTCCCTGTCTGGCCTGCGGTGGCAAGAGGCAGATGGAGTAGCAGTAGGAGTACTAATAGTGAGGCGGTGGCAGCAGGGGGACAGATGGCAGCAGTGCCATCCTTCCTCAACAGTCCCAATTTGTCATGTGGCCCCTTGGGAAAATTGTCCACCATGATCTACAATATAGAAAAGGTAAACTACAACTACAAGAAGTAAAGTGTGTAGCCTTCCTGAGGTCACAGAGGTTTACCTACCATCAACCTCAGCTTGACCAATAATCAAAAACTGTAATTCAGTGAGATAATGAATGAATGAAAGAAAGAGTGAATAATGAATGAATGAAACAGTGAATAATGAAAAATAGTAATTCAGTGAGATCTAAGAGCCACGGGTTCCCTGTTTCCCTTGAATTACTCTGCAGTCATGTCGTCATCATCCAATATATGCTACTGTAGACTACTCTGCTTTACTTGTTGATTCTGCATACAAGGAACGTTAAGAATTCACTAACAAATACTTTTCCGATTTCAACACATTTATTTAATGGATATAAAGTAGCAAGCTACAAAGATCTCTAAGGTTTTCAGCCACCTACACCAGAGGTCCCCAACCTTTTGGGCACAAGGGACCGGATCCCCAACCTTTTGGGCACCAGGAACCGGTTCTGTGGAAAGTGGTTTTTCCGTGCACCAGAGGGGGCATGGTTTTGTGTGCTGCCTACATCCTGTGGATGGGCCTTTGCTTGTTTGTGCGGACCGGTTGCTGGCATGCCGTGGCCCAGTACTGGTCCATGGACCGGGTGTGGGGGACCCCTGACTTACACTACTGACATGTGGTACTTATTATGGGTTATTCATTTCAGAGATAGAACATAGGTTAACCTTCTCCCATGAATAATATAATTATTCTGGGAACTCCCTATGCCTTAAAGACATTGACTGAAGGATGCAAATCCCATTAGTTTCAGAAAAGATACTGCTGGGAACTTTTAGAAGTCTCTGTCAAAATAAATGTGTATTTCTACCTTCTGGCTGCTAGCACCATGGATATATATATAATTTAGGACTTCCTTTTCTTTAACAAAGCAGCTTCGCATTACCTATGAAATTATTTGCAAAGTACTTTAGTTTTATGACTCATGAGGAAACTATTACATCACATTTTATTTATAACATTTGACAGTTAGGATAACAACACTTCATTTACTCTAAGTATGTGTGTGGGAGAAAAAGAGAGAGAGAGAGAGTGGGAGGAAGGGAGGGAGTATTGTTAAAAGTGAAAGTGGAAACTTACCTGCTTATCATTAACTGAAAATGTCTCAATTTCTTTCTTGGCCTCCAAGAGACGTTTCTGGAATTAAATAAGCACACCTTGGACTTTCTACTAAAATAATTATTTTAAAGTAAAGCATTTCTAAAATTATTTTAAAAATTACCATCTAGCATGTAACAAACCTATATAGAAATCAATGTATTGCAAGTTCTATAACTATGTAAGTAACTTCTTCAGCTAATTTGAACTAAATCAACCATTTAACTCAATTTTCAGAACTTTGACTTGAGTTATGTCTATATACAAGCCCATGAGTGTATTCAGAAGTTTCATTGTGTTCCATGGGACTTATTAAGATGTAAAAGTTTACACTAGACTAGTAACCTTTATTCTTAAGATCTCTACTTCCCAAGAAACAAACAATCATTCTCATAAGGCATCCACATGACACATGTCATTCCAATGGCAACACAAAGGTAACAGAAATGCAGGAAGTGGTAATCGCCCTTTAATTTAAAGTCATTATTATATTATAACTCAGCCACATGTTCAATTTAAGAAGGCACCTTCAAGGTGGGACAATGAACTTTGCGGAAGGCATGGTGTGCTCTCAGCACCTCCTTCACTCAAATGTTTTCCTGGGGTCATGGGGCTACTTTCTGAGTCCAGGGAGAGATGCAGCTACTTTAAGCAATGCTAAATAGTGAGATGTGCATGCTTTTACCCCTCCAAAGCACTTTTTAAATTTTGGTTCAGAAGCACCGCACATCCCTACTTTATTAGTCTGTAAATGGCATAACGTCACCAACACAGGACTACATGTAAATCTGTTAAGGGCTGGAATTCTAGCCAACACTGTTCAAGATAAAAAAAGTAATATAATATTGTAGCATCCGATACACATCACTGCAAACAAAGTTATTTCTGTATTTCATTTTAGTGGACATTTTTAACTTATCAATTTATATTTCATTTTCAGCACTTTAATGCTTTATCTATGCCTTTGTATTGTTGCTTGTTCCATTATTAGGTATGTTTTTAATTAAAGTAGATGTATGCTTCTTTGATTCAATCATAAAAAGCTGGTTACAACTTACAGAATAAAAATTAAAGTTTATAATATATAATGTACAGTAAGTACATAATACCAGAATCTACATAATGTTTTCAAGCCCACGAAACAACATAAATATATATGGAATATCTATAACTGTTTCTTTAATGAAAGGACACAACTTCTATCCAAAAATGTGAGGCCTGATATGGGAGCACTAAACATCTGAGAGCTCCAGCTTCTTCCTACACCTTTATTTCTAGCTGCTAATGAAAAGAAACAATTGCAGCAAGATCAGCTGATATGAATCCGAGGCAGTCTTTGTTGAAGAGCTGGCCAAAAGGGAGCATTGCCTTAACAACTTCATCTGAGCTTGTTTCTGAGGTTTATTTCTGCCAATATAGCAATAGACTTATATACCGCTTCACAGTGCTTTTACAGCCCTCTCTAAGCGGTTTACAGAGTCAGCCTATTGCCCCCAACAATCTGGGTCCTCATTTTACCGACCTCGGAAGGATGGAAGGCTGAGTCAACCTTGAGCCGGTGAGCCTCAAATTGCTGAACTGCTGCAGTCTGCAGAAGTAGCCTGCAGTACTGCATTTTAACCACTGCACCATCCTGGTTCACAGCTTAGCTGCCTTGGTGTTGACTGAAAGGAAGAAATGGCAACTACATAAAACTATGTTTTGGAGTTGGGTACACTTGAAAACTGGAGAACCAGTTAGGTGTAGTGGTTAAAGTGCTGGCCTAGGAATCAGGAGACTGTGAGTTCTAGTCCCATCCTAGGCATGAAAGTCAGCTTTGGGCCAGTCACTCTCTTAGCCCAACCCACCTCACTAGGTTGTTGTGGGTAAAATAGGAGAAAGGAGTATTGTATATGTTCACTGCAATGAAGGCAGGATAAAAATCTATTAATTAATCAGCTTGTGCCAGGAGGTTTCATTCTGCAAGGGAAGAGGCCTTGGCTTTGGAACTGGTCACAATGTTCCTTGATGATTTACTGCAGAGACTAGATGTACTTATTCTGCTGGCTCTATTGACATATTTCCATGAAGGCTGTTTGCTCATGCCATTGTTTAGCCTTATAGAACTGTGGGTAATTTCCAATAGGATTGTACACAATTTCTTTTGAGTCTATGACTATATCACTTCATGCTTTGCAGCACTCTGAATGAAGAAGTCTGTTTAGTATAGAAATGCTTCTATAGCAGTAAAGTGGCTGATTTCAAACCATTTCACCCCTAAGCTTCATGGGGCTACAGTGAAAAATTGCAGTAGAGACCTGCTGAATTCCACCAATAAAGACTTGCACATCTCCATATGCAAAACAGCAGTTTGACAGTAGATTGAAACCAGGCACACATGAAAAAGTATACCAGAAGGACAAAAAACACTTGCTCTGTGCCTTGTCCTCCGGATTGCTGAGTTCCATGCACAAAGAAGTATAAGATATTGCTCCTTGTGCACTGAGAAACCATCCTATAAAAATAGGATGTTGGCTTTCTCTAGCCCAATCCACGGATGTTACTTGAATGGCTGACGCTGGTGTGATCCTATCTTGATTTTCCTACATCTGATCCAGATTTACAAGAATAATGTCTCTATTGAAAAAACACTAGAAATGCCACAAATTCAGCTACAGTTCGCTTTCACTAATTTAATTTCAATTTTTTTCAATGGGATTTAGTCAAGGCCATCAGTGCTTGATTTTGAATCCCAGAATGCATTTAATTAAACAACAGTGACTTATAGTCGTTGTTGTATAATAACCTGTAATTAGTTTAAAACACGATAATTATTAAATAAACAAAGTTAAAAATTTACCTCGTTTCTTGCAATCAGTGTCACGAAAGCACCCTGCTTGATGCATTCAATAGCAATGCTTTTCCCAATGCCACTGGAACCTCCAGTTACCTTTAAGTAAAGGAGAACATGGATTAAAGTCATGAAGTTAGTAAATTGTCATTGTACAGCTCTTAGAAATAAGAATTCCAAGTAGAAGCCACACACTTGCATACACCAGCATTTTCCCTCCATATGCAATGGGACATTTCTGATCCATGGCTCTATTATGAAGTTGGTAAACAATGATAGAAATGCTCGCAAGTTGTCTCCATGGTTAATCAAGTTCATTTTAAACTTAATTTAATAGAGTTGTGCACCCTAATCTACTACTAAACTATCTACATCCTAATCTGCACCCTAGTCTACTACTGAGCTTTCTTTTGCCAATTGGGCCTGCAATACTTGCTGATGTTGTTGATCCCATCTTGTTTTAGGTCTCTTTTGTGGACGCTTTTTATCAAGTGGGGTCCATTCTATGACTGCTTTGGTCCATCTGCCATCAGCTCTTCTTGCTATGTGATCAGCCCATTTCAATTCTTTTACTCTCTTGATGATATTGTATACTTTCGTTTGTTCCCTAACCCATGTGCAGGTTTTTTTTTATCTTGTCTTGTAACGCCAAGCATGTATCTTTCCATGGCTCTTTGTGCCATTCATACCCTTTGTATCAATTGTGGGATTAGTGTCCATATTTCATCAGCATATGTTAAGAGTATACACTGATTGAAAACTTTTCCCTTCAGGCAGAGGATCAAATACTTTTTTCCCTCACTGTAACTATTTGTTCATTTTGGTCTGTAATGTTCATCTCTTCCAAATCTTGCAATAGAGCAAAGCAATTTGATAGATTAATCTCAGAATTGCTGTTCTCCTCTAACAGTTTATCACTCTTTATTTTTGTTTTTTTTTTCAGGCCTTTATCATTTTCATATGTTCTTTTCGACATTTATACATTCTTTTTTGGGGTGCATCATGTAATATAATTTTTAGTTTTTCTTTAATTTCATGGGTTCAATTATATTCTTAAGAGCCAGTACATTGTCATTTGTATGTGCTATCCAGGTCACCGATTTGACATACCCAATAGCTGATCTACAAACAGTCAAAATGGATAATGACTGTGTGCATTTTGTTTCTCCCTCTTTATTTTTCTTTCTACTCCAACCTTCTTATATATATTCTCTTTGCCCAAGATAACAGCCAATGCATTTGATGAAACTGACTATAATCCATAACATACAGTATCTTTTTGAGGTATCAGAATACTTGTTTTGCAGCAAGACTACCATATTTTTTAAAAATTAGAATTACATGATTTTTTTAAAATTTAATTTGGATTTTAAAGTAGTGATTTTATTGATTAAAACATAAATTCAGTTGCATTTTAAGCCAGTTGAACATTTTTAGAGTTTAATTAAACATGCTTTTGGGAGCTTGTTGAAAATGAAAAATTAGCGTATCTATCTAGCATTATCTATTAACATTGGAATGAAGGAAAGGATGGAAGCATGTAACAGATGTTGTATATTTATTATAACAAAATGATAAATATTTGTTTTGGGGAATATGATGAGCATTCAGGACCAAATCTAAATAATTCCTTAGGCTCTTATGATGTTCTAAACTTAAAGAAAGTTTGAAGAGATAATTCTATGAAAACAGCTCTGAAAATCCGCCTCCACTTCAGAAGAGATTTCCAACAAAACTCCTATGTATATTTGGGCCTGTAAAAGAGAAGGGTACTTCTTTAAAGAGGGGGGGGGGAACTAAAGCTAGTAGAAGAAAGTATTACATTTCTTTAAATTCTTGCTTTTATCTTTTTTAAAACTAACACAAAGTTCAAAAGAAAAAAATAAATGTAATTCATCAAGGTCACAATTATCTCTCACAGTAAAATGCTAAATGTAATAGATTTCAGGATAAAACTTCTTGAAACATAGTCCTAATATTGTAAACTGACTTTAGAAGTAAATCAGTATTCCTTGATTGTTCTAAACAAATAGGAAACAGTGGTTTTAAAAATGTAGTCAGTCAACAATAGCTGAAGCTGAAATATCTTTTAAAATTACAGGATAATATTGTATCAACCAAAAGATGGATTAAGATAGTATTTTTGGTTCAAGGTAGGTTCAAGTCCATTAATAGCTTACTAATTATAGGAAACTGGACATGTATATAATAGCTTACTAATTGTAGGAAACTGGACATGTTTTATTCCCTGTGGCATGCCTATCTTCCTGCTGACATACATCCTCTCTATGAGATTATTTTTGAACATATCTATATACTGTATGCTTGAAAACAGTCTAAAACCAATTAAAAATACCCATACAGACTAACCCCACCCCCCACCATTTTAAAATGGTGATTATTTAAATGTCATGTGTATGGTTATCATAATAGCTTAATTTTTTTATTTTTTTTAATTCTAGTGTCACTACGTGCCTTTAACAGATTTAAAAAAATGCTTTTAGACTTTTGTTACCATTAGCATATTATTTTTGTAGGAAGAAAATTAAACACATTACTCGGTTTTTTGTTTGTTTGTTAAAATGATATGCTGCCCATCTCACTGTTGAGCAACTCTGGGCGGCTTCAATAGATTTAGTCATATACAACAAATGCAAATTAAATCTGACAGCAAAACAATGACCACTAGTGATTCATGCTTGCTTCTTAAAAAAACAATCAAAGGAAAAAATGAATACCACATTACATACAGTCTGGATTCATATTAACACAATAGTTTGGGAGATCTGACATTGTACAGGTAGTCCTTGATTTACAACTGTTCATTTAGCAACTGTTCTAAGTTACAACAGCGCAGAAAAAAGTGACTTATGCCGGTTCTCACACTTATGACCATTACAGTGTCCCACAGTAAAGTGATCAAAATTCGGGCACTTGACAACCAGTATATATAGTTGCAGAGCTCCAGAATGATGTAATGTGACCCACATTTGCGACCTTCACAGCCAGCCACAAGTAAAGTCAATGGGGGAAGCCAGATTCGCTTAATGATTCACTTAATAACTGCAGTGATTCACAACTGTGGCAAAAAAAGGGGACATGACTTATTTAATAACTGCCTTGCTTAGCAATGGAAACTTTGCATTCAATTGTGGTCATAAATTGAGGACTACCTCTATGTCAGAATGAAATCCCTATGAAAAAAATTCTATAAACATTTTGTAATAATATCTAAGATTAATATAATGGACTTAAGTGTTTAAAGAACTTCAAAGTCAGACCAACTCTTGATGCCAATCTGATTTCTTGGCATTCTCAGTATTTATACCTTATTATCTGACAACTTATGCAGCTTATCAGTTAATTATTTTACATCATTGTTAGTTGCATTCACTAAGTTTTCTTCTAAAGTTTGAAGCAATTCTTTGATTTTTACATTGGCCTTGACCATAATATTTTATATGATTCCTTGATTTTGTCCGGTCCTTAAGACTAAACAAGGAAATTATGAACAGCATTACTTCCAATGTTCTGCCGGCTTTGACTGCTGAAATTAAGTTCAATTTCCCAAAGTAATTTCAGTTTATGCTGCTCCTGCTGCTCTTACTGGCCGAGTCTGGATGGGACAATCGGGGAAAAGAGCAATTACTTAAGATCCCATTACTACTGCAAGGCTTCACTTAAGATGCGGCATCTGCATTCAGAGGAGATTCTGGCTGTCTTATTCCAAACATAAAAACTGACACTGTTCTCAACTGTCTGCCTAGTAGATCTTTTTTTAAAAAACAAGTTCTTTGGTGTCGGGTTGACTTCTACATTACTGTATGCTTTCTTCTGCAAACTATATCCATTAGATAATTGAAAAGTATGTCTACATGTATTTTTTGCATTACACGCATATTAATATGCTGATGAAGTTGCAGATTATAAATTGGAAATGCAAATCAGTTGTTTAATTAAAAGCATAGCCAAACCAAATGAACAAGACTCCAAGAGCAGTAGTGGCTTTCAATATAAAACATGGATAATTTTCATGAGAACTTGACTTCAGTGAATACATTATATAAAATTCTAGTAACCAAACTGAACTGAAACCTGAGAATTTCCACTTCTTCCTGCTCTTTGATTTTCTTATAAGTTTCAAATAAACAAAGAAATTAAGTACCAAGTAAGCTAAACCACAACCTGGAGAATATTACTAGAGGAACAGAGCTAAAGACTTCATTCTATCATCTAATCTATGGTGAGAACAAGACTTGACACATCCACAGCCCAAACACTATCATTTAACAGTAAACTTCTTAATAACGCAAAGGGGATTTACAATGTGCTTACACATGCCGATATTATCCTAATTGTTTAAAAATATATAGATTTTTAACAAAATGGCCAAAGTCTTTGTGAATTTTGACTACCTTTAAATGTTATTTTTCTTGAGGGACATGCATGTTATTGCATACCATTACGTAATGATTTGAGAATTTGAGTATGAGTTGCTACTGCGGTTTGTTCATTCTTTGCCTTGGTTAAAAAACAACCTCTTTTGAGCAAGTGGAATTAGGCGGTTGTTTGCTATCAAATATCTGTTATTTTAAGATAATCCTTATATATACAAAACAAGAAAATCCAGTTTGGAGTCCATCATGCCTCGTTAGGAAAAATAATAGAATGGGTATTGCTGCTAAGAGTGTTGGTGTACGTCCATGTGTAATATAAAGTGGTTTCAGATACCTATTATAAATATATAGTAAAAGAATCTCTATTAAATGTGGCAAATCAATACAATAAGTATAAAGAATAAAATGTGAGAATAGGAATACAATTATTTCAACGTGAGCTTTTTTGCAAAGATTTACTTCATTTATACACATTGCTGTAGCTTCTGACTTTTGTTTAGCTTCTGCACATCATGTCTGAAAAACCAAAATTTTACATGCGCTTTGAAAACTTTTTCTCAAACTATTAGAAATACCTGCCCTGCTTTATATACTACATTCATGTAAAGTGTACATGCAGTTTAGATATATTTTTACAGCACAAATATAAAACAGTCATTTGAAGTCAAACACCCACTTGTGACTAAATACGATGGACTTGTTTTAAGCATGTGTGCTAAGTGTTCAATATTAAAATCTATAGGGCTAAGAAATGTTTGGTTAGGATTTACAGCTTGCATTTCCTTCATAAAGAGCTTCTTTAATAAAAAGCTGTTACAATTTTGAGTATTTATCGAAGTGAAACATTACAGAACATAAAAGTGGGGACTCTTGAAAGGGGGGGAGGGGGAGAGAATCAGGAAAACTATCAAAACAACATCAACATCCTTTTTATTTCCTAGTCGATTCAAATCTTTTCTTTAAGAATGAATTTAAGGAACACTTATCGCTTTAGGCTAAAAATAACAGCGGTCATTCACACCCTTTTCGACTTATAAGTAAACCCAAACATTCCAGAAACCACTTTTGGAAGGCTGCGTTTTGAAACCGATATTAACCATAGGTTTGTGGATAGAGTTAAAATATACAGAATAGAAATAGGCATCTAATTCAGTAACACAGGCGGGAAAAGGATGGGGGAAGAGAAGCGGGAAAGGAACCAGAGGTTTAAAGCGTCTGCCAGCAGGACCGCAAATTTCATCTTTCTACCAGCCTCCCTTTGCCCTCCCAAGTCCCCAAGTCTGCAATAATCTTGGCTAGATTCTCACCACAACGTGAGCCCCGGACAACGACAGCGGTTTGGGATGGTTGAGCGGCGAGACAAGGTAGAGAAGCAGCAGAAAGGCCACAACGAGAGCGACCCCCGTGGCCGCCACCAGCAGAACCGTCCCCGGCATCACTGCGCCACGAATGCCACAGACTCGACTGAAGCCCTCCGCCAAAAGCGCCGGTGCCCTCCCTTCTGCGGTCCCGCGCGACTGAGTGACCCGGTCAGCCAACGAAGGCGTACCACGGCTTCTTTTTCAAGGAAACGAACCCTAGAACGAGGGGACGGGAAGAAAACTAGAGCTGCTTTCTCATTGGGAAGCAGACGGAAAGGAAGATCTGATTGGCTGCCTATGCCGAGGTCGGGGGGGGCATACGAACGGAGCACGATGACATATCCGCACGACGATTGGCGGGCCTCTCGAACTTGAAGGAGAGCAGACTGAAGGGTTGGCGCGCGCGCGCGCGCGCGGGTGGGAGGGAGAAGACGGCGGCAGCTGAGGGCTCGCCAGCTATTGTTTTGTCCTTGGCTCCGATTCCCGCCGGCGCCGCTGGAGGAGGAGAGGAGAAGCAGGTGGAGGAAAACCGGCGACGGTGGCGTAGTTGATCTTTCACATGTAAATAGGGCGACTAAGCAACATCTCGTCCTGCTGTACTTAAAACACGATTCCTCCAGAACGGGGATCAATTCATAAATTAATATGCTCTTAAGATAAGGTAAGATAAGATTTATTGTCATTTTTTTTACTGTGGGCACACATTAAAAATGAAACTGTTGCCTGCTCTCAAAAGTGTACACATACATAACACATATAAACATGTTATTTACAACATACGTATATACCTACACCCTTAATATAAATATTAATCACTGTCCATGTTGAATACATAGCGGAAAGAGGAAACTTGAGAGTTCACAAGGTTAATACTGTATGAAATATCTGAAGAATAGCATTGAAGGAGAATTTAAAAAGTCCCCATTCAGTTCCACAAGACATCTATAAATAAAAAAAATGCACAGGTTGGCAGATAAGAGTCTTTTATTGCACTATTATACATTCCATTTTGTTACTTTTAAGGTATTTATAATTACTTCATATTTAGCTTGGAGTAATGAGTGAATGACTTATTCAGGTGGGATGGGTGCTTTTCTGATATCTATCTGAAAACATAATCTGGAACTTGTCTCCTGAATACTTACCAAAAGTCATGCTCCTCAGCTATTATATAAATTACTATGGGTTGTCATGTTCTTGTAAACCAGGCATATCAGAACTGCTGCGGGCCACATTGCAGCTCTGGACAGCTAGTAATGTGACCCCACAAGATCATAAACTTTTAAAAGCATGTGATTTATATACATTAACTATATTATTTATTTTATATGTAGGCCAAGACAATTCCTCTTCATTCAATGTGGCCCAGGCAAGCCAAAATGCTGGACACACAAATGCTTCATTACTTGGTTGATGCATGATCTTTGGATGTTCCTGAAAAACAATTTAAGTAATAAGACATATTGTGATGGGCCTATAGGGCTTGATATTTGACATACTTTGTAAATTTTCGTTTCATCTTGAAGAAAAATGTAGTCTTTACAGAGCAGCAGATCTAGTTTAGAAATGACCTGTTCAAATAAGAAAACACAATTTTCAAAATGTCCAGCAAATGAAAAGTATGAATTGATTAATGCCCCTTCTATTTGTATAAAAATAGAATGTAAGATTTTGTTTATGGATTGAATTTAAATCCAATTTATAAGCTACCCATCTGATCTCTGGGTGGTTTACAATTAAAGTCATAAATATTAAAACTATTAAAAGCAATAAATTTACCCCAAAGTGGTAAAAGAGGAAGGAAAGAAGGCAATAATTACATTAAATACAAAATAATGAAAGATATAGCAGATAAATTAGCAGGCAATACTTTAAAAACACTTTAGAAGGAGAGAAACTTCTTCAGAGGATAGAGCTCAGATAAAACTACTGTTTGACAGATTTTGGAATGGGACAATTCGCCTTGGCGCCAGGTATCAGAATGGGACAATTTGCTGTGGCCAATTCGCCATGGTCAACTTGCTGCAGCCAACTCAACATGGGACAATTCAACAAATACAAAAGTTAAATTAATTTCAATGGAACTGGGGCCAATAATAATAAAATAAGAAAGTCAATACAGAAATACAAGAGTTATGATAATTTTGGTGAAAATAGGGTGACGAATAATAAAAGTAACTGAATGAAACAATACAGCGTTGAATTGTCCCATGGTAAGTTGTCCTAGACCACGGGTCGGCAACCCGCGGCTCTAGAGCTGCATGCGGCTTTCAGTCTTCTACTGCGGCTCCAGTCCTCCTCCACCATTTGCAGAGAGAGATACAGAGACAGAGAGAGGCACTTGCACTTCGCTTCTCTCTCTCTCTCTCTCTCTCTGGGCTCCTGATTGACCCTGTGTCTGGGCGCCCCACCCCCTGGGAGAAGCGCGGCCAGGAAGTCCCTTTCCCGGGCTGGCCCCGTCCGAGGCACATGGGGCCAGGGAGCCGCATGGGGCAGCCCCGGGATCCCCCCCGGGAGTGTCCCGCCAGAGCCTCCGCTGAGCGGGCCAGCCCTCCCACAAGCTGCGGCCCCGAGGGAGCGTAGCCCCTGTGATCCCCAGCCGGCGCTACCGTTGGCCCCGCTGGCCGGGAAGGCGCGCTGGAGTCCCGGCTGCCGGGAAGGCGATTGGCCCACTCCTCTCCCATTGCCTGGAAGAGGTAAACAATCAGTCCCCAGTGCTGGGTTTTCCCCGCATGCAGGGCTTACATTGGTGGCGGAGACGCAGCAAGGGAGGGAGGGAGGGAGAGAGAGAGAGAGAGGGAGAGGAAAGAGGGAGAAAGAGGGAGAGGAAAGGGAGGAAAGGGAGAGGAAAGAAAGGGAGAGGAAAGAGAAAGAAAGGAAAGAGGGAGAGAGAAAGAGGGAGGGAGAGGAAAGAGAAAGAAAGGAAAGAGGGAGAGAGAAAGGGAGGGAGAGGAAAGAGAGAGGGAGAGGAAAGAGAAAGAGAGGGAGAGGAAAGAGAGAGAGAGAGAAAATATGAATATATGTTGTCCTTACTGGACTTTTAGTAAAGAACGTTTAATGAAATATTTTGATTTTTTTTAATTAAGAGATGAGGTATGGGGATAATTATGCTGTATTTAAAGATGGTAGATAAGCTACTAAAATTGTTTTCACCTGTTGAGATGAAGGAGAAAGTTTCCCCCCCCCTCTTTCTCCTGCATAAAAATTTGTTTTCTTTGTAGCAGTTCATTGATTTCATAAATGCAACACACTATAGTTTTTTTATACATAGCATAAAGGTAAAAAAGGATATATGCAGTGTTATCTTCATTTTAGATGTCAAAAGGGTTTTGTGGCTCCCAGTGTTTTCTTTTCTGTGAGAAACGGGTCCAAGTGGCTCTTTGAATGTTTAAGGTTGCCGACCCCTGTCCTAGACCCATAGATACGGGTCTGTCTTGCAAATGAAGATTCAGGAGGAAGCCACAACTACTATTGAGGAAGGGTAGGATATATGTATTGTAAATAAATAAAAACTGGAATTAATCCAAATCCAAATGTCTTAAATTGTACTTGCTTTGGTCTAGCTGAAATATCAACTACCTACAGTATTTACTGAAATAAGTCTAGCATGTGCCTAAGAAATCCAGTTTCACAACCCTATGTTCTCATGAGTTCATATTATTTTTGCCTTGGTGAGCACATTTGGAATTTTGAAAATATGTTGTGAGCATTCTTGCTGAATGACTCCTAGAGGCTAATTTGCCCATTTACAAATTATCTGCCAGAAGTTACAAAGATATACCAGAATCCTATTTGCTAGCCTCTTCCTATTGTCCAGGTTTATATTTATAATATTTCCGGATAAGAGGACAAAGAAGCAAAAAAGCATTGGACTGTTATTATTATTTATATATATAAACATAATTATATTTTTATAAGTTATATGATCTACAGTACTTGGAGCTGAAATGCATTGGAAATAAAAGCCATGCTGATTACTTTCCGCATTGCAGGGTTTCATTTTGGGGAAAGGGGGTTGAGGGCAGGAAAAGTCTTATATGCCAGAAAGCCAGTCAGGAATCAAAGGAATATTGGTGTTCCCAGATGCTATGTTGGGGCCCTGATTCTAAAATTTCTCACATATTTTATGTTGTATGTACCTGTATGCAGTCTTCAAAGGAACTACGTCTACGTAGAGGGAAACATGCAGTATGGAGTACCTCAAGGTTCTGTCTTAGGCCCAGTGCTCTTTAACATCTTCATAAACAATCTAGATGAGGGGATAGAAGAGGAACTCATCAGATTTGCAGATGACACCAAGCTGGGATGACTTCCTAATACTTTGCAAGATAAGCTCAAGATTCAGGCGGATATTAACAGACTTGAGCTTTGTGCTCTATCCAACAAGATGCAGTTCAGTAGTGAGAAAAGTAAGATCCTGCACTTAGGCAGGAAAAACCAAATGCATAGGTACAGAATAGGCAGTACCTGGCTCAACAGTAGAAACTGTGAGAAAGATCTAAATGATCCTACTGGAGTACCACCTAAGCCAGCAATGTGCTGCAGCTGCCAAAAAAGCCAATGCATCCTAGGCTACATCAACAGAGGGATAGCATCAAGATCAAGAGAAGTGATGATACCACTTTATACCACACTAGTGAGGCCACACTTGAAATACTTTATTCAGTTCTGGTCACCCCAATATAAAAAAAGATGCTGAGACCTAGAAAGTGTGCAGAGAAGAGCAACAAATAGCCTATCAAAGAGAAGGATTAGGGGGGGGACATGGTAACTGTATTCCAGTACTCTGTGAGGGACTGTGACAAAGAAGAAGGGATTGATTTATTCTCCAAAGTACCAGAGGGCAGGACAAGAAGTAATGGGTGAAAGGTTATTAATGACATTTCATTTAGAAGTAAGGAGAAATTTCCTGACAGTGAGAATAACTAATCGGGGGAATAGCTTGCTTCCTGGAGTTGTAGGTGCTCCATCACTGGGAATTTGCAAAAATAGATTGGACAACCCTTTGACCGGGATGGTATTAGGTCTTCTGCCTTGAGCAAGGGATTGGATCAGAAGACCTCCAAGGTCTCTTCCAGCCCTATGATTTTATGTTCCATGACAAGAAGAATTAAAAATGAAGATGATGGTAAATACATCATAATTAACAGATGAAAGGAAGCAAGCAAGCAAGCCAAGAAAATCATTCTGCAGTGTGTGTGTGTAGCATCTGAAGAAAAAGTTCAGCCCAAAAGCACAATGTGCAACAAATGGCCATGCATAGCAGAAGCTGGATTCCAAATGCAGTCAGACAGGCAGCAAAAAGCCTTCCAAAGGTTTCCAAGCTCTTTGGTGTCTGACTCCCTTTGGGACTCAGCTTCTACTGTACCTGACCATTTGATGCATGCAGTATCATAAAACAGAAAAACACCAGAATTAATAACCTCTAAAATAGTTCTAAGAAACAAGAGAAACTGTACCAAAAAAATTAGTAGAGTGATGAAAATAAAGTGATTAAAAAGGCTTAGGCAAAGTAGAAAGATTTTAATTATGATAAAAAAAATTAATGGAGGCATGACTAACCTCTAAGGAGTTTATATTACTGACACCAGTGCCTAGAACTCCTACTTTGCACTGTTTCAAACTGGGTTTCAGCAGTGCCATTAGCTATTCTCTATAAATTATAAAAACAAAGTAGCTCAATAGTAAAACAGGGCATTCCTTGTACAGCTTGGCCTTTAACCTTTAGACCCATTTAAGGCAACATCAATTACCCTGCTTAGTAGCTAACTGGTAACTAGGACAGATTTTTCAGGATAGGCATTATGTATAAGGAATCCACTGAATCTATTGTATAGCATTCTAAATAGAGCCCCACCTATAATGCATTTCATAACCCAGTCCTGAAGTCACCAATGCATGGTATTCTCTGACAAGATTATTCATATCCTGGAAAACCTTTCATTGTACAAACTAAAAATGTAATAGGTATTTTTGACCACCAAGACTACTTTAGCCTCCAATGACAAATCAAAAACAACCTACTGAATATGAACCTACAGTGGATACAAAAAGTCTACACATCCCTGTTAAAATGTCAGAGATGGAAAAAAAATCAGACCAAATTAAATCACTTCAGATTTGTTTCTACCTTTAATGTAACATATAAGTTGTACATTTCAATTGAAAAACAAACCGGAGGGGGAGATAACAATAAAAAAACAGACAATACCATGGTTGCCTAAGTATCCATACTATCTTATAAGTAGGGATATGGCTGTCTTCAGAATTAACCAATCACATTCAAATTGCTATTAAATAATAGTCAGAACACACCTACCATCAATCAAAGTGACTCTGATTAAGTCCATATAAAATTCAGCTGTTCAAGTAGGCTTTTTCTGACATTTATTCAGTTGCCCCTTACAGCAAAAGCCATGGTCTGCAATGAGCTTACAAAACATAAAAGGGACCACATTGTTGGAAGGGATCCATTGGGAGAAAGATACAAAACAATTTCCAAGGCATTGGATATACCATGGAACACAATGAAGTTAGTCATCAACAAGTGGAGGAAATATGGCACATTTGTGACATAACCAAGAACTGAATGTCCCTCCAAAATTGATGGAAAAAAAAGAAGAAAACTGGTCTGACAGGCTGCCAAGAGGCCTACAGCAACATTAAAGGAGCTGCAGGAATTTCTGCCAAGTATTGGTTTCGTACTACATGTGACAAAGATCTCCCATATTCTTCATAGGTGTGGGCTGTGCGTTAGGGATCAAGATTGTTATGTGCTCCTGGTCACTTTCCTTCGTGACCAGAGGCAAGCTCGCCTGACCAATAACCAGCCAAGACACAGTGAAGGCCTTTTGTTTCATTTATTGCAATAAGCGGGGAGAGAAGCTCTCAAAGCTTGGTTCTCTCCAAAGTTTCAACCCAAAATATTCCCTTCTTTATACAGCCCTGTCCAGGCCGCCACATCCCTCCTCTTTCCCCATTGGCTGAGGTACTACGAGGTTACATTCTTTCCGACCGCTTCCTACCTATTTCCTGTTACATACTAAATCATACATCATATATTAATAATATAAAATATTAGACATATTCAGTTGTTGCTTTTGAGTTCTGGGCCCCTTACAACAATAGGTTCTTTCCTGTTTTTCAGTTTAGTTAAGTTTTCCTGGCTAGCCATTTCCTCTTACAGATGTTTTTATAGCTTGTCTTCTTCCTTTCCCACTCTAAGACCCAGCTAATTTTTGCCTACGTATTTATCTTACATCCTGCCTTTATACTATCCTTTCCTGTTTCCCAGCCATTATAGTTTTTGGTAAGCTTGTTTGTCCAGGCAGTAAGTTTCCACTGCAGCAAATTCAATTTTAAATTTCTCTTTCAATATTAAAATTTGAAGACATTTCCTTTACTTCTATCAAGATTGAAGCCTTTCCTTACAAAGAAAAACATCCAAGCCCAGCTACATTTTGCAAAAAGCTATATCAAGTCTGACAAAAGCATGTGAGAAAATGTGTTATGGTCTGAGGAGAGCAACCTTTTGGCCATGATTCCCCAAAAGTATGATTGATGTAAAAACATTGTGCGTCACCAAAAGTACACCATACCCACAGTGAAGCTTGGTGGAAGCATTATGTTTTGGGGCTGTTTTTCTTTAGCTGGAACTGGGGCTTTAGTCAAGGTGGAGGGAATTTTGACCGGTTCCAAATATCAATTTTGGCACAAAACCTTCAAGCCTCTGCTAAAATGCTTGAAGAGGAATTTCACCTTTCAACACGACAATGACCCAAAGCATACCTCCAAATCAACAAAAGCATGGCTTCACCAGAAGAAAATCAAAGTTTTGGAATGGCCCAGCCAGAGCCCAGCCTTGAATCCAATTGAAAATCTGTGAGGAGAGCTGACTTGGGCTGGGCAGAGGAGACGCCCTCACAATCTGAAAGATTTGGAACATTTTTGCAAGGAAGAGTGGGCAAAGATTCCCAAGGCAAGATGTACCATGCTGATAGGCTCCTACCCCAAAAGACTGAATGCTGTCATAAAATCAAAATGTGCTTCAACAAAGTATTAATTTTAAGGGGTGCACACTTATACGACCTCATTATTGTCTGTTTTTTATTGTTATTTTTCACCCCTAAAAGATTTCTGGTTGTTGTTGTTTTAATTGAATTGTACAGCTTATATATTAAAGGTGGAAAAAAATTGCAATGATTTATCTTGGTCTAATTTTTTTTTTTACATCTCAAAACCTGGCATTTTAACAGGGATGTGTAGACTTTTTATATCTGTTGTGTACCAGATGCCTTCTAGGTGTTGTCTGTTCTGTTTCAATCTCCTAGGTGTTGTCTGATTTGTTTGATCTGCTCAAAGAATATGGAAATCTGATGTTTTCCAGTGTTGTGGAAGACGCTGAAGAACATTCTGGTTGATGGCCTGCTTTGCCTCACCATCTCATTTTAAGACTGAAGCAACAACTGGATCATTGCCTCTAGCAGCCAGAATTTTTTGAAGAGCATTCAAGAATGCATTAGATTCCACAAGTCTCAAAGGACAACTCATTTTATCAGGTTTTTGAATTGTGCCCCAATGAGACCAAATTTCATTAGAAATTGGCCTGACTATGCCAATATAGTGATCCCCCCCCATCTTCCCTCCTATAATCAGACCTTTTCTTTTCACATCTAAGACAAAGACCTGATCAAGGATCTGACCTGCCTGTGGACTGAGCCAATTATCCATTGAGATAACTTCACCAAGATCTTGAAGCTACAAGTTGGACTATTCAATGCAATCTCATCATGAATACAGGTAATCCTCGACTTATGACTTACAATTGAGCCCAACATTTCGGTTGCTAAGTGAGACATTTGTTAAGTGAATTTTAACCCGTTTTACGACTTTTCTTGCCCCAGTTAAAAGTGAATCACTGCAGTTCTTAAGTTAATAACATGGTTGTTAAGTGAATCTGGCTTCCCCATTGACTTTGCTTGTCAGAAGGTCTCAAAAGATGGTATCACATGTCCCTGGGATACTGCAGCCATCATAAATATGAGTCAGTTGCCAAGTGTCTGAATTTTAATCAAGTGATCGTGGGGATGCTGCAATGATCATAAGTGTGAAAAATGGTCATAAGTTACTTTTTTCAATGCCGTTGTACTTTGAACGGTCACCAAATGAACTGTTGTAAGTCGAGGACTATCTGTATTTAAATCCTCATGATAATTGTCCTTCAAAACCGTACCCATCTCAGCAAGGATGTCATTGGGTAACAGAGACAATGGTACACCAACAATCATCATTTGTCTGTCAGCATCAGATAGATTCTTAAAACTCACTGCATGATCAGGTTTCCCAATTTAAAAAAAAGTGCCATGAACCCCAATTCCGAGTGTAAACTGGTGCTTTACTGAATCCAGTGTCCCAATGTTCCTTTGGTCTCTGTACCCTGCACATCTTGGCTCTAGTTCCACTCAGTCCCTCCCAAATCAAGACAATCCACATCCCTATCTTCACTCTCAGATAAAGGACTGATACCACTGTTGAGGATTAATTCCGTTAAACTTGCCCAATTTGATGACAATTACTTCATCTGAATTCCTCAGATTAACCATAAGATATGTGAAGTGTGTTGTTGCCCTTGATTTTCCACAATTCAGCTTTATAGGGTGCACCTGGGTTTTAGTATTCTTCAAAGGAAAAGGTTGCTTTTTTCCAAATTACAAATGTCCAGCATTTCCTGCCTTTCCACATAAAAGGAGTTGTCCCATTCTGATTATTTCTGTGGTTCATTTTCAGCAATGGAAATGTTTGATAAGGTGCAGCCTTCTGAACCATAAATAGCATTCAAATATGTTAGCAGTTCAAGGTAGATGTAAGGATAAGAGGATTTTAGCCTGATTTCCTGGCAGCCTGTCATCAAAATACTTAACTATCTAAATGCTTTCCATCTCCCTTTCTGTAATTTCTTACCTAAATTCCGCAATATGAAAATAAGTTTATTTGGAAGACCAGGAAGGAAAGATACAGGTAGTCCTCAGCTTACAACCATTTGTTCAGTGAATGTTCAAAGTTAGCATAGCACTGAAAAAATGCACACATAACTAGAACTTCCCAAAGTTCTGGCTATTGCACCTTGCAGTAAAGTGATCACAATCCAGATGCTCAGATATTCAGCTCATGACTTCTACATTGCAGAGCATTGTGGACATGGGATTGCCATTTGTTACCTTCCCTGCTGGCTTCCCACAAACAAAATCAAATCCCACTGCAGGAAAGATCTCAAATTGCTCCAGTGTCACTCATACCTGAAGTACTTTACTGCCCACATGAAGCTGGCCTTCCCCAACTCATGCATGACTTTACTGGGTCTCCTATACTCTTTTAGTCTGCTTACCTGAGACCCCTGTCTCTTCCCGCTTAACAACCCGCATGTCCTGTGGTTGTGACAGCTACCGGGACAGCTGGGATTGCCATCACTCAGACGGTCACATGACATTGTACTTTATGATAGGTAGTTAGACAAATTCGTAAGTCATACGCCACTCAACTCTAAAAAGTTGCATTGAACAGTAGTCAGAACACTCTTCTCACCAGCTAGGCATTATCCACCTCACTGATGCTAAAATATAGTTCCCATTATGTGGAAAAAGGGCCCAAATAAAAACTACCAAGCTACAAGCAACTGCAGGTTTGAACAGAGGAATGTTGCCTTGCCAACATTTTCCAACTGTTTCTTCACCCATGGGGAAACAGGATGGAATCCTACATTTTGGAAGGTTCAAAATTAAATAGTCAGTGGAAGAAAAAGCTAGTGCTGTATTAGCGCTCACTTGGGAATTACTTGGCTGGAAAAAAAATGCAGTAATTTATCATAAATACATATTTAGTACCAAATTTATTTTAATTTGGATTTTATATCGTTTGAGAACTTTGGTGACCTAGTTTCCATGGTAAAAGTGATGAATATTTAGTAAATATGCACATATAGCAGTACTGTAGTGAATCTTTATGAAATTTTATAGCTGTTTTCAAGAACTTATATTTTTCAAAACAAATATATTGCAATAGATACAGGAAGCAAGCTGTGAAAAATTGAAGGAAAAAGGATTCGACATATATTAGGAAGACTCAGATTCAAAATCCCAAACCACATGGAATTCACTGAGTGATTTGGGGCCAATCATCTCTTTCAGCACAATCTACTTCATAGGATTGTTCATGGGATGTTATGAAATGTGATCCTTGCGCTTTGGTTGAGTTCCCAGAGAAAAGGCAGGGTATAAAGGCAATAAATAAATGCATAAACCGGAGAGTAAAGAGATCTGACAAAATGGCATAATGATCATGTACATAACTTTAACAACTTGGACATATTCTCAAAAGTTCCTTTCACGAGATTTCAAAGTATAATTTGCACAGTCATATTGAGCAAAATAGTCCATATATTTAACAAAGGTATATATGATTCTAACATCACAAATGTAAACTAGTAATATCTTGCAACTTACTTCATCCAGCGACAAATTTCAACCATTCCTATGATTGTACACAAAATGCAGACATGAGAAGGAAATAAAACCTCTAAGATGACCATATAGTACTTTACACAGAAATTTGCAATACCATAAGCATCTACAAGATACATTTCCATAACAGAAATGTAATTTGTGTTACACAGATACTACAGCACTCACTTATCTACAACCAGGGCAAATTTCCAAGGCACAAATTCAGTGCTGTCATGGCTGCATTTGAACACAATTTGATATGATGAGAACAATGTCCTGGATTTGCATATTTCCTTTTCCTCCCTCATAACCCTGGCCAAAATTTTGGAAGTTTCTGCTTCTTATTAACTAGAGGCTAATATTTGTTGAATCTCAAATTCTGATTAATTTTAACTCTGGCATATTTAATAAGGCAGCTTCATTACCCATGGTTTGAAGCTTACTTAAAGCATGTATAACATTAATTATAATTTGTTGACTGCAGTTAAAGTAATCCAGAAGCAAGAAACTTGTAACTGCACCTTCCGTTATATGGAAGGAGGAAGACTTTAAGCCTGAGGTTCAGTAAAATGTTTTTAATGTTGAAACTGGCCACTGTAATGTTATATATCATATTAAGAATTCTTTTAAAATGCATACTTTTTAACAAAAGGCTTTGGGAACAAAACATGCACTGTGCTTAATTTTTAATATAGTTTATCTATTAAACTAACAATATAGATTTTCTTTCTAATTTTTTAAAGGTAGATCTTGAAGAACATCATCTCCCCTGAGCATCCTTGGGAAGTTCAGGCTGTTTAGCACATCGTTCCAAGAGCTGCTTTCAAAATGAAGGTCTGTTCAGAAACAACTTCTGTCAACAAACGGCTGGCTAAAACATGGATTTCAGAATTCTCCATGGAATTTTAATAGAATATGTCCCTTGCTTGGTTTAAATTCCTACAGAGAATAAAGCAAGATGAAACCAGACAGGAAGAGGAATCACACACTATTTACATTTCAAGTCTGTTCTCTGGTAGATTGCACAGTGAGTATCTGTGAGTTATTCAGAACAATGCTTGATGTTTTTAAGGCAATACCATATTGCAGAAATAATAATAAAAAAAAACCATCAGAACTTCAATTCTGCACTCAGTAAGTATTGACTTCCTATGCCTTCTCCCTTCTGAAACCATAATTGATAGAAACATTTTAATCATATGCATTATCAAGTTCCGGATGATAATTCAAGAAAGAGCATTTGTTTTGCAAGCAAATTCACCGATTATAAAAATCGACACTTGACAACCAAATAGAATTCAGTTTAAAAAAATACTTTTGAAGTATTTTTTAGGCCAATAGGAGTTTATAAATACTTCGGATCAGGGGTAGCATATATTATTTCTTACTGAGAAATTCTCCAAAGGGGCTGTCAAATGTTAAAATATATATTCCACATTTGTCCTTTTTTGCCAACAAGTCCTATTATCGTGCTCCTAGTAAATGACATTTAATAGATATTTTTGGAAAGTGATATACATAAGCCCGAAGATCTTTGCAAGAGGCTCTTTAGTTCTTATGGAAAAGGAATGAGCAATTTATTTATTGGCAACATAGAAGCAATAATGCCAAATAAAGAAATAATAAGATTAGAGAGCTGTTTGGATTAGCCTTCCTGTCCAAAATCTTCTGTGAACTTCTTTAGTTTTTCCAGGTCCTGCTCATTTACTGTTGGTTTTGTGTTGGCTAATGACCTCAGCATATCAGCCTGCACATAAATGAAAGAAGAGTTAAGAGCTGCACATTTCTCCATCATACATATTCACATAGATAGCACATACACGATAATTACGTGAGTTATGGCATGGGAGAAGAAACCAAAAGAAGCTATAAAAACAAAGAAACCATAACAGTCTCTAACATTTCTAACAGTTTTTTTCACAATTGTTCAAATAATTACCACAAATCAGAAGTCTAACAATATTATTGGAAATCTAACAATACAAGATACCATGAAATATCACATCCGCTTTGTATTACTGGTATAGGTAGTCCTTGACTTACAACCGTTCATTTAGTGACCGTTCAAAGTTACGACAGCACTGAAAAAAGCACTTATGACCCTTTTTCACGCTTATGGCCATTGCAGCATCTCCATGGTCACGTGATCAAAATTTGGATGCTTGGCAACTGGTTCATGTTTATGACGGTTGCAGTGTCCCGGGGTCATGTGATCACCTTTTGCAACTTTCTGACAAGCAAAGTCAATGGGAAAATCAGATTCACTTAACAATCGTGTTACTAATTTAACAACTACAGTGATTCACTTAACAATTGTGGCAAGAAAAGTTGTAAAAAGGGGCAACATTCACTTAACAAATGTCTTGCTTAGCAGCAGAAATTTTGGGTTCAATTGTGGTCTAAGTCGAGGACTACCTGTACTTAGAAGGAATACATTGCTGTAGAATGATTTTATTGATTACAATTTAATTAATAGCACAGCCCTCTCCCTCTTTTACTCAGAAGCAAAGTTCACTTAAGCGGTTTACTCTCAAGTATTTACTTATATACCACAGCCTAAACCAGGGGTAGGCAACCTTGGCTCTTTTATGACTCGTGGACTTCAACTCCCAGAATTCCTGAGCCAGCATGGCTCAGCTTGGAAACCTCTCCCTTTCCCCTCAGCGTGGCTGGCTCAGGAATTCTGGGAGTTGAAGTCCACGAATCATAAAAGAGCCAAGGTTGCCTATCCCTGGCCTAAACATTTCCAACCAGCGTTCACATTTCACAATGCTTTACTACTGTATATGTTACAGCCCGAAGGGTGAGATTTCATTCTTCCTTAACTCGGAATTTTAAAACACTCTAGAGAAAGGTTTCAAAATGCAAATTTACAGGAAAATAAAAAAAAATAACTACGGGATATTTCATTATGGATAGTTAATTCTATTGCAAACGAAGTTAAGTGAAAAAGTAACCGCAGAAATGTATGTGATAGGGAGATTAGATACACACACCCCTCAATGGCATAAATTGGTCTCTTAAAACATGAAATCAAAATACATTTGTAGTCAAGGAAGAAAACCTTTCTCATAATTGTTTGCAACAGCTTCTCTTTTTCTGAACAAGTTTTGAAAAGAGAGATTGTGGCTTTGGGTTGGTGAGATTATTGTATGTATTCACACTTCTCCTGGCAGAGCAGGTCTGCTCACTGAATGGTAAACAAAACTTAGGGAACCCAAAGGTGATTCAAATCTGCAGCCTCTGCATAGAAATGCCAAAACCACTTTGAATGCCCGGCCCTTCAAAAAACAATGCTAGTGGAACTAATGGCACACCTTCGGAGATTAAATTATATGCCTATGAATGGTTTAAACTAATACATTAAATTACATTCTTGCACAGAAAGATTATTCTGTACTGTTTAATTTAAAAAAACCAAATAGGCCATCATCTTGCTACGGATCAGCAATACTATTTCAGGTCTTTGAAACAGAAGGTTCAGAACGTCTCTACCGAGTCCTAAAAAAAGAACAGGTGAACATGTTTGCACCGCTAATTTGTACTCTGTACTTGAAGCTCTTGCTTCAAATTAAATGTTGCATAGACTTCTTTCCTTCAAATCTCTATACAGTTTTTCTTTGGGGAGGGGTGTGCCTTCGAATCGGTTTTGACTCTCGGCAATTACCGGAGGTTTCCTTGGCAGCATTTTCAAAAGACATTTGCTATTGTCTTCCTCCTAGAGAGGGAGTGACTGGGCTAAGATATCCCACTGGTTTTGTGCCCAAGGCGGGGCAAGAACTGAGGATCTCCCAGTTTCGAGCTTGGTGCCACTGTCTCAATAGATGCTTAGTGTTAGTATGTACGACAACCATTATATATAATTTCCATTAGGTTCCAGAAACTTTATTGGAAAGCTTACTTGTACTTTGGTCCACTGAAATCAAGAGGACATTAGATTGATCCATCTTTAAAGGGCTAACTTAGATTTAAATTGGAACATTAAACTAAGCCATAATTGCTTAAGTATCGATACACCCCCCCCCCGCACACACACACAATACTTCGATGGATTCATGCAATATGCTAAGCAACTAGAAAACAAATTGCATTCTGAACTAATACAGTATATGAACCCAGTTTGGGTCTAGATTTAGTTCAATATTTTGTAACATAAAAATACTTAAGCTATTTTTTTACGTTGGAACTTTAAGTTTTTATATAGAAGAAAAAAAATCTTAGCATTTCTCAAATCAGGCCACAATTTTAAAAAAATCTTTTAAGTAGCATCTAAAATTATAGTGTTTGTTTGCTTGTGCAACAACTATTATCTGGATATATAAACAAGCAAGAGATGAACCCTGGATTTGGGTCAAGTTATTAAGGCGGCTGAGCTGTTTGCTAGAGGCCAGCTCCTACTCAACAATCACTTTTGTAAAAGGCAAGGTATCCTTTAATCAACAATGATGCCTGGAGACTTGTGGGTAGCTGTTTAGCAACAATAGATCAGAAGCTTGCCTTCTGCCTTCTTCAAGGGTATTTTTCAACTTCCCAGTACAGCCTACAGCTTGGTAGTTGCAAGTCTTCTTCTATCCAAGTATTACACCACTTGGAGCCCTGATAAAGTCAGCCAAGTGCTGTCACCTACTGAAGCATAATGTTTTTGTAACTAAAATTATAATCCATATATATTTATTTCTCCTTTTGAGAGGCCTACTATTACTTGCTTAGATGTTATCAAAGTATACCAAAGTATGACTGCAGGCCTTTCTATAAGCCAAGAGCTCATATTGTAAACAACTTCAATTTGTGTTCAAGGAAACCATTTCCTCTTTATTAAGGTGAATGAACTGATAACAATGCTTTTTAACTTATGACAGATGCAGTCATATGAAAAAGTATGGTTAGTCACTTGCTACTGGTTGCATAGTGACCGCTCAAAGTTACAATGGTCCTATCTGGGGACACTTATGACCTGAATTCAAATTTAGAATGGTCACCCACCCCATGTGACTGAACTTTGGGCTCTTGGAAACTGGGCTGCATTTATGGCTATCTGCATGTTCCCATGGTCACATGACTGTGTTTTATGATGGTTTTTGCCAAAAATGGGCAATTACTTCCAGTTTTCAGTGAAACTGTGCCCATAGCAAAGTACTGGTTTGCTTAACGACTGCAGCATTTGCTTAACCACTAAAAAAGGCTGTAAAATCAAATTGGTCACATGACCTACAACCGTCATGACTTATGACCATGATGGGTAGGCTCCATTATAATCATAAGTTGAAGAGCAATCCACTGAAATGCTTGGCTTTGCATTTATGTTTATTTATCCATACAATGGATTATAAAATGTACATGGTACATAGCACTAGCGATAGCACTTTACAGGCCTTTCTAAGCGATTTACATAGTCAGTGTATTGCCCCCAACAATCTGGGTCCTCATTTTACTAACCTTGGAAGGATGGAAGGCTGAGTCAACCTTGAGCCAGTCAGAATCGAACTCCTGGCAGTGAGCAGTGAATTAGCCTGCAATACTTCATTCTAACCACTGCACCACCAAGGCTCTTATATATTTATTATATCCCCTTTATCTATTACTATTATTGAAATTAGGATCAAATATCTGTATACTTAAATATATTGAAAAAGTTAAAAAAAATCAGTGGGGTGTTACTTACTTTATCATATGACTATAATTCTTATGCATTTTTGTCTATTTGAGGAAATTAAAGCACTGAGTTCATACAGCATATTAAGCCATAGTTTAATTGGGATCCTGAAACTTGCTATGTCATAAGCCAAAGGTGAAAAAACTTTCAGTGTCTGAGGGCTACATTTTACAAATATTTTCAACAGAAACTGAAAATTACCTTGCAGATTGAATAATCTGCATCAAGATTATTACAAAGACATCACTGTTGAGTTGCTATGTAAGTAATTTAATTCTAAATAACAATGCAGTAGGTTTTAGGGTAAGAATCTTGAATTATTAATCTTCTTTGGCCTACATTATTACATCCCATATTTCATAACCAATCTTTAGAAGCTTTATGATAGCAAAAATTCATGAATCATTTAAGTTTTAAGGTTAACTCAGAATTCCAGAATAGGAATATGTTTAATTATTAAGCATACATTACATTATACAATGTAATTATACAATGGTATAATACCTGATTTGTGTAACAAAGGTTTTCAGTTCAATTATTAGCATTTTCAAAGACTGAAAAAACTTCCATTTTGAATCTTGAATTACTGATAAGTCAGAGCAACTAAATCTAAGTTAAATGATACGGCATCTACATTCCTATGTATTTATACATAAACCAGCACTGTATATAATATAAAGAACCAGTTTGGTATAGCAGTAAAGTTGTTGGCCTAGAAACAGGACACTGAATTCTAAGCTTTTAGGCATGAAAACTATGTGGGTGACTGGGTCAGTCATTCTCTCTCTCTCTCTCAATCCAAACATCAAACGTTGTTGTGGTAGGGAAACAGGAGGCAGGATTATTAAGTATTTTCACAACCATGAGTTATAATGAAAATAATAGTAATAATAGCCCCAGCTTCAAAGTGTTGTCTATAGGGTGGCTGTGAGCTAGAATAGTAGCCATTAAGATTGATAGATTGATACAGAATGATAAACATACACCAAGTTTTTGATTTTCAGATATAAAAAAGGACATGTACTGGAACACAGGAGGGAGATGCCCAGCCTATGCAGGGAGTATCGGGATAGATATAGGGTTCCATTTGTTCTGAGCCAGGCCTGCTTGGCAAACCACTATTGCAGTCCTTAAGGATTTTAGAAGATACTTGAGGTTTCTGAAAATAGGCCCTGATGGAATCTGTGATCTTTATCCTAAGATGCTACAGCAGGCCAAAGTCAAAATATTGATAGTAAATAAACACTTACCATACAAACAACAGGTTCCAGAAGTTTATCTCCTGGTACGTCCATCCATGTCATTTCAATGGCACTGGGTTCCCCTGGAGAACATGGGGTGAAGAGATCTACTAGAACATTGGGGTCTGATAGCGATGGTCCTTTCACCTGTGAAACAAACAAGAATTTTGAGGTCAGAACTGAAAATATTTAGAGGCGTATACAATTAAGAAGAATACTGGGCAGTTAATCAGTACAGGCTTTTCATCTTTTGTCTAATTAGCTTTAACATTGCTGCTAAAAATAACATCAAGATCACCTCAAATGTTATACTTAGAGAAAACTGGTACAAGATGTTTTATTGTTGGTATATTATTCAAGTCATAATAGCTAAATGAGTACCTCTTTCCCCCCCAAAATGCTGGAAATGGAAGGATAGGTTGGATCTTTCTCCCACGTGGGGTAGCAATACTGTAATGCTCAATAATATTGAAAATTAATTCATTGAAGAATGGAACAAATTTTTAAAATAGTAATTCCATTTTAACCAGACATTTTGATTAAACTTCAGTTTAAGCCCAGAGAAAATCAGGTGTATGTTGGTATCAGATGAGACCACAATAAAACTGTTAGTCTAAGAAACCTCTCTGTCATCTTTGTACTATGCCATTGTACATTGACAGGATTAGTAAACACTAATATATTTCTAGACCAAACATATCCCTCTAGTAGTGAAAGTAAGAGAACTAAGAGGTAGTAGTAGATGGAGAGGTTGGGAAAGGCAGGAGGATATTTTATTTAACTCTTTCACTAGCATCTCCAACAACTCCTCTCTCAAGAGATCTGAGATTTAGAAACAGGCCCCAATTTTTAAAACTGGGATTCACAAAACTTTTTTTTTTAAAAAACCAACCTTTAGGAAAACTTTAGGGGAAAAGTTTGAGTTAATCGAGCTAATTGTTGCTTTCATTCATCCCCTTCTGCTCCAAGAACAGAACTTAAGAGACTGAGTTTGCTTTCCACCACTCCAAACTTAAGACTGGTAGCGCTCCAAACTTAAGACTGAAATGAAGAACTCTTAAGTTCTTGCTGCATTTCAGAGACATGGTATCAGGTCCCCTAGGCAATATTTCTTTATTCTTGGCAAAAAGAAAAGAAATCCAGCTACTCACTTTTTTAAAATGTGTTGCTGATTGAACTTTCCTAACTGGTTGCATTAGAGCATCACGTACTATGATGCTAACATCAGCACCTGAATAGCCATCAGTTCGCTTTCCAAGTTCCCGATAATCTGATTCAGACAAGGTATTTTTAGTAGTCCCAAGATGAAGCTTAAACATTGCAGCTCTTGCGTGATCTTCAGGTAAGGGAATATAAATCCGCTTCTCAAACCTTATTAAAAAAAAAATCGCAAAACATTCTTATCCATGCCCATGATATAGCATTTCAAATGCTGAACATGACAGTCACGCTCCTCTATTAATCTAAGTTAAACAAGTTATCAAAAGAGTTTTTGCAAGACAGCAAATAAAGAACTAAATCTAAGGAGTCACCTGGGGTATAACATTCCTAGTTCAATAACCAGAATTGGGAATAAGAACGCAGAATATTTCCAGTATTATTTGCCAAGTTTAAACTTCAGTCCTAGTTTTCTTTTAGTCACTATTTCCTGTTATGCAAAAATAATGTTTTTAATTGAGAAATATGCCTGTTAAATGGAACAAAGTGTTCTAGCCCTGCGCCATGATAACACACTGGTTAGAATGCAGTATTGCAGGCTACTTCTGCTGACGGCCGACTGCCAGCAGTTCAATTCTCTCCAGCTCAAGGCTGACTCAGCCTTCCATCCTTCCAAGGTCGGTAAAATGAGGACCCAGATTGTTGGGGGCAATACGCTGATTCTGTAAACCTCTTAAGAGAGGGCTATAAAAGCACTGTGGAGCGGTATATAAGTCTAAGTGCTATTGCTATTTATTAAAAGAATATAATGTTATACTACCCTAGTTCCCTTTTTTGATACTGATAAAATAACATCTTATGCTGATGTCCAAATCTGCTGTTTACATAAACAAGAAAATGCTTTAACTGTGATATAGATCAGTTTTCCAGTCCACAGTGCTCTGAAACTATGAGCCATTCTGGCTCAAACCATAAGAGACAAGTCAATTCTTTACCTCCTTCTTATCGCAGAATCTAGAACCCAAGGGATATTTGTAGCTCCAAGAACCAAAATTCCTTCATTGTCTGTTCCAACTCCTAAAACAAGAAGTCAATTTAGTAAGTGCCCATTAGTAGAATGTATAGCATAAAGAAGTATAGCATAAATACTATAAAACTTTCAGCTCCACATATTATAAACAGCCTGATGCATGTAGTCTCATTAAACACTACTGTATTTTATAGCCATTATGTAATATACACTCATGCTTTAATGTACTTTAATCAACTACTTCAATAATCTTACCTTGCATCTGAACCAAAAACTCTGTTTTAATTCTCCGAGCTGCCTCACTTTCATTTTCACTTCGGGAACCACATAAAGAATCAATTTCATCAATGAAGATAATTGAAGGTTTATTTTCTCTGGCAAGTTGGAATAGGTTTTTCACCAGCCTAGGAAGCAATTTAAATTATATCAAAGAAAGTGCAGTGATAAAGCATAGCAAACAATCACTTTTTATGGGTATAAAATGTTAATCTACCATATGTAGGAAGGCATTTAAAGCTTTTACGATTAAATTTTAGTTAAGGTATCAGTCATTCAGATAAAAATAACTTTCATCTAATTGCTTTAGACACATTTTCACAAATTAAACTATAAAGTCACACATTATTGGACAGCTTTTAATGATCCTTTCTGCAAAGCAGTTAGATAATCTGTGATAAATAGCTGTTATAGGAATTGGATGGTCTTAAACATTTCTAAAATAAATAATTGTGAAACACACATATTTTGGGAGGTAATCCGTAAGAGAAATTTATAAGACCATCCTCCCTTCTGACTCATTTCATCCTTACTCTTTAATCATTAAGTCTTTTTAATCCCTCGTGTTAGCCCTTGATCACATAAAAATTGCATAAAATTTACATTTAATTCATTCCACTGTTTTATCAAATATGGTCAATGAATGACTGAGAGGACACGAGGCCCAATAATTAAAAGTAAAACTGCTCATTCTGATGAAGATATTATGGTGCTTCAGAGAGCAGAAGGTGGCAATTTGTCCCCTTCCAGCAGAGAGTAAAATTGTAATAATGCCTAGATTTGGATCAAAATCTAGACAAAGTTTATCAGACATTGAAAATTGCTGGTCAGAGAGTAGCACATTTTTTTGCTGAATAGTATAAGAAGACAAAAAAAAATAGTTAATTCAGCTGCTCATTCAGCTCTTCATTCAATTTTTCCCCCCAGCAAGGTATCTTAGCTCCTAGCATTTTCCCATCAATGCTCATCATGAAAGATGCAAAGCCATCATATTTACTTTATACCTGTACAGAAGGATAAATTATTTTATAGACTCCACTGTTTTCTTTCCTAAGTAAGAAATTCAGGATTATAAATCTGATTCTTTTATGTATGTGCCCGAACTGAGTAACTCTTAAAAAAAAGTAACCATTATGAAATGGGTCTTGCTGCTGTGAATGATGCATGTGATACATGTGAGTGACGGAGAACAATAGAATCAGTCCTCATAGGGATACATTAACCAGAGATACATATAGTTTCCATTTCTCAGGATTCCAGCATAGATTGAATATAATTAATTGGAGCGGGAGAAGAAGAAATGCTTCATGCCAGAACATCTATTGCAAGTCTACTCAGATATCAGTGGCAGCTTGCTTGCCTTTCTCCACAGTGTAATAATTTCTATATACTTTGAACATTTTATGTTAGGCAACAGTTGGCTATTTAAGTTTATATATAGCTCTAAGATTCCAAATGTTTAAATTGTTTGATCAGTTATTACTCACTTTTCACTCTCTCCCAACCATTTTGAGACAAGATCTGAAGATGATACGGAGAAGAATGTAGAATTGTTAGCTTCTGTTGCAACAGCTTTTGCCAAGTAGGATTTCCCAGTTCCTGGAGGTCCAAACAGAAGGATCCCCCTCCAGGGAGTTCGCTTCCCTAAAAATGAGCGACACGATACATATTTTTTTGAAAATCTAATAAGTTGCCAGCTCATTTAGCACGCACAGTCACACACTTTTCAAAATATATTTTAACAGTTTAAAAAAAAAATCCCTTTTGCATTCCCTTTTTGCGCCGGCTTAATCTGGACAGCTTGGTCAGCCTAGTAGTACTGTTATTTAATGCCAGGTCAGAACTTAATTGTAGACAAGGAAGTTGAGCTGCGTTTGTGAATTGGATAGAGCTGATGTCACTTGGCTGTGTCCTCACAGGAATTCTGTGCACCACTCAATGCAGGCTGGATCATAAGAGTGATTGTGGGAGAGTTACTGTAATCCATACAAACATGACCACCCTTAGCAGGATTTCTTTCTGTCCAAAGCTAACACCAAGTAGGGACTCATATGGACAAAGTGGAGAAGCTACTTGTATTTCACATACCAAGCCACATTTGTCCTGGAAGTGGAATTACAGAATCCCAAAACTAAAATAACTCTGACTCTGGAACATTATGATCTTCATCACGATAATGAAATTGTCCCAATTGTCGTTAGAACCAGACAGCCTAAAATACTGCAATTAATTATCCCAGTGTATTTCAGTAGTACCAGATTGGGGATGGCTGGTCTACAAGAAATACACATAGTCCTCGACTTATGACCACAATTGAACCCAAAATTTTTGTTGCTGAGACATTTGCTAAGAGTTTTGCCCCATTTTATGACCTTTTTTTGCCACAGTTGTTAAGTGAATCACTGCAGTGGTTAATAAAATGGTTGTGAATTGAAACTGGCTTCCCCACTGACTTTACTTGTCAGAAGGTTGCACAAGGGGATCACATGATCCTGGGATGCTGCAACTGCCATAAATTTGAATCAGTTCCCAAGCGTCTGAATATTTATCATGTGACCATGGGGATGCTGCAACAAGTGTGAAAAACAGTCATAAGTCACTTTTTTCATTGCTGTTGTAACTTCAAATGGTCATTACGGTAAATGAACTGTTGTAAGTCGAGGGCTACCTATACGCAAATTTTGTGTTGACCTATCTTCTCTACAGTGAAACTGAAACCAAAGTTGAATGTTTTTTTAATGAGCTTCTATTAAAGAATAAGATTAATATCTTTTGTAGTTAGAATTTCTTGGCAGAGTAAGATTTTACTTAGATGATGAAAAATATTGTCACTTTTTATTCTTCTCTTCAAGGAACATAGCCAGTACATAATGCCTCTGTTCAGCCTATTTTATACCCAAATATAGTTAATTAAGCTGGCTGGGAGATACTAATGTAGATGTTTCCAGTCTGAAGTCTCACTTCAGTGAGCTCTACATTACACTAGTTCAGGGGTCCCCAATCCCCAGTCCGTGGACCAGCAACCGGGCCACGGCATGCCAGCAACCGGGCCGCACAAACAAGCAAAGCCCTATCTGCGGGATGCAGGCAGCACACAAAACCACGCACCCTCCGTGGAAAAACCTTTCCCCATGGAACTGGTCCCTGGTGCCCAAAAGGTTGGGGACCTCTGCACTAGTTCTATGTATCTGATGGAAAACTCCAGTATCCAACAAGTTCCTCAGTAATAAAGATACAAATTTTGGGCACTGGTTCAAGAATTAGCCCAGTCTATTCAAGCAGTCACATGACTAGCATAAAAAACAAAACAAATATACAACAAAAAATTGTAAACGGAGATTTTTACTCCATTACATAGCAACAAAATCCCATACAGATATGTAACATTAAGTAATCCAAAAACCGCCAATCAGATAACTCCATACATTCATATTCTTGCATTTAGCCATAACTATTATTCTTCCTTTGAGAACAGATTTCTTAACTGTTTTGCCTCACTTACATTGCATGTATCTTTCTTATGAAAGCTAAATGACCTTACTTGTACTCTCTGTCTCAAACACCTGAGGATTATGCCAAGAAGGCACTGATTGTATATTCACTTGCTTATCACCTGTAAAAAGGTGAGGAAATTTAATGGGCAATATTACTGCTTCTTTAAGGGCTTCTTTTGCTCCTTCTAGTCCAGCAACATCACTCCATTTTACGTCTGGTCGTTCCATGACAATGGCACCTGTAAAGCAAAAGACCATAGGTAACCACATTCCATACTATAATTCTTTAAAAATTAAATGTAAATATCTCCTTTAAAGTAGAATCACTTCCAAAACAAAATTTTTGACAATCAATAGAAGAATGCGACCGCAGCATATTTAGGGTTTACTTCACACAAAATCAAGTAAGCAATTCATTTCACTACAGAAAATACTATTCTAATCCAAGCTAACTGCAGAGTGCTACTGTACTAATACTACAATTTCATTGAATGACTGCCAAAATTTAAAGGTCCTGTATGTTTTTCTTTAAATCTCAATTTTAACTTGAATAGGGTGAACCAAGGCACATTGGTCCACCTTCCAAGAAGTTTAACAGGGAAGATTTATTTAATGCCCTTAGATTGCTGTGAAATCCATAAGACAGCTCATGCCTTTTTATATCATTCATACCAATTCACCATAGGTACAGTGATGCTAAAAGGTTTGTGGATGCATTTGAATTTTTAATATTTCTGCAAAAATATGGCCTAAAATGGGATCTGTTCTCCAAACAAGTCCTAAAACTAGACAAACAACCCAATTAAATAAAGGGGTCAAAAACATTATGCTTGTTTATCAGTTGAAGAAAATGATCCAAAGTTAAATATCTGTGTGTGGCAAAAGGATATGAACCTCTAGGATTATAACTTCATTTGAAGGGGAAATTAGAGTCAAGTATTTCAATCAACAGAAGATAGTCAGGGATAAGTGTATGTGTGTGTGTGTGTGTGTGGGGGGGGAAATTCCGGATATTCTCTATCAAAGTCTGTTCTTCGTAACACAAGAAGTGTGCCATGATTTAAATAAAGGAGATTTTTTGAGCACCTCCCCAAAATAGCTGTTGATGTTCATTAGGCAGGAAAATGCCACAGAACTATTTCCAGAGTTTGGACTCCACCAGGTCACAGTCAGGCAGATCGTGTACACATGAAGGCAATTCAACACCACTGTTAACATCACCAACCAATACCACACCAAGAGCAAGATATGTAATACTCTGGGAAGTCTCAAAGAAGCCTAGGGCAGAGTTCTCCAACATTTCTGGCTTTGTGGACTGGTGATGGTGGTGGGGAGGCGATGTTTTGTACAAGCGGCTGGTAAGTGTGCACACGCAGCTCCATTTGCGCAAGCATAAATGGGAGTGTGCATGCGTTCGCCCACTGCTTGTGCAAGTGAGGATGCCGTTTTCACAACCCAGTTGCAAATCCCTTACTAGTGTATCAGGTTTGAAAATATCCTAGGTGCCTCTTAGTGCACTTAATATTTAAATGTCTTGCAACTCTTCATCTGACATCTTGAGAGAAACACTTTTGTTCAACATATTAAAAGCTTGATGGAAGGCTACCTTGGAGTTGATTCTGTAGCTTCTTTTTTTCAGGATCATCTGATTCTCCTTCCCCATCACTATCATTCCTAATTTGGGTATAAGTAAAGCACACAGCTAAAACAGAGACAGATTCTGTTGCTCAAGATTGATTCATTTTTAACACAAATAGTCTTCCCTCAGAAAACCTATCAAAAAATGCTAGAAGTTCAGGTTCGTATACAGCTTAATATATATTATTATCAAAAGAATAACAAAAAACTGTTTATAGACAGATGTAAGTTAGTCTTTCTTAAGTATTCTGACCTGGCCACTTACCCTTCTAACCCCCACCCCGCAAATTATACAAGATTCCTCAACATGTTGAGGAAGGTATACATTTAATCTTAACATTTTTTCCAGTAAGTGTGAGAGTTAAAAGTTTGGAAAGCTGCTGCTGCAGGGAAGAACCAAATAGGTTTAATCAAAGCTCTCTCCAAACAGCATGGAAGTTGTTTTTCTGCCTTCAACAGGAAAAAGCACTGAGGCCCAAAATTAATCTGAATACAATGGATGCATCCGATTTTAAATCATTTTTGGAATAGATCCAACAAAATCAACAGCCATTAATTCTGAATTCAATCCAATATTCTACTGCTCACTATTTCATGAGTAGAAACAATAAGTCTACCACAAATTTTAAAAAATGCAAGGAAAGGAGGGCAGACACCTAAAGCCTAACCACCCCCCCAAGATAGATGAAACAGATACCATGGAAATCATTCAATTGTTGATTTCAATCCAGTAGATAAAAACCAAATTTACAAAGTACCCTTGACAAAAGTTATACCCAAATAAAGTCTCGCCTAATTAACAAAAACCAAAACGTTCTTCACTATTTGACTCCATTCCTTCCCCCTTTTTTGTCCTTGATTCTAAGATGTATATCCATCAGATATATATGTGCATACATAAAAAACCAGGGCCTTCAGTACTATGTTCATTATTTTCTAACCACCTCTGGAAAAACAAATTAAAAGAAATCATAATGCACATAATTCTTAGAACCAAATATTTTAGAAACAAGCGCAATGACTATGTTAAGGAAAACAACGATATGTAAATTAATTGGAGTCAGGAAAAAATTGGTATAGAATAACTTCTAAAAATATGGTGTAATATTTCCATAATTTGCCAAAACCCAGTAATATTTTTGGGGTACTTTTTTTTACATGATACAGAGAGGAACAAATTTGTAAAATCTTGGAATAAATGAAGCTGGCATACCCTTTTTCATCAGCTGAACCAGATTCTTTCACTGGTTTAAGAGGCGTTTTCTCCTTCTTTTTCAAATAGTCCTTCAGCTTTTCTGCTCTGTCCAAATATTCAGTACACTTTGCTCTGATGCTTTGTTTTGCTTTGTCACCCTGTGCCTCATCTGATAATAAGAAAAAGTCAACTTTTACTTCTTAAAAAAATAGCTTCTTAAACCACACACACCCAATCTTTCTCTTTAAAGCACTTCAAATTATTATCAATGAATAAACTATTCTTGTTTTGCTGATTTTTCAATTAAGACTCCTGGAATAGCTTAACAATTATTAGATTTTTAAAGAACTTAAAGACAAAATGGATTAGGATATTTTTTAAGAGATTGGGACCTATAAACAAACAGACATGTATCTGTTTGTTTCTATACTTCAGCAAACCTTTCCTCAGGCGAAAAAAAAAACACATTATAATGCCATAGAAAATGAAATAGATAAAAAGAGGTAAAATCAGTAGCATGAGCAAATGAGCAAACTAAATAGTAACTAAATTATTACTTAGTTATTTCTAACAAATTGGAGTGAGCAGGAAAGGTTAAATAACTTTCTAAATGTCTAAAGCTTTTCCTTGAAGTGTTAGATGATCCTTTGATAGTTCAGAAAATGTAGCAAGGCATAAATACAGATATTATAGGTAAGATGAGTCAACCTCTTTCAGCAATACTTCAGTGTTCAGATTCTTCATGTATCTTCTCCCCCATTTTTAGTCCTTCCTTCTCCTGCTACTCTTTCCCAAGTTAGTCAATTTCCTATCTTCATTGCTTTTTCTTACTCTTTCTGATAAATCTTATGATTCGTTTGGAAGGCATTCTTCTCCGAACACAGAATATATTCGTTTTCTTCCTTTTGCTCTCACTGGTAGCCAACTTACGTTTCTTCAAGTATTTCTTTCACAACAATTCTTAAGTTCTTCCTTAAAATGCTAATGAGCTTATTTCAACTGAAAGTTGTGATAAGTCACATATTAACATTTTAATTTATTACTAAGTTAATATTTCCACCTTCAAAGGGAATCCATTAAGGGACAGTAGGATAGGATCCTAATCAGAACAATTAACCATATCCTTCTCTTGAGGCCATAAAAATGTAAATGTAATCTGTAGTTTTAGAAAACACCCCAAAAGTTCTAAAAGCAATTAGGAAGATCAGTCATTTAATTTTGTTTCTAAAACAGAGAAGAATGTGAAGGTTATTTCTAGCCATGTGTATTTAGTATAATTCTTACATTTGACAACATGAAGAAAATACTGCACAGCGTGTTGATACAAATGAAGGGCTTCCTCAAAGTTCCCTGCTTTATCTTCTTGTGCTGCTTTGCTAGCGAGGTCTATTGCTTTCTAGAAAAAAATATTAAAAATATTAAGTCAATTGTTCTTTAAATTAAAATAGGTTTTCAACACACAAACCCAAGAATACAGTTTGATTACCTTACAACTCCATTTTGTAACAGCCTTAAACCATTATTCTGTTATTGGCTACTTTGCCCAGATCTCGTGAAAGCAAAGTCTCTGTGTGTGATGTTTATGTTGCATTATTTTCTATGAATCCCACAAAAACATTCCTGCCAGGCTCCAAAGTCTCAGCAGAAGCTTTCTTTCTCTTCTAACCTGAAGATTTATTATGTTATACGGTATGAGTTTGTTTTTGTAATTGCCTGCATTTATTTACATTCCTATCTATACTGAATCCTGAGGCATCCACACTGCAATGGAAAGCAATGAAATTGATCCGTAAGGGATTACTAAGAGAAAGATATTGTCCCATATCTAGCATGTTATATTATATAGTAATGATTAAAAATTATGATGACCAAGCACATTTCATTGATACGAGTGTGGCTTGTATACTATATAGATGTTTCATTCTTTATAATATATAAAATGTGCATCAAAAATCTTTATTAACAGATTTTTTTAAAAAAAACCAGACACTTAAGTTTTCAACATACTTATAATATTATAAGTTTGTTTGCAAAAACCAGGAAACATTTTATTTACTGTGCCATTAGTATTTAATTATTATTTACTGGAAAAATAGTTACATTAAAATTGGGATAAAATAAGGTAATAATTACTTTGCAAATACATACATACATACATATATGTTTTCAAGTAAGACTTTACATTTATAAATTATAATAAAAGTTATATTAACGACTTAATGCAAGAGTAACTAATTCATTACCATGCTACTAGTATTAAGCAATTTTTTTCCTTTGAGCTGTATGTTAAACACCTGCAACCAAACAATAACTTGGTTTAATAACAGAACAATTAAACATACTTCCTGTGTGACTCTGCAATTAAAGTATTTGTGGAAGAATACTGAGAATCTAGAAATGTGGCTACAATTATGCTACGGACGGAGAGGCATAATCACATTAAATTAGAATTGTTTCCGTCAACTGATTACAAAGAGGAATAAATAAGAATTCTCCTTGCATCTTCCACCCACATAATAACCAACTTCAAATTTTGAGTTCCTTACGCTGACTCTGACCTAGGTAGGCTCTTGAGCTACAGGTACTCCTCGACTTACGACCGCAATTGAGCCCAAAATGTCTGTTGCTAGTGAGACATTTGTTAAGTGAGTTTTGCCTCATTTTACGACCTTTCTTGCCACAGTTGCTAAGTGAATCATTGCAGTTGTCAAACTAATAACCCGGTTGTTAAGTGAATCTGGCTTCCCCATTGACTTTGCTTCTCAGAAGGTTGCAAAAGGTGATCACAGGACCCCAGGATACTGCAACCGTCATAAATATGAACCAGTTGGCAAGTGCCTGAATTTTGATCACATGATCACAGGGATGCTGTAATGGTTGCAAGTGTGAAAAACGGTCATAAGTCACTTTTTTTCACCGATGTTGTAACTTTGAACGGTCACTAAACAAGCTGTTTGTAAGTCAGGGACTCTCTGTATTTGGCAAACAGAAACAATCAGGATAATATCCAGCAGTTGCCACAAGGCATTTGAACTTCAGCCTTATTCCTTGAAACCTAATAACACAGGCCCAGAAATCCTTGTGATTTAAAGCTTAACTTCCTTCAGGAAACACTTATCTCCTCCCAGCCACTCCTTTTAGCTCAACTCTAGTCCTCCTCCTCCTCCTCCTCCGGGCTTCTTTAAGCTTCCTGGTTTACAAGTTCAGTTCTAGAGAGCGCTGGCTCAGAGCGAAGCTCCAGGGATTGCTCACATTGGCCAATCAGTCACTCATCGTAAAGGCAGGAGGAAGGCAAAAAGGGCAGCAGCGGGCCGAGCAACTTCCATTTTACCGGATTAGTCTGGGGTGGGTGGGGGTGTGTATTGTAGCAGCACCACAAGTTAACAACTGCCACGGAGGGCACAGGTGGAACTTTAGCCCAAGTCAAGCATCGCCTCCCCCGTCCCTCCGAACGTCACCGCCCCCCCACCCTTCCTTTTGGAATGTGGGCGACGTCTTTCCCACGCGACCTCCCCCTCCCCTCCCCGAATGCGACGCACGGCCAGCAACTGCTCACCTGCAGGTTGGATGTGGCCGCCATGATGGGCCGGGCGAGGAGGGACTGAAAAAAAGGACAAAAGAAACTGGAAGGGAAAAAAATAAAACTATTGCGCGTCCACCGCCTTAAGAAACTCCGTCTCTCCGTTACGGTCCCGCCCCCCGCTCCTCCGTCGTTGTGCGGAGACCAAAATTATTATTTTTTTTAACCTGAGTTTCTTATTACTTCCGTAACTCGGTCCCCGCAGCCGGCCAAAATCGACCCAAACGGCTCTTCCGCATCCGCTGAAAGGTACTGACGTCACACACCGCGTCTTCGTCGGAACAGGACTGACGGGAAGTCAAACCGGAAGTGCAAAATGGTGGTCTTAGTAATACGGGGAGGCGCATGCGCAGCAGCCGGTCCATTTTCCGCCTTCTTATTTGTGTTCGGGTCCTGCCTTGTCCTGTATTTAGAGATAATCATGCTCCCAGTTATGCGGATGATTGCTTCCTGTCTTGTAATATAATTGTATATGAACGCGCCTTTTATTTAAAAGCAACTTACAAATCCTAAGTTGCAATCCTGCTGCACTGAGTTGGCTTGCTTAAATTGATGCTTAATATACTGACGACTTCCTGTGGAAGAAATGGAGATTGCGCTGTTTTATAGACTAGTTTTTCTTGCTCTGTCAAGAAAAGCACATTAATGGAGCTTAGTGCTAAACAAGTGAGTCCTCCTCTGGAATTAAAGCCCTTTGAACATCATTGCGTTGGGCGTCGCTGGCATATTGATGACACTAATGGAGAAAGCACAAAATACGTTTATCTGTACTTGATAGGTCACACTTCCCCAAACTGTCAGCATCTGGATTAGAGCCATTATTCCAGCTAGCTGGGTATAATTGAAGTTCTAGTGCAGGATTTACCGAAAATATCATATTCAGAAATGCTGATTTATGTGAATAGATAGCTTTTGCACTGGATATTGCATCTTACCTTAAAATTTTCCCAACCCATGCAAAACTAGTTATAGATTATAGAACAGTGATGATGAACCTTTTAGAGACCAAGTGCCCAAACTGCAACCCAAAACCCACTTATGTATCATCGGGTGCCAGGTGGGCGTGGCCCATTGGGTGGGCGTGGCTGCGGGGGTAACAGCAGACTGGGTGGGACTAAAAAGTTCAATCAATCAATTCCAACTTTGCGAGATCTTTTTTTTTCCCCGGGAGAAATTGAAATTGATTGAACCTTTTTTTTTTTTTTTGCACACGGTGGCAGAGGCCTAAAGTGAAAAGGTTTTATAAAACCCAGCTGAAGGCCTAGGACTGGGGAGACGGCGCGTGTGCCCATAGAGAGGGCTCTGTGTGCCACCTGTGGCATGCGTGCCATAGGTTTGTCACCACGGTTATAGAATAACGAGTTGGAAGGAACCTTGTAGGTCTTCTAGTCCAACCCCTGCCCAAGCAGGAGTGCCTACACTATTTCTGATAGATGGCAGTCCAGTCTCTTCTTGAAAGTCTCCAGTGATGAAGCACCAACAACATCTGAAGGCAGTCTGTTCAATTAGTTGATTGTTTTCACTGTCAGAAAATTTCTCTTTATTTCCAGGTTGAATCTCTCCTTGATCAGTTTCCATCCGTTATTCCTTGTCTGGCATTCAGGTGCTTTGGAAAATAGGTTGACCCCCTCCTCTCTGTGCCAGCCATTCAAATATTGGAACACTGCTGTTGTGACTCCCCTGGTCCTTTTCTTCACTAGACTAGCCATGCCCAGTTCCTGTAACTGTTCTTCATATGTTTTAGCCTCCAGTCCTGTAATCATCTTTGTTGCTCTTCTCTGCACTTTTTCTAGAGTCTCAACATTTTTTTTATAGTGTGGAGACCAAAACTGGTTGCAGTATTCTAGGTGTGGTCTTACTAAAGCTTTATAAAGTGCTATTAGTACCTCACGTGATCTTGATTGAATCCCTCTATTAATGCAACTTAGGATTGCATTGGCTTTTTGGGCTATTGCCACATACTGTTCACTTATATTTAATTGATTGTCCACTAAGACTCCAAGATCCTTCTGACAGTTACTGCTATTAAGCCTGGTTTCACCCAATCTATATGTGTACTTTTGTTTTTTCTTGCCTAAGTGTAAGACTACTTTTCTCTACGTTGAATGTCATTTTGTTAGATAGAGCCCAGTGTTCAAGTCTGTCAAGATTCCTCTGGATCTTGAGCCTATCATCTAAGGCAGGCATGTCAAACTTGCGACATTGCGTGACGTATCGTGACTTTCCCCCCATTGCCGGCAATGGGGTGGGTGCAGTTTCGGCGTGACGCATCCAGCCCGCGGGCCGGCAGTTTGATATGCCTGATCTAGGGTGTTGGCTATTCCTGCCAGCTTAGTGTCATCTGCAAATTTGATATGTTCCCCTTCTTTTCCCTCATCTAGATCGTTTGTGAAGATGTTGAAGAGTACTGGGCCTAGGACAGAACCTTGTGGTACCCCACTGCTTACTTCCCTCCATGTAGATATAGTACCGTTAATGACTACTAGTAAATATTATCACTGAATGTTCAAAATTGCTGTCTCCTAAACTTCCTCTGGATTTCTGAGACACAGATATTTTATTTTATTTTGCAGATTCATCCAAGTAAAGAATAGCAAATGTGCTAAAGACAAATTTACAATATTTTTAAGGTTGTTAAATTATATGCACAAATAATAACTTTCATCAGGCATCAACCCTTCAAGACAGGCAAAGTCAAGACATAAGCACACAAGGAAGTCCAGGAATGTTTTTTTTTATTGTTGTACAGTAGAATAACTGACTCTTGAAAGTCTGACAAAGACTTTCTGCCTCTGATTTATCCTATATCAAACAAAATTAAGATGGTATTTGAGTTTCTTTCTGATTCTTTCTTCTTTCCCCTATTGAGTAATCTTTTCTGAATTTCCTCCCTTAACAGCTTGATTACTCCTTCTCCCTTCCCAAGGCCAGTTCAACATTCTTTCATATCAAATGATTGAACATTTTGATTATGTAATTTACTAGAAGTGTAAATGGCAAGTTCCTTCAGATTCTAAAATTCTGGGCTCATGGATGGTCACCAAAATGAAGGTATTAACATAATCTGACCACAGATTATTTTTACAAATCAAGTCAAATATACTTCTAATCAAAAAGATATTCAGCTAAAGTTAAAGAGATTTCACATCAATACAATTGGACCTATGATATTCAGTGTAAATTGCTTTCCAATAGAAGACATGGACTGGACATTCCTGAAATAGAACAGCAAATTGCAATAAGATATTAATTCCTTGACTGATTATGTGCTATCAAATCCAGGTCATCTCTTAGATAGACCTTTAGGATGATCTGTCTCAACTGGTCCAACAGTGCATCCATTCCCACTGTAAATGAATCCATCCTGCTTGCTGCTGGCCATCCACTTCTATTTCTTTCCACTTTCCTATAGACTTCTCAGCTGGGTCTAAGCACTATGTGCCCAACATATAATTTGAGCCTAGTGCCTCAAGTGAGAACTTTGGATTGATTTGGTCTATGATCTGCATGTTTTGCTCATCCACCCTACTCTCAAGAATCCTCTTCAACACCAAAGTTGAAAACATCAATACTTTTTCTAACCAGCTTCTTTAAAATCTATGTGTATCAGTTAAAGTTTTGGCTGTTTGAAGAATGTATTAGTAGTGAAGGAAGCATTGGATTGGCAGAAACTGATAAGCAGTTCTGCCTCATTATTGTTTCCTAGATCATATAGCCCAAGTACGTTTTTTTTTGTATACGTGTGTGTGTGTCATATGTCTGTGTCTCTGTGTATCTCTGTTAAGTCTGATACTATACTGCCAATGTTTAAAGATCTTGATATAAAGAACAGGGTATATTATGCTGTGAATAGCTATATGGATATAGCAGTTTCTTTGTCAGTATAAAGACAAATAAAGAAGACATCTTTCCTCTTTGTTTCTTATCATTAGTGATAGAACAGGTGAGATCTGTAATTAGTAAATGAGTTTATTGCATTGTGTTATGGTATTCCATTGTTAATCTTTGCTACCTCATTCAAATGTAATGACATGAAACACATTTTCCTGATATTGGATAATTATTATTCAAGTTGTCCATCACTATCTTTTGTGGAATTTTTCTGACACTAAATTCCTATATGTTTCTTCATCAACATTTTTAAGACAGCTGTAAAATGATTGAGTGGATTCAAATGTTCAGCATTTTTAAGGATGCTAATAGGCATGTTAGTATTATAAATTAAATTAAAGAATTCTTGGTGCTCTCCTAGCTTGGTTGTTTGCTTGCAGAAATATCATTACCCAACTACCGTAGATAACTTCATCAGTGGGAGGGAGAGAGGGATTTACTGTCTATCTAAATGTAGCCAGTCTTGGAGAGGGTACAACTTGATTCCATGATTAGGGAACCTCATACGCACACTGATATTACTTATTTGGATAATAAAACATCTGCAAGCAAACAGCTAAACTCTTTTAGACCACCAAGGACTCATTTCCCAAATTAGGTAACATCATCAGTGCTCTTCTGTTATTGTAATTGCCCTCTTTTGTTGTTTTTTCATTTTAAGAATATGCAGATAAAGTACTGTATAAAGATGTATTGTTTTCTAGTATGTTTTCCAGCAGTGCTTTCAAAAAAGGTGTAAGTTAAAAAAACATGATTCACAATATGTTATTAACTGTTCAGAATGAAATGACAGGCTTTTCCTGAAGATGTTTTTTATTGAATAGCCATGCACATGTTGTATTAGAGGGAGGTTATTTCAATTACCAGCATAATCCCTTAAGTATGAGTTCTGTAGACCTTGGATAGAAGACTGAAATCAGAAGAAATACCCATCTAGCTGGTCATAGCAACTTGCATAAAGTATAAAAATAATTAAACTAGAATGTCTCAGTGCCCCTCAGACGCAGTTTTAGGATCCCATAGTTGTAAAACAACCCCCTTGGCAGGTGCAATAACACCTTTTTAACACCCCAGGCCCCCATCACAGAATGCCCAAATCCCCCCAAATAAAAAAATCTCAAAAAACCTTGTGTATTAGTCCACAGAAAAGGGAAACCATTCTGCATTGTAACACTCAATGGGCATAGGTTTTCATAGCAGCCCACTTGAGGAGAAAAGAAGTAAATTGCTTATGTTGCCTTCTATCCTTCCAAGATTAATATTGAGAATATTAGAGAATATCGAGAAAATAAAAGGTTCATCCTCATCAGTACAAGGAGGAACTGGGATTAGCGAACCTTACCAGGAAGACTTCTCGTCCATATGAAGCCCCCAAGTGAATTCCAAACTGTTTACTGTTTGCTTACTATTATTAAAGTGTAATAGTAAGCAAAGAATAGGGAATGTCTTAGGTACATCATGTATGATCAACCTATAAAGTCCTAATCCAATGACTGGATTAGGATTTTATAGGTTGATCATACCTGATGTACCTAAGTCATTCCCTATTCTTTGCTTACTATTACAATTTACAAAATCCAGTGATCTGCAGATTAACCTGTGATGGCTAATCATTTTTTTTATGATAGAGATGTAAATAGTTTGCTTCCAATTATCTTGGAATCCATTCTTTTTGCCTTCCAATTATAGGATTTTGGTTGAATCTTAATACCAAACAATACATACACAATTACTAATTCCTTGTCTTCTGAACAATTTCATTACATTACATTTCATTCTTGTTTGTGCATTAGGTTTGCATGGCAAACCTTTTACCAATGTAGCAATTAAGAGGATAGAAAATAATATATTGCTCAAATCAATAGGAGAGTGGTTTGGAGCCCAGAAAAATAAAAGCAGTCCAGAGGCTGACAAAGAAATAAAGGCAGTTCAAGCCAGTTGGAGAACGAACAAAGGGAAACCTAATGCCAGAATTTTGGAGACTTCCTAATATAGCAAAGAAGGAAAGATAACACAAGAGAGCATTTCTGCACACATGCATTAAGGAAGAATAATAATAAATATTAAATAAATCACCTTACAGAGAAAACTAGAGGACAAAGAAGCCCAGACCTCCTTTGGTTAACAAAGATGTTTTGTTTCATGGAAGATCCAGTGTTTTCATGGACAAATTAGGCCTATTGCTCTTCCAGCCAGAAATGAATCCATAACATTTCCTTAGGGAAATAGCCTTTCTCGACATCTGCTCCATTGTTTTACCAAGATGTGTCAATCATCACGGCAATTGGCAAGAATTGGTGCTATCTTAGTTTGGAGAAGTCAGCCTAGGTCCTTTTTAACCTTCTATATTGCTACTAGATAGTGACAAATTTTATCTTCCTGGGCTCCAAGATCACTACAGATGGGGACTGCAGCCAAGAAATTAAAAGATGCTTGCTCCTGGGGAGGAAAGCTATGGCAAATCTAGACAGCATACTAAAAAGCAGAGACATCACCCTGCCAACAAAAGTACGTATAGTCAAGGCCATGGTTTTCCCAGTGCAATGTATGGCTGTGAAAGTTGGACCATAAGAAAGGCTGAGCGCCAAAGAATTGAGGCCTTTAAACTATGGTGCTGGAGAAGACTCCTGCGAGTCCCCTGGACTGCAAGGCGATCAAACTGGTCAGTCCTAGAGGAGATCAACCCTGACTGCTTTTTAGAAGGCCAGATCCTGAAATTGAAACTCAAATACTTTGGCCACCTAATGAGAAGGAAGGACTCACTGGAGAAGAGCCTAATGCTGGGAAAGATTGAGGGCAATAGAAGAAGGGGACGACAGAGAATGAGGTGGCTGGATGGACTCCAGAAGATGGTAGAGGACAGGAAGGCCTGGAGGAACGTCCATGGGGTCGCGATGGGTTGGACACGACTTTGCAACTAACAACAACAACATTGCTACTAGAATATACCAAGGTGTTGTTGAAGGCACCTTTCCCCCCCTAGAAAGTGGGGTTTTCTTCTCAATTATACATGCCTACTAGATTTCGTGTAGTGTATAAATCCAGCAAAAAGTTTATTCCAAATTGGTGGTATTATATAAAGAATATATAATACTATAATAAATCATGTAACAGTCTTTCTCCCCCCCATTAAGCAGAAGTCACCTGGTGTCTTCCTAGTTCAAGCACTGAATTATAAATGAGCATGCATTACAGCATGCTTCAATTTACTTAACTCTTGTGTGGATTTTTAATAAAACAATAGCACCCAAGGCCAAAATCACTTCAAAAAGCAAAAATGACTATAAAGGGATGCAACAGGAATGAAAAACTATCATGGTTGCTCCCAGTGCTTTTTTTGTAAAAAAAAAAAAAAAAGGTGCCGGAACTCACACATGTCATACAACCCACCTTGCCTACCCTACAAGGTTCCATCCAAAAAAGGTGCCGGAACTCCGTTCTGAGCGTTCTATGACAAAAAAAGCCCTGGTTGCTCCCATCCAACTAAGCATGCAGGCTAATTTTCTAATTTTAATTATTATTTGCCTACTCTTTAATGTCTGAGGAGTTTTAAGCTTCCCCCATAAATCTGGTACAAAACACGGTCTGTAAATTGTCTGAGACTCAAACTAAAGAATGTTTGAAAAAGGGCAGGCTACTGTAAATAGGAAAAGAGAAATCAGAAGCATGAATTGGCAACAATCCTTAATATAAAATGTGGCAAATGTTTTTGTTTCTATTCCAAGGACATAGTGGAAAAACATTGCAAATATAACACTGGATATTACAAAGTGCAAGAGTTAAACAAGAATATTCAGGAATCATGCTGAGTGTCAGTCTGCCTTCCTCAGTTCTGTAACCAAGTTAAGAATTGAGGAAATAACAAGTAAGAGTCTTAATTGCTGGAGCAGCATTTCTCAAGCTTGACAACTTTAACATGTGTGGACTTCAACTCCCAGCATTCCCCAGCCAGCCTTAAGTCCATATGACTTAAAGTTGCCAAGAAATGCTGTGTTAGAGGAATCTGAGATATGTTTAATATTAGTATTCAAACTAATACTAATACTAGAATATTAGAGGAATCTGCCCGGGATCTTCTTAAAGTTTTTATTTCCAGGTTTCAGCATTATGAGCAAGTTTCTTTTCTAAATGTGCAGTGTCCTCAGGGCCAATTGGGATATCTTGATAAGAATAAATACCAGATGCTGATAAAACAAGCATCCTTGAATATAACTGCTCGGGACACATTCTTCGCTTTGCCACTAGCAATTGCTTGCAATGGGGGTCACATTTCCCCCCAGAAGCCACAATAATCTACAGTGTGAGGCTCATAATTCATCTATACATTTCACCCATGTTGATATATTTCTTCCATAAATTTTGCTACTTCTTGGAAGTGAGCTTGTAAAACTCATGAGTAGGCATGAATGTTTTCCATCACAGCTTTTGCCACTGATCTAGAACTTTTTCCATACCCCTCCCCTTCCATCTTTTCCATCCTTCACCATTCAGTCAGAACTGAAGAAGCTTCCTGGACGAGAAGCAAAACATCTTCAAGGAAAAGCAAAGTCCAGTTGTCTTTTTAAAAAAGCACCTTTGGGACAACCATGACCTGGATGACTGAGAATCTCCATCGACATTCCAAATGTGTATTTTCCATATGCAAGGCTTTCTTTTTATCTGGCCTTCAGAAAACCCCCACATCCTATCTAGGTGTAATACCTTGTTTCCTTGTATTAAAAATAAAAAGAGAGTTACTAATATTAACACAAGATAAATAAGACACAATATTTTTGTTCCCAAAGTGTCTCTTCATAGCAAAACATTTGGAGAAACATTATACCAGCTGCTGAAGGCTCTCTTTTCCACGTCCTCCTGGTTCCATTACCACTGAGCCATTTCTCCCAGACTCTTCCTGATTTATAGCAGTGAAGAGCTACAGTACCTCATAAATAAAAAATAAGCATAGCACAAATAAATACTGACATTTAACTGTTTGATTTTAACTAGTCTCGTAAAACTGCAGAGACTAATCCAGGCAGTCACTAGGAGTCAAAACTAATTTGAAGGCACACCCACGCACGTGTGTGCAGGCACACAAACACACACTTTTTTTGTAAAGCATTACCATCACTGTTGGTTCCAGATTTTGGACAGTCTTGGAGGAGCACCTTTTAAGCTGAAATACAAAGCCTTAAAGCCAATTTCAAAGCTTTGTGCCAAATACAGTGCTACGGTATTGCTGTTGGAGCACTGGGCTGTCTGCCAGCATCCCTGGATGCCTTTCCTATACAGAGGTCATTTCTGATTTGTTCTGGGCTTCTAGTGTTACAATGAGGCCACCTTGTGTCTAGAAAGAGAATATCAATTTCTGTTAAATCTTGGGGGGGGGGGAAGATAAGCTAAAGCTATGCTGGCTGAGGAATTCTGGGAGCTGAAGTCCACGAGTCTTAAAGTTGTCAAGGTTGCAGACCCCTGAGCTAAAGGTTACGCTGTTCAGTCATGTCCGACTCTAGGGGGCAGTTCTAATTTCCATTTCCTAGCCGAGGAAGCCACCGTTGGCTAAAGAAGCTTCCGTGGTCATGTGGCTGGCATGACTATATGCCGAGGCTGCATGGAACGCTGTTACCTTCCCACTCAAGTGGTCCCTATTTATTCGTATTTGCATGCTTTCAAACTGCTAGGCTGGCAGGAGCTGGGGCATGAATGGAGGTTCGCCCCGTCGTGCAGTATTTGGATCTTGAGCTGCCGCCCTTCTGGCCCACAAGCCCCACTTCTATATCTTTAGTTCTCCTCAAATACTGTAGAGTTAGCCTTAAGAATGATGTCTAGAGTGTACCTTTCTTTTTTAAAGCTCTCAGGACAGATACAGATATTACATTAGGTCATGCCTTCATGTGCAAGTAGTCCTTGACTAATGACCAATCGCTTAACAACCGTTCAAAGTTACAACCAACCTACCTTCAGGCTACTTTTGACCCGGATTCAAAGTTCTGATGGTTGGGGCCCCTCTGCAGGGTTGTGACCAAACTTCGGGTGCTTGGCTAGACGGCCACATTGATGACCATTTGCAGTGTCCTGGGGTCACGTGACACCCTTTTTCGATGGTTTTGTTGAAAACAGGCACTTCCGGTTCACACCTTAGTGAACAATCGGTTCGCTTAATGACCATGGTGTTTGTTTTATGACAGCAGTGGCTGCTTTATGACTGCTGTGTTTGCTTAATGATTGCCGCAAATAAGGTTGTAAAATTGATCACACGACCAACCCATTTTATGACCGTCGTGATTGACTAATGCGCAGGGTCCATTACGTTGATAACTCAAGGACTACCTGTATGAGGTTTTCCATGACTTCCCACCTTCCCTCTTAGAGCAGAAATTTCTCTCATGATAGTTTTACTTAGATTGACCACTAGGCAGCAGCACATGCACAGGATGTACTAGCAGTGTTCCAATATCTCAGCGGTTGCCACAAAGAAGTCAAGCTATTCTCCAAAGCACCTGAAGGCAGGACAAGAAGCAACGGATGGAAATTGATCAAAGAGAGAAGCAACCTAGAACTAAGAAGAAATTTCCTGACAGTTAGAACAATTAACCAGTGGAACAACCTGCCTCCAGAAGCTCTGAATGCTCCAATATTGGACATTTTTAAGAAGAGACTGGCCAGCCATTTGTCTGAAATTATATAGGGTTTCCTGCCTGAGCAGGGGGTTGAACTAGATGATCTCCAAGGTCCCTTCCAACTCCATTATGATTATGATTGTGATTGTGATTGTGATTGTGATTATTAGTCCAAAGTAGGACAAAACTGGTCATAGTGCAGGTAGTCCTCAACTTACAACCACAATTGTGCCCCAAATTTCCATTGCTAAGTGAGGTTGTTATGTGAGCTGTGCCTCATTTTATGATCTTTTCGTCACAGTTGTTAAGCAAATCACTTCAGTTGTTAAGTGAATCATGGGGTTGTTAAGTGAATCTGGCATCCCCCATTGACTTTACTTGTCAGAAGCCACTGGGAAAGTTATAAATGGTGATCACATGACCTCAGGACCTGGCAACTGTCATAAATAGATGTCGGTTGCCAAGTGCCCAAATTTTGATCACATGACCATTGGGATGCTGCAATGGTCGTAAGTGTGGAAAAACAGTCGTAAGTCACCTTTTTTTCAGTTTTGTTGTAACTCTGATTGGCCACTAAACGAGTGGTTTTAAGTCTAAGAGTACTTGTGCTGCCTTCTGGAGATGAATGTAAGTAAATACAGAGTCAGGCTTCTTACAGCTGAGTTAAAGTGCTCTCTGCTTTAACTATTTATTTGGTTGAGCAGTTTCTCCCTAGAAATAATTTGCTATCCTGGTTCAGTAATTTTGGAAGTAAAAGACAGATCAAAAGTATGATTTTTAATAGATTTTAAGTGGATGTTTCTTTACTGGGATAAGCTGACCATCTTCTAAAGGAGGGGGAGCAAAATCCTGTACTATAATTTTTCACCTTTTCCTGTGCTGGGATTTATGATTCAGTGATATTTGGAAATTCATAATTCCTTCACCCCTATTCTAGAATCTGGACTATCTCTTGCATGCCTGAAGTCCTTTGGCGTTTCCAAAGTGCTGCTATTCTGCAATTAATGCAATTAAAATAATGCATTTCGAATTTTCTAAACTTTTCTCCGCCGGTGAAAGCTTTTACAATTTTCTTACCGGTCGTTGCAAAGTTGGAAGTGGTGGTGAGAAAGCAGAAATGGCCAAACCATCAATATTCCAGAATTAGGTTATTCCATTAGCAGTCAAATTAATCCACAGGTTTTGAAAGGCCCAAGAAAAATACAAAAGAGGACACAAGGCTTCCTTTTTTCCTTTTTACGTAACTTTATACCATTCAGTTTACTTTTCTTAGAGTTGACTGATTATCTGGACCCATTTTAATCTGAGATCTCTTTTTGGAACAGAAATTGCCTGATTCAACAGCAGAAAAACGACAGAGAGAAATAAGTCACCATGCTAATTTTCCTGGCCCCCTGAATAGGTTTTGATACCAACAGGGGTGTTAGGCTTTTAGTTAGGCTCTCTAACCTGAGAGTTTGTTAGAGTTAGTAAATTATGCTTTGGAAGGCCACTCACATCTGAAAGGTCTAATTCCCAAAAGTGGGGCTCAGGCCTTAAGACATTTGTATTATGGGTAGTCCTTGACTTATAACAATTCGTTTAGTGACTGTTCAAAATTACAGTGGCCCTGAAAAAGTGACTTATGACTGTTTTTCACACAACCATTGCAGCATTGCTAAGATCACATGATCAAAATTCAGACACTTGGCAACTGACTCATATTTATGACACGTTGCAGTGTCCCGGGGGGGGGTGTGTGTCCCGTGATCTCCTTTTGTGACCTTCTGACAGGCAAAATCAATGCGGAAGCCAGATTCACTTAACAACCTGTGTTACTAACTTAACAACTGCAGTGATTCACTTAACAAATGTGGCAAGATATGTCATAAAATGGAGCAAAACCCATTTAACAACTATCTCGCTTAGCTACAGAAATTTTGGACCCAATTGTGGTCGTAAGCCGAGGGCCACCTGTACCTTATTCCTTATGCCTTTTTATATTTATGTGGATCTGTTGGAAGGTAGATATTTAGGGATTTAGAGTGAGACAAGGTTTTCTTTAAAGTTCAGCTAGCTAGGCAAATTTTGTGAAAACAGACCTTTGTGCAGGAGAAATAAATTTTCAGTTGTTGTTATGTACATTAGAAAAATATGCTAAGATGTTTCTTTAAAAGACCTGATAATACCATTAAGAAAAAATAAACACGCCCTTCAATTTTGTCTTCATAATCTTTTATTAATATAAGAGAAATTACTTGATTAGTTGAATATATTTATTAATTTATACTGAACTCTACTTAAGCAATATATGTAGGCATACAAGCTTATATAGAAATGAAAAATAAACACTAAAAGATTACATTATTATAGGTAAGTCCTCTCACCTAATTGGCCTTATCAATTTTTTCCCCCTTGAAAAACACAGTTCTGCTTGTAAGAATTCATACAACATACTAAATCATACTTTAGCCATGGTTTGTTAAATGGTTGTTCAAATTTTTTCATATGCTAACCCAAAAGCACATTATGAGTTACATCATTTTGTTGTAATATAATGAATAAGGTAGATTATGGCTAGCATAATCACTGAAGATGATGAGATACAGTTGATAACTGTTATTGTATTTCTGCAGTCCTGGACTTACATTAATTCATTCTAGTATAGAGTGATAAAATAGTCTTGCAGCAAATGAAATGTTTTGCTAAACAAAATTATCAGATCTGAGATGCAGAAGTTCAGATCGTTATTAGTGATTCTTTGCTGCATCTGGTGGTCATCCAAATTTTTGTATCCCAACTCCAGATACCCTATCAATAGTGATAATCTACTAATATCTAAGAATAGAACTATTCTAAGATAGTGTTGCTCACCCTGATTCAGATAGCTGATTGATCCAAAGGAGTGATGTAACTCATAGCTGAGATTCATTCATGGCTAATTAAACCAAAACATAGCTAAATCTGAATGAACAGCTGTAGCATGCAAAGTTTCCTAACGTTCTTCTTTTCCCAGTAACTCCTTTTGTATTCCTTTTCTGAGGGTATCTTTTTGTCCACTGCCATTTCCTTCTCTCCCTCATGCATTAGGATCACATTTCACTACAGTTAATGAGTTGCGTAGGAGCTGAAGGATTTTTGAAAATCTTAACATACACCATCTGTTGAATCATCCTGTCCATATTCAATTTGTTTGCAATTGTGGAGGTGTTGGCTGCAAAGGAACTGACTAGGTGGCAGTATCTAGCAAACTTTGACAGATCTCAAAGAGCTAAACAGCTAAACTGGGAGGTCACCTGGAAATATTTGGTTGTATGTAAAGAACCCCCCAAACCAAAAAACAGTAAAAGTAATAACAAAACACTTGAGTATTATTGCTAAGAAAATTACTGGAATACATCTATGAATAGAAAGAAAGTGCCAGTTTGGTGTAGTGATTAAGGAACCAGGCTAGAAACTGGGAGACCAGGAGTTCTAGTCCTGCATGAAGCCAGCTGGGTGACCTTGGGCCAGGCACTTTCTCAACCGGAGGAAGAAGGCACAGGCAAACCACCACTGAAATTTTGCCAGGAACACTGCAAGGCGTACTCCAGACAGGTGCCAAGAGTAAAAAACTGACTTGAAGGCACCGCCTCCCATGAATCCATGAAGTCACAACTTTCCATCACTGCAAAGTGATGGAGACCACACGGCAGGAAGAACCCAAAGAAGCGAGCTGGCAGTTTTGCAGCCCGCATAAGCTTCCCTGAGAACTCTGACAGGCATAGTTGCAAAATAGTTTTTTAAAAAGTGTATTGGTATGCATTAGAGACACGTCACTAATATTTTTTCTGTTTTATAGCAAAGCATTTGCACAAGCCACCTAGTTATAAGAATGTAAAATCAAAGCTTAAAGCAATCCAGTATAGCTGCTTTTAATAATAGAGATGAGGCAATTAACTTCTGTCTGTGATCCAGCCTTTTCTCTCCACTTGCAAGCTAGACCATTCCTGTAAAGTTTAACAAACGACTTTCCTGTGAGTCACCCTTATGCAAAATAGGTATTGTAGGAATTATTAGAAAACCACCTGTCTAGGCCATCTGAGGTATTAATAGGTCAGACTGCTCCCAGCCCCTAGAACAGTGATGGCGAACCTTTTAGAGACAGAGTGCCCAAAAACTGGCCCCGCCCCCGCTCCACCCCCTGCCCTGCCCCGCTCCGCCCCCACCCCGCCTGCCCGCAGGGCCACTCACCGCCTCCAGGGCCCGCCACAGATCACCCAGCAGCGCCATGGCGGCCATGCCCTCTGCCCGTGCCCCGCAGCATCAACTGTGCGCAATGGGGCATGAGGGCAGAGTCTTGTCTACGCTGCCTGGCTGCCATGTCCTTGGCTGCACTGCTCCGCGTGGGCCATGCTCGGGGGCGACTCTCCTCCAGGAGGGCTGCTGGTGAGGGGTTGCAGGGGGAGGCAAGGCTGGGGCAACGGCATGTGTGCCCACAGAGAGGGCTCCAAGTGCCGCCTCTGGCACCCGTGCCATAGGTTCGCCACCACTGCCCTAGAAAATCCACTCTTGATGGGGGGTATGTGTGAAGAGCTTGATAGAGAGCCAGTGACAGTTGTGTTGTTGAGTCCCAGGAATTGTATGTATTAAATTATAGATTCCCTGTAAATCTTGACAAAGCCAAGTCATTTTATTGTCTACTGCAACTTTAAGAAATGTACAGAATTAAAAACTGGAGTTGAGCTGAGCATTTTGCTTAGCCTGGGGAATGATTGTATCAGTGTGCAACGTTTGGGTGTCTACAGATTCTTAGAAGAGAGAAACAGAAAACTATTAAAAACTGTGCTCTTGCTATAAAAAAAAATACCTTATTTCGGGCGTACTGAAATTTAGTATTTGTAAATCAACTGAGTGTTATTAGTGTATCTGCTCACAAATAAATAACAACAGGGGCAAGACAGCCTGGTCTACATCTGACTCTCTTCTGGTCAGTAGATGATATTTTAAGGAAGGATAGTTGTGTTTAGAATGTTCTGGCCATATTGGAATCATCCAGGAGGGAAGTTGTGCAGGCCACAAATTGATTGAATAAAGATCTGCTTTGATTTGATTGTCTATGGAGATTCTCGGTCATCCAGGTCATGGCTGTCACAAAGGTGCTTTTTCAGGAGACAGCTGGTGTTACTTCCTGGGACTGCTGAATGACTCAGCAGGCTCAGGAGGCTGCAGAAGGCCCGGGCAATCCACATGGTTGCCTGGGACCAGACAGGCTGTCTCCAGCTTTGTGCGCATGCGCAAGGTGGGAGACTAGCCTTGCATTGATTGGCTGACGCTGTCCCTTGCAAGGGAGTATAAAAGGCCTTGGCGCCATTTTGTGTGCTGTTCTGTTCGTGATTTCAATAAAGAGTTGTGTTTGTTACTCCTGTCTCGCCTCAATGTCTTTTCGGCTGAAACAGAACATTGGCGATGATCAGCTGCAAGCAGAACAACAGGAGAAGCTAGGCTGACTTACCAGAGAAGGCCTGAAGCGCTGGGAAGTTCGGCGTCCGGAGGAAGCGATTGCCTGCCAGTACGAAAACGCTGGAGGTGAGCTCGGCTTTGAGGGACCCCTTCTCATTCCTTGCAGCGAGAGGCATCGAAGAGGTTACAGGCTGTAATGATGTCAAAGCTGGGCCGTCTGTCGGAATTTGACACTTCTCACCCTGAGCGCTGGAGTTCCTATGTGGCGCGAGTGGAAAATTACTTGCGAGTAAATAAGATCCAGGAAGACGGCCTTAAAGCTGCTACATTGCTGTGTGTCTGTAGGCAAGAGACTTTTGACGTTGCAGAGAATCTTGTAGCCCCAGCACCACTGGAGTCAATTGTGTATGCTGACTTAAAGAGGATGCTGCGAGAGCACTTCGAACCCAAGCTTTCAGTAATTGCGTGGAGGCATGCGTTTGAGCAGAGGGACCAGAGGCCTGGTGAGTCTGCTGTGGACTTTGTTGCTGCCTTAAGACAAGCAGCTAGACAGTGCGAGTTCAAGGATCTGGAAGAGAGGCTTCGGGATCGCTTGGTTTGCGGACTGCGAAGTCGTGAGCTGCAACAGAAACTTTTTGCAAAAGTAGATGTCTCATTCCAAGATGCTTTGAGAGAGATTGCAGCTGAAGAAGCAGCGGGCGGCACTGTGAAAGCCTTGTGGCTCGCCAGGAACCCTCCGGCGGTGGCCTCAATCCATCAAGATGTCGCTCGAGAGGTATCTGAAGCGGATCCAGAAGAGGAGGTGGACAGGCTTCAGCAGGCAGAAGAGAAGAGGCCTCAAGGGTGCAGAGAAAAAGCGACAGCATCCCCTCGGTGTTTCGGTTGTGGAGGACGCCACAAGTGAAATGATTGCCAGTTTCGCTCCGCTACCTGCCAATCATGTGGCAGGCAAGGCCACATTGCATCCATCTGTTTGGGTCGCCAGAAGGAACAGTCTGCAGAAGAATTGCCTTTGAAAGGTACCAAGGTCCCCAGCCAACACAGGGTGGGCTTCTGCGCGTCCCGTAGGGACATTTTCAAAACCGGGGTTCACAGGCCACTTAAAAAGAAGCTTCACATTGACGTGAAGTTGCAAGGGGTTCCCATGTTGGTGGAGTTGGACACAGGGTCCGCTCTATCGATCATTTCCTTTGACACCTTCAATAAGGTCTGCAACAGAAGTGGCCTACGAGTTAAACTCAGGCCTTCAAGTTTAATCCTTACTGACTTCCAGAATTCCAGAGCGTGAAGGGGGAGGCCACGCTCAGGGTGCAGCGTAGGAATTTTGAGGGGCTGTTAGATGTGGTGGTAGTTGGGGGTGATCGTGCGAGCCTCATTGGGCTCGATTGGTTCGAGGCCCTTGAAATTCAAGTGACTGGACTTCACAATCTGCAAACGTCAGGCCTTGCACAAGTTTGCAAGGAGTTTGCTGATGTGTTCAGTTCAGAGCTTGGCTCGTTCAAGGGGCCTCCCATTGCTTTACGTTTAGACCCAGCCATCACACCCATCAGGATCAAGCCCCGAAGGGTGCCCTTTGCCTTAACAAGCAAAATAGATGTAGAGCTGGACAAGGTGATCCAGCAGGGCATTTTAGAGCCTGTGGACTCTAGTCCATGGGAAACACCTATAGTCATGCCACTGAAGGCCAATGGAGAAGTCCGGATTTGTGCGGACTATACATGTACACTTAATAAGGCATTGCAGCAGCATGCCTATCCGGTGCCTGTGGTGAGCCACATTTTGGCCTGTGATGCATCCCCTTATGGGGTTGGGACTGTGCTGAGCCATCTTAAGGATGATGGGACACAAGTCCCTGTGGCCTACTACTCCAGGACTCTCTCATCTGCAGAGCATAATTATGTGCAGATTGACAGAGAAGCCTTGGCAATAGTGGCTGGAATAAAGAAATTCCATGATTTCTTGTATGGCCGCCATTTCATGGTTTACACAGACCACAGACCTTTGCTGGGTTTGTTTACAACAACAAAACAAACCCCACACATTATATCTCCTAGAATGCTGAGATGGTCAATTTTCTTGTCAGCATATGACTACACTCTGGTTCACAAACCGGGTAAAGAAATGGGTCATGCAGATGGTCTCAGCAGATTACCTTTACAACAGATAGAGGCAGATCCTGCTCCTGCTCTTCACATTCTGTCCATTCAGGAATTGCCTGAATCTCCCCTCAATGCTAGGGACGTGGCTGCAGAAACTGCCACTGATCACATGCTTACATGCGTGCTGACATGGGTGTTGTCAGGATGGCCTGACACGTGCCCGGGTGCAGAATTCCAGAGTTTCTGGCAAAGGAAGCACGAGCTTTCTACTTTCAAAGGGTGTATCCTGTGGGGCAGCAGGGTAGTCATCCCGGCCTCATTGAGGACTAGAGTCTTGTTCTCTCTGCATGAGGGACATCCGGGAATAGTCCGGATGAAGGTGCTAGCGCGTAGCCACCTCTGGTGGCCTGGGCTTGATAAAGAGATTGAGGCCCAGGTGCATGGGTGCCAAGTGTGCCAACAGTCAAGGCCAGAAATGCCCCAGGCCCCTGTACATAGGTGGGAGGAGACACATACCCCATGGTCGAGGGTACACATCGACTACGCTGGGCCCTTTCAGGGGCAATTCTTCCTTCTCCTCATGGACAGCCATTCCAAGTGGCTAGAGGTTGTTGCTGTCTCCTCCACTACTACTACTAGGACCATCCAGGTGCTGAGAAGAATCTTCGCCTCACATGGTCTTCCAGATGTCCTTGTCTCAGACAACGGACCCCAATTCACATCTTCTGAGTTTCAGGGCTTCCTTCAAGCCAACATGATCTGGCATGCCACATCTGCGCCGTTTCATCCAGCTTCCAACGGACAAGTTGAGCGTATGGTGCGTACGACCAAAGATGCATTAAAGAGACTCACTCACGGAAACTGGCATCACAGGTTAGCTGACTTTCTTCTTTGTCACCGCACCACACCTTGCACTGCAACTGGAAAGAGCCCAGCTGAACTCCGCTGGGGTCGCAGACTCATCACTAAGCTGGACAGGTTGCACCCCGACCGGGTGGCTTCACAGGTGTCACAACCGCGGGCACCTAGGAGACTACAGGTGGGCGATCCAGTCTGGGCAAGGAACTATGGACCTGGACATCTCTGGGTGACGGCAGTGGTATGCAAGGTCTCTGGGCCGCTGTCATACGAAGTGGCCTTGGATGATGGTCGTGTGATCCGACGTCACATTGACAACTGCGCTGGAGGCTTTCCAGCCACCCTTCCGCTCCTGGCTCTGCTCTGGGGGGGGGGGAGGAGGACCACAATTACGATTGTGGACCACAGTCTCTCCGCGAAGGTGGACCTTCAAATGTTCCTGCACATGTTTCTGAAGGGGTTTTTGCCATGGAGGTGGCTCCTGACTCTGGCACAGGCACCGGGTCTATGGGACATTGCTGTCAATCGGCTACTCAGGCCACTCCAGTTGCTGGTCTTGGGCTCGAAGGACAGTGTTCCCAAGAGGGGTCCATTGTGGATTTGGGGAACTCCACCCCACCACTGGACTTGGGGAACTCCACCCCACCAAGGAACTCTGGTTTGGGTTTAGCGGATCCAGCCAGTCAGCAGTTTGAAGGGTTGCCTGGGTCTCGGGGGCATCAAAGTCCTGGTTTGCCTAGCCCAATAGGCGAGATGGCACGCCAGGCACAAACGCTGGCTCCAAGAAGGTCAGAGTGGGCCAAGGGTCCACCCAAACACCTAAAGGACTATGTGAAGTTCCTGTCATGTATTGGGGAGGCTTAATAGTTCTCTAGAACTCAGGACACATTCATAGAAGAGTGTTCTATTGAGCCTGCAACACTATGAGGTATTTTTGTAAATACAAGAAATGGAATGAAGGGGTCTGCCAGTGTGCAGGCATAACTGTGTTAGAAATAATATCAGGATAATGACACACATGTATATGTAGGTTGCTTTAAAACTGTAAGTATTCACTTATTGTTTTATCCAAGGGGGGAGGGGTGTTATGTCCTGGGACTGCTGAATGACTCAGCAGGCTCAGGAGGCTGCAGAAGGCCCGGGCAATCCACGTGGTTGCCCGGGACCAGACAGGCTGTATCCAGCTTTGTGCGCATGTGCAAGGCGGGAGACTAGCCTTGCATTGATTGGCTGACGCTGTCCCTTGCAAGGGAGTATAAAAGGCCTTGGCGCCATTTTGTGTGCTGTTCTGTTTGTGATCTCAATAAAGAGTTGTGTTTGTTACTCCTGTCTTGCCTCGATGTCTTTTCGGCTGAAACAGAACAGCTGGACTTTCTTGTTTTTCTTTGAAGACATTTCGCTTGTCATCCAAGAAGCTTCTTCAGCTCTGACTGGGCGGTGGGGAATGGAAGGATTTATATTCCTTGCAGACAGCTGGTCATTTGCATTCTTTTAGAGAATCGTTGAGGCCATTTGGAGGTTTATCTGTGTCTTCAGGGTCACCTGAGTAGTGCAAATGTGTGTGGAGCCTTCTTGGCTGCAGGATGTTTTCTGCCCTGTGTCCCTGTTGAACTGTTGAAGACAGGTGCAGGCTGTTGGGGATGAGTCCATGTTGTTTGCATCTCAAACTAAAGTGCAAATGGTTCCTATAGTCTGCAATGTTTTCTGGAAATCCATTCATACTCATGCACCATTTGAAGGGTGTTCATCCCAAAGTGCATAGCTAAATATCTATGGAGATTCTCAGTCATCCAGGTCATGGTCATCCCAAAGGTGCTTTTTCAAGAGGCAACTGGAGTTTCTTGTTTTTCTTTGAAGACGTTTTGCTTCTCATCCAAGAAGCTTCTTCAGCTCAAATGGTTCTTCAGGAACCATTTGCACTTCAGTTTGAGATGCAGACAGCACAGACTCATCCCCAACAGCCTGCGCCTGTCTTTAACAGTGAAGGGACACAGGGCCGAAAACAACCTGCAGCCAGGGAAGTCTCCACAAACATTTGCACTACTCAGGTGACCCCCTGCGGACCCAGATAAACCTCCAAACTGCCTCAAGGACTCTCTAAAAGAATGCAAATGACCAGCTGTCTGCAAAGAATATAAGTCCTTCTATTCTCCACCATCCATTCAGAGCTGAAGAAGCTTCTTGGATGAGATGTGAAACGTCTTCAAAGAAAAACAAGAAACTCCAGTTGCCTCTTGAAAAAGCACCTTTGCGACTTTGATTTGATTGTAGAGATCAAGCAGAGGAAATGAAATGGCTTAGTCTCAGGAAAGCATCATCATTTTATTGCAATGCAAGCCCTTCCCCTTTTATATGTGCAATTATGCTGTTGCAGGTGCAGAACACATGGCACGAGGACACAACACCACTTTCATCAATGTGATGATTTAGCTTGCGGATGCCTATGGGAGTAAGAATTGAGCAAGGGTGGATAGGTCTGCAGTGCGCACACCTGAGTAATAAACCAAAGGATCTGAGCCAAGTTCTGAATGCCTTTTAAAATTTGGACTGTACTTTTTTTTGCTCTGAGGATTTTATTGATACTAAATACACTTATATTATTTTTGCCTTAAAGCAGACTCCCCGCCCCCCCATGGATCAATGGAAACTAAATAGCTAACAAGGTTAATTACTATTGTTTATGGCATTTTAAACTCTAAAACACTTAGTTAAATACATAAGATGAGTAGCATTTAATGTTTTAGGCTGATACATAAAGAAAAGTCCAAACACAACATTATAACAGAGGTTGTTCTGCAGAGCAATGATGAAAAATATTTTTAAAAGAGTAGGAGGTGTGATAACAGTATTGCTTGAAGAATATAGCAAATATTTTGCATGGTGGCCATTTGGAATCAAAAGATAACAGACATCCCAACAAGATACCTAGTGCTTCTATCTAAGTTTATTTTAAAACAGGAGTGTCCAACCTTGGCAACTTTAAGACTTGTGGACTTCAGTTCCCAGAATTCCCCCGCCAGCATTTAAAACATTGCTTTCAGATTGAAGCTCTGCTCTTCAGCAATGTGTATTTATTTCTTAAACATAGGGAATAAATCAAAGGAGTAAGGGACTGGGAGAGTTTGTTATGAGATAGTTTCAGCTATAATGAAAGAGAACAAAATTCAAGATGCAGGATCTTTGTTTTATCATTTTTATTGATCTCTATTCAATTTGATGTTCCTATCATTTGTAGTTTACAACCACAGTTGAAACTTTTCTGTAGTCTGATGAGAAAGCATTTCTGAGATACTGAAATGATACACTCAACCTATTTGGGTGGTACCATACCTTGCTTTCCTATTAGTCTACATCAGATAACATAGACTCAGGCTGCCTCTGGTTTGCAATAGCTGTTCAGCCAAAACATTCCTAATTTTCGACTAAAGAGTTGCAGTAGGCTTCCCATTTCACCTTTCCCATGTGCCCCTACTAGAAATAAAAACAGGAAGAAGAAAAAAAACATACGCTAGCTAGAGCAATCCCATTTCAAGTCAGTCTGTATTTGGAAGCTGGAGAGTGGTAGTTCACTGATTGTTTAGCTGAGGTTGGACTGCATAAGGAATCAGGACTAAGATAAGTCAACCAACTACAAACCTTTGTGCCAAATCATGGTCAAGGCATTCTACCTTAATCATAATTTGACTAATGCTCAAGTCAGAAAACATACTGAAGGCAGATCTACCCTATCTTCTTGCCCCATCACCCAATGCTTGAGAATATGAACTGATGATACTGTCCTTCACTGATTACAAATGCACCCTCTACCTGGTTTTTTTGAAAGTTTTCAAAGGAGTGGTTTTTCCTCCAAAGCTGGAATGCAGATGGTCTATTGACAGTTCTAAATCTGATTTGCTACAATGCCAACATTCCCCCTCATTTCCAGTAGAGCCATTTTGTCCTGGTCTTCCGAGCTCCTGACCTATATGTTATGCTGGTCAGTGGCTGCCATTTTTAAATTATCTTATGGTTGATCCGACAATGGCCCACTAAATCAATGAAGTTACTTCGTGTTTTCTCAATCCCGCTAGAATAGGGTTTCCCAAACTGTAAGGTATACCTCACTTGGGGAGATGCAGACAGAGTCCAGAGATGTGAGGAACCTTTTAGTTGTTACATTATCACAATAAATCCACCAGACCTTTGTTCTCCTTTCTTTTGAAAATTGGAACATCTGCTATCTTAATCTTAACCTGCTAATCTTTATCTTCATTTAGTACCTAATCTATTCTCCCAATATTTTGAAAATTAATAGAAAACACATATTTGGTATCCTAGGATGCAGTTGGCTAGGCTCCTGCACTCATTTAAGGTGGCTGAGTAATTTCTTATTAATCTTAAACAGCAATTCTGATCTAATATCAGTCCCTATTGTGCAATGGTTTATATAGCTCATTTTGCTGGAGGCAAAATAAAAGTTGAGCAATTCTGCCTCCTCCTTGCCACCACTTCATATTTCATTTTCTATACTAAGCAACAGAAAAAAGCTTGCAGAAAAAAAATCCATTTTTGCAGCCTTTGCTAGTGTTGGCTAGTTCTGAATTCAGCTTCTTAGAAATTGTGCCTATGTTTATATATCTACATTCATACCTGGCAATCTGTCTTCTCTTAAATTTCTTAGATATGCCATTTCTTTTCATCACCTAAGCCTTTTATATATCTATAGCGGCTTTATCTGAATTAACTGTACTTTGTTTTGAGTTACCAGACACTTCAAGAATGCTCACACATACACTGAGATAGTATACTAGTGGAAATATGATTGCAATATGTTTCTTATGTATCCTTAGAATCTTTGACGTAAAGGAGCTGGGAGAGATTTACATTATATAGTTGGCTTATGTCTTGTAATTCTTTGACTCTCTTTGTGATAATGCATTGGTTCTGCCCACTGTTGCTGCCTCACCAGCATTATTGTCTTGAGGACAGTTTGTTGGGAAAGGTTGCAAATGACTTCTTACTCTATAGATATCTATCCAACCTCACCAATTCACTTAGCCAATTGGAAGGGCATCTCTACAGAATGCCACTGAACTGAGATGGTTAGCGAGGCTCTGCTGATGCCAATGCTTAATAATAGAGATGCAAGTCTGCCTGATCATCCTTATTTGTTCCCATAACTCCCCCAAGATGAAACAAATAACTTGTAGTAGCAGTAAATAATTATTTTTCTACTGTGGCCTAAGAAGCTACAGGTTTTACTGCTTAATAAACAGGTGGGGAAGTGAAAACTATTTCCAGAAGTGCGGAATAGAATTGCAGTTAATCTCTGACGTTGTCAAAGCAAAAGAAGCACCAAATGCCAGAGGCTTTCTTTTAGATATATACAGGATTAAAATTAAGAACATTTGCCACGATTACTTTATAGTACTTTATAACAATTAGATCATCACTTAGAAGTTTGATGGATAATTACCCCCTCCCCACTTAATCATATAGGGTTGACAGGCACGCTAGTAATAAGCATGTTGATATCCCTAATGTAAATGCTCTCTGATTGAAGTAATAGGGCTCAGAAAAAAATTCAAGAGATATATGGCCAAACTATCACTTAACTATCAAGTGCTTTTTTGTCTTCTTCCAATTACAAATACTGTTTCTGAGATTGCACTGAATAGCAGGGAATTATAATTGCCACAATTTCACTTTAGTGGCTTATTTACACATACATTTTTGTACTAACTAGATGCTAGTGACAGTGGTACAGAACAGTCATAACCATGATATTTCACTGCATTTAAACTATTTGCAATCAATTTAACATCTATAACAATTGTTCTTTGGTTAATAGGTAATATTGAAGATATGTTCTGGAAAATTCAGCTAATTTTGCTAAGGTGAAATTGGGGGAAGAGAATGTTTCATGACATGTTTGAACAAACTGCTCTAATACTTCAAAGGGAGTGGCAGGGCATTAGCTGGCATGAAAACTGAAGAAAGAGCAAACTTATTACAGGACTGGCATTTGTACATAGTGCTAGATTGCTATCTAAGAGTTGCTTTCGAGATGTGCATATTTGTGTTCAGCATTAGAATATTCTCACCGAAAAACATCCATGTGCTTTCTTTTTGTAAAATTTGCACCATCTGTATGCTCTGTGATACCTTTCTGAGGGCCACATCATAGGCCACTGAAAACATATAGCCCTGATGACTTTTTCATTTTTCTTGAAAAGAGCCCCAAAGGTAAGGAATAACAATTTTGATCTGGGAGAGGGAGAGGAACCTTTTTTATCTACATGCCCTCTGTTAAATAACAATCCACTTGATCCGATGCTGCAGTGCGCCTTGGGCAGGAAAAACCTGTTGTAGTTGTTAATGGGAATTAGATCTCTACACACTGATTACATTTGGATATAATCTATGAGTTAGAATTTCAGCAATGACCCCAAAATTCCTCCTATACACATATGTAGATTTTATTTTCCAACATAGCTGTTAGCAAGAGACAAGAAACATTCATTTCCACTTCTATTTTGGATTGACTGCAGTCTACTGTGTCTTCTGAACACTAAATTTGGCTTAAAGTTAACTGTTGAGACTAATCTTAATTTACTCTGCTTAATGAAAACAAACTTCAAGAACTATGTTTTGAAATTAACATTAATACAGTCAGTCTGAGTTTGGATGACCCAGCCAGCTGTGGTTAATTGTAAAGGGAAATAAAAAATTCAAATTCTGGTAGCCAGAAAAGGTGGGGAAGTGCATAATTTGGGAGAGGGCCCCCCCCCCCTCCCAAATTATGCACTTCCCCACCTTTTCTGGCTACCAGAATTTGAATTTTTTATTTCCCTTTACAATTAACCACAGCTGGCTGGGTCATCCAAACTCAGATGTTGGTCTTCTGATGTTAATTTGTGTTTCTCTATGGACAATCCACTTTGGACAGAATGTTTGGGCAGAAACATTGATTTCACTTGCATCAAAATCCAGGATTTGCTCAACCACAATAATAGCTCTTAGCAGGCAGCGTTTTTTTTTAAGCTTCTCAAGGACCACAAAATGCTGAGCCAGACTGAAAGTAGAAAAATCAGACTTGTTTCTCTATGTTCTAATGTTCAAACCCCCCCCCCTTTTTTTTTAGGTATAGTATTGTCTCTTTTGAGATAGCTGCAACATCTCAAGGTCATTTAGAATAGAATCCATAACCATATAGTCTGGTCTTGCACTACTTCTTAGTCTCTTTACCAAAACCTCTTAGCAGTGAGAAAGAAACCTTTGTAAAATGGCTTCATCCTGCTGGAGCATGTTACAGCTGTTGGAAACTTTTTTACTTTGCCTGTTCAGCCTAAATCCCATCATGTGTGAAATGCCAAACGGGATGATTAATAACAAGAAGAGAGAGAGAGAGAATAAGTACAAGCACAAAACAGGGAGTGGCATCAATGTTCAGGTGAACTAATGCAGTTCAGTCTTTGTGCTTCATACTGTCACCAGTAACACCAGTCTTTCGATTGTGCTTTTTACATCTTTCTTTTCTCAGTTCAGGAAATAGATCTGCTACATAAGGTAAGTGAGGAATATCTTTTACACCCTTTGTAGATGTCTAAGCAAATACCCAGGATTCCTTATAAAGGGCCCAGTGGGGCTGAAAATAAAAAAGAGGGGGGCACTGCAGGAGAAATTGCAGGAATTTCCCATTTTGCATTACTTCATTTGGACGATAGATTTCAGAGTGAATAGTTGCTGGAACATTTCTATAGTTGTCTTGTTTATATGCTGCATTGCTTGTATTGATCTAACCAGTATATGGTACAATAGGTCACTTTTTAGCAAGTGTTTTGAAAATCACACCATACAATGTGGAACAAGAATGATAAGCTTTCTTTTAAGCTTGATTGACTGGGTGGTGAATAACCTTAGTCTATTGTATGGTAGGCAAGACTTCTTGTGCAATTGTCCTGTTTCATTTATAGAATTTAAGGTGTTTTTTTTTAAAAAATAGTGTCTTCTACTTGTGATCCTCCTGTGCTTCCACATTACTGTCTCTTTCTCTCCCCCCCCCCCCAATCTCTTTCTCCATTTTTTCCCAAGGTCAGACAAATCACTTAAGGTAGAATAGCTATCTAGTGCAGAGGTCTTCAGACTTGGCCCTTTTGTGACTTGTGGACTTCAACTCCCAGAATTCCTCAGCCAGCGTGCCTGGCTGAGGAATTCTGGGAGTTGAAGTCCACAAGTCACAAAGGGCCAAGTTTGAAGACCCCTGATCTAATGCCTTCTCACTGGTTGCATTAGGAGCTGTCCATTGGAACCATCCAAAGTGTATGAGATTGCGAGTAGAAACTTGATTAAAGGTGAGATTTTTCATAGGGGTGTGGGCCTTTGACTCAGCTTCTTTTTATGTTGTTCATCAAATAACAAATGCTATTCAGAGTAAGAGGATGGTAAGACTGATCTTTCTTTCAGCAGGACAGGATCATTGTCTGTTCTTGTGCTTCTATATACAGAAGATTACAAACATGTGATGACTGTTTCTGGCTCTTTAGACTGTATCAGGCATGAGAATGGGAATGAATGAGTCTAAAGTTTGCATAAGGAATGCTTTCCATTTGATCTGCATTTTCCTTCCTTCCCTTTTCTGCATGAAAAGAAACTCAGTCGGAGTCTGAGGAGGAAAGTAAGGACCCATTAACTTTTTCTAGCCCGTATTATTTTTTTAATCCTGAGGAGGAAAACCAACTTTTATGATCTTATCCAAGCATACAATATTTTAATAAAAGTGAAGTCTCTCACTTTTCGTTTGATGGTAAAGCCACAGACCTCCTTCTTTATGATGACTTGGCTTCTATTCATGCCATTTATAAACAGTGATTAAGGTTTTGGACCAAAAGACTCAGATTCATGTGCACCCTTAGCCACCAAACTTACTTAAACTAGGTCACCAGTTTGCTGTTATGGAGATAAAAGAGATTCTTATGAAAGCTGCTCTGAATTCTTGGAGGAATGATGGATGTAATCCCTGCAAGGTAGTTGTGGGTAAGAAACCTGTCCTTCAAGGCTATTAAGTATGCATTCTACATCAGAATATAACTTGAACAAACATAATTATTAACATAGCCCAAAACATTTTACTGACTGAGGCAAGGAACCCAATGGGAACCTGTCTCCTTATACAAAATCTGCTTTGACAATACTAGTGTTAGGACCATGTTCTTCACTACACCTCTAGAAAGAAGTATCTGAGGTAGGCCAAATCGGGAAAGAGATTCCACAAGAAATACTGGAACTTTACTTCAATGTTATAGGGTACAATAATAGTATTTTGAAAGCCTGATATAATTTTTCTCATCCAACTATTATACTCAAGAGAATCAAGGTGAGGCAATCTTGAGTTTCTTTCTCATCCCCTCCTCTCTTTCAAGGTAAGCTGTTTATATAACTGCTTTTACATTCACACTTCCACAAGCAGGCAGCTTAAAGAGGAGCAGAGCGTCCCTTGTAGCTGTTTCCTTTCAGGAGCCTTTTTGTCATCTTCCATTATTTGCTATGTGAACTGACAGCTCCTTTCTCTCCTTGACAGTAGAGCCATCCCTGTTTCTAAACCTTTTCCCTAAAAACAATTTAATTAAGATGTAGCATGAGGCCAAGGCACTAGGAGAATTATTACATGTTTTTCAATATTTTAGCATCCAAAAAGTAGCCGGTGAGCCTGAGCCAATGCCAGTCTATATGTCTCTTGTAATTTTTAGCTGATGAAGACGAAATTATGTTTATTAATTTATTTTTAAGAATCTGGAAATGATCCAACTCAGTTGTGTCTCATGCTGCTCATGGGCCTTATAGGATCATTGTTAAGGCATGACATAGTTTGAAGAAACATGATGCAACAATGGTGCTCTCTTGCTCAAGTCAAGAAAATCTGGATTGGGTCAAAACTTCATGGGAGATCCCTGTGGACTCCATGGCTGCAATTTCTTTTGCTGTGTCACGGAAAAAAAGGCAGACTATAAGTATACTAAATGATTGTAATATAAAGTTTAGTACCCCCATTATCCTCATGATGTGTAGAAATTATTCCAGCATCTTTTTTACTTGTGTTGATGGGATAATATGAAAAGCTGCAGCTTTCTCTAGAGAACCTCATGCTCTGGCTATTTCTCAATTATATGCAAAATCTGAGTATATTTGGATACATGGAAAACAAAGGTAAATCTTCCATAAGAGTGAGTACATTTTATATTATCTGGGAAGCTTGAGATTAAACAATACTTCTGTGGATCACACACAGCAAAAGTAAAATAAATACATAATTTATAATGCTTTACTGCATAGCTTGTGAACTAGCACAATTATTGATCATATAAGGTTGCCCATCCAGGGTTTAACAGATCTTATGTTGGTAATTTCCTGGGATTGCAAAGACAGCCAGCTTGTCAAAGTTCTTGGCAAGCCACTGTCCACAGTTAGTGAGCTGTCTGTTCAGATTGGTAAATCACAAATTATGGAGATTTCTCCCCTCTCCTCTCTACATAAGATGGGAGCATAAAATATTTATCTCTTCTATTTGGTGTTGTGAGCGGAAGCACTGGGAAATTTTGGGGGGACATGTAGACCAGTGGCCCCCAAACCCTTTTGGGCACCAGTTCCATGGAGAGATTTTTTTTCCGTGGACTGAAGGAGGTGTGGTTTCTTATGCTGCCTGCATCCCATGGATGGGGCTTCACACTTGTTTGTACGGCCTGGTTTCTGGCATGCTGTGGCCTGGTGCCGGTCCATGGACCGAGAGTTGGGGACTCCTGATGTAAAGGACTGGCATAACTTTCTAATAATTTGGGAGATAACTCTCAGCTTCTGCTACAGTAAATTAAATGTCTAAAATACTTTAGGAAGAGCCCAGAATGATTTTTGTGAGGAAAAATAACTATATGTCAGTCATATTTCTAAGCTTAAGAACTCTTTAATTCTATATGTGGCTGTTGTACAACTAGTAGAACTGGAGGTTCTGTTTAAACCAACCAAAAAAACAAAAATTTCAAGATCTCACAAGCCTCAAATCACTTAAAAAATGAATTTAATTGAAATTTTAAGAGAGATTTCTGGAGAAGAGCAAGATTAATAAGTAGAACAGTTCATCCCAGGCATTTTAGTAAAATGTGGGTGTGTTTCAAACTCGCTGTACTTCAAAGATGCTATTATGCCTTGAGCAATTGGTTAGAGGTGCTGACTTAAGCATAATTCTCCATACGAATTCCTCAACCAGTATGTCAGTTATTCTCTGGCTCCACCTCGCTGAGGTTTTCCAGTGACTAATAGCTTCATATTCTTCTTTTTGAACAGTGCTTCATTGGGAAATTGATATTAAATATGGCCTCTAGGTCTATTGCTGAGCTTTCTTACACTGCTGCTTATTTCCTAGGGAGGCTTTCAACAGAGGAAATTAGATGGAGATATATCTGCACTAAACCAAGTTTTATGCATATAAACAGTGGCCTGTTTTGCTTTCTTCAGTTGCTGCTGATTTTCCATTGCCTTCTGCTACGTAGTATATTACTTTTCATGCTATCTTAGTCGCATGAGAAGGAGTAATGCTTCTGGGTTCACCGTTCTAGAACAAGAATATGTGAGCATATTTTGTTTTCTTCAGTTGTTACTGAGTTCAGTTGCCCTTTGACTTGCCTCATCTTTGCATGTTCAGAAAATTGTTAAGATTTACTTTTGGGAGAACTCTTTTTAAGCTGTAAGTGGATTGTGCACAGGCGCACAGGACTGTGCAATAATTCTTGTATTTTGTATGAGACAAAGCACGCACCGTGTGAATTGCTAGTGGGAAATGTTCTAGTCCAGTGTCATCATAAATGTCCATGTGACCTATGAGTTATACTTGGGAAAATTTTCAAATAATTTTGTTTTAACATTGATATGGGTAGGCCCACATGAGGATTTGGCCACCTCAGTCAAGACAATAATTGTTACATCCAAAGCAAAATAAAATAAAATAATAAATTAAGCAGAACATTAGCTAATTGCTTGTTTAGACACACAACTTAAACACTCTGTATCTTTTAAGAGAATAAAATATGAATTAAGAAAGAATTCTGAGGTGGCACTTAATGGGGATTACCTGATTCTTCTTCATCTTGTACTGACCAAAAGGGTGTAGTAGTGTATAAATACAGAATTAAGGATTATCGGAATCTCCTCCTGGTAGGATATAGTAAGCTAGGGGAAAGGCTTTGCCTATTCTTGTGACATTTCCCCCTCTAAGTAAGTCTCTTTCTGCTATATTTATAAAACTTGTTTCAATAATCACTTCCCAGGTCAAATTCCTCAGCAATGTTCATACCACTCACAGAAACACTTCAACTCCCAATAACAATTCCTCTCACATTTTATGAATTCAACAATTGTAAATTCTCTTTAAAAAGTATATTTGTGTGTGTGTGTGCATGTGTGTTTATGGCTGAAGTTAAGAACATATAGGCATCAGTTGGATGTCTGGTATTGTATTATGATCGTTGTAGTGAGATTTTTACCACTATTTGGTGGATCTAATGTGAAAAGGCAAAATATTCCCAAACGTTTAAACTTCTTAGAAAGAAAGTTTTAAATTTCATCGAGGTAAGGGAAAGTAATGAACATATATCTGATAGCCCTAATCTGAAACTTTGATAGATCTGCTTTAGCTTTCAGAACTGTAAGAAGAGAAATTTTGCCAGTTGTGTGGATTTATTCTGCTGTAATGTTGTGATGAGATAATTCAAGGGGTGGTAGGGACTGGTTCAAAGCTTTTTGACTCAAGACAACTTTAGACCACATTGTGCCCTCTTTTCTGTGCACACCGCATGTAGATAGTATTAAATGTCATGATAGTTATTTCAGGTTAAACATTTGTTAACTTGTACTGCAGGGCTACAGTGCCATTCAGTGTTTATTGGCATGTGGGATGTGAGAAAGTAGCAATTATTCATATGCAAGATTGTTTGGCTGATTAATTATTTTTCCCTTTTGATTTCAGAATCTTAACCATGGATGCGATACAAACTGCAAATACAGCTTTTTCGGTTGATCTTTTCAAAAAACTGTGTGAAATGGACAAAAGTGCAAATTTTATTTTTACTCCACTTTCCTTATCAACCTCTCTTGCTCTAGCATATAAAGCAGCTAACGGTGACACAGCGACCCAGTTGAAACAGGTAGGATGTTTACTTTTAATGTAACTCTTACTTATTGTTTGGGAATATTATTGTATATATTTTTCTATTTTTCCTTTGCTACATAGAAGATAATTGACCCTTCTATAAATTCAAATATTGTTATATTCTTCCATTAAGTCTTGGCTTGGTTTAGCAGCAAAGGTTCTCAAACATAAGGCAGGAAACAGAGTTAAACCTTAAGATGAAACAAAGACAACATATTGCCACATATTTGGCCTTAAACAAGAGGTTTACAGAACCTGAAAGGTCCCTTAAATATTTCCTATTGTTTATAACTTTTTCTTGTTCTCTCCTTCTCTTAGTGTGGCCACTTGCTAGGGCTGCATTTGCACAAGGACATAACAATGTGTGGGTTGACATTTTGTGGTTGTGGATACTACTACTACTTATTTTGTCTAAATCTAGAACTAAATTATAATAGTAATATCTTGATATCACATAGTTGATAAGAAAATATTAAGGAAAGCTACTTGGACCATGTAAAATGCTATGTTTAGAAGTAGTCACACTTTTTTTTAAAAGAGCAGAATATGGAAATAACATTGTAGATCTCTTATATGCATTTTCTTGGTTCAAGAAAATGTAGTTCCCCACACTTTCACTTAGGACCCTAGCATTAAATGTTGTTGAATTAATCTATTACAGAATAACATAATAACAGAGTTAGAAGGGGCCTTGGAAGTCTTCTAGTCCAACTCCCTGCTCAAGCAGGAAACCCTATACCATTTCAGACAAATTGTTGTCCAATCTCTTCTTAAAAATCTCCAGTGCTGGAGCACCTACAGGTTCTGGAGGCAAGTCATTCCACTGATTAATTGTTCAAACAATTAATAATTAATTGTTTAGTTATTCATTAAAGCTGTCAAAAATTGCAATCCCGATTTTATATAAAGAATTCCCACAGCTGAAATCTATTGTATTTAACAGGCATTAGCTATTGCATTGCTAATCTCTGCATATGGCAGCAAAGGTGAAGTAAACCTACCGAGGCAAACCGAACTGCCTATACATTGACAGAGCTGAATTAATTCAAAGTAATTAAAATTTTTTGCTATATTGTTGGCCACCACTATAACTTGAGTTAAAAGAGGTGAAGCCCATACAGGGAGGAAAAGGTTATTAGAGGCCATTTGTGAGTACTAGTTGCTGGTGAAGGTGTCACTCTTCATGTCCAACTTGCATGCTTCTCAGTGACCTCTTCTTGGCCATAGTAAAAATAAGCTGGACAAAATATCAGATAGGAAAGAACTCTTGTGTTTCGTTTAATTGGGTTGAAAGCACTATGGCAGAAATCTTTACTGAAATCAATATTTAAACTGGTATTTGTTTATTAACAGGGGCTCCATCTAGAAGATGTCAAAGATATTCCATTTGGATTCCAGACAATTACCTCAGATGCTTCCAAACTTAGCTCATTTTATTCATTAAAAATGATTAAGCGGCTTTATGTAGAAAAATCCCTTAACCCTACTGTGGTGAGTTGGGAAGAAATAATAGTAATTATTGGTTGACAATTACCATCTAAATTCCATAACTAATTACATTATGCTCATGGTTGCTTTACTAAATTTATTATTATTTTTTTAATCTATAGGTATTCTCAGTTTATGACTGTAACGGAAATGGCCCATTACTGTTGTCAGTTGTGATGATCAAAGTGGGTCATCATGTGACCGATCCAATTTTATGACTTTCCCCTCCCCCCCAGTAGTGAAGTGAATCAGCATGGTCATTAAGTGAATCTGAAGTTGTTAAATGAACACCCTGGTCATTAAGCGAACACATTTTTCACTATTGGATGTTTTTACTGAAAACTAGAAGTAAAGTAAGCAATCTTCCAAGGGGCTGATAATAATCTGAGAGTTCCTATCATGGAAATTGATCTTGCTTGGCAGCAAAAACGATGCATGAAATTGCAGCCCAAATTAGAATCGCTACAGCATGTGTGTGTGTGTGTGTCCAACTTTGGCAACTTTAGCACTTGGTGGACTTCAGTTCCCAGAATTTCCCAGCCAGCATTCTGGGAGTTGAAGTCTACAAGTCTTAAAGTTGCCAAGGATGGACACTGTTGCTCTGCAGGATCTTAATTATAGCTTGTAGTTTTTAATGAGAATTACTGAAATTCAGTTGTCATAGACTGGGTTGTAGCAAGTAGCGCTCTTCTGTTGACAGAAGATGTTATTAGAAGCTTCAGGCAGTAGAATAAAAACAGAGTTTTGGGGTTGGGTGTGTGTTTTTTTTTTGGCAGCTTGATCTTACGTTGAAGTCCCTACCACATCCCAAAGAAAAGATTCACTAAAGAACTGTGGAGAGAATCCAGGGGGATGTGAGAGTCTGAAAGCTGATTTTCTCCCATTTCTGCTCCCAGCGGTCCCCAAAGAAAATTCCCTTGAGGAATATGAGTTGGAAACGGACCTGTAGTTTTTAACTTCTGGTTTATTTAATGTTAACTTATGCATTTTCCGTTTTATCTTCATTTTTATATGCTAACTGAGGAATGTTTCAAGTTGAGTTTCGCACATTTGAAGCATATGCCACAATAAATATTCATTTGATTTCAATGTGCTGGTGTTATTGAATTTTGAAGAGTTCATTTTAAGTCCAAACACTATTGATGCAAGGCCACTTTTACTGATGTGGAGAACGTACAGGTAGTTCTTGACTTATGACCACAATTGGGATGAGAATTTCAGGTGCTAAGCAAGGCAGTTCTTAAATGAGTCTCGCCCGATTTTACTACCATTTTTTTTCCACGGCAGTTGTTAAGTGAATCATGCAGTTGTTGAGTAAATCTGGCTTTCCCCATTGACTTTGCTAGCTGAAAACCTGCTGGAAAAGTAACAAAGGATGACCATGTGATCCTGGGATGCTGTTGCATCTGTCACAAATACATGCCAGTTGCCAAGTGACTGAATTTTGATCACAGGACCACAGGGACACTGCAATGGTCCTAAGTGTGAGGATCAGTGATAAGTCACATTTTTCAATGCCATTTTAATTTCAAATGGTAATTGAACGAATGGCTACAAGTTGAGGACTACCTATATATTAATGTTCAGTGTATAATTTGGAATTAAAATGATTTATAATTTTTTATACAGCTTTAAAATAGGAGCTGCCCCACGTTGTGTATGATAGTATTGTACACTGGATTAAAAAAAAAACTTTCCAGTTTGCTTACTTTGCTGCCTTAATATTTCTTGATCAGGGAAAAAATCCGAGCCCATTGAAGTTCATTACAGTATAACCTATGTGTTCTAGGCAAAGCTATTTAAATCAGATTTAATTTAATTTAATTTAATTCATTGTGAAAGCAGTCGATGGAGATTTGTAAATGGGACATTTCTTGCGAAGTGCACGAGAGCAAGAGTCATTAATTTTGGGGTCTCTTGACGTATTTGGCTTTGGTTCATCAAAAGCATAAATAATCACATGTTATGAATTGTGCAGGTTTGGCTTAGAGATTGCCAGCTGCCCCCCAAAACCGCCTAGTGTGCCTGATGGTTTCCAGTCCTCCTGTGTGTCTCTGTGTGTAGAATCCCAATCAAAGTCCCCACCCTGTTTAAAATGTGCGTCACAGTTTTGCCCTTGGCAGCAACACCCTTGCTCTTCATTTTCATGTTACCAGTGGGGAAACTAGGTCTTAACCTGGAGCCTTCTCCCTTTCAGGAATTCATCAATTCTGTCAAAAGGCCCTTCCCATCAGAATTTGAAGTTGCAGATTTTAAAGATAAGCCGGAAGACACCAGGCTGCAGATCAACAAATCTGTTTCTGACCTTACTGATGGCAAGTGCATTCTTTATGAAGAGATCTCTTTTAAGTCATGAATTGTGATGTCCTTGAATCGGGAGTTATCCCTTCAGATATAGAGTTCATCCGACTACATGTTTGCTTATTTATGGCTTCTGTGCTAATAATATTATAGTACCACTACACCAGCCAACATGGCTGGCTCAGGAATTCTGGGAGTTGAAGTCCACGAGTCATAAAAGAACCAAGGTTGCCTACCCCTGCACTATACCAATACTAATAAGTTTGAATATATTTCGGTTTTAAAATGGAAGTCCCTGTTCCCTGGTAAGGTTAGGCTTTTTTAAAGGTTACCTTTCATTGGCATTCAATAAATGACCTACTGTGTCAGCAATATGAAAGCCTTTCAGTGTAACTAAGCCAAGATTTTTTGGGCACTATATATCACACTATTATATCCTATTACACTATTATTTTTGCATATAGTAGACAAATAGAAAAAAACATCATTGTTTTTTCAAAGGTATGGAAAAATAGTGTATGCATTTAGTGCAAAAAATAGATTCTTCCTCACTTCTCCCTAACCAAGGGTTGAAAATCCCTAGTAACTTTTTTTTCCTGCCTATGACATTGCCTTCATCTCATTCTCAGCCCATTTCTAAAGTCATTGTCACCTGTTTTAATTTTAAAGTTGTCTTTTTCCTCTTTTCCTGAAGCATTTTTTCCCCAGAGATATAATTTTGTAATGCTTCATTGACCATTTGGTTGCTGATGGAATCAAGAGTTGTGATCTGCCCAACTCCTACTGGTCACTTTAGGCTTCCGTAGGCACACCCCCTTCCCTCCCATCATTGATTCTGTCTTGGGGATTTTGGCTTGGGCTGTACAGAGGCATCTGTGTCTATAATGCCTGTCCAGGGCACACCATACTACTAGTTGGGTATTCTGCTGGTTCCCTGTAAACATGGGCTTGCATTTGAAAGAGCAATACCTTATGCTACATAGATCATTTAAACCCAGAAAGAAAGTTTCAGCTGTGTGTGGCTAGTTCTGTCATGATTGCTTGTAGTACGGATTCCTGCTGCTTCTGCATGTAGCTAACTTTTTATTATTTATATTTGGGAACCTGTACAAGGGCACCACAACTACTACTGACCGGGCAATGCTCAGAGAAGCATCTGTAATTTATATGGTGGTTTGTACAATATGCCACAGATAATTATGTCAGAACTGTCCTCTCCTGAATACAGTAGCTTTGCAGCAGCTTCATTAGCTCTTTGGGTGTGACCAACTTGCATATGAAAATATAAAACTCCTTAAGCGAGGAAAGCTATGGCAAATTTAGACAGCATATTAAAAAGCAGAGACATCACCCTGCCAACAAAAGTACGTATAGTCAAGGCCATGGTTTTCCCAGTTGCAAAGTATGGCTGTGAAAGTTGGACCATAAGAAAGGCTGAGTGCAAAAGAATTGAGGCCTTTGAACTATGGTGCCGGAGAAGACTCCTGCGAGTCCCTTGGACTGCAAGGCGATCAAACCGGTCAGTCCTAGAGGAGATCAACCCTGACTGCTCCTTAGAAGGCCAGATCCTGAAGTTGAAACTCAAGTACTTTGGCCACCTAATGAGAAGGAAGGACTCACTGGAGAAGAGCCTAATGCTGGGAAAGATTGAGGGCAATAGAAGAAGGGGACGACAGAGAATGAGGTGGCTGGATGGAGTCACTGAAGCAGTAGGCATGAGCTTAAATGGACTCCAGAAGATGGTAGAGGACAGGAAGGAGGAACGTTGTCCATGGGGTCAGGATGGGTCGGACACGACTTCACAACTAACAACAACAAGGATTAAAACCACTTATTAAAACAATTTAACTAGAAATTAAGAATGTCTGATCTATTCTTTATTGGAGAAAAGTTAGAAAGCCATAATGAAAGACTTCTGATGAGTGCCAGGTTTCCAACGCAAGAACTTTTATGGAATCAACATGAAAAGCTTTTTGTCTTCTCCTTCTTTTTGCTTATTCTATTAAGGGCTACTCAGTTCCTCCTTTTGAGGAGAAGACCCAGCTTCCATCTATCATTCGTTTGGTAATGGCTAGAAATGACATCAAGTGTTTTCCTCTGGCCACACAGAAATTAGCTCTCATGCCTACAATGCATGATTTTAGATTTGCACAAAAAGCAAATTGAGGTTTCCACTGTTCAGCTGTTGGCATTGCTGGGTCAATTACCTAACAGAGATTCAGTTTGCTTCTTACATAGATTTAAAGCTATGCCTAATCATGTCCTAATGAGACCATTGGTTCTTTTCAACCAGTATTATCTACCTTTAATGACAGAAGCTGTCTGAGATTGGGACTCTCTGGTAGAGAGATTCTATTATGTGTAGACAGAAGAGCAGATTGTACAAAAATGTTGGGTGGATTGTTTGTTTAATCAATGCTAAATAGGTTAATTTTTCATAGAGTGGTATCCTTAGTTTTGCTAGGCTAAATTTCCTATCTTCGCTATGCAGGCTGGATGGGGGAACGGCCAGTCAAGTACAATTGAGCAACATCAGATGGGCAAGACATCCTTAAGGACCAAATCTTTTTCTTAAAGCAAAAACTGAGAGACTCCATAGTAGTATTGCTAAATAGCTAAATGCCTCTTCTAGAATCTAAATTCTTCTGGAGAGACAGAATCTTCAATTGCCTTTTCCTAGAAACTTTGGCTGTTCTTGCCCCATATCTGTGATTGCACCTCTAATGAAGTATTCTTGCCCTTATATCTGCAGGTAAAATTGAGAACATTTTAACTGAGAAGAGTATCAATGATGAGACCAAGATAATCCTGTTAAATGCAGCCTACTTTATAACAAACTGGATGAAGAAGTTTCCTGAGGCACAAACCAAGGAATGCCCGTTCAGAATAAGCAAGGTATAGGACAGTGGTGGCAAACCTATGGCACGGGTGCCAGAGGCAGCACTCAGAGCCCTCTTTGTGGGCACGCGTGCCATGCCCCAGAGATGGCAACCGTCCCTCTTCAGCCACCCGAGATCCCACGTGGCCAGATGCATCCTGGCACGGCTGGTTTCCCTCCCCCCTGTCCCGTCCCTCCTGGCCTCACACGCTCTCCTTTTCTCAGGCACGACCCACTGCATCACCTCCTCACCTGTCGGCCAGCTGTCCAGCTCAGAGGTGGCTTCTCTGAACTGCTGGTGGTGGGCTGTGGAGCCCCAGAGTACACCGGTCGAGGAGCCGTCAAGCTGTGGCTGCTGACGGACACCAGTGGCCCCTATGCGCTTGCTGGCCTCTGTGTGCGGGGGCCGATGGTGTCAGGCAGCAGCTGCTCTGGCCCCTGCCTCACCTTGCCCCGCAGCAATGGTATCCCCACCCTGCCTCGCCTCACCCCACAGGATGAGCCTCCTGCCCACCGTCCCACCTGCCAGAGACCCCCTGGATCTCCTCCAATCCTACCCACAGGCGTCCCTCCCCACGAGCAACATCGAGGTGACCACACCCACTTTGGCCACACCCACCCAGTCTGCCATGACCACCACAGCCACGCCCACCCAGTGGGCCACGTCCCACCTGGCACCCGGCGATAAAAAAGTGGGTTTTGGGTTGCAGCTTGGGCACTTGGTCTCTAAAAGGTTCGCCATCACTGGTATAGGAAGAAGCAACCTGAAACGTTTAACACAAAAATTAAACACTACAGAAAAGCCTTCAGTTTCTTGCTGAATTTTAAACTAGCCTTTACTTCAATTTTAAACTAGCCTTTACTTCAATTCAACCTCCGGTGATCCATAATCAGCTCTAATGAGTGATTTTATAGCTAATGACCCAAACCAATGTCTCACAATGGTTTATTTATGATCTATCCCTCAAAAAAAAAACCAAATGAAATGTTTAGAAGACATCAGAACATTCCTTTTTGCAGTTAAAAGTGATGGGCTCTAAGATGGTAAAAATACAATAGGATTTTAGAACATTATGGATAGCAAAAAGATTGGGGGCCAATGTCAAATAGGTTACTTTTTTTTAAAACAAAGCTTAGTTACTCTTTTTCACAATTTTGATTAGTAGTTCCTCATCATCTCTCTTTTTGACCTCTGTTATATATAGCAAATTCAATCCTTAATCCAGGTCAGCATTTCAAATGGGTTAAAATACATGGTGATCCATCCTAGAATTCTTATTATCTACTCTTGCTCTGAATCTAGATTCATATACCAGTTCTAGGTTAACAAATGCAACACTGAATTTCACAAAATAAGATGCTGAGATTAATATTCTCATATGCATGATTATAAAGAAGCAAATGCAATGTTGTTAATCACACAGAACACATTTCTTAAAAATTCTATTTATATTTAATAATTCAGTTGAAGGACTGAATTTCTTCAAAATATTAACTTTTATTTTACAGTGTACACATTTGTATTAAGCTGTGTAAGAATTTAACATTTGAGTTCTATTCTCAACTAGTATTTTCAATATATAAAGGTAAATACATAATCAGGAGTTTTGACCATAACTGGTATTTAAGTGAATTTTCAATTTCTGTTTTTTCCTTATTAGACGGAAACCAAACCTGTGCAGATGATGAACTTGGAAGCTACATTATGCTTAGGCTACATAAATGATTTAAAAACCAAGATTCTGGAACTCCCATGTCACAATAAACATATAAGCATGCTTATCTTACTACCTAAAGATCTAGAGGATGATTCAACTGGATTGGAACAGGTAAAAATAAATATTTGGTTAAGTTTCAAAGTATTCTTTGGGGAATTGCATATCAATCACTCTCATTCTTGAATGTTTCAAAACAGTCTGATTAGAAACAAATGAAAAATAGATTTATTTCCTAACGTGTCTTGCAGCCATTTGTTTAGTTCATTGAATGTAGCAGGGCCTTATCATTTGGACCCTATATTAATAAAAAGAAGCTGGACTGAATAGAATGAGAATACAGCTGGAAGGGACCTTGGAGGTCTTCTAGTCCAGGGGTCCCCAACCCCCGGTCCGTGGACCAGTATTGGGCTGCAGCATGCCAACAACCGGTCCGCACAAACAAGCAAAGCCCCATCCATTGGATGCAGGCAGCACACAAAACCACGCACCCTCTAGTCCGCCAAAAAACCTTTCTCCACGGAACCGGTCCCTGGTGTGCAAAAGGTTGGGGGCCTCTGTTGTAGTCCAACCCCCTGCTCAAGCAGGAGACCCTATACCATTTCAGACAAGTGGCTGTCCAGTCTCTTCTTAAAACCTCCAGTGATGAAGTACCCACAACTTCTAACAGCAAGCTGGACTGGATGAAGGAATGGTTCATTTAACTCAAATCACAACAGCTAGTAGCATTCCAGCAATGATACTACAATTGCATTAATGTAACCTGCAGCAGTCTCGGACAAAACGCAGTGCCACAGCAGATTAAAGAACAGATGCATGCATTGATGAATCTAAATTAACTTTGACTTAAAGTTAAATAAACTCCTTCATCTATGATCAGTGGTTTGCCAGCTGCTTGATAAATTCCACTATGTATGACTGATAGGCAATAACACAGCACAATACAATACCATACGTACAATACAATACTATTACATTATCATACCGTACAATAATACAGTATCCAATTAGAGCTGATACTCTATCCACCTATTGTTTTTCTTATATCTTTAGCTTGAGAAGGAGCTCACCCTGGAGAAGCTGGTGCAGTGGACGAATCCTAGTGTGATGGCAAACAGCAGAGTTAATGTGTTCCTCCCCAAATTCAAAGTGGAAAGTGAACATGACTTCAAACCCATTTTAGAAAGCCTTGGTATGACTCACATGTTTGATGAGAATGCATCAGATTTCTCTGCGATGTCGGAGTCGAAAGGCATTGTTCTTTCCAAGATCATTCACAAAGTCTCTCTGGAAGTAACTGAAGAAGGAGCTGAGTCTCGAGATGTTCCCGGATACCGGATCCTACAACACAAAGATGAATTTAATGCGGATCATCCTTTTCTTTTCTTCTTTAAGCACAACAAAAGTCGCAGTATTGTATTTGCTGGTAGATTCTGTTCTCCTTAAACAGAACTGCCTATAAAGAAACCTGTTATCAATTTTTTATGAGTATGAAATATTCAAAGGTAATCTCGCAGTTTCTCCTGTTTAATTGAATTGAATAACTTCCTGTTCAAGTGAATTTACAGAGGAGTGGTCATATCAGTTAGTTGTAGCAAAAATAAGTATAGGGACACTTGAAAGATTAAAATAATTCATTATGGCATATTTTCTAGTGAACCAGAGTTAAATTTATCAGCTAGATATCATACACCAAAGTTGGGAAGAAAGTTTCTTGTTGTTTACATATAAAATAAACCTCAGGTCAAATTCAGCAAAATGTATCTTTGATAAGTAGCAATGAAACAATATGCAAAGTTGTGATGTCTACAGAAGACTGCAGTTCGTTTTATGCTCATTGGCAATAATGAATTTCAACTTTATTGAACTGTCTACCTAGGGAAGAACTCATATGAGTTTCTTCAGACCTGAATTAGTTAAACCACTAATTTGTCGCTGGAACATTAGAAATTTTATATTTGTAGTGAACTTCATTACATTAATCAATTAATATGGTTTTTTTTCGTAAATATGTTTAACGGAAATATTTTCTTTTCTTTTTTATTATTTTTGGGTGGTTATTAATGTAGATTACCTTCATTTGTTCCAAATAAAGCATTGCAAAAACTACATTTTCTCATTGCTGAAGTTTAAAGTGAAAAACAAAACTGCACCTCCTGCATCATTTGAAATCTGACTTCATATATCAGTGATAATATGCATTAATTAATGCTGTTACTTAGCGCTGTTCTTTGTTATGGAATAAGTTTCAGTTCCAGGTTTGGATTTGTTGATGAACGTTTACGATTTTATGTCTCTTCTACATGAAAGTTTTGAAATAGATGCTAAATCATATATTTCAAGAAGGTATTTGGCAAAAGAAGAAATCTATTCTTTGGGAGGGTGATTAAGAAATGCTAACTAAATGTTGGAAAATGTCAGATATGCCAAATGTTACACACCTCCCAATAGCCTTTTTAAACTTGACTGATGACAAGGCATGCCAGGAGGCATGCCAGGAGCCTCAATAAAATACGTGGTGGCTACCATTTCTCCAACACTGCCTTAGGATGTAAGTGGAGGGGACAATCTGTGAATAGGGGCTGACTTGCTGTACTAACACTGATTTACAGTGATCTATTGTGGTAAGTGTTTTATGGTGAGATGGAATTAGCTCAGCTACATTTGTGTTGTAGAAAATCAAACTTTCATGATTCTAGGCATTGCCACGGTCAACTCACCACAGCCAACTCACCACGGCCAACTCGTCACGGCCAACTCACCACGGCCAACTCGCTGCCTGACAATTCGCCATGGCCAACTCGCTATGGAACAACTCGTTGCAAGACAAAAGCTACACTAATGTCAAAGAAATGATGAAAAGGAATCATTAAAGAAAGGATGCAAAAGGAAGGACAGAATGAAATGTGAAGGGTCAAAATTAAAATAAATTTTAATTTAAGTAATTAAATAGAATTGCTAAATTGTCCCCCAGTGAGTTGTCCTATGGTGAGTTGGCTGCAGTGAGTTGGCTGTGGTAAGTTGTCCCATTCCCTCTGAACACTAAACTAGACCTGAATCTGGTGTATTGAGTTCCCTTCTATTCATATGCATATGAGAAAAAACACTGCAAGGTTTACCTGCTGTAAATTAGGACATGGAATGGAGCAGTGATAGCTGCACTCTCTTGTTTGACTAAATAATTGTATTTGCTTTCATATACTGTATATTTACAGGGTCTTGCTGTGATTGGGCCATGCATTGGGAGATCTAGTTCAGATTAAGATACAGACATGGCAGGAGGCAGCTTGCCCTGAATTAAACCAGGGCTTTTTCAGAAAGTAGATATATTCAGTGCCAATGAGAAGTAAAACTTTAAGACTATGAAGATTAAAAAAAAAAAATAAGCTCAGAGGCTTAATGAATAGGAGTTAGGTTAATTCTGGCTACAGTACTATGCACATTTGGAAGGAATATACTTAAAACATAAATAGGACTGAAGCAAATTCAAATAAATCTCCTATGAAGAAAGAGGTGTAATGAGCTGATAGGTCTTGTTTCAGGTGCTCTACTTGGTGAGATGTACTGAACTTGGCAATGGTCCTTGTCCATGGTATTCCCTGTCTCTGGGATGCTCCACCCCAATGAAGTACTGTATCACTTTCAGTAACAACTGGAGTTCTATGTGTGTTTGGATTGGCTCCTACCTTTACCCAAACCCAGGGGTAGGCAACCTTGGCTCTTTTATGACTCGTGACTTCAACTCCCAGAATTCCTGAGCCAGCCATGCTGGCAGTCATTTTATTGTCGTTTGCTGCCAGGTAGAGATGTTTTTATTCTCCAATCACTGAACAAACAATATAGGTTGATTTTTAACACACCACTTTTCTACAAAGAACCCCTCAGGTTGCTGGTAGTATTGCCTCAATGTTTTACTGTGAACATTTTAAGCATTTTATAATTCAACCACTTTGGAATTTATTGTGATTTGAATCCATTGCAAGCCATGTGAAAATGACCTAGGTTTGTGGTGTGACCTAGATTTTAATTAAACAGATTAAAAAAAAACCATACCAATAAATGAACAAAAACATAAATATTCTGAGTCTCTGCAATCAACCCCATTGCTGAGATAGAGGAAAAAGGCAGAAGTGTGCATTTACCAAACCAATTATTATTTCATGTTGCTTGATTCTGGCACAATGGCCTCATGTTAGTCTGCACTTCATGTACAGATAGTCCTTGTATAGCGACTGTCTCCTTTAGTGACCGCAGTTACAACAGCGATGAAAGTGTAAAAAAGTTTGCTGTAATTAACAAAGGAAGATGAATCTGTTAATGGTTTTCCGCAGATGGGATCATCTTTGAAAGCCAAGAAATGCAAATTATAAAAATAAATGCAACCCGGTAAATGCAAAGCCAGAATAGTTGAAGTTGGTTCAATTTCTTCGAACTGATTTACTCCAGGGCAGTGTTCTGCTGCCTTTATAATGGCTATCCATGTGAAACTGAGCCCAACTCAAGATGGATCTTAGTACTGTCATGCCTACTCTGACTTGCTGAGGGTTGGGAGGTATAAAAATTCATTCCATCAATCAATATTATCCCACATATACAATTATATTTTAATATTATTACTGAGATAAATTTAATTGGTATGTTCAGAAAGATGTGTCTTTGCACATTGTCCAGACTGCAGTATGGTCTTCTGCAGTGCTTTTTTTGTAAAACAAAAAAGTGCCGGAACTCACACATGTCATACAACCCGCCTTGCCTACCCTACAAGGTTCCATCCAAAAAAGGTGCCGGAACTCCGTTCTGGGCGTTCTATGAGAAAAAAAGCCCTGGTCTTCTGAGAGAAGTGCTATGAGCACTAACTTTGAGACGGAATGTTAGTTGAAGTGTCAAATTAAAATATCCCTGTTTTCACAGAGACTTTTAATTCACTATACACTATTTGTTTTATGTACACTGTATTTGTTTTAATAATTTCATTGATCCCATCTTGGGATCCCAGGTGTGTGAAGGTGTGGCTTAAAATAATGCTTACACTTGGTGTTGGTGTACACAAAACATATACACCCACACATCTCTATATATTCATTATAGGTAAAAATATAAACATTTACCACTTATTATTGTCATTTAAAAAAAAATGGATTTGAGTTTTGATATTATTTAAAAATCTGTTTAATTATGTATTTTATTCCTTTAAAGTGACAGTCTTAAACATATATTAAAGCCATTTGGACTAATCAGTGAAATTTACTCCAGAGCACACTTGCACTGGATTATATTATCAAATTGCTAAATGTGTCTGTGAGTCACAAAGAGCAAAATTAATTATCCTCATTTCCTAACTTGTTAAACTTGTACAGGCAACAACCTACTTCTGTTACTCCCCCAAAATACTCTATTGTATTTGATATTATTTTGTTTGACTAAAGGTAGCCTAAACAAATGGGATTAAATAAAAGCAATGACTGAGATTATTTTAGGATAATTTAAAAAATCACCCAGAATATAGACTCACATAATAAAAAAAAAAGAGTTCAAAAGCTCATACAATGGGAAGTGGGTAAACATTTCTCCAAACATCATGAAATCATCTGATGTATCTAGCAATGAAAGGGTGTGGTAATTATAGACTTCCCCAGAAAGTTGAAGAGAAGCATTGAGTAAAGGCAAACTCTTAACAACCAAAGACTAACAGCCGGTAAATATGATTTTGTTTATTAATGTGCCTAAGTAATGAATGTGAAAGCAATGCTTTTTATAGCTAAGGGTGGGGGGGGGGGAAGGTGTGAATGTGTGAAAAGAAAATGCTGTTTTAGGAATTCAGAGGTTAGTCGAAAATTTAATACAAGATAGTGAAGAACAAAAGATAGTCATTGTGTCTGTACAAACAAAACCAAGTGAAAGGTGTTGTCGGTTTTGTGAATGAACGTTTGTAAATGAAATGAAATCAGCGTGACTGCTTTTTATTTTAAATGTAAATATAGTAATGGCTGGGGCTATAGTGTCATGACAGATACTCTGTTTGGAAAGGACATGGCAGATACTGCAAACAGGACATTTACCACTGTAGGTTTCCATTGCTGAGAACACATTGGTAAGATCCCTAAAATGGGTAGAGGAAGGGGGAAAGTATCTGTTGGTATCCTAACTCCTGCAGACCACTCTTGTTCCCATGTGAATTTTCAACTTGCCATAAGAAATCCATTGAGAAAGAGGGGAAGAATTTAAATATCTGTTTCTCCAAAAAACAATGACTGGTTTGTCCATACAGTACCAAGAACACAGCTCCATTCAGCAGCACCCAACATTGTCCGGCAATCCGGGTATTCAACAGGGAGACTTCAGCCCACCCATCAGACATGGGGCTACTTTTTTCAGCTCATAAACACCTATGGCACGATTTAAATTGTTATAATTGTGACTATTTTAACTTCCTCTGGTTCAATTTTGTTTAATGTTCCTTTAAAACTAGTGTATAGGTCAGTGGTGGCGAACCTATGGCACAGGTGCCAGAGGCGGCACTCAGAGCCCTCTCTGTGGGCACGCGTGCCGTCGCCCCAGTCCTAGGCCTTCAGCTGGGTTTTATAAAACCTTTTCACTTTAGGCCTCCGCCGCCGTGTGCAAAAAAAACAAAAACTTTCAGTCAATTTCAACTTCTCGCGGAAAAAAAAAGATCTTGCAAAGTTGGAATTGATTGATTGAACTTTTTAGTCCCACCCTGTCTGCCGTTACCACCGCAGCCACGCCCACCCAATTGGCCACACCCACCCAATGGGCCACACCCACCCGGCACTCGACGATGCATAAGTGGGTTTTGGGTTGCAGTTTGGGCACTCAGTCTCTAAAAGGTTCGCCATCACTGGTATAGGTAGTCCTCGACTTACAACAGTTCCCTTAGTGACCATTTGAAATTACAACAGCATTGGAAAAAAGAGACTTATGACTGTTTTTCACACCTATGACTGTTGCAACATGGTTACATGATTTACATTCGGATGCTTGACCACCGACTCACATTTGTGACGGTTGTAGTATTCTGGGGGGTCATGTGATCGCCTTTTGCAAACTTCTGACAAGCAAAGTCAATGGGGAAGCCAGATTCACTTAACGACCATGTTACTAATTTAACAACTGCAGTGATTCATTTAACGAATGTGGCAAGAAAAGTCATAAAATGGGGCAAAATTCACAACACATTTTTCACTTAGCAACATCAATTTTGGGCTCAGTTGTGGTCATAAATTGAGGACAACCTGTATAGCTATTAGAAAATCAACATCGTCTCTATACTTCTATCGGTCTATATCAGTGTTTTTGAGACTTGGCAACATTAAGATATGTAGACTTCAGCTCCCAGAATTCTCCAGTCAGTTGAGGGATTCTGGGAGGTGAAGTCCACACATCTTAAAGTTGCAGTGCTCTGGATAGTATACAGTACTACATGTTTGTTATGAATAACTATTTGCTGCTAAGTATATTAATCATCACCCAGGAAGCATCCTGCTTCCATTCTAGTTAGTTTTTTCCTGTAATTTCCTAAACAGTTTTTTTAATGTGTGTTTGTGTGTGTGTGTGTGTGTCTGTGTTTTGTTTTTGCATTCACTTTTTCTGTTCTTGACTCACCTGCTCCAGTTGCAGGAACTTTGAATATAAAATACACTTGAAAATAATAGCTTGATAGTGCAGCTTGACAGATGTTTTCATATTAAATAAATTTATTCTGCCCCCCCTCCCCCACCTTTCCCGTTGGGTGTGGCTTTCTAGACTTCTACATGCAATATACAAAACCTGTTGCTCCTGAGCATCTGGTTACTTATAGGTTTTCTCTTCTTCTTTTTCCCTAGCTAGTCATGGATTTGAGTCTCTCCAGGCAGTCACTTTCCAAAGCCATTACTGCATTTGCTTTGGATCTTTACAATACGTTAAATTCCAGTAAGCTTTGCAAAAATGTTTTTTTCTCCCCTGCAAGTATTTCAACTGCCCTGGGCATGGTTTTAATTGGTGCAAGTGGGAACAGTAAAACGCAGATTGAAAAGGTAAGTAAGACCATTATAGGCTTGTTTTCTTCTTTGGGGAGGCATGGAGGCTGACTCAAACATTTATCACATAATGGCTGGAAAGAAAAATCAGCAGTAATGGATTGTTGAGACACACTAAAGATTTTTGAGCAATAAGGTTGCTTGGGGTGGAATTATGGAAACGACACATTTACCTAAACAACGTGTATTACATCAGTCGTCTGCTTTGAGGAAAATAGATTGTGTGTGTTATTTGGGACTGAACTCCAATTTTATCCATTGTATTCAAAGTCAGTTAAAATTGAAGTTTTCCTATACCTTTATTTTTTTAGACTCTCCCTTTTTGTTCTATTTTTATAGTGAGTATTAAATTTGAAGTTGTATATAACCACTTTTCTTAATTAGCACAATAAAATAAACTCCCCCCCCCATTTCTGCTTTCTGTTCAGCATCACATAACTGATAACAGGAGAGAATAATCTCTGCACTTGAACCCTCCTCCAGAGGAATTGGGCTGCAATTTCCATTTTACCTAGCCATCTGGAGGGCATCGGTTTGAGGAACATTGGTATATTCTCCCAAGCCAAATTCAATGACTCCAGATGCCCAATGGGATTCCCTATAGGGTTATTCATCCATTCTTGAACTGGCAGAAATTGCTTTAAGGTTTGATGAAATTTGCTGTTCCTCCCATTGCGATCCTTTTCTTGCCTCTGTTTCCACTCACAGCGGTTCCTTGACTTCCAACCAAGATAATGGGTGATGCAAAGCCTAAATAATTTGGCACACCTTGACGTGCCTTTGGATGATGTTGGAATAAGAGAGAAAATATTATTCCACTACAGCTAAGGATGATTTAATCCTTTCACACTTGTGGGCTGGGGGATGAGATGACATAAAAAAAAATTAAAAAATTGAAGGCAATGTCTTGTCAATTGCCAAAAAGAATATATGCCTGAAAACATGTTTGTGTTATGTTTAGGTAGAAATAGAGACCAGTTGGTGGTGTTTGTTATAAAAAAACATAAAGTTGTCATAAATCATGGCAATTTTGCACAAGGAACATAATTGGAATTTTGAGTGCCTCTCATGAGTGCATTTGCAAATGTGGAAAATGGTGCAGTCATGAAGTGGACCAAAACAAAATAACCACACATGTTGCTCTCCGCTCAAAGACATTCCACAAATAAATATAATCAAGAGGATGCTGCTTTGTTTTGCACTAGGTCAGCTTCATTTATATTTGATTACAAAAATTTGTTGTTGTTGGTTTTAAGTTCAGGTGGAGACACAAACCAGTTGGGACCAACTTCCGTATTTGCAGATGCCATGTTGTCTGTTTGTTTGTTTGTTTGCCTGACTGCTTATTTATGTATTTATATTATAATTAAGGTCCCCTCTGTTTTATTCTGTACTTATTCTGTACTGAACAAACTACTTTTGTTATAGGTTCTACACCTTGCTCAAATTCCTGGAGAAGCAGGACCACTTGATTCTGAAAGAAGAGTGGCAGAGCTTATGCCACAATCTGTGAGACAAGACATACCTCTTCCAGCAGTATGTCCAAAAACATTGTTAAACCCCACAAAATCAAATAATTTATCAAATTATTTGTTCCTTTCAGTACTTTGCTTAGGGAGGCAGTTGTAAAAATATAATATTGGAGAGTTATGTTTTCTTCAATATACCAGTTTCATTTTTTTAAAAAAAAATAATAAAATCAGGTGATTCAGGGAACTTGTGTGCCTCAAGAGAGATATTAGCAGATACCCTGACAGAAATGGTCACAAAAGTTGACTGCCCTATTGTGAAATAAATGGAACCTTGTGATATGTTTCCTGCCTTTTATACCATGGAGACAGCAATATAATTATTTTTATTCAGTTTCCAATCTTCTCTTTCATATCTTGACTAGGAAGGGACAATTTGTTCAGAGTTCAAGCAACTCCTACTTCAGCTGAATAACCTCAGCCATGGTTACCAGCTGAAGCTGGCCAATAATTTGTTTATGCAGAAAGGATATCAATTTCTTCAGGTAAGACCCTTCTCCTTCTTTAAATAAAATTAGAGCTCTAATTTCATGTAAAGCTGTGAAATACCCATTGCTAGATCTGTCAGTCAGTGTTGGCAATACTGAAATAGATGGACCAGCTACCTGACGCAAGTTCAAGGCAAGTTCCTACATTATTGTAATCTTAATACCAAACACTTTCTTTAAGCAATGAAAGAAAGTGGAGAGCTGATGTCCAAGACTTCCTTATTCTTTGCAACAGTGACTCTAAGCCAGTGGTGGGATTCAAATATGCGAACAACCGGTTCTCTGGGTGGATGCTGCTTCTGGAAGTCCATTCTGGGCCTGGGCAACAAAAAATTAGCTACCGGTTCTGCCGAAGTGGTGCGAACCGGCTGAATCCCTCTAAGCCAGGGGTAGGCAACCTTGGCTCTTTTATGACTCATGGATTTCAACTGCCAGAATTCCTGAGCCAGCCATGCTGAGGGGAAAGGGAGCGGTTTCCAAGCTGAGCCATGCTGGCTCAGGAATTCTGGGAGTTGAAGTCCACGAGTCATAAAAGAGCCAAGGTTGCCTACCCCTGCTCTAAGCCATTGCTAAAAATAGTTATTTGAACCATTTTCAGTTTGACATTATTGCCTTAGACCCAACAGGAAAATGTGTCATTTCCTTTTGAAGTCACCATGAATATTTACCATTTCATCCCCCAACACTTAATGTCTCAGAGGAGCCTCCGTCCAATAGCACAGTGACCCCCAACCTTTTGGATGCCAGAGATCGGTTCCATGGAGGGCAGTTTTTCTGCGGACCAAGGGGACCTGTTTTGTGCGCTGCCTGGGACCTGCTTATGCCAGATGAGCCTTTGCTCGCTTGCATGAGTGAAGTGGGTCATGGACTGGTGCCAGTCCATGGCCCGGGGGGTTGGGGACCCCTGCAATAGCATAATGTTCTGGTTAGGGTTACCGGATGCCCAGCCAAAGGAGGAAGTGCCATCCTTTTTGTCCTCATGTCCTTCTTCCGGCAGACATAGCTTTAAAATCAAATATTGTCCAGCTTTTTGAGTATTTTCATGAGCAGCTTTTCTCCACAGTGCAGTGCTTCTCTATTAAGTTCTAACCACAAGTTAACAAGCCCTGCTGTTTAATTACTTGATTGATACCCACAGGTCAGCTTAACCTGCTGCCTGAAATTAACAAAATTTTAATCAGTTACAAGTTGAAGGCTTTTGCCTTCTAACTGTAGTAGCATAGTCCTGTTCTTTCGGAGGATGCTGGAATAAGTCATTTCATATTCTTATAGATCTAAATAAATTTTTGCCAATCTTTCACTGTAATTTTTGAGATAAGGTTAAAGAGTTAGTGTATCCTCCTTTATCTCCCTTTGTCCTCCTTTCCTGTTGTCCACATCCTCCTTTGTCTGTTCATCTGTTTGGTTACAGCAGAAGGTTTTTCCCCCCCTGTGGGACAGAAATTAGAGCACTTCCTGAGGAAGGCCTTCGTGGTTGGGGAAATGTATGTTCATAGACTTGTTGGATTTGTGTCTTGCCTCTCCTTGTTAAAAAAACAAACACCCTAGCAACTCACAAACAAAATTCTGCTGACTAAAAATCTAAAACATGTTTTTCTTCCCTCCTCTCTCTCCCTCTCATTGAAATTTTCCAGCAATATCGCACAAGTACTAAAGAAATCTACAATGCTGTGCTGCAGATAGTGGATTTTTACAGTGCTGCTGAAGAAACAAGGAAGACAATTAACCTTGAAATTTACAGGCAGACCCAAGGTAAGAAAGGCAAGAATTTCTTGTCCCCAAAATGGGTAGTCCTCGCTTAATGACTCCAAATGAGACTGGTAACTCTGTTGCTAAGTGACACGGTCATTAAAAATTACATGACTGCAACTTGAAATTTTACTGCTGGCTTCTCCCTTCGGCTCTGCTTGTTGGAAACCAGTTGTGAAGTACCTGAATCTTGGCCAGGTCACTACGGGGACCATAAGTGTGAAGACTGATTGTAAAGTTACTTTTTCAAAACTGTTGTAATTTTTAATGGTCACTAAGCAAAGCTGTTATTAAACAAGAACTACCTATATTCCATTCTGCGGACATTGCAAGAGAAATGGAAACTTTTCCAGGCGGGTAGAGGTAAGAGATCAAAGTCTTGGATAAGCTGCAATTTTTAAATAGAGATGGAAAAAAACCCTCCCTGAAAACCTAGAATTTTGCTCTTAGTCAGCATTACCAAAATAGAGCTAAATAGATCTACAGACATCTTCCTATTTTATCAATAGATTCTTACTTCTTATATAAGTCTTCCCTTATGCATCTTTTTCCATGTGATTTATTATGGATGAAAGCTTCTGTAGCCAATTAAAAAAATTGCTTTTATGAGAGGGGGAATCTGAGTAACCTAAAGATGATAGAAGGGTATAAACTGGAAAAATAAATGTGTAAGCATTAACAGTTTCAGGGAGACTAGACACAAACATCAGACACTTATGGCATTGGCCTAAGGAGCTAAATTTGGCTGATTCTCCCTGCACCTTCACACCTCTCTTCCCCCCTTCCCCCCAATTAAGCAAGTTCTGAAGTACCAGTAGTTAGTCCTTGGAGGAGAAATCACCAAGGAATTGTAGGACTATAGGTTTGACAGCAATATTGGGGAAAACATAGCAAAATAAGACAATGGCAAACCACAAGTTATTGCTGCCAAGAAACTATTTGTTCATGCAGTCTCCATAAATTTACTTGAAGGAGGCTTCCTCTTGTCCTATGCTTTTCAATAGATGCTTAAAGATTCCTGGAAAGTCCATGGCTTTGGACCTCACCCCTGGGAAGTCCTTGTCCAAATTCATATGAGTCTATATGGTATAAGCTAGCCTTAGATGGAGCAAAATAAAGAGCAATTTCATGCAGAACAGAGTTAGATAACTGACCGGCCGTATGAAGCTCCTTGAAGATATGAGATATTAACTGACTGGGGAATTCTGGGAGTTGAAGTCCATACATCTTGAAGCTGCTAAGTTGAGAAACCCTGCTCTAGAATATTACCTGTTAGTGAAAATAAGCAATGTGGTTTGTCAGCTCGTTCATTTCCTATTTAAATTTGTAGGTCCTCCCATTCATCAACAAGTCTAATTTCTCCTAACCTACCAACTTTTCATTTCTTTATACTGACTTTTTAAAAAGAGTATGCTATGCAGCACTCAGTATGCTTTTAGTCTATAAAATATTGTTCACCTTATAGGGTTAAAAAAAAAGTCAAGCACATGATGTAATTTGTTTTCCATATCCATTCATATTTCTTTTTGTCATAGGAAACATTAAGGAACTTTTTGCTCCTGGTGTGATTGGGCCACAAACGGTGCTGGTGCTGGCAAATGCCATTTACTTTAAAGCAACTTGGCAACATCAATTTGATCCGAAGTATACAACTGAAAGAAATTTTAGGCTGAATGAGGTATTGCAATATTACAGACGATATTACAGTATAGCAATATATGGCATCTTAAGTATGGCATGACGTGGCTATATATTTGAATATAATTGATGTGCTGGCAACATTCAGAGTTGTTCTATCATTCATATGTAGGGAACCTGTGTCCTTTTAGATGGACTACTGTTTCCATAATGTCTGATGAATAGCCACAGGTTAGGGCCAGTGGAATTTGAAGCCCAACAACATCTGAAGGACCACCAGGTTACACATCCATTTCTAGTTACTGATTGGCTGACTTTCCAGTAACACAGAATACAAAAATAATAATCCCAGGGCTACTGTACATCATCAGATAGAAGTGGGAAAGACACCTACCCAAAAAAGACCTGTTACCAATCATTTCCCCCTGATAAATGACCATCCCCTATTATTCTTTATAATGCCAAATAAAAGAGACTCCATTATTTTATTTTGTACTGTTAGATAGTTTCCATTGAGCAAATTCTTTCTACTACTCAGTCAAATCTCACTTCTCCTTATTTAAATCCAGTAGCTTGGACTTCAACCTTTCTAGTGTACAGTATAGAACAGACATGTCAAACTAGCAATGTCACGTGATGTTGTGTGACGTATCGGAGCTTTTCCCCAATTGCTGGCAATGGGGTGGGCGCAGTTTCCTGGTGATGCGTCCGGCCCGCGGGCCAGTAGTTTGACAGCCCTGGTATAGAGAGAGAACTGTCTGCAGTACAAAGATATTTTTTTATTTCTTATCTTGCTTTCAAACAGTTATTTCAGTGGCTGAAGGCAGCACTCCTGTTTCTCAAGTACTGGTGGAGATGCCAGCGGTTGTCTAAATAAAGTCAAAGCAATCATGGCAGCCATCTTGAGGCTCCTAATCTCAGGTTGAGACTTGAAATTCTTTAAAACAAACCTGGATCTGATCTGCTGCAGGTCAATGTGCAGCTACCCTCTAGTTCTGTAATTCTACCCAGAGTAGCAGAATGGGACTATAGTTCTCATTTAGCAACCATAATTGGGACCAGCAACTTGGGTTGTTAAATGAAGTGGTTGCTAAGTGAAACTTACTTTAGGTCTCCTTTGCTTTACAGACCTGTACAAGTCCTAAATGAAAGGATTGGTCATAAAGTTATTTTTTCAACCCCATCGTACATGCAAATGGTCGCTAAATGAGGCAGTAGCTAAACAAAGACTGTTTGTACACCGAGCGCAGTGGCCAACCTCAGTGCACACTGGTAGGGTGACCACTAGGTGGCAGCAGAGAAAAGAAAAACCTACCTATTAGATTTTGTAATGTGGATTTGGTAATTGTAGTACTAGTACAACTTCAAAGACTTGCTCCATCCCTAAGAGAGTTCCCTGAGGCATAGTTATTACTGTTTGTCCTCAAGAAGGGCTTAAATATGCAAGGTCTGGCCAGCTGAAGAGATGCTCTCTCTGCAATATGAACTCTAGCTCTTGATTAAAGTTGCGATGGAGTAGGTTTGCCTTAGGATCCAGAGAGAGCACTTTATTTACACCCATGGGTACAGGCCACTTTTTGTAGTTGTCTAAACAGACCACTTGCAGAAGCTGTAAACACCTAGGCTGAACCTAATATCATATGTTGTCAAACAGAACATGCCACCTTGAAAAACCCCAAACAGCCACAAGCAAGCTTTTGATCTGCATAATGCCTTTTTTTAATTGAGGGAAAGTCAAAACTATTCCTCCATCTGCAGCTGGATTGACACAATGCTTTCTATCACTGAACACCACAAAGGGCAGTTCTAATAAAAACAAGAGTGGTTATCCAGCTTTCTCTGGCCTAGCCTGGTAATCCTATCAAGGAGGAGCTCTACACAACTGTTTCCTCTTTTATAAGCAACATGAGTTTGGACTTCTGCCTGACTGATGTCTGCTCACTTGGAACATGTTTACTTGTTAATTATTGCTCTGCCGGTCCACAGAGCTATTACTGTACTGAGGGGTCCCTGGTGCTCTCTGAGTTTGCTTGTTTTCTTGCAGACGTTTCATTACCCAAACTAGGTAATCTGCAAGAAAACAAGCAAGTTCAGAGAGCACCAAGGACCCTTCAAGTCAACCCTGAGCTACAAATATTCTCCTTTATTATTACTGTAGTATATGTATAAATCAGGCTTAAATCAATGCATTTTTAAAGGATTTGTCCTTATGGTTTCACAAGGGATCTTCCCCTGTTGCTTAAATAAAACCAGATTCCCATAGCAGTAGGATACTATATTTTGGGAAATTTGAAGATTGTAATAGAATGTATGAAACAGGAAAACAAATTCCCTAAAATATTATTAACATAAATAATGAGCATAATAGGAGAAAATAAAATGGGCGAATGGAGGAGATTTTAATCTCCTATATTTACAACATATCACACATCTAAAATTTTCTACCCTGCAATTGACTTATCCCTTCTTTCAAGTATAACCACTTGCCAAATTTGAATATTTGAATACAGATCCTAGTTCTGTATTTTGCTTTCAGCTTCCAAAAGTTGTAAACTGTACTATGTTGGTCCTTAACATGAGAGGATGTTTTATATCTTAAACATGTATCTACTCCTATCTTTGGAAACAGAATGAAACTAAATCTGTCCATATGATGTATCAGAAAGGGATATTTAAACTGGGACACACAGATGGAAAAAATGCCCAGATCCTCTGCCTTCCATATGTTGGTGAACTTTTGTCCATGATTATAATATTACCAAATGACATTCACCATCTGGAGCAGGTAAATCCAAAGCACATCACTGAAACATAAAACTTTATTTATTTCACATTTTCTGAACCTACTTCAAACTTCATAATACATACATAAAACAGTCAGTCAGTTTCTACATTTTTAATTTAGCCAATAAATATTATGCTTCTTCTTCACTGTGCAGTATCTCAAGACTGCTTCAGTTAATCATACTTTTCCATTATATCTAAAACAGGAGGCTATAACTACCAGGATCAAAATTAATTAGTTTTGAAGCAAAGTTCATGTTATCAAATCCTGGTTTGCTTCATTCCTGTCAGGCATGGTTTCCTTGTAGAGGCATAATGGCCATGTACAAACAATATATTAAACCAGGTCAGGTAAAGTCCTATCAGATGCATTCTCTCCATGTATAAATCTTGGATAATATTACTCTTACCAAGCTTTTTATAGAGCAAATAAATGAACAAGTAAATTAGCATGTTGTATCATGCATGCATGTCTGATTTCTAAGATTATGATACAGAATATTTTGCAAGTTCTGTAAATAGATTAATTTAGTAACCAGGTTAAGCATGTTGTGTGAACGCAGCCAGTGGGAAGCTACAGTTAATTCACTCAGCAAATTTAGAGAAGTGAAAAAGAAAATGATGGCTGCATAAGCATAAACCAAAGCAGTGGCACCTTCAGGGCCTGAGTTTGGGAAACTGATTACAGGTAGATGAGTTACCGGCAGCAGTGTTGAAGAAAATATTGTACCAGGTTGTTGGCTGAAGCACTCTTCAGCCTACAGTTTAACAGCATGCTTGTAGCAGCACCATCCTTGTAGTAGCAGCACCTTTCAGGCATTAGAGGGAGTTAACAGAAAAGAAGAGGGAGGGAAGTAAGACTCAGTCTTATAGAATAAGACACTTGTTTCATGAGAAATTCTATCAGCTCCCTGTTCACTGTTGTTCAGTATTTGGCAATTAATTCAAGCTCGATAAAATCAGGGTTTAAGTGAAGGAAATGCTCTTTCCTATTAAAAATGTGTTTTTATGAGGATAGATGTAAAACCCAAGTTATTGAGTGAAATCTAATCTCTATGTGAACGTAGAGATTTATTGTTAAAATGACAAATTTCTACCTGGATTTAGTTTGTTTCATTCATTCATTCATTCATTCATTCATTCATTCATTCATTCATTCATTCATTCATTCATTCATTCATTCATTCATTCATTCATTCATTCATTTGTTCCAGGATAGCTGTGTTGGTCCATTGCAACAAAACAGTTGAGCTTTGTAGCACTTTTAAAGCTGACATCCCCCAAATTCCTGAAATGGAGCAACGTTCTTGCTTTTCACATTGGCAATACAGCTGCAGGGCCTGAAGATGAAAAGGGATGAAATTGCAGTCTGCAGCTGTAATGGGCTGTGAGAGTAACCTTTGGAGACAGGAGGAAGAGCTGCAGGCTAAACAAGGATCTCACAAGAGAAATCTGAGTCCAAAGAAGCAATGAGGCTGGGGAAGCATCTTGGAAGGACCCTCCCTAATTTTCTGGAAGCTAAAGGAGGGGCAGGAGGCAGTGCTTCCAGACTTACGAGATTTGTTTCTGTAACCTTATCATAAAGGTAGTCTAAGTATTCATGGTTCTGGTTACCTGACTGGGCTAATTTGCAGGGCTGACAACAGGAGGCAAAAAACATTCACTCCTAGCATAAGGTTTAGGATTGCAGGATATGCCATCAAATTGAGATTTATGATCACTTGCACAACTAGTTCAGTTTAAACCAGGGGTGTCAAACTGCCGGCCCGCGGGCCGGACGCGTCACTGGGAAAGCGCGCCCACCCCATTGCCGGCAATGGGGAAAAAGCTCCGATACGTTGCGTGACATCACATGACGTCGCGAGTTTGGCATGTCTGGTTTAAATGAAATTAAACCCCATTTCACCATATGCACGAAAGATAGGGTCTGCTGTCCAGGTGCCCCATCACTTATTGCCAATTATGTTTAAACTACACAGGTTGAGGCCGCCATGACCTGCAAGAATTTAGCAAGCTGGCTTTCTCCAGGAAACCTGAGGGAGCATCATGCGGAAATATATATACCTCGCTTCAAGTTAGAAGCTGGCTATGATCTCAACCTGACGTTGCAAGGATTGGGCCTCATCGATGTATTCAGTGAAGCAAAAGCAGACCTCTTGGGAATGTCGCCTTCCCGCCAACTCTTCTTGTCCACGGTCGTTCACAAAGCTTATGTGGACATCAATGAAGTAGGGACGGAAGCGGCAGCTGCAACAGGTGTCGCAGTCTCCAACAGGAGCTTAGAACACCATGAATTATTTGTGGCTGACCACCCCTTCCTCTTCTGCATCCTGCATAATCCGACAGGCACGATTCTTTTCCTTGGGAAACTCTGCTGTCCTTGAAACTCAAACAAGTATTATTATTTTTTTCTTGAAGCTTCTTAAAGCGTACTCCAAGCCACACATTTCTCTGGAATAACTTGATTATAAAATGGCAGTTATAACGCGCCTTGAATATATTACTTAATTTCATCACACACAGACACAACATTGTTTTGGTAATGCATTTCATGTTTAATTCACTAATATGTGCAGCATTATCTTTTTGAAAGCACAAATAAAAGGAATTATATCCGTGTTTCCCTGAAAATAATACTGGGTCTTATTTATTTTTTTGCCTCCAAAAGAGGCACCAGGTCTTATTTTCGGGGGGTGTTTTTACTCACCTACTGCACCGACAGCCCTGCCCAGCCGGTCCACTTCTTCTGCAGCTGAATTCGGGCCTGCATTTTGCACTCAGGCCTTTCCGAAAGGCCTCTGCAGCCAAGTACCGAGCTATGGATTCAATCCATAGCTCGGTTCTCGGCCGCAGTGGCCTTTCCAGAAATGCAGGCCTGGCTGAGAAATGCAGGCCTGGCTGCAGAAGATGCCTCAGAAGACGTGGGCCAGCGAGGAGAGCCCTGGCTGCAAGGTGAGTGGGTGTGGGGCACATGGGGCAGATCCACCACACCACCCCCACCCTAGCTTGATTTTTAAATGTGTGCCTTACCCCAAAACTAGGGCTTATTTTTGGGGGAGGGCTTATATTAGGCCCACCCCCCAAAATCAAGCTAGGCGTTATTTTCGGGGTAGGCCTTCCTTTAAGGAAAACAGGGTATACAGGGAACAAGGTATGCAGGGGGAAAGACTTGTGAATCATCTTAGCAGCACCTAGAACAGTCTTCTCCAATCCAAAAAGCTCAAGATATGATGGACTCCCTCTCTCCCCAAATGTTGAGAAATGTTGCCTGAGAAATATACAGGGTATATAGATCAATGTATTCAGAGGTCACTTGGTGGCAATCTAGAACAGGTGACATTGTGGCTGAGGAATTCTGGGCATTGTAGTCTCCGCATCTTAAAGTTGACAAAGCTCAGAAACACTGGTCTAGAAGAATTTTATTTTCTCTGAGCAAGAAGTCACTTTTCATGCCGAGCCTCAGCAAATAACATACAGAATGCAGAACAGAAATATTTTTTCCTGCAACTTTCTGGTACTGAAGTGTAATAGAAATAACTTAAAATTACAGAGGTAAATTTCAAGGTTTATTATACACCTTAAATACATCAAGTTCTCCAAAGGAACAAACAAAACAAATACATGTAATAAACCTAGATGGAGTGCAAGCTTCACGAAGGGAAGTCTTTAACAGATGGAATAAAGCATATGCATTATTTCAGTAAACACGGTACTGAAAATTGAAATCTGCAAAATTGCTCACTGTGCTGAGATGGCGTTTTAAAAAAAGTGTGTTGAAATTGGACAAATTAACCCATCTATGGCTAAAAGCTTGCAGACGTTTTCTGTTGCAAAGATTAGGAAATGATTTTATCTTTTTTTTATTGGTCATTTGAAGCCCTGCCAAGTTCTTCATTTCTCAGTTTGGATTTTCCTTCTCCAAAGCTCACAGTTACCCTGAATCAATTGCAATTACAGAGCAATTAACATGCTAAAGAATATTTGTATTATTTTATCACGTTTACATTCTGTCAACTATAGCGCTATACCAGAGGTCCCCAACCTTTTGGGCACCAAGGACCGGTTCCGTGGAGAGAGGTTTTTCCGCGGACCGGAGAGTGCGTGGTTTTGTGTGCTGCTTGCATCTCGTGGATGGGGCTTTGCTTGTTTGTGCGGCCCGGTTGCTGGCATGCCGCGGCCCGGTACTGGTCCACAGACCGCGGGTTGGGGACCCCTGCACTACATCCTTCATTCACCATTGTTCCCTTTATTACTTTTGCTGAAAATTAACTTCTCATCTTCCAAATGTAACCTCACATCCAACAAAGGAACAACTCAGAATGAGAACATGGTGATTCCTGCTAGAACAAGGTGTGGAATAGTCAGATGAGACTAAAAGCATTTGGTTTATCCAAAAATAAGACAGGGTATAGTATTTGCCGGCTTGTCTTGGCAAACAACATTGCACGACAAGAACGGTATTTCTTCACAAAATACTCCCATCAAGAAAATACCAGAGAATAAATGTTACACAACTCAGCAGGGCTGATTTCTGAGTATGCTTAAGATGCAACTGGATGGTAATTTAAAGAGGTAACTGGAATGTTCATGCTTGCACCTGCATCTAAATTGAGACAGTAATACTTATTTATCTTGAATTGTGTAATCTTTTCCTCAGCAACTCTTTGCACTTAAATTGTTATAATTTTGCTGGTGGTAGCTGAAAGGAAGGAAAATATATCTTTTCTGCTCTTTCACCAGCACCACCACCCCACTTCCAAGCTTTCTCAAGGTGGGAAGAAAGGAGGAGTAAGAAGAGAGAAGAGAAAATGAGGGACTTTTGTTACTACTGCTGAGTTCACAATAACAGTAAGAGATCATGGAGTTCATGAGAACGGAGAGGAATTACATAGACTTGAATGTTTTTCTGCAGAAGTTATCAGAAGTGTAATAATGCATGAATTGGACTTGGAGTGAACAAAACCAGTATCTGGTTTCTTTGAAGAACAATTGTTTTCTGAGCTCTTATGAATTTGAAATTTCTTCAACAATTAAAAAACAACAGGGTGGCAAGCAATTATATGCACATCTGCAAAGCTACGGTCTTGTCTTGAACCCATTTGAAACCTTGGCTGCAATGTTTCTTTGCCAAGACTATGTCACAATAAAGATGGAATTGCAGCATCAATTGTGTGCTTCCATAGATTATTCAAAAACACTTTCAGAATATTGTTGCTCTTAATGGGCTGACACACTGTCCATGATTCCTTTACATTTCAATTTTCTTGCTCACAAAAATATATGACTTACTTGATTGATCTCCCAGATACTATTTGCTCTTACAGTTGGAACTATTTACAACTCTATTTTCAAAAAATGGAATTGGGGTATTTTCTGGCATCCATTTTCAAACGACAAATGTGCTCTTGTCAGCCTGATAATGTAGATCAGATCAGGAAATAAACTCAATGAGTTAAAGGCAAAACTACCTTTATTTAGATTGGCCATAATAACAGACAAGTCTGATTATGCTGTTCTTCCTCCCCCACACACTTATACTCCAGTGAATTAGGGAGGTATCTGCTTCAATCACTTCCAGATGTTATCTGGTTTTTAGGGCTTAAAAATATTGGAACCCCCTTTACTTAAGTAACAGGTCTTACGTATTTCTGTGAAGTTCATCTTCCTTATGCTTCACAAACGTCATCAACCTGTATCTTATCAATTTAAACCAGTAGGACATGGTAGTGAATTAAAACAACAACAACCCAACACAATTCAACCCAACACACCATGTCCCTGAGCCAATGCATTTTTTTTCCAGCAACAATTCAGAATTAATTTGCTCTTACTTTCTTTCAGAATGCTTTTTCAGTTTTCTTGCCAAGCCAACAAGTAATAACCTGGATAGGCTGATGAAACTATCATAGCAAGTGTAGCATAACTTACCTGAAAACCCATATCTTAATTTATTTTCTACTGGAAATACCAGCACAGCTCACATTTATTTATCAACTCAGTGTTCCAAAGGCCCCTAGCCTAATATGAAAAGTTATAGTGATCTCATTCTCTTAGACCAGGGGTGTCAAACTGCTGGCCCGCGGGCCGGATGTGTCACACGCAGGCCACGCCCACCCCAGCTCCGCAAAGGCAAAAAATGTTGTGATACGTCGCGACACGTCACGTGATGCGGCGAGTTTGACACCCCTGTCTTAGACCTTTTGTGAATAGGCTACTGAAGGGATAAAAATGTAATTTTTCAAAACGTAATCTTTTATGTATAATCCATCTTTCACGTATAACATAGTCCAGACATTGTTCATTTATTTTTGGTTTCTGTACGTGCTCCAATGTAATCTAAATTGTGCTGACCAAAGGAAAAGAAAAAGCTTTCTGCTACTTTAAAAATGTTACTGCTATAGCTTGCAACATACAGTAGCCTTCTTCCCCCCCCCTTTTTTTTTCTCAGCCCGCAAATGTAATGCCGTGGTTTTAAAATGTATCCCTTTTGCAAATGAAAGTTTCTAGGCTAGTTGCCAGCTATTGAGCTATTGTGTATTCAGAGCTTAGAGATGCAGGATTGCAACAAGCTTGATAGATAAGGAAATTCAAAGGCAAGAAGAAATCTTTGCATGTGCAGAAATCTTGCAATGTTAAAAAAAAATGTATTAGTTATAAAAGGAAGAACCTTGTTGATTAGGGCTTGCCTTCTCTCCTCTGTGTGTGCGTGACAAGAGATTGGGAGATCCAGCTACTCCTTTGATCAAAGGAATAAAACTGTGTTCTTTACAGTAGCCTGGTGTTCAGAATCTTTTTGGATTTATCAGAATTCTGAGCCGAAAAACCTTACACTACTTTACCAGCACTAGAGATGTTTCTTGCTGCCCTCCTAACTATGCCTTTAGGAAGTGACAGGAAAGAGTGTAAAATGCAGACATGGTGGGTACAGCTAGCAGAGTGCATGTGTATGCACATCTGGGTACAGTTTTGGATATTTGTATCTAGTGTTGGGAACCTGAATAAGAATAATGGTCCTATTGGCCTAATTCCACTTCACTATCTATTACTTTCCCTGCCTGAACTCACAGAGGGGGGCCAGTGTCTAAGGATCTGGCGGTGGGATTTAGGTGGGATTTAATGCTGCAGCTACTTTCCTCAAGAGCAATGAAGACATTTATGGCTGCCTGGTCAGCTGTGACCCTGTCTAATATAATATATGGTTCAATGCATATAAAGGTCTTACTTTGGGACTAGTTTTTTTTTAAAAAAAAATAGGATTTGGATAATATAGTATGTGAATTGGGGAAGCAGTAATAACTCATTTGGGATAATCAGATCATTACCTGATTGATTTTGACTTTCAGTTACCTGTAACCTTCATAAGACTGGGAAAACAGACCAAACATTGAGATCCACTCAATACTTCTTGGTTCAATCCACCCAAAAAAATGGTAATATTTTTCATGTGCAACTGTCTGGAAAATGCTAGTTAGTTCAATAATGTTCCAGACCAGCGGTCCCCAACTTTTGTGGCTTCACGGCTCAGCTGTGGGAGGGGGAGAGGGGAACTGGGCTGCGTGAATGACAGGCCAGCATGCATGCATGGGTACGCAACTCGACTTGCAGGAGCAGAGGGCCGGCATGCACACACATGCGTGCGCAGCTTGACTCACACAAGTTGAGCTGGGCATGTATGTGCATCAGCCAACCGCTCATGGGAGCTGAGCTGCGTGTGTGCATGCCCGCTGGCCCACTGCTCACATGAACCGAGCTGTGCATGCATGTGTGTGACAGCTGGTTCCAGACCCAGTTCCAGACTCCTGTTGCTAACTATCAAAGCAACTTTTAACTTAACCAAGCCATGGCTCAAATTCAGTGGAAAAAAAAATCAGCCCTAATTCTTCAAGAGTTGATATCAAGTTATTTTGCATTTTCCAGAAGTCCAGTGACTGGAATGGAAGGGCATGGAGGAAGGAAGCAAGATGTAGGACTAGGATTAGAATGTTATATATGCCATTTTCATATGAATATGCATTATATCATTAATGCAGTGAGCTAATAAATAGAATACATTTGTATGTATATTTATGAACATGCATAATACATCACATCTAAAATTGTTACAGTTCCACCCTATCTAAGACTTCCTGTTCCAATTTTTTTTTTCTTTGACCAATTGGGCGAAAGAAAAAAAAAAAGGTAAAAAAACCATTCCCCAAGAAGCTGCAATATATCATTTCTCAATCCCAGTTTTACCCAGCTTCTCATTTCTGCAAATAAGTCAAATCCATCCAACTGGAAAGTTTTTTGTAAAAAGACCCTGAATATATTTCAGAGTACTGTATGTTTCTTCAAGCACGTGCATTTTAAGGTGCAATTGTATTTAGATCATTTCTTGCAACAATGTTTCCTAAAATTATTTATGCACATTGTTTTCAAAACTATGTATACAGGTAGTCCTTTACTTATGACCAGAACTGACCCCAAAATTTAGATCGCTAAGTGAGACATTTGTTAAATGAGTTTTGCCCCATTTTACGACTATTCTTGCCACATTTGTTAAGTGAATCACCACAGTTGTTAAATTAGTAACACCGTTGCTAAGTGAATTTGGTTTCCCCATTGACTTTGCTTGTCAGAAGGTCACAAAAGGGGATCACATGTCTTCAGGACATTGCAACTGTCATAAATATGAAGTAGTAGTCAAACATCTGAATGTAAATCGTGTGACCCTGGGGATGCTGCAATGGTCATAAGTGTGAAAAAAGGTCATGAGCCACTTTTTTCAGTGCTGTTGTAACTTCAGACAGTCACTAAACAAACTGTTGTAAGTCGAGGATGTCCTGTATTTTGTATATCCCTAATAGCCTTTTTAAAAAAATTCTTGATAACCTGCACTACAAAATGCAGAGAAATTTGAATTTTGGAACATAGGGGTAGATGCCTTCATTTATGATCAAGCGATTTACATAAAAAGGGAGTATTGGAATAGAAAAAGAAAAATTGTATCCAGTACAAGATTTTACAAGTTTCAGTTAATTAAAAATGTGAAATTAGATAAATTTGTATTCATATGCAAACTAAATTATTTTCTTCCATTTCCTTATCTACTTTTCAAAACATATGCAAAGAACAGAGGGAAATTTAGCTGGCAAAGCTTCTGACATTTGTGAAGAGATGAATCTTCAGGTAACTCCAAAGCCTAACAGATTTTATACACCTTAGGACATCATCACCTAAGGAGATCACCTTTAACACCACTGTAGGAGGAAAGCCAGGTTAGTCTATGGGGCAAAAAACATCAGTGGTCTGGTAGCACCTTTCCCAAAGAACACAGATTATTAAAAAGATATAAGTTTTGTGAACTGCAGCTGACTTCATCAGAGCCATCCTTTGGATACCTAATCCTTTAACATCAAGCATTGCAAAAGACAAGCCTGTCTCTCTCATGGACTGAGGAATAAGATGAAGACATCATGACGAAGGTACAGCAGGAAAAAACAGATTTCCAGTGTTTGCTTGTGCCATGGTTATATACATGAGGGAAAAGCTCCTAAATGGCGGACTTGCTTCTAATGCTAGTATTTATATTTCATGTTTATTACATGTGAATGTTACTTCTTAAATTAGAAGTTGAAAGAGCTGTGGAAACCCGTTTTGGTACGATTACATATGGCTTGCCTTGGGCTCATATGATTGACTCTGTTATAATGTTTTTGCTTCCCCACCCCCATTTATTTAACTCTTATGCATGCACTCGTATGTATTAAAAATTAAGTTCCTGGGCACTGGAAGGACTAGATGGAATAAAACAGGTTCAGACTGCACCCAGGCAAGATGCAGTTATCATGCAGAAGCCTTCATGTCCAAGGCAGTTCCAGCTGTAGCTCTTGTTGGTGCTCCATTTCCTTTGAAACAGCAGGTGTACAGGTTGAAAGGTTTCTTAATTTGTAGCAAGTATAGGTTGTAGCCTGGAGATCCTTTCACTATCTATTTTTATGGTTTTTGTAAGCCACCCAGAGTTGGCTTACAAGGAGCCAGGAGGCACAGAAAACAGTGATATATGCCATTGTCTTCTACCATTTAGGCCAGCATTTCTCAACTGTGGCAACTTTAAGATAAATGGACTTCAACTCCCAGAATTCCCCAGCCAGCATGGGGCTGCCCTTGAAGATGATCTGGAAGACACAGATGGGGCAGAATGTAGTTGTCCACCTACTGACCAATACTAACCAGCTGAACAGAAAAGTATCTGTGTGCAGAGGCTGCACTAGTTGCCAGTAGACGTCTGAACTGAATTCAGGATGTTGGTTGTACTTCTTTGTGGATTTATTTATTTACTTATTTGTATTCCGCCTTTATTATTTTTGCAAAGAACTTCAGGTGGCAAAAACATCCAACACAATTTCTTCTTTCTATTTTCCCCACAGCAATAACCCTGAGAGGGTTGGGTTGGACACAGAGAGAGAGAGAGGTGCTTCAAATCTGAGTAGAAACTTGAATGTTCAGGTTGTCATTTGAATAATGTATTTGTATTCTGGATGGTCATTAAAAGGAAGTAAATTCAGCTGAGTTGGAAGTGCTTACTCATATGCAATGCCTCTTTAGGGTGAGAGTTATACCTTGGAGATGTTTATTTAGGCTGTCTTCAAATGTCTGTGAAGAATGTTTTTCAGAATCACCTTTCCTGGTTATGCAGTCTAATGTATGTAACAGGATTAGAGGTGAATATCATTCTCATGTTTGTAAGCAAACATCTTTATTGAACTTGTTGTGTTTATCGGAGTTTGTCCTGTGCCTAATTGCCTCACTTGTATTTTTTTGTATTTTTGTATTTTCTTCTCCCTTCCCAGAATTTCCTGCCTTTGGGGGGAGGGGAGGGGAGGGGGGAATTTCTTGGACAAGGTATCTCTTCCTAAACTGCTTTTCTTTGCTGAGCAGGCTGTGCTTCCCTGAAAGGAGCTAATCGCAAATTAACTCAGCTCTGCAACCTAGTTCATTAGTAGCCAGGACCAGCTTAGTTTCTATCTGAAATTGGCATGATCCTAATCAATTCCTAAGTGGCTCGGAACAGATTAAGGTTGCCCGGGGGGCGGGGGGGGAGGCATTCCTTTCAGTGTGTATTCCCCATTGCATGAATTGCTAAGGGTGCCACATTTTACAGGACATCAGAACGGAAAAGACTTCCAAAATATACAATATGAGTGTAAAATTTGATAATCTTTGTTTGTTGTTTTGGAATTGTTTTTTCCCCTACACTTTAGGAAAAAACCCCCCACAAAGTCAGTCAAGTGGTAGCAAACAGCACAGTAACCAGATATTGTAAGTAACAAAAAAGAAATTAGGTTATGGACCTCAGGAGGCTGATAAGATTATGAACGCAAGACAAAGGTCTAACAGGACGAATTTAAGCAAGCAAATCCCATAACTCTAAACTTTCTAAAATTAAATGCAGAGATAGGATATTCTGCTCAATGTTAATAGGTGATAGGATGAATGAGCTATGTGTAACTTAGCACTGTTGCATACGTTTGATGTGTTTGAACAGCAAAGGGTGGTGGGTTGGCAAAAAAGGGTAAGAATGATTTGTCATATGGGTATATCACTGCAGTTGTTAGAGCTGTGATGTGGTAAAGCCATATAAATTTGTCAGAAGGAAATGGAAGAGTCTTTTTACTTACCAATATGAAGCTATTGGATGACACACTACAGAAGTCTGATAATTTATGCTGGAAGGAAGCCTGGGAAGTTTGGTATGTTTCTGCTTAAAATTCGTATTTCTACTTCTGTCAGGTGCAAGCAACCAGTTTTATTCATGAAAAGTTCAAGTCAATTACTTTATTGTGTTCTACCTATATTACAAGAATCTTCCTAGTCCTGTATTCTTCCTTGAGAATAAATAGATAAGATCTTATGGAATGTATTGGGGGGGGGGGTTAGGCTTATACCTCTTGTGGCTGTGCAAAGACCCAAAGCTAGTTCCTTGTTTGACTCCTCCTTTCAGCCTACTTGGCTGGTAATTTCCCAACAACTTACCACTTTGTCCACCTTAGATTTACTCCACCTTAGAACAGGAATTAATTATCATTAAATATTTGCTTACTTTCAAGAAAACATCTTTGAGATTATAGCCTTGAATGCAGGCCCAATGAAATGATGATAGCAAACTATTATTTTGGTTTGTATTTTGTGTGATGTGAATTATTTAATAAAGCACAAGGGAAACTCTACATTTCAAATGACGTTGAAAATGGAAATGGCTCTTTATATAGACTAGGGCTAGGCTACAGCAGGCAACCAGATTTGGATGAGTAGTTTGGAAGTTCATTGTAGAAGGAAAGGTAAATATATTTGAAGAACATTTCTTGGCAATTTTCTTAAGTCTGTAGATGAAGTCTTTTCTTGCTATTGCTAAAAGTGGATCAGCTGACTCTGCTGATCTTTACTGAGAAATTATCTGTACATCTTGAGAAAGTGTTAACAGGATGACAAGTTTAGTTTTAGCTGTGATCAATGTTTCCCATAGTTATGTGTAAACGCTATATAGCTACTATTATCTTCCATTTAACTTCCATGTAACTTTAGAGAAACTCATACTACATGTAATTTAGTAGTACCATGGATTTCAGTGGGATACAATTATGCTTAAATATTTCTGGATTGTTAGCCAAGTATTCTTTTTTGGAATACTCTTAAATTACATAGATGCTATGTTTTTCTCAAAGAATTTGCATATTGAAATATTATTTTAGATTTGCTTATTGAAGTCAAAAGTTTTAGTTTCTTTGAAGATTTGGGGATGAGGCTTGATTCAGTTTTCTTTGATTTGGCCCTCTGTGTTGATTGATTTTCTTTTTGAAAACTGATGTACTGTAAAAAATAACTCAGCAAGCTTTATTCATGGTTTATACATAGATTCGTACTACAATATATCAAAGAAACAGTGCTTCTGACATCCTTTACGTTTTACAAAGTTCTCCTGTTAGACACATACAAACACATTTTAATATGTCATATAATCAGCTGATTTTTTTTTTTTAAAAAATGAATAATATATTAAATATAGGATACTGTTCCCACCCAATAACAATCAAAGAGATAATTTCCGTCATTTTCATAACGGACTTGTACAATGTAAAGTGTAAATGTTTCTGTTGCATATTGAGAGATTAAAGTGAAAATATATACCCAAGAAAGTTCATTTTCCTCTCTCCATCAGTGTAAATAATGCACATATCAGTATAAATAAATTAACAAATTTTAGACAGTACATTAGCATTTGAATATATTTATATTTGCTGTATGTTAAACTCTTGTAGAGGGAGTAAGGAGGGAGCAACCCAACTCTCTGGACTGATATGCTCTTCTTTGGGAGAAATTTGACTATTTGAAGTCTTCTACTACCTGCAAATGGCAGGACAAAAATGACAACAAAAGAAATGTGAATGTGTCTTCATCCACATCTGGGTGTTATCCCAAAGGTGCTTCTTCAGTTCTGACTAAATGGTGGAGGATGGAGGATGGTGGATCCTCCACCATTCAGTCAGAACAGAAGAAGCTTCTTAGATGACAAGCTAAATGTCTTCAAGGAAAAACCAAGCCTGGTTGCCTTTTGAAAAAGCACTTTCGGGACAACCATGACCTGGATGGATGACTGAGAATCTCCAAAGACCTTTTGCTTTACTTTTTTGTATTTAAATAGTTTAAAAAAAACCAATAGAAATAGGAAGGAGGAATCCCATGTTGGAATTCCTCCCGCAAAGTAAGAGACCTTTCTCCAACTCCAGAATGTAGAACCTGGCACAACTTACTGCTCTTAGGACTTCCCTATTCCAATGGGATTGCCATCAAAATGAGAATTTAATCTCCGACACAAATCAGCTATCTCAGTGATGGCGAACCTTTTAGAGGCCGAGTGCCCAAACTGCAACCCAAAACCCACTTATTTATCACCGGGTGCCAGGTGGGCGTGGCTGTGGTCACGGCAGACTGGGTGGGTGTGGCCAAGGTAGGCATGGTCACCTCGATGTTGCTTGTGGGGAGGGACGCCTGTGGGGGCCGGATAGGGTTGGGGTGGATCCAGGGGTTCTCTGGCAGGTGGGGTGGTGGGCAGGAGGCTCGTCCTGCGGGGTGAGGCGAGGCAAGGCAAGGCAGGGCGGGGGTGCCATTGTCGCAGGGCAAGGCAAGGCAGGGGCCAGGGTGGCTGCTGCCTGACACCATCAGCCCCTGCACACAGAGGCCAGCGAGCGCATGGGGGCCAACGGTGTCCGTCAGCAGCCACAGCCTGCCGGCCCCTCGACCGGCGCACTCTGGGGCTCCGCAGCCCACCGCCAGCAGTTCAGAGAAGCCGCCTCTGAGCTGGACAGCCGGCCAACAGCTGAGGAGGCGATGCAGTGGGTCGTGCCCAGGAAAAGGAGAGCATGCGAGGTCAGGAGGGATGGGACGGGGGGGAGGGAAACCAACCGTGCTAGGATGCATCCGGCCATGTGGGACCTCGGCGAATTAGCGGGTGGCTGGTTGAAGAGGGACGGTTGCTATCTCTGGGGCATGGCGTGCGTGCCAACAGAGAGGGCTCTGAGTGCCGCCTTTGGCACGCGTGCCATAGGTTCGCCACCACTGAGCTATATACTTTGCATCCTGCTTTTACTTCAGAAGCTCAAGGTCCATGCCTAGCACTGCCTCCTCCACTTTTTTCTCACAGAAACCACCTTGTGGTCAGGATGTGACAGACACGGTCCGAAGTTCATATCCTAGCACAGACTTGAAGCTGGATCTGTCTGATTCTGGACTCAGATCTTAAGCATTACACATATAAAATAAATTTCATGTATTACTTGCTATGTAATGTTCATTTATATACGTGGACAAAAACTATTACAGGGAGGTAGGTCCTTGACTTACGAGCACAACTGAGCCCAAAATTTCTGTTGCTAAGAGAGAGACAGTTGTGAAGTGAATTTTGCCCTATTTTATGATCTTTCTTGCCACAGTTGTTAAGTGACTCACTGCAGTTGTTAAGTTAATGGCACGGCTGTTAAGTGAATCTGGTTTCCCCATTGACTTTGCTTGTTAGAAGTTCACAAAAGGGGATCACATGACGGCAACCGTCATAAATATGAGCCAGTTGCCAAGCGCCTGAATTTTGATCATGTGACCACAGGGATACTGCAACAGTCGTAAGCGTGAAAAATGGTCATGAGTCACTTTTTTTCAGTGATGTTGTAACTTCGAACGGTCGCTAAATGAACTGTTGTAAGTCGAGGACTTGTATTAGAGCAGTTGAGTTAGATTCATGCTTGCACAAATAACAATAACAATAATAACAATAATAAAGTTGGAAGGGACCTTGGAGGTCATCTAGTCCAACACCCTGCTCAGGCAGGAAACCCTATACAAATAGAAATAGAAAGACTGTGGCAAAGGCAAGCAAGGGTAGTACCAATAGTAATAGGCGCCTTGGGTGCAATCCCAAAACAACTGGAGGACCACTTGAACACCATTGGCATTGACAAATTCACCATTAGTCAATTGCAAAAGGCGGCCTTACTAGGAACTGCTTCCATCCTGCGACGATATCTGTAGTACCATCAAACATCCACATCTGCCTATCCCAGGTCCTTGGTAAGGACTCGATAGGTAGACAAAAATGCCAAATCCAGTCTGAACATCTGGCTGACTGTGCGATGATCAACAATAACAACAACAACAACAACAACAACAATAATAATAAAATTATTATTATTATTAATAATAAAATTATTATTATTAATAATAATAATAATAATAATGATAATAATAATAATAATAATAATAATAATAATAATAATAATAATAATAATAATAATAATAATAATAATAATAATAATAATAAAGTTGGAAGGGACCTTTAGAGGTCATCTAGTCCAACCTCCTGCTCAGGCAGGAAACCCTATACCATTTCAGACAAATGTCTCTTCTTAAAAACTTCCAGTGTTGGAGCATTCACCGCTTCTGGAGGCAGGTTGTTCCACTGGTTAATTGTTCTAACTGTCAGGAAGTTTCTCCTTAGTTCTAGGTTGCTTCTCTCCTTGATTAGTTTCCATCCGTTGCTTCTTGTCCTGCCTTCATAGCTTGACTCCCTCTTCTTTGTGGCAGCCCCTGAGATACTGGAACACTGCTACCATGTCCCCCCTCGTCCTCTTCATTAAACTAGACCACCTCCATGCAGCTGAATGTAAATACATACAAATCTTTTGCTTGTTCTCTTCCCTTAGGGGTGAGAGTGTAATTAAAAATTCTACCTGATATTGGTGTACATTGGGGTGAGCTTTGCAGTAGATGGCATGATGTGATTTTGAAAAGTTAAACAGCAGTTGCCTTCATTGCAAAGATGTAACATAGCAAATTTTGTTACGGATACACCAATTAATTTTCTGCACCTTTCTAGTTTGCTCATTTGCACAATGGCATTCTCCAGGAATCCAAATGCCCCATTAGGCAGCAACCTTTTTCATCTGTTGAGCTGTTACCATTCCAATGGAAATACTATTGTTTTCTCCATTTGATATTTCAGGGACCTTACAGCTGCTGGATTGTCTTACGCAGAACTCAGCAAACCAGTTTGAAATGGTAGGTATCCATTATCAAACATTTCCTTTCTCTTTGGCTTGGTAACTGTGTTTTAGATTCCATGAAAAGCTAGCTCATTTCCCCCCATTAAGTATTTTGTGCATGTAACTGTCCTACAGCCTCCAGAATTCATTATGCAGGTTTAAGCATCAAAATTAAAAGTTTGGGGACATTCAATTATGTGGTTCCTATCTGCAAAGTAAGAACGGTACAGTTCAGGAGAATATGTTGCTTAATTTGGCTGCAGATATAGATTAGCTGCATTTATATGTGGTAGATCCTAAGGGTTAGATTATCCTGCTGTCTTAGAGAGCTGAAGTGTGGAAACCTGTGTGCATACAGTCATTAGGGGCATGTCTCCAGTGACATACATGGGAAATATAGAATATACTATTTTTTTTTTAAATGTAGTTATATAAGATGTAATTTTGCTCTGAGCCTCCCAGGTGGAAGAAAAAACATTATTTGTTATTACTATTTGATCACAATGTCATTCTTTTTAGCTGTCCAATCAAAATAAAGAAGACATTAAGACAGAAACAGATTGCGAAGAACCGACAGGCCATAGTACTTCAGAAGCCAGTGAGAGAGACCACTCTATGCCTGGTATGTAAGAGATCATGATTTTGCTTCATGGCTGTATCTTTTGTGTGTCTTTGTGTGTGCATAGGTATGTAGTTGTATTGACAAGCAACTATAAAACAGCATAAAACAGATGGATGTTATCTTTGCACATATATAGGCGCTCTGGGAAACATGCATGCTCAGAAGTTGCATGGTACAATTTCATACTATTCATAAAGTTCAATACTGTTGCAAGAAGATTTCATCATTATACATTCTGGAATTGCAATAGGTAGACTTGGATTTGCTAGAATTGAATTGTGCTGATTTTAAAAATATTATTCTTGAACCAGGAACTGCAATACAAATCCCTAATATTTTGAATTCTGCAACTACACAGCAAAGCATTATCCTAATATAATGACTTTCCTTCAATCAGACAACATCAATCATTTTTCTTCATACTTCCTTTTTCTGTTCTCAACACTTTTTCTCTACTTCTCTTGTAGATTTCCTAAATTTCGTGCCTTTCCACCCTGAAGCCTTTCTGACTGGGGATTATGGGAAGGAGTATAGGCCAACATATCTAAAGGGCATCTAGTTGGTGAAATCTGCAATAAGTGAACTTTAAAGCAGTTGAAATGCCAGCCAACACACAGAAAATGCAACAAAGATAATAAATGTACAAGGCAACTTAGCCTTTTTAAAAAAAAAAAAAAAAGTTCATGCTTGGAGCACTGTTTTAAAAGTAAAGATACATTTCTTGTTCTGTCTCTTATTTCTTAATTTTATTTTCACAATTTCCCCTCTGTTTGCAGTTCAGGAAGCTATAGAGAAACCTTTGGCAAATGAAGCAAAGGAAAATTTCTTCTTCCCCACTTGTAAACAAGATGTCAACCCTACGAAGATCCATCTGACCCACGTTCTCACTTCTACTCTATCACAGCTTAGCGCTGATGAAAATCTACCTTCTACTGTTCCACCTGGGAACAAATCTGTCCAGGAGTATGAAGCACTTGAAGCTCAGAGCCAAAAGGAGATTCCTCCAGAAGGTGAAAGTTTTGACAACCAGTGCCAAAGTCTGGAAAACCAGAGCGGGTTGCTAAATTTCAATCTGGCTTCTGAAGATGTAAGAGTGCCTTCTATAGCTGCAAAAAATATGTGCAGTTCCTCACTACCGCCATCCTGCTGTATCACAAAGCACGGGGAAACCAAGAATCCCGTCGGAAAGCCAGGAAACTCTTCCTTTATCTTTCCTCCAGATTCTGAGATGAATAACCGGCAACCAGGAAACGATCCTGTTGATACCACTTCTCAATCTAACTTTGAAGATTTTGATTTACAGCTGCTGACAAGAGAAGATGGTAAGGTTCCAGGACAAGAAGCGCCATCTCTGGAAAAGTTGATGCCTCAGAATCAAAATCAGAGCCCGAAGGAATTACCTCAGAGAGAAACCATGGCCCGCGCTGAGTCACCTTCACCTTCCACCGCTGCCCTTCTTTTACAGTGGCATAGAGGAGAAAGGATACAGATCAGACAGGCTGCAGAAAGTATGTTAAAGGCTCTATTTCAAGAATTCAAATATAATATGGAGTCCTTTGAAACTAGGGATTCGGGGGCTGAAGCTGCAGCCACTTCCCCATCTGTCTTTCCTCCACATTATAGGCTGGCATGCAGTTACTTGATACAGGTTCTGGCAAATGCCATCAGTTCTGAAGCTGACTTGGAAGAAGATATTTCTTCCGATTTTCTCCCATGGAGTGAAGAAAATCCAGGAAGAGAAAAAAATGAGAATGTAAATCAGCCTCCAGTAACCAGTATGTTGGATGGGCTGATGAATGCTACAATTTCCCAGGAGGAGTTATTCTCAAATAATATAGATCCAAATCCAAATCCGAAAAACCTACCTTGCAACTCTGGAGCAGAAGGAGCTGCAAGAATGCCACTGACTGATGCTACAGAGATGGATTCCAGAAGCAACTTGAATCAGGGAAATTCTGAAATATCTTTCCCAAACGAAGGTATCTCCAGTTGGATTTCCCAAGCAAATGCTAGGCCAACGGATAACCCTGCGACCTGCAGCTTCAATACTTGTGTCCCTCAACTAGTCTCTTCTTCATACTGTTTGCCCTGGAATAAATACCTACAAGGTAGGGAGAAGAGGAGGGCTTTTATCCATTCATTTTACAATCTTGGACAAAATGTGATGGGAAATCAACGGCTGCTCAAAACCGGGGGATACAACCAACATACCTCGGAGCAAAATCCTCCCATTGCTTCCAGATTGACAGGGCAATCCCGTAGAGATCTATTCAGAAGTAATTCCAGTTGAATGCAATGTAGGTTATTCTCAAATGAAAGAGTATATAATTGCTTCCCAATTTAGCTGCGTTAGCACCCGAACACATTCATTTTATTTCAGGAAGTATATGTTCCTGAATTTTAACTCCATTTTTCCGATGATGCATTTAGTGATTTGCAAGATTCCTTTCTCCTCTTTGCCACTGTAAAAATAGCAATAAGTCTACTAGATGTGAACCTGGAGTCCACGTGTATCGTTTCTGTCACCAAGTTTCTATAGACGAGTAGAGGGTAGAACATGCATTCTCCCCTAGAAAGGCACTTTTTATTACTTTTTTTTTTAATTTTAATGCATCTCTGAAATCAGAAGTAACCTTGGTTTCAGAGATGGAACAGTTTTTCTTAAAGGGCAGGTAGGAAAGAACTCATGGTTGTTGTTAAGAATAAAATACCAGGAACATAAATGAAGCATCAATCATGACAGAAAGGGTTTAAGCCAAGAATGCAATCGAAAAGCAAAAATGGGTGAAAAAGCAAAAGAGAGAAAACATCATTAAAGTTAAACGGAAAGGAACAATAATCAGTTAAAGAGCTATTTTTTAATAGCTGAATGTCCTGTATACAGGTCGTCCTCAACTTACGACAATTGAGGGCAAAATTTATGTTGCTAAGTGAGAAATTGGTTAAGTGCGTTTTGCTCCATTTTATGACTTTTGTTGCCACATTTGTTAAGTGAATCAGTGCAGTTGTTAAATTAGTAACACAGTTGTTAAGTGAATCTGGCTTCCCCATTGACTTTGCTTGGAAGAAGGTTGCAAAAGGGGATCACCGGGACACTGCAACCGTCAATAAACGTGAGTCAGTTGTCCAGGATACGAATGTAAATCACGTGACCATGGGAATGTTGCAACGGTCATAAGTGTGAAAAATGGTCATAGGTCCCTTTTTTCAGTGCTGTTGTAATTTCGAACGGTCAGTAAGTAAACTGTTGTAAGTTGAGAACTACCTGTATTGTATTGTGAAATATAAAGACATTACGCAAGGTGGATTTCACCATTGAGAAAAACCCATTCCTCAAAATAGCTCAATGGATCAGATCATTTCAGGATTCTGGAGCATTGCTTTTGAAGATGAATGGAATATATGGGTGGTTCAAAAGAAAATTTATCTTGGACTTAAAACATTAAAAAAAATAACATTAGCAGATATAATTTCCCTTCTTGCTCTTTCTTTGATTAGGTCTGAAATTAAATCGGTGGGGGGAATAAAATTGGGGTAGGTAAGAAGATTTAAGAGGGAAGACAAGTAGTGTTTCAATATTCTGACATTGCATTAACAAATTGTAAGAACAGAACGTGTTTCATCTGTACCCTTCAGACAAACAAAGATCAGGAGTCACTGTCAGGGAGGGGAAGGGAGTGGTAAATTCCAATCTAAACCATTGCCAGTGATATATTCTGGCAATCAGCAGGATACACCAGATCAATGCCTTCTATAATTATGGTCAACCTAAGCATTAAGAATTCAGGTGGAAAAATATAGATATAGGTAGTCATTGCAATTGGGACCAGGAACTCTGTTGCTGCGTGCCATGGTTGTTAACAGTAAAAAAAAATCATGTGATTGTGCCAGACTTATGATGTCACTTCTGCTTCCATTGCTAAGTGAATCACCCATGTCGTTCAGCAAGACATCATGCAGCCATGAGTTGCAATTTCACTTCTGCATTCTTCATTGATTCTGCTTGTTGGAAGCCAGTTACAGAGCTTGCAAATGGTGACTGTGTGATTCTGTGATGCCGCAAATGATTTATAAATGCGACGGTCAGTCACAAAGGTGTATGTTTTTTTTCAACCATTATAAACTCGGACTGTCGTTACACAAAGCAGTCAGTAAAGAAGGATTACCTGCCTTTGGAAAGATAAAAGGGAAAGAACCACATACCTGCTGGAAAAAAGCAATAGCTGGAAAATGCTAGTTCTTCAAAATAGTTTGGGTGAAGAAACAGACACTGCAAACATTCCAGGATTGCTACTTTATGTTGTGGGGTATATTAGCACAATCTTGAAAACTTGTCCAAAACCTTCAGGGTCTACTTGTAAAGGACAACATGGTCAAGGTGGGTCCTAAAGTGGGTCAAGGTGGGTCAAATCCCAAATCTGGATTAGATTGATGGTTTCCACTGGTCAACTATGTTCCCAGAATAAACACAGAAGCACTAACATACATATGTACCTATATTCAGGATAACCACTAGTTCACCTAGCGCTGTGTGTGTGAGGGAGATGTCACGTACATTAATGTAATGGAATACATAGAAGATCTTGGGGGAATGAGGGAAAGAGTTGCTGCCAAGTGAACAATCAGACAAGAGAGGCAGGAGGCCCCAATGGCTTAATGGCCAGAGAAACAAACTTAGGAAGCATCTGCCCTAATGGACCAAACAGTTAAAAGTGGCCGTAGGGAAGTTTGTACTTTCAGACCTGCAAGCTTGATGCCAGCCTCCCAGAGAAACCAGACAGGAAACACAATTAGATGAACTAATTCCACTTTTGCTCTAAGGCTACATTAATAGAAAGTCTGACAGTACAAACTTCACCCCCCTGAAAGTACAAACCCACATATCAGCTTTACTTTACTGATATGAATGGTTAAGCACAAATAAGGCAGCAGATATAAAAAGGTAGGCAATACGATGGCTTGTTCCTCCATAGTAATTAAGAATAGATTTAATGCAGATATCACTAAAATTAATTGGATAGCCAGATCCAACATCATGTTTTTGGAGCCATTATGAACACGTAATGCATCCTTCCCAACAGAGACAACATTGTCTCATTTTATACATAGAATCTGAGGTCATTTCTGAAACTACACCATAAACCATATCAGCATTTTCCTATCACAGCTGATCTTGCCTGCCTATTTTTGTTCATTTATTTGCTTAGTATTCTAGAAAGCCCCCCCGCCCCCGATTAAAATATTCTTTATTCTTAATATTAAAAAAAAGAGGCAGGATAAAATATTTCTCCTAAAGGCGAAATGGAGAAAACATCTTAACAAAAGGAGAAAGTAGCCCCAGTCTTCCTGCTATAGGAAAAAAAGCCTCAAGCAAAAAGGCCAGTCCTTAGGAGATTTTGAATGGATATTCGGAAAGACTGGGCCAATCTATTCATAAACAAAACAACTTCAGCCTCCACAGCTGATGGGATTAAGATTTTACATTCCCCCCACCTAAATTCTAAGGACAGGACATGACCTTTAGGACATAATAGTATTAACCCACCACCATTGATGCAAGGCTCACTACATTGCACAACCCTCTGGAGCATCTCAATCAGAAGGTATAAAAACCCATCCACTCTCAACTCCATTTTGTCAGCTGTTCCAGAAATGCATGGTGTTGCTGGTTCTGCTCGTCAATAAACGAGAACCTTCTTTCCTAAGCAGCTAGCCTCCATTTTATTCCCGGGCTGGAACAGGACCTGATTTTTCTTTCAACAGTATATACTCCAGCCTAAGGAAAAGTGAACAATTTTGCAATGTTATGCTCCATTACAATCTGGCATTGTGTTGATACAAGCAAGTTACTAAAAGACAAATCATGTTAAAGCCTTTGTCAGTGACACAATTAAAATAATCTGGTACAAAGAGAGATACACATATCTCCAACTGCAACTGAAATGTTCACAAAACAATATACATCTTTGTCCAGAAGGTATGTTTTAACTGCAATAAAGAACTGTATCAACTAAAACTTTAATATAATCCCATGCAAGTCAATTCAGAATGAGAACCTATTAAATCCAGTGAGGATTACCATCTTAATGAATTTAGACCAATTTGTAAGGTTTGTAATATCTTTCTGGTTCAGTCTTGCTCATATTGCACCAAAGATGAGTAAGTCACAAGTTGGTTGTCATTTCAGAATTTGACTCTGCAAAAGTTGTTTGACCCTAGCATTTGAAAGCTCCAGCAATTATCAACCATTGAGGAACAAGTCGAGACCATGTTCCTGGACAGAGTGATGTTAAAGAAATTATTTATTTACTTCAAAACCTTCATGTGAAACTCAAATTCCCTTTAGCTTGGAGTTCTCCTTCTCAATACATTGATTTGAATATATATTTATTTTGTAGAATTGTTATTGGAAAATAAAACTTTTCTTTGTTTTTCCAAGATCAGCCGATATTAGCTAAACAAAGTGGGGACTCAGGGTTTTCTGCCAGAGTCAAAGGAATCAAGGTGGCAGATGCAACTGCATAATGGAAACCCATCCCAGTTTTATAATGAGTGACACATGCAAAAGGGGGTGGGGGCTTGATTGCAGAGTCATGCAGTTTGTTATTAATTTATGCAAAGCTGAGAGAGTTACTAGAGAAACAAACAGGAGGCCTCCCTTTCTTTCTTTCTTTCTTTCTTTCTTTCTTTCTTTCTTTCTTTCTTTCTTTCTTTCTTTCTTTCTTTCTTTCTTTCTTTCTTTCTTCTCTCTCTCTCTCTCTCTCTCTCTCTCTCTCTCTCAGAAGACTCTATACAATCTCACTTAACTTCCTGATTATATGCAAAATAATTTATGAAATAGAAGAATATGCATCCAACTATGAGGAAAAGGAAGTTACATGTTTGGTTTACATATATTTCATGCAATACATGCCAGAGAAACATAATTAATTTGTTTTCTCATCTCTAAACCTATTTAGTTTATTAGTCTCTTTTCTATTGCTTCCAAAAAACCAAATATATTAAAAGGCTTTCTTCCATTCCTCCTTTATGAGCATATAGAGAAAATGGGGAAGGTTTTTGAGGGTGGTCAGTCTGCAGCTGATGAGAATCCTAGAGGAAACAGAATTGAACCGTTGTCAATCAGGTGTCAGGCTTGGATTTAGTACTAAGATAGCCTTAGCAATGCTTGTCGATGAACGGGGGTGGAACTGGGATGGCTGTGGTACATCTAGTCTTGTGCTACTCAGCAACTTTCAGTAACATTAACCATTATATCTTTCTGAGCTGAGTCAGAATGGTGGGGATTGGGAGGGGGGCACCATTTTATGATAGTTCTCTTCCTTTTCAAGTTGGTGTTGGTTGTGGAGGACAGATCAATCCCTAAGCCCTAAAGAAATGGCAGCTGTGGTTTCACATTTTTGTGGATATAATAAAATAATAATAATGACTCCTTGGGAAAGATTTGATATGTGGATAAAAATGCCAGTCTAAGCATCTGGCTGACTGTGTGAGCAACATAATAATAATAACACTCCAGACTTAACAATTGTTGATAAGAAAGAAAAATGTCTGGATAGTGGATGTTATAGTACCTGGAGACAGCAGAAGACAAGAGAACGAACTGGAGAAAAATCACAAAATACAAAAACTTGCAAATAGAAGTATAAGGACTGTGGCAAAAAAAAAAAAAAAAGCAAAGATAGTACCAATAATAATAGGCACCCTGGGTACAATCCCAAGTTTGAATACCATTGGCATTGACAAAATCACTACCAGTCAATTGCAAAAGCCAGCTTTACTTGGAATAGCTTTCATCATTCGACAATACTTTAACAACATGAAACAGCAACATCTGCCTATCCTAGGTGGATAAAAATGCCAAATCCAGTTTAAACATCTGGCTGACTGTGCAACCAACCATAATAATAATAACATAGCTAGTATTATCTATGTAAAAGGCTACACATATGTCTTGACATTTTACCGACAAAGGAGATTGTTCAGATGCAAGCGATTACAGCACCTAATAAATTCCTAATAAGGTTCTGTTCTTCCTATATTTATTTAGGCTATCATTCCTTTATACTCTGAGTTCTGTATAATCAATAACAACAGTGGTCTGGATGGATTTATCTCATCATTTCTCCAAAGAAATCTGAATAAAGTAGATAAGGCTGTGATAGAAGAACTGGTGTCTACTGCATAATGGGAGTCAGTTAAATCCTTTCAATTCAACAGACCCTATTTCCATCTTAGGAAGTGCTTATGATGCTAGTGTAAGTTGAACAACCAGTACCAAAACATAATCCTCCTACATTTTCACCCTGCATTTACTGGCTTCTGTGATGATTGAGTTGAACTCATTCAAAATGTATAAGGCACTGTGTTATGCAAAGTACCATAAATCAAAACAAATGCAAACTACATTTCTATATAGCCTGGCAGGTTCATTTAGAAAGTCAACAGATTCATCAAGCTGCATCTTGGAAGCTAAGGTGAGCTTTTCCATTCTTAGGTGTTTTTAAAGACTTTTATGAGTAGCACAGGGTATATAAAACTGAATTTTAGTAAATCAGGGAGTAATTAGGAGTCAAGTATGCTACTTGTTGTTTGAAAATTGAATAGAATTCAGCATTTAATTTTGCGGACACTTTGGCTGCAATCCAAATTCAGAGCATATTGCTCTGAATTTCAGCTGAGAACTCTAAACTGGAGACAGAGATAGCAAACATTTCATGTTGTAGTTGTTGACAATATCACCCTAACTTTTATGCTGCTTGTACTGAGTTCACTGAGGCTTCTTCTCAAGTTTTCATAGGATATTGACTTTTCTAATGAAGTCTAATAATTTCAGCATCTTCCATTATTTGATATCTGAAAATCTGGAGTGTTTATTACATGAGGGTCTTTGACTCTTGTCAACAGAATATTTCCAAGTCAGCTAGCATATTTGTTTGTGATGACAGTGACATATACAATGCTCTTCAAATGTCAAACTGATATGGTGGGAACAGTTTTATCTGAAAAGTCAGAAATTTGCCAATTACTTAAAAAATATGATAGCTGAGCATATTTGTCCTTTTTAAAGTATGGTTTACTGTCAAAGGTTTCTCTCTAGGGCTGCCTTTTCTCTCTAGGGCTGCTTCTTTTTCATCAATTATGTCAATAGACTCAAATATAAGTAAAGGTAGTCCTTGACTTATGACCGCAATTGTGGTCATTTTGATCATGCGACCATAGGGATGCTGCAATGTGTGAAAAATGGTCACTTTTTTCAGTGCCGTTGTAATGTTGAACAGTCACTAAATGACGTTGAGGACTACCTGTAATTCTGTATTAAAGGAAATAATGTTATGACCAGCAGCATCCATAGGGATGTGCATAGCAAAACATGCCAGAAGAAGTGGTTGTGACTTCAGAAAAGAAGCCCACCACTTTTTGTACATCTGTCAATCTCATAACAGAGTACAGAGGGTTGTAGTCTTTGACTCTGACTGTCGTCCTGCCTGTTTCCCCCTCTTGTGGTTACAACTAGGCATAACACAACTTACAACTAGTTATAACACAACACAGCCAATCAGATTTGACTGTATTGGAGCATCATGGCAAACAAAGCCAAGGGGGAAAGAGACTAATGTTTCCTGATTCACTCTCATGGATTATTGCAATATTAATTAAGAAATTATGCTTTTCTGATATTACATGCAACTGTACTACATACAAGAATTGCTAAAGTAATACACACGTACAAACAACGAATTTACACCAGAATCAGTCATTCAGCCTGCAAGAAAGTAGAAAAACTTTAATCTTGTGAAAATCATAAGAGGATGACAGGTAAAAAAAAAAAATAAGAAAAAAAAGGACATTTTTTTTTATTGCATATTCATTTCTTTAGGGAATGCCTAAATGTTGCCATGTCCAAAGTGTTTTATGATTTGTTTTTGTTTTAAAGGGATCTGGCTGGAAAAAGACAGACTACCAGTACCCAGTGCATAGCCAAATTCCTGTAGAAATGAGCTATACGTGCAGGAAAAGGAACAGGAGTTGAATCCATATATACGATCTCTTCACATTATCACTAAACAAGCATAATATCTTCTAGGAGAATCAGAGATTAGGTGGATAAAGGCCAATGTTGCATGAACATATTTTTGAGAACCTGCAGAGGGCTATACAGGGAGGATGGGGGTGGAAACTCCCTTTTTTCTCTTGGTGTCCCACCAAATCTTTTGAACAAGTATCATTATTGTTGTATTGTTTTCTAAAATGTTATTTATTTATATTTATTAATCATATTTATATAGCTGTCTACCTCACAAAATGCAGCTCTGGATAGTGTACAACAATCAAATAGCAACAAATATAAAAACAAGCAATATAAAACCACATTAAAATTCACATTAAAATAAAATATTATAAAAACAAATATATATCAACCCTAGGCAAAGGGACGATACGAATAGGCACTTAATAATGGAGCTATCTGGGCATATTTCTGGCTCCCCGGGATTCACTGTAGTCATTTTTATTTTCTGTTTTCAACTGATTTAGTTCAGCAAAGCAAAGGAACATGTGATTTCCTGAATCAAAATGTTTTCTGGAACTACAACAAGAGCTCCCAATTTGAAAAGAAAGCAAAGGACGTCTCTTCCAAGATTGTCAAATGGTAAGAGAAGTTTAATGCTGAACAGGGTTGCCTAGTGTCAACCAGCTGACTGGATCAACTAATTTGGTAAATTTAACCAGGTGTAAAATCAGCTTGAAAGTAACACGTACACAGTACACTATGCCAATAAAAAGTATGGCCAAATCTTCTCCACTTCGTCAGAGTATTATGGAAGCAAGACTTATGCATATACTTGTGAATAAGCCAAGAATTCTGGCTGCCAAAATGCACCCTAGAATTGGTGTATGAACCTATCCCTGAGCATATATGGCAGTAGTTTTCAAAAGTAGATACAGTTTACTTAGTGACCGTTTGAAGTTACAACGGCACTGAAAAAAAGTGACTTTTGACCGTTTTTTACACTTATCACCGTTGCCGCATCCCCATGGTCACGTGACTTACATTCATATGCTTGACAACTGACTCACATTTATGATGGTTGCAGTGTCCCAGGATCATGTGATCCCCTTTTGGGACCTTCTGACAAGCAAAGTCAGTGGGGAAACCACTTAGGAAACGTGGCAAGATAAGTTGTAAAATGGGGCAAAACTCCCTTCACAAATGTTTCACTTAGCAACAGAAATTTTGGGCTCAGTTGTGGTCATAAGCCGAGGGCTACCTGTATAAGCCCATCTATGGATAAGCTGACTCTCAAATGTTTAATCAAAATACCATTAAGAAAGATATTAATCAAAAGAAAAATATTAAAATATTAAAGTGAAAACTAAGAATATAGATGATGGGATCTACAGAGAGAATATTTAATAAAAAAAAACATTTGTCTGAATATGTGGATTATGAATTAAAGAAATCAATTGTTAATGATTCTTCTTTACAAATGTAAATCTAGCAAACGCACTGTTAACTTTTTATTATGTGATCTATGTTTTAAAAATCAATAAAACTTTATTAAAAAAAAAAGAAAAAAAGAAAAATGGATAATCCATGGACTACCCAGAAATAAGCCAATTATGAAAATTAAAACAGGCAAATTTCAAGGGTCAGCTTATTGCTGAATAGTGGAAGGGGAAATTTTGCATGTCCAGCTTAGGCTGTAAACTTACACACCCCTTGTGTCCTAGGCTGTTAATTGAAAACAACTCTATGCATATAAAGACAGTGCCCTCTTCAGGCTTATTTCATGTCTTGGGAGGAGATAGGGCTGATGGGAACCAAACAATGGGAATTAGGGAGGCATTAAACATCGTCAGCAAATGCAACCCAGTTGTCGCCTTATGGATATAATTGCATGGGGTGGAGTGATGACTTAAACTGGGCTACTCAGCATTATAATTCCTTTTATTTTTTACAGTTCAGGCCACTATGCAAGAGTCTGTGTGTGAGGAAGAACAACATTCTTCAGTCACAACATCCGGAAAAGATGGAAACCGAATGGATCCCTTGGCATTATCAGTAGCCGAAATCATTGCCCAAATGAATGCTGAAGAAGATGATTGTTTTTCCTTTATTCCGTGGAGAAAACATCTCTTGGGAAAGGAAAATGTCGAACATTCAATCCAAGGAAAGACAGTTCCGGAAGGCGAGTTGTCTAAAAATTGGGGAGGGCCACATGAGAACTGGGAAGAACTATCCTTACATAAAAACACGGCAGTCACAGAAAGGAATCTGGCTACAGCTTCTGACAGAGTGGATGCAGCTCTAGAAAATATTACTGCCCGGTTGAATGAATTCAAACACACAATGGAGCAAGCAAGTGACAATGTGCAGGTTTTCAAAGAGGCCTCCGTTACCTTTAAAGAATGTTGTGACGATATGTGTAGGAGCATGTCAAGTCTCCAAGGTGTTTTAGAAATGCTAATTCAGATTTTGAGAGAATAGAGAAGGGGATTTAATAAGGACATTTGTCTCCTTGGAAGAGAAGACCAACATAGATTTACTAACCACTTTTCATAATGAAACATGGTAACCAAGATTGACATTTTGCCATGTGTCTGTTAAAAGGACTGAATTTTGCATATGCTTACATACTGCTGTACATTTAAAAAAAGAATGACCATTTGGTGACACAATTTATCTCATCAGGGTGCACTAGACTGACTATATAACCTATGTGCCTGATCTATCTGCTGTCCTGGTGTTTATCACTGATGAGCAATCCAAACACAGCTTTCCTGATGAACCTGGACTCAACTTAACCTTCAAATAGAGAAGTGTCTTTGTCAGCTTTTCAATTAAAAGAGTAATATAAAATGTCAAAAAACGCAAAAGGTCACAATCTTTATAAAGCAGGACAGAGATGTGGCAAACATTTCCATCTCATATGTCAGGATAACAGTAACTTGTTGTGAATTGCAATGAACATTTGTCATTATTAGGGTCATGCTTATTCTTCATGTATTTACTTAAGGTTTTAAAATAGCTGCTTTGTAAAATAAATGCCCTGAGAAGTAAAACCTATAGATGGAACGGCAAAGCAAAAACTGATTATATCATTCTTGAGCAAAGCAATAAAATGTAATTGAAAGCAAGAATACAGTAACCCTAATTGTAAAACAGCTTCTCTGAAAAGCATCAGAACACTCAAGTCAGCTCAACCTTTAAGAACAGTTTTATTTTAACATCACATTATCCAGGTTGTTTTTTTTAAAGAACATTTGAAATTGGTTGCCCTTGAAAGCCACATCAAGGCTTGAAAGGAAGAGCTCTGTGTACTTTGCCTAGAAGTTGTGGACTCATAACTACAAAGTCCCACTTGTAAGGTTTGCCATTGCTCTCATTGGTGATCATCCAAAAATGTAGCTGAAGCTAGTGATGAAGCTCAGGAAGATTGGCATTAGAGAAGATGAGAGAGTCAATTATGCTATGCTTTAGCAAATGCTATGGTGATTTTAGCATGCATTAAATGCAGCCCTTGGGTAAAATGCAACTTCTGTGACATATTCATGTGGCAAAGCAATAATCATTATTCATCTTGTTTAACCCTAGTATTTCTGCTCCAACTATTAATTTTCAAGTTACTTTCAGTGCTGCTTTATTTTACTTAATGAAATAAAACGAGTAAACATTTCATATCTCTAATGCATTTATAATTTATTTGTGAAGTAGCATTTCATTATTTTATGGTGTGGGAAGTCAGCCTCCCCCCCCCCCAGAGAAAGAAATATTTTTGGGAATATTAAAAGGCAGAATATTATATTTCCCCAAAGGAATAATGGAGAAGATCTTAAAAAAGACAGAAACCAGCCCCCAGAAACCAGCCCCAGCCCCTAGGCAGAGGCCAACTTTTAGAAATGCAAGTTCAATAATCCTTTCAGAAAGGTTTGAGCCTTACAGCTAGAAACTGAAAAAATTAGGAAGACAAAGACACCTAAAATCTACCAATACCAAAAGGGCACACTCAGACTCAGGTCAAAGTACATGACACAGGAAATATAAAGCCTCAAACAGGAACAGGAAACAACCTTAAGAGCCCCAGAAGGTATAAAAACCCACTCCCTACTACATGTGGTCAGTTTTTCAGAGCCATCTTTCTGTCTGGATCTCCTCTTCAATAAACTACAACCTTCTTTCTAAAGCAGTCTCCATTTTGTTTATTCCCAGCTTGGACTGGACCCTGATGAAGATTTTTCCTTCAACATCCTTTTCTGTTCTCTTTTCCTTGTCTTTGTGTGTGTATGTGTATCAAAGTCTTTGTGTGTGAAGTAAATGTAACTGTTGGGTGTCTCTAATCCCTAGAGACAAGAATTTTAAAATTCTGCTTAAAATAAGCCACCAAAAGGAAAATACCCTCATTCTGTTTGTCTGGCCAGCAAACAGGGTGAAGATAAATGTGCTTTTTTTTTCTTTCTCTCTCTGTACTTGTAAGAACAGCCCAAAGTTGTCAGGAGGGAATGTTTTAAGTTCATCTACAGGAAATGTTTCGTTCTTCCTTTTCTGCATGTGCTGTAAATGGGTTTTATCTGTCTATCCTTTTCCTGAAACATGAGGTGTGTCTAGCTACAAGAGCCTCATGAGCTCAAGTTTGCTTGTGTAGGGAAATAACCTTCTTCTTCGTAAGTTACTTTTCTTATTCTATCACTAATCAGTGAAACTACTATGAAACTAATCCTGGAACATATAAGCATTTTTCAATCTCTAAAATAATGTGGTCTATTTTAGAATAAATGTTAAAGGTAGATTCTCCATGCCCTCACAAATTGTACACACAAAATACTAGGCTTATAAAATTATTTGGAGCTTTCAGCATTCTCAAGCTGCCCAGCATTTTTAAACTGCAAGTCCTTAAGTCCTCTTTAACATGTTGCAAATGTTCAGTTTCAGAAGTGAGACTTTTCATTTTTGTTGTTGTTCTCTTACCAGAATCCAGCCTCTCTTTTTTTAATGTTTTATTGAGTTAATTGATAATTCAATGACATACAAATATCTTTAGTACAAGTCTCAAACATCACATTAAATGTTTCCTCTTTCCCCCTTAGTTTTTACTGTCTCATGTTTAAACTAATACAATTCTTCTTATATCAATTAAATAAAAATAACATTCTTACATACTGTATATCAATAATTTTTAGCTTATACATATCCTGGTTGTTTTAACGTTCAGTCTTTATAAACAATCAATGTCCTAATTAGTTTTTCCCAATTTTTAGTTTCCCATTAATATTTAAATTTAACATTTAATATTTATAATTTCCAAGTTTTAAGTAACCAAAGTTGCCTTTATCACAATTCATCACAAAGTCTAATATTCAGGATACACGTCTTATCTATTTGAATATATTCTATTTCTCATCATCTTACATCATCTAATTAATAATACAGTATAACATTCTTATTTTCTACTAATTTCCAAATGTCTTAAATTTAGTAACCAAAATTTCTCTTGTTTCAACATCAAATACTTCCTCTCTTTTTCTCTTAATGTCTACTATCTCCTATTTAAGCTAGTACAGTTCTTATTATATCAGCTAAGCAAAAACATGTTTATTACATTTATCAATAGATTTTTAGCTTATATATATCTTAATTACTTTTACAGTCAGCCTTTATAAACAAATCAATATTCAAATTTAACTTTTAATATTTATACTTCCAAGTTTTAAATGACCAAAGTTTGTCGACGTGGATGCTTGGAAGGCGAGCTCCATCTTCCACATCCGATTTCGCACCACTGGGGGACCCTGGAAAAGGTCGAAAGTCACCCTGTAGGGGCAACAAGCAAGGAGGGGACCCCACTTGATCGTGGGAGGGCGGTAGCCCTTCCGCTTGATCCAGGGCAGCCCTCCAAACCAGCGGACGAAAGACCGGCCATAGAAATATGGCCCGTCATTAGGCTGCAGACAGCCGAAGTCAAACTTACCACCAGGCACCTATAAAGCAGCACGGATGAGACTGGGTGAGATCTGAACCTCTCTTCAATCCTAACTATTTTTTCTACCTGTATAAGCTGCCCAAAGTATTTCCCCCCCTGTGGAGAGAGGGGAGGGAAATTCTATCCCACCCTCTAAAAACAGCAGCGACTGACTATCCAGGGGAGTTTAAAACGCTGAAAGAATAACCTGATTCTAACTGGATTTCTATCTTTCTAATATTTGAGGACTAAAAGACTTCTTATTCTTATTGAAGATTTGGGTTCTTACTTACAAAAAAGAAGTAAAATTGGAAAAAGGATTATAAAAATTTTGGACTTAAAAAAAATCTTAAATGGTATGGGCGACATCTTGTGGCTAAACCTGATATTAAAACTTGTTATTGCCTAAAAGAGACTTGGCTTGAAGCCCAGACTATAGATAAGACTTTTGCAACCTTGGCAGATATCAGCTGTGAGAAGCCCAGCTGTGTTCTATACTCAGTGACAAAATTATTTTCATTCTCTGATTGTAAAGCTTTTAATTTAACATACCACTAAGAGAACATGGATGAAGATAAGGAACAGATTGAACATAAATTGAAAGCAATTTATGAAACTATTCTTACAGCTTCTGATGAAATAAGAAGCTACAGAAAAGAACAAGATGTCAGCCTAGATACACGAACCCAAACTTTGATTACAACTAAAGAATCAACTACACAGAATATAATAGAAGAACTGGAACAATCAAATATTATGATAGAAGATTCAACTGATCAACAAACACAGTTAATGGAAAACCCAGAAAAGGGACTGACAACACTGAAAATGAAGACTTTCTATATAAACCAGAAGAAACCTGAGGATCAAGAAGAACAAATCGAAGGGAAGATAAATATTTCAGGACAACTACGTCGAGATGGAAAACAGAGAGACGATTTGTTAGCCCTTCCAAAAAAAATGGAGACTGGATGGCCTCCTTTATCTCAAATAATATATATAATAACAGAGGGAGATTTGTTTGATGACTTAAAAGCACGGATATGGAAGGCGAGTTGGCAAGAAAGAAAGCTAGAATAAGGCTGAAATATATTCAAATAGATAAGATGTGTACTTTGAATACTAGAATCCAGCCTCTCTTTTGTCCTCATCTGTGGTGTCCCCATTTTGCCTGCTTATTTGTTTCTTTAACAACTGCAGTATTAATGCCTTTTCAAACTCTGTCTGCAAGCTACCCCCCCCAATTCTACTTCTCCTTTTCTTGTCCTCTGTTCTCCATGCCTTTGTCTGCCTCTCCTGGCACAGTCACCCAGAAAGGGGGGGGGGACCTTGTTCTCATATCTTTCAGTCCTACACAGATGACCCCTACAACCTTTGGAAGCAGAGCACACTGACCCAGATGCTGCCTCCATCCATTTGAGCTAGAGAATTGGGTTTGAATCCAGCCATGCACTAGAAAGTCATCATGCAACCAGAGTGGAACAGATCTTCCCAAGTCCTACCATCCCTCCAGATACCTGTAAAATCTGCAGAGGAAGGAAGGAGCCCTGGAGCCATTGGCCCCCACTGAAGCCTCAGAAGACAACAGGGAAAGACTATGGGGGAGGGTGGAAACTCATTGTAAGGTTTTCTTTCTTGCCTCATTTGTATTGCAATAAGCCAATTGAATGTATTTATGGAGGGATGGCATTTGGGAATGGTTGGCACAGCAAATACTGAACACCTTGGATTTCTCTTCTGGTGGGAGGGAAAATTTGTCCAGAATGTTTGTGTTGCCTGTTTTGTATAAGTAGCTACATGCACACACACACACACACCATTCAGAATGACACTGAGTCTATCCCCTTCACCTACCTTCAGTAAAGTTCCAGGCTGGTTCTTGCCTTGTGGCATTAAAGCTTTGCACGCACAACTTCCTGCAAATTCCAAGGGGGAAGGAATCAGGCTCCCTCAGGCGATTGGCAATTCATATGCTCTCACTGAGGAGGTAGCAGGAAAGAGATCTCCAAAATCCAAGCCCTGAATATGTTGCACTGGTGGACTCAGAGTGGGAGTCCTTGGGCTCACTGTGTGCAATTTAAGAAAAAGAAAAAGCAACCCTTTAAAATGGGCAGACAGTGGTTATGTACTGAGGAAAAACATGGCTGTGAAGAATTTTGGAGGAATGTGCTTTAAAACCCTAACTGGAAGCTCAAAGTGACATCCAACATTTGAAAATAATTGGCAAAGAATATTGGACACTATAAATTTATTTTCCATCTAACAGAACTTTTGCCCTGACTTTAGACCTTCATGGTTGAAAAGTTCCCCTTTTGGGAGCCACTGAAGGGATCTTTTTCTGCTGCTTCTATTAGTATCTTCCCTCTTTTTTTTTGGCATAACAGTTTAAAAGTTTGTTTATCAAGTCCCCCTGACCAGATCAATTTTTAATCTTGTGCCAGTAAAAGTGTGTCACTCACACTCTTATGGCCCAAAGGGGGGATTTTGTCAGCCTCCCCCGCAGAGAAAGAAATATTTTTGGGAATATTAAAAGGCAGAATATTATATTTCCCCAAAGGAATAATGGAGAAGATCTTAAAAAGACAGAAACCAGCCCCCAGAAATCTGCCTCAGCCCTGCCTAGGCAGAGGCCAGCTTTTAGAAATGCAAATTCAATAATTCTTTCAGAAAGGTTTGAGCCTTACAGCTAGAAACTGAAGAAATTAGGAAGACAAAGACACCTAAAATCTACATACCCCCCCCCCCCAAATTCTAAGGACAGGAGACATAATAGGATTAACCAATACCAAAAGGGCACTCTCAGACTCAGGTCAAAGTACATGACACAGGAAATATAAAGCCTTAAACAGGAATAGGAAACAACCTCAACAGCCCCAGAAGCTATAAAACCCCACTCCCTACTACATGTGGTCAGTTTTTCAGAGCCGTCTTTCTGTCTGGCTCTCCTCTTCAGTAAACTACAACCCTCTTTCTAAAGCAGTCTCCATTTTGTTTATTCCCAGCTTGGACTGGACCCTGATGAAGATTTTTTCTTCAACAATGGGGTGTATATTCCAGATCTGGAGAACTGTGGCTGGAAGAGGAAATAGGATTTGATGTTTTCCTTTACTGAAGTATTCTGGTTATATTAAATATACAGTATTGGACTTACTACCATTACCAGGCAGAATGGGACTTTAGGCATGGACCCTTGGCCGCACCTGTTTCACCTCCAGTCACCCACCTCAGCCCATTCACAGCCAGCTTTCCTCTCCATTGGCCGTCATCCGGGAATTCTCCACAACCAATGGGCCCCTGGCCCTCCACTCCTGGCCTTTGGCCTGCCCATTTGCCTAGACACTGTTTGAACTGGCCCTTTGGCTGCATGGAACAGATAGCTGCCAGCCAATGGCAGGCCGAAGTAGTGCTGTGGGGGCAGTGTGAGATAGGTGATCGCAGGGGCTATGGGGGGATGCTGTGGCTGCTCCTCAAGTTTTTCTTAAAGGGGAAGGTGTAAAAAATGGCAAAACTGCTGCCCAAAAGGGGGCCGGCCGGCCAACGGTGCTTGAGCGAGGTTTCTGGCATTGCGAGGGGGGGGGGAAAGCAGGCAAAAAGTGCCTGAGCGAGGCTTCTGGCATTGCGACGGGGGGGAGTCACAGCTCCCCCAAGCCCCCTGCAATCGCCCATCACCCATCGCGCGCTGCCCCCGCAGCACCATTGCTTCGGCCTGCCACCCGATTGTCTGGTGGCTATTTGTCCTGTGCAACCAAAGGGCCAGGTCAAATGGCTGTCTTGGTGAATGGGCCTGGCTGAAGGGCAAGGGGTGGAGGGCCAGAGGCCCATTGGCCATGGAGAATGGCCGGGGGACGGCCAGCGGAGGAGGAATGCTGGCTATTAATGGGCTGAGGCAGGTGGCTGGAAGTGAAGGAGGCGAGACCAAGGATGGTATCCTAAAGGTCCTATACCCTTGCCAGGGGACTTTAGTTAGTAGGGGTTGTAGACAAATGTCCATGAAGGAGGTATTTGCAATCTCAACACAATTGTTAAGGGATATCAGTTTATATTTCCTATTTTTTCTGTTGATATTTTTCACTTCTGACACTCTGGATACTTTTGCCTACGTGTCTCCAGATTGTCTTGGTAGAGATATTTTCCTATTAGACAACTCATCTCCATGCATTATTAAGAAAATTTAAGTTATGAAACAGGAACAGACTCATGTATCTCCTGTTTCAATGACTATAATAATAAGAGTCCATGTTAAAAAGGAGGACCATTAGTCACAGATTCTTGCTGAGGTGCACAGTAAGAAATACTTGAACTACATTAAGGTCCTTTTGTTAATGAGTGACAAGCGAAAGTACAAACAGAATTGTTGCCACATAAACCATTTGTTTCTTCCCCCCCCTTTAGGTTTGGCTCTTGTATTTGAAATTTTGATAAACTACTTTGCTAAATCTGTAAAGCAAATGTAAGCAAATAAATTATTATATAAATGTATATCAAACAAACTCATGTACATAAATCATTTAACTTGCATACCATTAAAACATTTGTATTTTATTCACGTGCATTCAGAAGTCAATCCTGCTAAATTCACTGCTACTTACCTTCAGGCAAATGATGCATAACATTGCTGTTATATTTTTCACTACAGCTAAAGATGTTTAATGAGCAGGAAGGTAGACAGAACATTTTGAGAGTTTCAGAATAATGAAATTCCAGTTTTGTTCTTTAGAAATGGTGGAATTTGTTTGTCCTTGTTTAGAACTTTCCACTTATCCTTCAGTTGCATTTTATTACAGTAATAGATGACATTTTCATCCCAAGCAAACTGGGACAATCTTTCATTAACCCGTAGCTTTAACCCTCAGCACGCTTATTCAGAAAAAAGGCCAATTATGTTCATTGGTATTTATTTACAAATAAACCCTTTGGTCATTGAAGTTGCTGGTTGTACTCTTTTTAAGGAAGAAAAACAACAACAACAACAACAGCTCAACGTCTAGGACATTAATACACTGCATGCTCTATTCAGACATATAAAATTCTCCAAAAGTCATTTCATTTAGTGTTGTAGTCTTTATTTATCTGACAGTAAATGAAGTAAACATTATTTCAGTAGGTGATATGTGCAATAATCTATGATAACTATTAGAGATTATGACAAGTATCCAGTTTGTGCATTATGTTGCTTTCATTATACATTTGCATTTAACCTAATCCCACAGATTTAGAAATGCAAAATTTGAGATAATGGATGTGGGTATGGAAACAACTTGCCATAAACACCAACATCTCAAAGTAGAAGGCATTAGCAGCCTTGGATCACCACTCCTGCAGACAAGGTAGAAGACCTTTTATTAGGACTTGTGCACTATTCTTTTCTTGCTATTTTATCTAAGACAAAATTACGTAAAGATGTGAATCAGTGTTTCTCAAATTTGGCAACTTTAAGATAGTGTGAATTTCCATTCTCAGAGTTCCCTAGCCAGTATGAGCTGCCAGGTATGAGAAACACTGAAGTAAATGGAGGACAAAGAGGCCTCCACTGGAATAGTAAGGTATTCTTGAATTCATCTCTTGATCCAGAATGCAAATCCTTTTGACTTTGGGTAGTTCTCTCAGATTGTGTTTTTACTAAGCAAATCCCTTGCATTGGGCACTAGGTTTGCTCAGACTTGGTAGTAAACATAGTCTTTTAAGAGAATGTGAACTAGTGGATTGATACGGTTTTTCCTTTCTCCATCATGACTTCCTTCACTGAAGCCAATGCTAAATTTGCTTCTTATCTTTTCCATTGGTTGAGTGAAAAATATTCCTCTGACAATATCTTGTTTTCTCCATTTAATACCACCAACAGCCTGGGCCTGCTTCTCTTAGCCTCTAAAAATGAACAGGCAAATGAGCTTAAGAAAGTGAGTGGCATTCAGCTGCCATAGAGATGTCCCTGTCAAACTAGATTCATTATAAATAGTTTTCTATAATAAGTCTTCCCTAGATTTATCATAGTGCAATTTGGTCATATTTCACATACAATAGATCATTCTCCCTTGTTACTGCAGTTCCCCTTTTATATTGAGATGTGTATAAATACACAAATAATAAGGGTCAGCTTATTATAAAGGAATTTAGAGATGGCTTTGGGGACAATATAAAAAAGAGGTTCAAGGAGGAATGGATGAAGAGATTTCATAAGCTAGAGACTGCTTTGAATTTCTTTAGTGTAAGAAATGGTGGGATTAAAAAAAATTGAACTGTCAACTGTCTGACTAGTGAATCAAAACAAAAAAAAGAATCTTCAAGGCTTTTGAACACCATAAAACAGGGGTCTTCAAACTTGGCCCTTTTATGACTTGTGGACTTCAACTCCCAGAATTCCTCAGCCAGGCACGCTGGCTGAGGAATTCTGGGAGTTGAAATCCACAAGTCATAAAAGGGCCAAGTTTGAAGACCCCTGCCATAAAAGATAAAACTTTATTGAATACACATCTCGGAACTGAAAAAGCAAAACCAGCTCTGGTTTTCCCGCTCAAAAGATTGCTTAGTTAAACAATAGCTTCCCTTGCCCTCACCCATTGGGTACCCCCATTGTCCAATCATAGTACTTCGGCTTGTTATGGGAACGGTCCACTTCTCCATCAAACACCTGCCTTAGTGACGTTGCCATTCCTGCAGGGTCTCATGGTTGATGAACGGCTTCTTGGAATCCAGTTTCCTCCCTTTGCTTTCTACCCCTCCCCATTTTTCTATGGCAAGTTGATTGGTGGTAGGAGCTAGCAGGTCTCATAGCGATTCAACTTTGACACGAACAGGCTTTCAAGATTCTGTTAGTTTAACTACAGCAATAAAATAGTTTTCCTGGAATCTGCAGTATTTTTTTTTTCTTGATTTGGGCAGCCTCAAAGGGTTAATAGTTATTGTTCCAAGTCTTGAAACGACAAATCGCAATGTTTCATTCCAAAACTGAGAATATTACTGACTTAACAGTATACAGTAGCAGTAATGCAATTACATCTTGTATATATGTGGATATGTATGTAGGATACTTTACATCTACTCAGAAGGAGACACCCTCAAATTATGCTTAACCCTTGGTGACCATATTGATGCAACTGTGTAGGTTTTTTGGCAGCACCATGGACTTGTTTTCCATTGCCTCTTTTGGTTTAGCAATCTAACCAACAACCCTGGGATTGCATACATGCAAAAAATGTATGTGTATCTTATTTGTCTTATATAAACATAGTTAAGCTTTTGTATAATTACAATATTTCATATCTTTTATATGCTTTTTTGTTGCATTGAACAAAAGCTCAAATACTGTATATAACTGCATTTTCACTGTTGCCCTGTGCATTCTCATTAATTTACTTTAAATAAATCTGGATTCTTATATATTTCTATAGCCCAATTTTTTTTACCATGCTCCTTAAAGAATGTCTTAAACCTTCATGGCTGACATGAAATCTCTATATGAAATCTTATCCATGAACAAAATCAATATTCAAAGGTTTCATTGATACTATATTTATAGATATGTCTTATCATATATTCAACAGCATGGTTACTACTATAGCAAAAAAACAAGCTATTAAATTTCTAAAGAGGTTCTGAATTACTCTGGTACGATTTAAGCATAATATGTTAGATGTGTTGAACTATCTACCAGACCAGAATGATGATTCTGTAATTCTGTGGTAAATTTTTGAGTTCATATTTAGAAGTCAGATTGATCCATCCCAAGGCACATATCTTGATTAACTGGGCTATTGTTTTTCATCTGAGTATTAGAAAAATTATTAATTTTACATTCAAGGTGCATCATTGGGATGAACTGAAAGACTGTGTCAGAGACGGAAAGAGAAGGCATTTGGAAGAAGCCAGAAGCTCTCAAATATCAGCAACCAAGCTCAGAGTAAGAGAAACATTAATTTAAGAAAGAACAGGACCTATTTCTTCTCATACAATAATATGTATAATAGCCAGTTTCATGTAGTAATAAAAAAAAATCTCTTTTTAAAAATTTTGTCATAAGATAAAAAAACAAGGAAACAAAAAAGGAAAAAAAGGGAAGTTCGAGGAATTAGCAAAATTGGAATTCCCAAAAAAGAAAAGGGGAAAAAAACATAGAAAAAGAGTAACTTTCAACTTTCATTGGTACAGATACAAATATTAAAAACATCAATATTTAGTTCTGAAATTAACCATAATACATAGTGTTGTCCCCAATTCGGGTCTGGTGCTGAAGGCAATGAAGAACACGAGACATGAGGTGCAGGTTTTGTTTCCTTTTATTGAAGCGCTTCAGCGAAAGGGGTCCCAGCCAGCAAAATGCCAGGACCCAGAACAAAGCTTTATACAATTTCACTAAAACAGAAGGCAGGGCAAGGTGGGATATATAGGACATATCATCTAATAAACATTTTAGTAATAATCTAACAATTTGTTCTATTGGTCTTAGAACCGTCCTTATTCCCAAGCCTTGGCTAAAGAATGCTCCAGGAGCTATCTAATACATATTCTATTTTCTCCACTGCTCCAGGTTATCCCTATTTCTAATTTCTAGCTGAGGTATGCAGGATATCTAACGCTTTGTTATTCCTATTAGTTCTCTAACTGCCTAGAATGGATACAAGTGTTAGATATGCATATTCTCTGTGAATAAACACTCTTTGTTCTTGCCCGACAGACTCCAAAAATACAGGCTTTCCGGTTTTCTTTCAAGTGTATGCCATAGCCTTGTTTCGTTTTAGCAGACAGCCCATCGTACTATTTTTTTATAATCACAAATAGTTTTAATTGTCAAATCACAAGTTTTCAAGTGAAAGATCCAGAACTGGTTTCCAAGCCAGACAAAGTCTTTTCTTTAATCAAAGCAGTCATTTTTGCAATCACAGGCAACTCCATTAACGTCACCATTCATTCTTCCCTTGTGGGGAATCTGTTAAGCCCTTCCATCTCTGAGAATACAAAAGACTTGCTGCTGCTGTTGTCATGGATACGAGCAAAGTCCCATGGTTTTTTTTCAACCGGTTCATCTATCAAACATAAAGAACAACCTCTGGTTTCAATTTTACGTTCATTTTAAGAATTCACTGAATTAAAGTGTGTATCAGTAATTAAAATAATTTAAACTAAACCCCATGAAATGTGAGTTACTTAGTGTTTCCTTAAGCATGAAAGCTAGCTGGGTGATTTGGGGCCAATCATTCTCTCTGAGGTGAAGGCTGGGAAACTGAAAAACATCTACCTCACCCCACAACATGGTGGATTATGGTCCATAATTTTCAATGAGGCCATCATCTTATAATGGTTTGATTCAGGCTGATAATAATGACAATGATGATAATAATAATAATTTTGTTTCTTTTTCATATTTCTTGTATTACATTGCCAATCCAACATAAAGATGCAACACTAACTTCTTGTCTTTTGATTGCCAGGTCTCTAGAATGTGCCAGGGAAATAGTTCTGCTACATTGTTAAATGAAATTCACGGTACATTAACACAAAGACTTTAGACTTTAGGCACGCTGGCTGAGGAACTCTGAGAGTTGAAGTCCACAAGTCATAAAAGGGCCAAGTTTGAAGACCCCTGCTTTAGATGGAGAAGTTTTGTTAGTATTTTGCTTTCAGTAGACTGCAATACTAATCTATTCAGAAGTTTTATCATTCTATCTCAGGCATAGGAAAGGTCCAAAAGCTGCCTCAATTCTTCACTACACCCTAAGCTAAGATGTTGGCAACTATACCCTGAATCAGCCCAACCCCCATTAAATATTAAAAAAAAGAAATTTAAATTGCTTGAAACAATGCTAATAAACAAATCATTCTCTTTGTAACATTTTATTAATTAATCAACTGTAATATTAAATTTGCCTAGTTCAAATCTTCCTGTGATTATGGATTCCTCCACTTCTTTAAATGAACCCTCGGCATCATATTAAAACTTGGGGAATGTCAATAATGAATGTCTATTTCTAGTAAATCCTTTTTCTTTAATTTTAGCACACCACAATGCATTCTTAGTTACAGTTAGTAATTTGTGGTCAAAGTTCTCCATTATCCACAGTATCAATCATATGAAACAGTGACAAAACAACCTCAAAAATATTCTTTCTAATACAAGCAAACAACAAAGACAAAACCCAACACAACTATAACAACAATCAGAAATAAGCAATTATTTCTGGTTATGTTACTGGGCCTGGGGCACTAGAATAGAATATTAAGAATTGGAAGGGACCTTGGAGGTCTTCTAGTCCAACCCCTGCTCAGGCGGGAAGCCCTATACCATTTCAGACAAATGGTTGTCCAATCTCTTCTTAAAAACTTCTAGTGTTGGCACATTCACAACTTTTGGAGGCAAGTTGTTCAACTGATTAATTGTTCTAACTGTCAGGAAATTTCTCCTTAGTTCTAGGTTGCTTCTCTCTTTGATTAGTTTCCATCCATTGCTTCTTGACTTGCCTTCAGATGCTTTGGAGAATAGCTTGACTCCCTCTTCTTTGTGGCAACCCCTGAGATATTGGAACACTGCTATCATGTCACCCCAATTCCAGCAACCATTCTTTATATATTTTAGCCTCCAGTCCCCTGATCAACTTTGTTGCTCTTCTTTGCACTCTTTCTAGAGTCGCAACATCTTTTTTTACATCGTGGTGACCAAAACTGGATGCAGTACTCCAAGTGTGGCCTTACCAAGGCATTATAAAATAGTATTAACACTTCATGTGATCTCGATTCTATCCCTTTGTTAATACAGCCTAGAACTGTGTTGGCTTTTTTGGCAGCTGCAGCACACTGCTGGCTCATATTTAAGTGATTGTCCACTAGGACTGCAAGATCCCTCTCACAGTTGCTACTATTGAGCAAAATATCACCTATACTGTACCTGTGCATTTGGTTTTTCTTGCCTAAATGTAGAACCTTACTTTTTTCACCATTGAATTTCATTTTGTTAGATAATGCTCAGTGTTCAAGTCTGTCAAGATCCTTCTGTATCTTAAGCCTATCTTCTGGAGTGTTGCCTATTCCTGCCAACTTGGTGTTGTCTGCAAATTTGATGACTTCCCCATCTATCCCCTCATCCAAATCATTGATGAAGATGCTGAAGAGTACTGGGCCTAAAACAGAGCTTTGGGGTATCCCACTGGATACATCCCTCCATGTAGATTCAGTTCCATTGAGGACTACACATTGAGTGTGGTTGGTCAGCCAGTTATGAATTCATCTGGTGCTGATGCTGTCTAACCCACATTTTTCTGTCTTATCAAGTAGTAGATTGTGGTCTACTTTATCAAATGCCTCACTGAAGTCCAAGTAAATTATATCCATAGCATTTCTTTGGTCCACTAATTTTGTCACCTGGTCAAAGAATGCAATAAGATTTATCTGGCATTATCTGTTTTTGACAAACCCATGTTGGCTTTTGGTTATGACTTTGCTTGCCTCTAGGTGTTTACTATTTCTGGTTATGTTCCCGTGCCTGGAGCACTGAATGTGTTAAGGGCTCCATTTCCTGGCTATATTGCTAACTCGCCAAATATTTGCTCTTGTGTATGTTGAATTTGGAAATTTTTACTGTTTTACCATTTTTGTTGTTTTAATATATTTTTTAATCTTTAATCGTAATGTATTTTCTGAATTGTAAGCCACCCAGATTCACTGACTGAGATAAGAGGTCATAAGAACTGAACAAACAAATGAACAAACAAACAAGATGGTTACTGTCTCAGGAGATCCTGGCATTATACCCAAGCATTTTCAATTAAAAAAAGGACCTGCTTTTGATGTTCTGCTCTTGTGCCATCTACTGAATATGTACTAAACTTCATAATACCAGATTAAATATGCAGTGTATGTAGGAATCTATGATAATTAGTTTATATAATTACAAATGTCCAACTTGCCCAGCATGCTGTTTTCATAATGCAATTTAGTCAAATTGTTGCAGATTAGAAATGCAAATGCTGCGTAAACAGACATGGGTCTTGAAGTGGTTCATTATAAATATCTGCACTTCCTCAGTTGAAGGCATCCCATTCACTGGCAGCCTCAGATTACGGTATCACCTCTGAAGTCAAGGAAGCGTTGGGCTACCTTTGCTTTGGCATCAAGATTCAATACAGTAAAGAGGTAAGATGAGATCTTTGCTGGAATATCAAGGTATCCTTTTCCTGACTCATGAAGTAGTGCTTTTTCTCCTCTTTTCTTTTATGGTCAACAAGCCATTGTGTGCTAGAATAACAGTAACGGAGAGAGGCTTTGTGTAGTTTCATTGGTGGCCAGGTAATAACTGAGGATATTTTAAGTCACTCATGGAGAAATGTTAGGTGCTGTTAGCCATCCAGGGTTGCTATGATGAGACGGGCAGACATATCTATCAAATAAATAAATAAACAAACATATAAGCAAGCAAGTCTTAAGATGTGAGGAAAAAGTCTTTCTGAATACCAGTATTTAATAAGAAGAGGTTTCTTGGATTAAAAAATGTTTACCAGGAAAAACAGCTAATATATTTATGTAATTGCTGGCCAGGGTTTATGTAGAATTTTATTTCCACCAGATGTTAAATTTATTCACAAATGGTGATATTTTAAAAGCTTTTGTAGCATCCAATGATATAGGTGCAGGTATGACCTTCTCTATGCTTATTTAAACCAATCAGCTGTACTATGGGCCAAATGTTATCTGATCCATGTTAGTTTTTAGAGGCATTAAAGATTTAAGATACTAGACTAAGTATGGGAAAACCTGAGTTTTCGTTCCTAATTAAGCATGAAGCCATTTAGGTAACTTTGGGCCAGACACCTCTCTCAATCCAAGGAAGAAGATACTGGCAAGCCATCTCTAAAAATGTTGCAAAGAAAACAGTCTAGATCTCGCCATCTAATCACCAAAAAGGTCAGGGGTGACTCCTCACTCTGATATTGCTCTGGCCCTACCCATTTCCTGGTGTCTGTGGAGATCTGCACAGGGAAATTGGAACCAAAAGGCCTATGCAATCAAAACACTATCCACCACATGGGCGTGTGAATACATGTACCATGCACCTGGTTCAAAATCTCAGGTGAAAGAAGAATATAATTCTTAAAATGAATTCGCGGTTTTGGCATGCTGGAAAAAAGGAGACTTGAAGTCAGACTCCATTGTTAATCAGACAAGAATCAAGTTACCAAAGAGTAAAGAAGATCAAACCAAGAAAATTTCCTCCACAAGAAATCTGTTCAAGAAGAATCAGAATAATTTGTGGCCATTGTGAACAAGGTGTAGCCTCAGTTGTTAAGTGGATTGAGTTGCGTTCTACTGCAGTAGGCAAGCATTCCTTTTTGTAGCAGTTCATCCTGTTAGACCTTCAAAATAAGGAGCATAAAAAGCTATAAACAAGTGGGATGTCTTAGTGCACTGAACCACATCTTATTGTATAAGCTGCATTTGACCGACTGAAAGAAACCCAGGAAGCCACACTGTGGTTTGTGTGAACCCAAATCCAATTGCATAACTTTCATCTAAAGAAGCCGCAACATGTTATGTCGGGTTCTTAAATCGATCATCCTGCTTCCTAAGACACGTGTCCAGGACACCTGTTTAACTTTCCTACCTATCTGTGCCTTCTGATTAGACTTCACGAAGGCAGCTTTTCTTTCTATTTCAGCTTTGCTACTCCACTGGATATTAATCCTGAATCTTGTCTAAGGAAAATCTACATTAGCATCATTCCCACAGTACAGTAGTCCCCATGCAAATGGGGCTAGGGCTGTAGAGGAGGCAGCCAATGGAGGCAAAATCAGTAAAATCAGGAAGATGGAAACCTTACACTTTTGTTGCAGACAATGAGGTTTCTGCTTAATCTTGTATTAGTTGGGTTTGTGTCTTTCTTGAAGGAAGAGACACAACTGAACAAGGTTCTCCATAAATGGCTAGTTCACACTAGCTCTGCTTCCTTCGTTTTCTCTTTAATCTAGGAGTTTTTAGTGTTGAAGGTATACATCCAATGATGCAGATTCTACAGCACCACATGATTCCTGACCTTCAGGGGGCAGTAGGGTATATATTAATAATGATGCATTGTTCTAATCCATAAGAACAATGATGTGCAGAAAAAAATGGCGAACAATAATTAATAAGCAGAGATTAAAATTAAAATCATATAGAAGTTAGGATCATGTCTGAGATTGAATGAAAGTTGCTACATAGCCTGGAATCATCAAATTCAGATGTAAAATAATAATAATTAAAAAAATCCCCCCCCCCAAAAAGCAATAAGAAAATAATAAGGGAGTACTGGATAAATGTAAGATGAAATAACAATATTGAATGCACAATAAAACAAGGTATACTTTATTTGCCACAATCTCTCTCTCTCTCTCTCTCTCTCTCTCTCTCTCTCTCTCTCTCTCTCTCTCTCTCTCCTATAGTCCTTCTCAAAGCCTTGTTCTGAGTCCTGTTTTTGTGTTTAAATGTTATTGCTTTATCTTTCTGATATATCAAACTTTCTGATTGCCAGTTGGATCAGCTTCTCCCCATACCCGGCATTGCCATTCTCATTCTCAATAAATTGGAAACTGGAGCCACTGGATAAGAATAGGAGCAACCTTTTAAAATCAGACTTAAACAAATATGGCTTCATATTAAACTACACTGCCATACTCCATCCACCATTTTTGCCAAAATAGTTTAGCTTGATCATATAAAAAAAAATGTGTGGCCCCCAGTTTTGGGCTCCTGGAAATTAATGAAGACAATGGGGTGGCTGCAAGGTTGCTATAGTGGCCTTATTTACATATTGGTGTGGCTTTCTAATAAATGGAGAGTGAACCATATTTTTTAACTTTATAGCCTTGTCCTTCTTTTTGTAATGGTTTGTGGGAATGACATTGGGAGACAGGAGGAATTGCTGCAGCTGAGACAAAGATGTGATGAACAAATTTTGAGTCTGAATGGGGAGGGATGGCAAAGGCATCCCAGAAGAGACCATCCCTAGTTTTCAGGAGAGTGAAAGTGAGGGACTGGAGAGGTACTTTCAGGCTTGCAAGATTCTGTTAATGAAATCTTACGGTAAAGGTACAGGTAATACTCCTGGATCCAGCTTCTTGTCTGGACTTCCTCATAAGCCTGACAGAAGTATGCTGGCTCACGTGGTTAGGACACTGGGTTGACAATCAGCAAGCCCATGTTTGAGACCCGAGTACTGCTCCATGATGGGGTGAGCTCCACTCATTGACAACCTAGCAATTCAAAAGTGAATAATTACAAGTAGATAGATAGGTACACTTTGGTAGGCATATTAATGGGGGCATGAAAGGAACTCCCAATGGGGTGTCCACTGGGCAACGGTGAAGTCACCGGCTAATTCTTTCAACCCGGAAGCACTTCAGTGCCTCCGACACAATTGCATAGATGCATAAGGCCAACATAAATCTTGCAATTCTATAGATACCCCTCCCATCCCTCACTTTTGTTCTCCAGTAACCTGCATCCATAAGCAGCTTGAAAGCAGGTGATTCAGTTTTCAGCTCACCCAGTTCATTGCTGAATGAATGAAGACATGGTTTAGCATCAATTTTAATTTATGGGAACATGGGAAGCAAAGCTGTGGTTCCGATAGGATATTTTTTTTAAATAAACAAGACTTCAAGCTAATCATGACTTTTGCTAGCTCAAACTTAATAACAATATGATTCCTTAAAAAGTGTTCTGAATGCTTAGGAGTTCTAATTTTCAAATATAATAGAAGAGGTAGATACTTAAGCTTCAGATATATTCATTTGGCCCATATTCACATTAGTGTGAATGTAGACAAAGAAAAAGGAAGTGCTAAGCCATAAAAATGTACAATGAGTATAGTTTGTTCATGCAGCAGTTATAGATTAGCTAGTATTTTTCATTTTCCATTACTGCCTCTGGTACAAAGGGAAAAAATGAATATCAATACAAACTAATGATCTCATTTCTTTATAATTCTAGGTACTGTTAGCTCCACCATGAACACCATTGCTGAGTGTGGTTGCAAATTTGCTATAGACCTTTTTAAAAGGCGAAGTGAGCACTCTGAGAAAAATATCATTTCATCCCCAATCAATACGATACGGGGACTGGTCGCGATCCTCCTTGGTAGCAAAGGAGCAACTGCTGCTCAGATACGTGAGGTAGGTGTCCTCAAGTACTTGTGTTCCTTAAAAATAGTTTATTTTAAGTCTTATTAAATTATTAATTAGAGGTCACACATATAATCCCATCTATGTTATTGCTAGAAAATGTTTCTTCTTGGTATCTTGCCACATGAATATCTGCATGGAATCATGGGGAAATATCTATTAGCAGCCTTTCTTCCCAACTGGACTTTCCAAAATTCCTTGGAAAGGAATCCTTATAGATCTTCAGTGAGGAAATGATATAACAAATGTAAAGAAAACTATGCATTTTTGCAATAACCATGTCACCATGCACAAAGAAAATATTTACTTACTGTATGCACCTCCTTACTTAATGTTCATTCTTACTGACAGCCACACTCCAACAAAACTCCTGGTGGGTTAGAATATTTACACCAAAGCCAGTAAAATTAATACATAACTAACACACACAGAGATACACATACACAAATCTCCCAAAATTCCTGGCATCCAGTAATGGCAATGGCCTATTAATTTAATGTCTCATAGAAGACTCCTGTCTTTTCTATCTTCCTGAGTTTTAGAGCTTTATATGAGTGGCTAAAGTAGGGGAGAGGATGAGTGGCTAGAATGTTTCTGCCCTCCAGCTCAGCAACAATGCCACAGAGCAATGGTTTTCAAATACCTTTTTGGAAAATTATCATAACCCTAACAAGTAGACAATGTGATGCAAGACGATCAGAATCCAGAAGAGTCAGTCATGTGCAAATATGGCTCTATATTTGTGCCTTGGTATTCTCAACCTCAATTAAGCAACTGGGACAGGAAGATGTTTTGAAATATTCCAAGATAAAGAAGATTCTCTTAGAGAGAGAACTTGGGACATGACTTACATTTCTTTTTATAGTTTGCACAACAAAGACATTTCAAAGTAAAAGTTGATTGGATTAAGAAAAATCATCTCTCCAGTTACGTCATGAAAAATTAGACATTCTATAATATGTGACCGCAAGAATGGAAAAGAGTGTTGTATTCTGAGTAAAAGTAAAAGAAAGGGAAAAACATCAGGCTAGCTGGCTCAGGAATTCTGGGAGTTGAAGTCCATGAGTCATAAAAGAGCCAAGGTTGCCTACCCCTGGGCTAGATATTGGTGAGATACATTGACATGACTTTCCCAGGGCTGGACTCAAATACTTGTATCAAACACTTTGGCCAGTCCTAGTTTTTAAAAGAAAGGCTTTTTACATTCTTGAAGGTTAAGGCTTATGGCAAATTACCAGCAATACATTTAAAAGAAGGCAAATAAGGCAAATTAAAATACAGTACAAGAAACCCATGTTAGTTAACCAATGTAATAATATTACTTACAAAACCCCTATTTCAAGTATTACAAAGTCCATATTGCGTGGCCCTCAGCAGCAAACTGCAAATCAGACTTTAGCATGTCGTGAGTTATCCCCGGAACTCTCTAAATTTGCCTGCTGCCCTCAGTAACAACTGAAGCAGTATTGAGCATTAAGTCAGATGAACCTATTTCTCTAGGATCCTGAGAGGGCAACACCTTGTCCCTCGCTTCAAGCAGAAAATAATTCTTGGATACTACTACTTTCATGTCAGAAGCACAAGGTGCTTAGGATTAGCCAACATCATCATTGGTCAGGGGATGCCTGAGGGAGTTCCTTTCATGTTCCCAGTATTTCCCCACCAAAGTGGTGCCTATTTATCTACTTGCATTTGCATGCTTTCAAACTGTGAGGTGAGCAGGAGCTGGGACAAATTGATGGGAGCTCATTCCATCATGTGGCTCACAGTCTCAGGTTTAGAACTGCCAATCTGTCAACCTCTCAATGGTCTTCTGACTCAGTATCCTAACCACATGAGCCATCACAGCCCCTATTGGATGGCGTATGATTAAACATGAACAATGACAAACAAGTTTTCTTGGTTAAGAGCTTGCCCACATTTCTTGTTTTTATGCCAGGTGCTGAAAGATACATTTGCCATTTCGAGACAACACTTAAGAGTCCAAATGGCCTGGTCGTGTCTCCATGTAATTTAACAGGACACAAATATTTTTCAAGAATTTTCTGCAGGAGCAATATTCATTAGAGGATATGTAAGACTAGCAGGAAAATGAGGAGTTTCCAAAATGGACATATCTCCACTACTCATAGTTTTGCTCGTCATATTGCAATAATAATACTAAAAATACAAACCCCATTACGTTTTAAATAACTTTTAAAAACTCATTAGTTTTTCTATTTCTGGCACCTGTAAAGCCCCAGGCAGCAGTCCCGATCAAGAAAGCTTGATTGTGACAGGTTAATTAATCAGGTGAATTGCGAGGGGAAAGAAGAGTTAGGTTACACAATCTTGATAGCTTTGTGGGCATGGCAGAGATGGTGCTACCTGTTTATAGCTATGAAAGGAATGTCCCGTCTCTTCATGTTCTGCAATATTTTGGAAACATCCATCCTCTCCTCCAAGCTCTGAGAATTCCATTGTATCACCCATTATCATTGGCCAGGTTGTTTGGGTGGGGGTGGGGGTAAAATTTGTAGTCCAAAACATCTGAAGAAGATGAGCTTGAAAAAAGCGGGTCAATCTAATTTAACCCCAAATGTCTTACCAGCTGCACCTCCTTTCCCTTTTCTCTTCATCAGTGAATGTTTGGGAGAATGTGCATATTTGTTCTAAGAAGTCCTTGTTACATGCGTCCTCCCAGGTTTGGCTTATGATCACTCACTCCCCCACTCACAGCCCTGGAAAACAGCTACACTCAAATCACTTTCAACTAAAGACTGAGGCACAAACAGTTATTGAGGGTACATGGAGACCCAGTGAATTTAAAATAATAGCAAAACTTTACTTGTTCACACATCTGCGCCTGTATGCACACACACAGATACTCTCATCCACACCTACCCATATCGTAGGCTGGCAGATACTAACCAGAGGGATGGAAGCCACTAAGTCTGGATTCAAAGATGAACCAGAGTGGGTAGGTTTTGGGACCTCTTTTATCCCCCAAAGTCCTTGTTTCGCTGATTTACAAGTCTGGTAGCTGTTCATAGGATTTGGGGTGGGGTTTCCCACGTACTCAGGTTCAACTTCTTTTGTCTGGTTCAGGTGACATTTTTTTCTTTTGTTTCCCTAACAACTTTGTTCCATCTTAACTACTTTCCCTAAGGGAGCTTTTCTTGGCCACCCTGTTTCCAGCCTTGCTTCATCTTTAGGTACGGCAGCTTCAGCCTGATCTTATACCCAACAAAGACAAATTGGGACACAACTGATATATTTTGTTTTGCAGGTTCTTCACCTTTTGCATTGGACAGAATCTGACACCTCTACAGATATCCCTGTAAGAGAATTATCAGTTGAATTTCATTTTACCACTAACTCTATTAAATGAATTATTTTGTATAAAGCATTCTAAGCACTTGAAAAATAGGAAATAATTTCTTTCTTAGTAAAGAAATATCAAATATTGGCAATCAGAATTGTATATCCTAACCCAAATCTGTTATGATGTTTAAGTGATTGTGCCCAACATGTATTGTCTACAAGGTAATGGATAAGAATAATTGTTCATTTCCTAGATTAGCATTTTAAAGGAGAATATCTCAAGGATCGGGACAATGACCCCTAAGAGGACTTCTGCTGTAAAAATAAAACATCTATTCACATCCTGAAACCATTTAGCTGAGAATTGTCATATATGTGTTGTTATGACTTGTTCTGTTATGAGTTATGGTAAATGTAAATATTTTGGAGGATGTTGGCAAATATATTTATATGATTATAAATATGTTATCCTTTGCTGCTTGAAGCTTTTGGGGAGTCGCTGTGATAAACCTGGAGGACTTCACTACCAGTTAAAGCAACTCCTGTCAGCCATCAATCACGGTTCCGAAAGCTATGTGCTGAAAACGCCCAGCCGGCTATATGGATCAAGCACTTTTGAATTCCTGGAGGTAGGAAAGAACACTTTTTCTCTCTTCCCCTCTCCGTCCAATATTGATGGATAAGCAATGTGGATGTTCATAATAGTCAGCAGCTCAAAGCAGCCACATATCTTTCTGACTATGTATTTCAGACAGTAGAATTAATTAGAACTGACTTAAAAGAAAAACAGGAGCAATAGCTCTAGATGTAACAACTATGATAAGTCTTGCCTTTGTAAATGTAGAATTGTTGAAGATCCTCTTCCTAAGTATGTGCTTTACTAAAAAAATTCTACTGGTATTATGTTTTGTGAAGCAGGAAACTAGGTTAGGTCAGGTATAAAACTTCTGGCAAACTGCAATGCACACATAGGGAAAAGTTTGGGTTACATATTAGGTTTAATGCATGTGAAAATGTTCCTTCACCTCGGGCCAATAACATACATCACTCCATTATTAGAAGTAATGTCAAAATCTAGGTCCATGTTTTTTTTCCATGAATTTTCATTTCTGCATAACAGCAAACAAAACATTAAACAGTTAAATAGCAGATGATAAAGTGAGGTAACACTTTGACAAATGAGGTTTTCTTTGAGCTGAACTCAAGTTCTGGAGATTTCATAGATACATCCACCCAATTTTTTAGGTAATGATACCATACAAACACTAGACATTTCATTCCTCTAGGATAGTGTTTCTCAACCTTGGCAATTTTCAGATGTGTGGACTTTAACTTCCAGAATCCCCCAGCTCTAGGATTATTTTCAACTTTCCAGTTGAAAGCCACAGAAAGCGAATAACCAGTGTCAACTAGATTTATTGATTAAGGGCATGTGATAATAGGTGAATGAACATATTGATATGTCTTCTTTCATTTGGTGCAGAACTACAAACGTTGCCTTAAAGAGCTATACAATTCGGAATTGCAAAGCGTTAACTTTCATGCAGCTGAGAAAGTTAGAGAGGAAATTAATTCCTGGGTTGAAAGCCAAACAAATGGTAAGTTATTATAGGTTTCTTTCATTTCATTTGCCATTGATCAGTTAGGAAGTCTCATTGGGTTTCCCCGTCTGAATACCAAGAAGCAGAATGTTTAGTCATTGCAAACTAATGGGGGAGGAGGACAGACAATGGACTTTCTGCTGCAAGAAGAATCAGTCGTGTGCAGTGTATTTTTATGGACTGATGTACCATGGAGTGAGATGAAGAGGACGGCCCTCTGAGCATGAGGCCAGTTCCTGTCTACTTTAACCTGCCACTTTAATCTTGGCAAACCTTAGGGTCAAAAAGGTCATTCATGAATTTTAAATAATATAGATGTACTGTATATACAAAAAGTTTTGTAGAGCGGGGAAGGGTCAATGAATATGCCCTGCTAAGGTGCTTAAGAAGAGAAAATTAACCTATGGTTAACGCCAATCTGCAATATAACAGCGGTTCAGAGGTTCAAGCCTTCCAGTCCTATGAGCTTTTGAGACCCTCATCCATGGCTTTAGCAAAAGGATTTGCACAGTTGGGGCCAACCTTTCCTTGGACACAGGGAATCCACAAAACGGCTCCATTATGTCTGAGTTTTTAAATACTCTCTGGTGTGATGTGCCTCTCTGGTGTTATTCTTGCTTTAAGATATTGTTCTGTTTTTTACTGTATACTTCCCAGAGTCACCTGTGTGAGATGGGTGGCTACATAAATGTGATGAATGAATGAAATTAGTTTATTTTAGACTTACATTTTCACTCTTTCATTTATCTTGGATTTTGATATTTTATGTAGTTTTTTCTATTCTCCGACTCGAAAATTGTGTTGTAGAAAGAAGTGGTTGGTTGACAGTATTGCACCATTTGCAGATATTTTCATTCAATTTCTTTCCCGAAAGGTGCAATCACGAATTTCTGTCCCACTAACTCCATTGACCCATCATGTCTCCTGATGATAGTAACTGCTACCTATTTCAAAGGATTGTGGAAGACACAGTTTAATCCAAAGGATACACACAGAGCAATCTTTTGGACTTGCAAGGTAGAGTATATGAAAATCCAGGGAAGCCACAATTCTGTCAAACAATTAAAAGTAACAACCTTGTTGAACGCAGTGGGAACACGAAATCTATATATTATCCTGAATTAACAGATTGTGAGGTGAAAAATTGGTATTATAATTGGCCTACTATACTCTACATTTCATCTTGAAATTCCTGATGTTGCTATTTTTTTTACTTTTAAGCATTGCTTTCCTTGTTATAGGATCAGAGCATTTATGTGGAAATGATGACTCGAGTGGGCAAATTTAACATAGCTAATATAACGAATCCATCAATGAGAGTGCTGGAGCTTCCTCATGAAGATGAACAGCTAAGTTCTTACTTTCTTCTGCCAGGAAACAACGTAACTACAAAGGAGGTGATTTGAGTTTTGAACTCTTCGCAGTGAAATTGATATGTATACAGGTAGTTCTCGACTTATGACTAATCAGTTAGCGGCCATTCAAAGTTACAACGGATCTCCCTAGAGCTATTTATGACCAGAATCTAGGTTCTGATGGCCAGGTGCCCCCCCACCCCCCAGTCTTCCACATTACATAACTGCATTTTAGGTGCTTGGCAACCAGCCCACATTATGCTGGAAACCAATGTTTACTTCCAATTTGCAGCCAACAAAATGCCCATAGCAGACAATGATTTTCCTAACAACTGTTGCATTGACTTAACCAGCATTGCATTCATTTAACTGCCACAAAAAAGGTTGTAAAATTGGGCATGGTGACTCACTTAATGACCAGCATGACTTACAACCCTAACCTGGACTCAATTGTGATCATAATTCAAGGGCTATCTGTATTTTAATATATTATGCTTGGTAAAAGTTCTAAACACACATCCCTGAACTCACATCTACAACTTTTTAAAAATCATAGAATTACAGGAAATGGTGTTTCTATTCCTAAATAATTCTCAGATCTCAGCTTGGATATACTTTTTCTCATATTGTTGATCAGCATAATAATTAACTGTAGTATTCTAAATGTGTCAATATATTGAACATATTCCCTAGTTTGTGGGTAACAATAGACTAGCTTGCAATGGTAGTCTAGAGATCAATGTTCCTAGCTAGCCTAGGGTAGCAGGAATTATTTGGTGCAAAATTATTTTTGGTTCTTCTAGTGCCACACTAGCCGAAATTTGCTAATAATGCCTTGAGGACCTCCCATTATCAATATGGCAAAACAAACAAACAAACAAACAAAAATAGAAAGCCACTATCCAGAATATAGCCTATTATCCAGCATAAGCAAAAATACTTTTTCAGACAATCACTCCTTAAAGTCACTGATTGGAGGGTTTCCCAGATTCCTGCCTTCTCTCATCATAATTGGGAAGGCAGGTGTCAATTGTTCTCTTGCAGTGGGTGGCTCTCTGCAGCCACTGGCCCATGTGACTTGGCACATACATCTCCTTACATTGAATCCCCACATGGAGGTATTGGACATCTTTGCACAAATCTATTCCGTGTTTGTGTGTATGTGTGTGTGGGGGGTCCTTGGTGTTACCTGAGCTTGGTTATTTTCTTGCAGATGTTTCATTGCCCAAACATCATCAGTGCTAGTACCAGGACTGATGATGTTACCTAGTTTGGATAATGAAACTTCTGCAAGAAAACAACTAAGCTTAGAGAGCACCAAGGACCCCTCATTCAACCCTGAGCTACAAATATTCTCCTTTACCTATCTCCTGTGTCCAACAGTCTTCCCCAAGACTACTGGATTGTGTCTAGTCCCATGTTCAATGATGTACTGAGAACACTACTTTATGTTTAAGAGATGTTCCTATCTCTTCTACATCGACCAGTATATCAAATACATGTTCATGTTGTTAGGCAAGCTTATGCAAAGCTTGGAAAAGGGATGGAGCAAACTGTTCTGTATGCTTTTGTACAAAATTTTTCTTTCTCTAGTAGTATCTCTCTGTGTGTATGTGTGTGTACTATTGAGATTCAGTTTTTATTAGTGTGGTGCTCTTACTCCAACTGCCACCCACTCTTAAGCCATTCTAGTAACAATGGCCACCATATATGAAAATATGATACCTGCTGGCACTAGGAGGTTCTTGAGTCTATACTGAACTTTCACCTGGCATTTGGGACAAGCTGCATTTTGACGGCTGAACCTGCACCTTCTACCCTTAATTCCTGTATATTGAATTAATATGATTTAGGAAAGACACTGCTCTATTGGGTGACATGAATGGATGAGGGGAAAAAAAAAGAAAACCTAGATGGAAAAAAAAATAACTTGTATGTATGTCCAGCATTTTTATTTCACTATTCCTCCAGGAACAAAAAGCAGCAGGCATGCAGTTATTTTCTCTCTCCATCAGCATTCTCACAACCTCTATTAGGTAGAACGGATTAAGAGAAAGAGTCAAGTCAGTGAAATCTTTTGAATTTTGGCAATGCTAGGTTTTTTTTTGCCCTTTATCTCTATAGAGATTACATCTTTCCCCTTTTCTGGGATTCCAGACTTTAATCTGAAGCTGGTGGGAATTGTGGGGGGAACCCCAGCCATCACTTCTCTTGAAATTCTGCCTTTTATTTTAAAAGGGCTCATTTTTTTTTGTCCCTTCAGCAAGGAGTCTGGATTATTTGCCTTTGTTTACGTGTCAGAAAAATCTCTGTTTACAGTGGATGTATAAACTGTGACTTTCTGGCAGCCTATAAGAGTGTGAATATCCGATGTAAGCAGACATATTCACAACCCTGGAGCAAGACACCTTCTTCCTAGATGCACTGCTCAGCATCTTGAAAAGAAGTAGCATTTCAGCAGACTAAAATTATTAGATTACTTCGAAACAGTAACGTGGTTATTGTGCACATGTTCGGCATTTTGGAAAACTGTCTTGTTCTTTTTTTCACCGATTTTTCCCCCTCACTCTTGGATTGGTTTCTATTTTACTTGACAGATTATAACGGACCTCAATTATGAAAAATTTCAAGAATGGACTTCTTCAGAAAATATGAGAAACCTAGAAGTTCAACTTTCCGTGCCAAAGATCACTGTGACAGATGAATATTCAATGAAACCATCCTTTATCTCAATGGGAATGACTGACCTGTTTATACCAGGCAAAGCCGATTTATCTGGCATATCTGGGAAGCATGGCTTGTCTGTGAATGATATTCGGTTTAAAGGTTGCTTTAAAATGTGTGAAGAGGGCACAAAGGTAGCTGGTGCCTCTCGTGCAGACATAGTTCATGGGAGTCACTCTGAGATGAAAGTGAATAAGCCTTTCATTATCATTCTAGTACATAAACCCACTGGCATCGTCCTTTTCTTCCTCAGGATTTGTGTGCCACAGTGAGTAGATGCTGCCATAATAACAAATGTCTTTCCAGGTGTGGTGAGCAGTGGAGCTTTCTCTGTTCTGAATTCTATTTCAACTTGGATAGTATCTTGTCTAAACTTATAAGTGATCAAAATCAGTTTCATATTTGCCTACCTGGGTAAAAGCTTTTACTTTGTTAGTTTCTCTGCAATTCCTCTCCAATGCAAAAGTGATGTATCCATAATAAACTTTCTTATGCTGTGCATTAAACTCTTCTTCAACAGAAAAATGTGCATATTTGGGGTTTCACATATGGAATAGGGAAGAATTGGGGAGAATCAATAGTGCTACTTTGAATGCTCCCTAGAGAGTAAACCTAAAGTAAAAGAGTGTCTATGGAGATTCTCAATCGTCCAGGTTATGGTTGTCCCAAAGGTACTTTTTCCAAAAGGCTACTGGACCTTCTTTGACCAATTGGCCCAAAAAAGCCCAGTTGCCTTAAAAAAAAACATCTTTGGGATGATTAAAGGCCTTAGATGTTGCTGGGCAAGCGAGGGCAAATACAACTATTTATTTGTTTTAAGGAAAAAAAGTCACCAGAGTCTTTGTGAAAGCTGTCGTCTGCCTATTGAAGCAGTACATTTGTACAGCGAGCCTACAATCTCTAAATTTTCCTTCAGGCTGGATATTACAGAAGGATTGGAGTAGGAATGGAGAAAGAGAGGAAACTCCCTTTTTCTTTTTCTCCTCTTTCCTGTCTTGCTCCCTCTTCACCTAATTTGATTTGTTTTCTAATTGGCTGATGAAGACTTTTGGAAGACTCAAAAGCACGCATACCACTTGTAAAAGAAATGGTCCTATTTTTCTTTTGGTATGCCTTCTAACAAATTTTTATTATGACTGCAGAACATGTCATATCTTCAGGGTGTTTTTTTTGCTTAGCCTCAAACCAAAGTTAACTGAGTCTGTGTTTGTATGTGTGATGGTGATGGGACAGGGAAGGTGTAAACATTGGGAGCAAATTAAATATCTTGAGATATTTCAATACAAATTTGGAGGCGATGACTAATTCTGCTATTTTGCCAACACATTTCTGTGGAAGAAATGCAAAGATAAATTGGTGCCATAACGAAATGTCAATCAAACAAACCCACAATCCATCAGTCAACCTGAAGAGAACCCATTCCTTTCTTTTCAGGGCTTCTGGTTTCAATTGATTAAGCTCTTTTTTTTCTTGAAAGATCCTGTTGGAAGAAGTCTGAATTTTAAATAAGTTTATTCATAAACCCTCTACCACTAGCACAACTTACTAGTAATTGGAGGAAACAATTTGCAAAGACAAATACAACGTTGCAAGGACTGTTTAACCACTTTTAGCCAATAACTGACATTTGGGCTAGATTTGATTAAATCACGCAAATAACGACAAACAGAAGAAAATGTTTAGAATAGTAACTTCCTTGAGCACATAGGCATGGTGCCTAAAGTGGCACATAAGCACACATCAAAGAAAGAATCTGCATAATTAGATTAAAAAAACATCTCCCTAAATCTGCCATAATACACAATCCAAAGAACATGTTCACACACAACTCACAAAGATCATTTCTTCTGTAAGTACTTCCAACACCCAAAGTTTGTAGCTATCTTGGGGTATGTTTCTATTGCTATCGAATAAACTACCTCTTTTCCAAACCTCATTCTTAAGAAATCCTGGTTTAGGATTGGACATCTTATTCTTCAAAAGTTCTTTTGTCCAAGTACTCTTATCTTTTGATTTCTTCTTCTTCTTGCTGCAATCCCTTTTCTTCTTCTATCAAATTTTGTTAGGTCTAAAGATCCAGAGGTGTGCCTTTGGGCAGATGCCATTTTAAAAAACCCAGAAGGGTTGCCAGTCTCTAAACATAGCTCATTTTTCAGAAATGACATGCAGACAGATCCCAAAATTAGTTTGCAGAAGATAGATGGAAATCATATTTATTATCTCATGCTTTTTTGCATTAAATGTAGAGTCTGTCTGAATCAAGGCAATTTTGGGTAGTTAACACTTTGAAAAGGAAAAATAGTAAAATAAAGAAATCATATACTGTACATATGGGGGAAACCACACATAGCCTACCACATGTTGAAGGAAAAGTCTTCATCATGGTTCAGTCCAAGCCAGAAATAAACAACATGGCGACTGCTTTAGAAAGAAGGTTGCAGTTTATTGAAGAGGAGAGCCAGACAGAAAGATGGCTCTGGAAGAAAAGAGTGAGCACATGTAATAGGGAGTGAGTTTTATATCCTCTTGGGCTTTCGTTTGGAATTGTTTCCTGTTCCTGTTTGAGGCTTTGTATTTCCTGTGTCATGTACATTGACCTGAGTCTGAGTGTGCCCCTTTGGTATCTGTGGGTTAATCCTGTTATGTCCTGTCCTAGAGTTTGGGTGGGATATGTAGATTTTAGGTGTCTTTGTCTTCCTAAGCTTCCAGCTGGAGGGCTCCAATCTTCCTGAATGGATTATTACATCTGCATTTCTACAGACCTGGTTTCTGCTTGGAGGAGGGAGACTTGGGGCTATTAAGAAAAACTGGGCATGCTTTTCTGCCTCTTTAAGACCCTTTGAGGAAATATATTCTGCCCTTTTAATATTTCCTTCTCTGGGGGGGAGTGACGTCCCACACACAGAACAACCAGCAAAGTGCCATGTCCATCCTACCCTTGGGAAAACTAGTAGTTTTCAAGGACTTTTGGAAATATCAGTAATCATATACTGTAGATCTCCAGGGTGATGGAGATGAAATATTAATTTCATCAATATTCCATTTTAAATTGAAGAGGTATTCAGGCAGATTCATTAAACACCTGATTAAGAAATATAGGACAGGTCTTGTTATATAAACTGAAAATTAAAATCATATCATGCACTTCAGCTGAAATTAAACTTAGCTATTATTAACTCTAACTGTAACTCTAGAGACCATGTGACTTAAAATGTTGAGAAGAAACAACTTAAAGCTGAGAATAGAATATGTGGCTTGGGCTCCAGTTCATAACCACCAGTCTATAACAATGCTACTGAAATTTCAAGTCATTTAGAAAGCCTGTTGATATTTTTGGTCAGTTTGACTATGATGGTTTTCTCTTTTCTTCAGCTCATAGTCTCTAAAAATGGCAAGGTCTTTAAAAATGTAACTCTAACTTACAGCATTGAAATCACATTAATAACATCTACACAAACCATTATAAATGCCGGGGTTTGTATTTATTAGTAGGTGAGCTAGGAGCCACTTGCTTGGACATGGACAATCAATATCTCTACATGAGTCTTTCCTTTTTGCTACACACCACAGCCCCTCAAGGTTGTTGAAAATTGGTAGTGCCACTTTTGATGCCTGATGGAGGCAGGAAACTCAGCGTAAGCTTACCATGCATATAGAAAGAAAGGAAAATTGTCATGGAAAAGCACAACACTGAGCAGGAAAACCCATTTATTTCAACATTTGTTGAGTCCCAACTTTAGCAGAAAAAGCCCAAATAAGAAATCTGGAGAAACTAGGTGGGTCCTTGTCCCTCTACCTGGGGTCATTTCTGTTGTTAGGCAAAGCAGCCCTTTCAGGAGAGGCAGCAGAGCTGGGGAAGCCCATTGTGAAGGGGATGGAATGTTGATGTAATAATGGGTGTGTACCTGATTAATGTTGGAAGGTTGTGGTTTCTCTACAGTATATTGCAATTCCTTTGTTAGAGCTGCCTTTGGGGTGTGCTGAGAGCTGGTCAGGAGGTTTCTATCCTTTGGTATGGATAGTATTGCAGAGGGCTTTGTCTGTGGTGGTGGTGGGGTGTCTAATGGAATTAGGCAAAGAGGTGAACTGGGTTTCTCTCTCATCATGTGCAAAAGATAGAAAAAAGGATGCACCCTTCATTTTCTTTGTTAGATCTACTTTCTTCAATACACAAACATCTTCTCCTCAACCCAAAATAAACATCATCATCATCCTGTTAGTTGCATCACCAATCTACCCAGTGCAGCCCTCAGCCCTCAATGTAGTTTTCAACAACTGCAATAGATCAAGGGAACAGGATCAAACAGTTCTTTGGGTGTTGCTTAACTCAAGCTTCTGGTGTTTTTGGCAGGGGCTGAATTGGCTAAGGTTTCATTGGCCAAGGTTGTATCTGGAGGCATGTATGACCCATATCAGCTATTGCATGGTATAGAATTTCACTGCAAAATAAAATGGGATAGGAAAGCATCGTTGATTGATCTATTGAATAAATGATTGATCTATTGGTGCCAAGAAGAAGAAAAAATTCTGCCTGAGTAGTGTGGCAGGTGAAAGAAAATAAATAGGTGAAAGAAAAGTGAGAAAAGTGACTGGGCAGAAGCAGAAAGAGGATCTGAAGGCGAGGAAAGAAAGGATTGCAGATAGTATCAGGGAAGAGCTGAATAAGTCAAAGAGGAGTATTCTTCTGTTCTAGATCAGTAAGAATTACTATCTTTACTGCAACCAGGTACATGGAAAAAGATGCAACTACAGCACAATAAACACAATAGGTACTAAAGTTAAAGAATAAATGCCTTTTGAAAATGACCCCATTTGCCTGTTCTTGTTGGAGAATAATACCAAACTATATTGTTGTATGAGGACCTACTTGGCCAGCAACTCCATCATACCTGAACAAAAAGGTGTTATTTGGGGACAGAGCAAAGGCAGTAAGCAGCTATAGCAGCAGCTTTCTGGTTAAGGGGGTCCTGCTTTCTGGGGTTTGTGACTCCTTTAAGCCAGCAATGATTTACTTCAAAGCTTTCATGATATAGGACAGAAGAGAAAGAAGCCTAATGGCCATAAGCAAAACGTCTGACTTGCTGGGCAACCCATGAAAAGGCCTTCTTAACTTTTATAGTTTCAATCTGCTGTTGGAACTGGCTTCCAAACACAAATGTATGTGTTAATATATGTATCTTTCTTATACTTTCTTCTCCTCAGCATAGCATCTAGCTAAGGAATCTTTCGTGAGACCCTCAAATATGAGAGCCACCAGGAATGAGACATTAGTTGGCTAGGTCACACTGTTTCAGTATTTCATTACTTCAGGATATCATAAATCATTTTATGTTTTCATTTCATTATCTATCTGTTAACCACTGACTAAAGGAAATTCTCCTTCATGGATTACTGCCTTGTCGTGGCGAAGGGGCTTGCGTAACTCAATGAAGTTATGAGCTATGCCGTGCAGGGCCACCCAAGACAGACAGGTCATAGCAGAGAGTTCTGACAAAATGTGATCCACTGGAGAAGGAAATGGCAACCCACTCCAGTATCTTTGCCATGAAAACCCCATGGACAGTACTAAAAGGCAAAAAGATATGACGCTGGAAGATGAGCCCCTCAGGTCGGAAGGTGTCCAATATGCTACTGGGGAAGAGCAGAGGGCTAGTACTAGTAGCGCCAGAAAGAGTGAAGCGACTGGGCCAAAGCCGAAAGGACGCTCAGCTGTGGATGCATCTGGTGGTGAAAGGAAAGTCCGATGCTGTAAAGATTTTTTCTCCATAGGAACCTGGAACGTAAGATCCATGAATCAAGGCAAACTGGACGTGGTCAAACAAGAGATGACAAGACTGAACATCGACATCTTAGGAATCAGCGAACTAAAATGGACAGGAATGGGTGAATTTAATTCAGAGGACCATCAGGTATACTACTGCGGGCAAGAATCCCTCAGAAGAAATGGAGTAGCCTTCATAGTCAATAAAAGAGTAGGAAAAGCAATACTGGGATACAATCCCCAAAATGACAGAATGATCTCAGTGTGAATCCAAGGCAAGCCATTCAATATTACAGTAATCCAAGTCTATGCCCCAACCACTGGTGCTGAAGACGATGAAATTGACCGGTTCTATGAAGCCCTACAGCACCTTATAGAATCAACACCAAAAAATGATGTCCTTATCATCATGGGAGATTGGAATGCTAAATTAGGAAGCCAAAAGATAAACGGAATAACAGGCAAGTTTGGCCTTGGAGTACAAAATGAAGCAGGGCACAGGCTGATAGAATTTTGTCAAGAGAATACGATGGTCATAGCAAACACTCTTTTCCAACAACCCAAGAGACGTCTCTACACATGGACATCGCCAGACGGTCAACACAGAAACCAGATTGACTATGTGCTCTGCAGCCAAAGATGGAGAAGCTCTATACAGTCAGTAAAAACAAGACCAGGAGCTGACTGTGGCTCAGATCATGAGCTTCTCGTTGCACAATTTAGGCTTAAACTGAAGAAAGTAGGGAAAAACACTAGGCCACTCAAGTATGAACTAAATCATATCCCTGATGAATATACAGTAGAGGTGACAAATAGATTTAAGGAATTAGATCTGATAGACAGAGTGCCTGAAGAACTATGGACGGAGGTTCGCAACATTGTACAAGAGGTAGCAACTAAAACCATCCTAAAGAAAAAGAAATGCAAGAAAGCAAAATGGCTGTCTGAGGAAGCTTTGCAAATAGTTGAGGAAAGAAGGGAAGCGAAAGGCAAGGAGAAAGAGAAAGATACACCCAATTGAATGCAGAATTCCAGAGAATAGCTAGAAGAGATAAGAATGCCTTCTTAAATGAACAGTGCAAAGAAATAGAAGAGAACAATAGAATAGGGAGAACCAGAGATCTCTTCAAGAAAATTGGAGATATGAAGGGAACGTTTCATGAAAAGATGGGCATGATAAAGGACCAAAATGGCAGGGACCTAACAGAGGCAGAAGAGATTAAGAAGAGGTGTCAAAATTACACAGAAGAACTATATAAGAACGAGCTTAGCATCCCTAATAACCACGATGGGGTGGTCACTGACCTCGAGCCAGACATCCTAGAATGTGAAGTGAAATGGGCCTTAGGAAAGCTGAGCAACAACAAAGCTAGTGGAGGTGACAGTATTCCAGCTGAGCTATTCAAAATCTTAAGACGATGCAATAAAAGTGCTACACTCAATTTGCCAGCAAATTTGGAAAACTCAACAGTGGCCACAGGATTGGAAAAGGTCAGTTTACATTCCAATTCCAAAGAAAGGCAATGCCAAAGAATGTTCAAACTATCGCATCATTGCACTCATTTCACATGCAAGTAAAGTTATGCTTAAAATCCTACAAGCTAGACTCCAGCAGTATGTGGATCAAGAACTTCCAGAAGTACAGGCAGGATTTTGAAGAGGCAGAGGAACTAGAGATCAAATTGCCAACATACGCTGGATTATGGAGAAAGCTAGGGAGTTCCAGAAAAACATCTACTTCTGCTTCATTGACTATGCTAAAGCCTTTGATTATGTGGATCACAACAAATTGTGGCAAGTTCTTAAAGAGATGGGAGTACCAGACCATCTTATTTGTCTCTTGAGAAACCTATATGCGGGTCAAGAAGCAACAGTGAGAACTGGAAACGGAACCACTGATTGGTTCAAAATTGGGAAAGGAGTCCGGCAAGGCTGTATTCTGTCGCCCTGCCTATTTAACTTATATACAGAGCACATCATGAGAAAGGCAGGGCTAGATGAATCAAAAGTTGGAATTAAGATTGCTGGGAGAAATATCAACAACCTAAGATATGCAGATGATACCACTCTAATGGCAGAAAGTGAAGAGGAACTAAAGAGCCTCTTGATGCGGGTGAAGAAGGAGAGTGCAAAAGTTGGCTTGAAACTCAACATTAAGAAAACCAAAATCATGGCATCCGGCCCTCTCAATTCCTGGCAAATAGATGGGGAAGAAATGGAGGTAGTGACAGATTTTATCTTCCTGGGCTCTAAGATCACCACAGATGGGGACTGCAGCCAAGAAATTAAAAGACGCTTGCTCCTGGGGAGGAAAGCTATGGCAAATTTAGACAGCATACTAAAAAGCAGAGACATCGCCCTGCCAACAAAAGTACGTATAGTCAAGGCCATGGTTTTCCCAGTTGCAATGTATGGCTGTGAAAGTTGGACCATAAGAAAGGCTGAATGCAAAAGAATTGAGGCCTTTGAACTATGGTGCTGGAGAAGACTCCTGCGAGTCCCTTGGACTGCAAGGCGATCAAACCGGTCAGTCCTAGAGGAGATCAACCCTGACTGCTCCTTAGAAGGCCAGATACTGAAGTTGAAACTCAAGTACTTTGGCCACCTAATGAGAAGGAAGGACTCACTGGAGAAGAGCCTGATGCTGGGAAAGATTGAGGGCAATAGAAGAAGGGGACGACAGAGAATGAGGTGGCTGGATGGAGTCACTGAAGCAGTAGGCGTGAGCTTAAATGGACTCCAGAAGATGGTAGAGGACAGGAAGGCCTGGAGGAACGTTGTCCATGGGGTCGTGATGGGTCGGACACAACTTTGCAACTAACAACAACAACAAAGGAAATTGCTGAAACAAAACAGTTGCACATGCCTTCTGGAATTCTTCACCACCCCTGGCATATTTCCAGAAGTACTTTGAAACTAAGGCAAATGTATGTGTCCCAGGATAATGTTGCAGATAATGTTGTTTATACAGAGAATTCCCTGAGGATGGGCTCCAGCACGAGTCCGAAACTGCGGAAGACAAAATCTTTTCTCCCGATGGCCCACTCAGATTGGATCCTACTTTAAAACTGATGAAACAAAATCATGGAAGAAAGAGTGTCCCTCTTTCAATACAGAACAGTTGTTTCTGTATTGATACTAGTGAGAGATACTGTTATTTTGATATGATGAAGTCATTCATTCATTCTTAAATTAACAATAGCACCCCTACTTACATGTCCAACAAACATAACCACTCTGTCTTTCTTCTTTCATATGTTTTTCTTCCTGAATATGGCATTTGAACTTGAGAAAACCCAGTGGAGCTAAATAGAATTCTATTTATGTTCTGCTGTATCCACAAACACAGATCTTGTAGGTAGCCAAAAAACAAATCAACAAAATTATACAGTTATGTTGTCTCCCTTAAAATAAACCCCTTCATACCAATTCCCTTCTTCTCAAAATATGATGTGAAAAGATAAGTTTTGAAGGCTGATTTTCTTGCCAGCAGATGGAAACCTTATAGATAATTGTGAGCCTTGGGAAGCATTTATTAAGTGCCAAGAATTGTGAAAGTAAGTAGCATACAAATATTGAAAATAAATAAATAAATAAATAATAAACAAACAAGAGGATGGAGAGAAATGTACTTTTAGACTTGCAAGATTCTGTTAATATATACAATAAAGTAGAATTAACTCATCTGGTTGTGTTTCCTGTCTGGTCTATCTAGTAAAACTGAGACTTCCTGCTTCCTTTTTGTCAATTACTGGAGGTATACATGATCCATAAGGGGCCAAACTAGGGCAGCAATATTCAAAATGCTTGATACTCAAAAATGCAATGGGTGTCTCAACCTTCAACCCAATAACTAGTATGAGATAGTGGTTCACATGTTGGACTAGAAAGTCTGAGGAGCTTCCAATCAAAAATTAAAACAATATCAAAACTGTTATGTCCTGGGCATTGCTGAGTCATTCAGCAAGGCTCAGGAAGGCTGCAGGAAGGTTGCAGAGACCCGGACAGACCACGTGTCTGCCTGGGACCCAGACAGGCTGTCTCCAGCCTTGCGCGCATGTGCGAGGCGGGAGAATGGCCTGCAAGGATTGGCTGTGCATCTCCTTGCACGGGGAGTATAAAAGGGCTTGTTGCCATTGTGTGCTTGCTTCTGTTCTGTGAATGTACCTAATAAAAAGATCCTTTGTTGTGAACCTGCCTCATCTCGATGTCTGCTTTGCGAGAACAGAACATTGGCGACGAAGGTGGGATCCGCCGCATAGGAAGCCTACTACGAAGAAGCTAGGCCTACTCACCTGAAGGCCTGAAGAGAAGAGAAGCGCGGCGTCCAGAAGAAGCGACCGCCTGCCAGTACGAATACGCTGGAGGTGGGCTTGGCTTCATGGGACCCCTTCTCCTTCCTTGCGGCAAGAGACGTCGAAGAGGCTATCGGTCACAACGATGTCCAAACTGGGCCATCTTGTCGAGTTCGACACTTCACACCCAGAACGTTGGAGCGCTTACGCAGCTCGCATTGAGAACTATTTTCGGGTAAATAAAATCCAAGAAGACGGATTGAAATCTGCTACTTTGCTGTGTGTCTGTGGGCAAGAGACTTTTGACATTGCCGAGAACCTTGTAGCCCCAGCACCATTGGAATCGATCGCATATGCCGATCTGAAGAAAATGCTGCGTGAGCATTTTGAGCCCAAGCTGTCTGTAATAGCTTGGAGGCACCAATTCGAGCAGAGGGATCAGCAGCCAGGAGAATCAGCTGCGGACTTCATCGTGGCTCTGAGGCAGGCTGCTAGGCCATGTGCATTCCACGACTTGGAAGAGAGGCTCCAAGATTGACTCGTCTGCGGATTGCGAAGCCGTGAAATGCAACAAAAGTTGTTTGCTAGAGATGATCTCTCCTTCCAAGATGCACTGAGAGAAGTTTCAGCTGAAGAAGCAGCCGGCGGCACGGTGAAGGTCTTGCGGTCGACCAAGAACCCTCCAGTAGCAGTCCCCATCCATCAGGAAGTCGTGTGAGAGGCCTTCGGAGAAGAATCCGAGGAAGAAAAGGTGGACAGACTTCAACTGTCGGCGGAGAGAAGACTGCAAGAACGCAGAGGGCAGACGCCTGCATCCATTCAGTGTTTCGGCCGTGGGGGTCGCCATAGGAGAGCCGACTGCCATTTTCGTTCTGCTGTTTGCCGGGCATGTGGCAGGCAAGGCCACATCACATCAGCCTGCATGAGTTGCCAGAAAAACAGGTCCCCTGAAGAGTTGCCTCTGAAAGGTACCAAGGTCCCCAGCCAACACAGGGTGGGTTTCTGCTACAGGGAGTTCCCCTGGCTATGGAGCTGGACACAGGGTCCGCTCTTTCTATTATTTCAGTGGACACTTTCAATAAGATTTGCTCCCAGAGTGGCTCAAGAGTTAGGCTCAGGCCCTCCAATCTTGTCCTCACTGATTTCCAGAACACACGAGTAAGCGTAAAGGGAGAAGCCACGCTCAGAGTGCAGCGAAAAGGCTCCAATGGTTTATTGGATGTAGTGGTTGTTGGGGGTGATAGAACGAGTCTTATAGGACTCAATTGGTTCGAGGCACTTGGAATCCAAGTGACTGGTCTGAACCAGCTGCAAACAGCTAGCCTTACAGGAGTATGTAAGGAGTTTGCTGATGTGTTCAGTTCAGAACTTGGCTCGTACAAGGGGCCTCCCATTGCATTAAAATTGGATCCAGGCATTACACCCATAAGGGTCAAGCCAAGGAGGGTGCCTTTTGCCCTAAAGAGCAAAATTGGTGCTGAGTTGGACAAGTTGCTCCAACAAGGCATTCTGGAACCTGTGGACTCTAGTCCATGGGAAACACCCATAGTAACTCCACTGAAATCCAATGGGGAAGTCCGAATCTGTGCGGACTATAAATGCACTTTGAATAAGGCTTTACAGCAGCATGCATATCCTGTGCCCATGGTGAACCACATTCTGGCCTCACTGAAAGGAGGGAAGTACTTTGCCAAGCTTGATTTGGCTCAAGCCTATCAACAGTTACCTGTTGATGAGGTGACTGCTGAAGCCCAAACCATAGTCACACACAGAGGTGCGTTCAAAGTAAAGAGGCTGCAGTTTGGGGTCAATGTAGCCCCTGGCATTTTTCAAGGGGTGATGGAGCGAATGCTCAGAGGGATTCCCGGGGTCTGCCCCTATTTTGATGACATCCTCATTGCAGGAGAGTCATCAGGGAACTTGGCTGAAAGGCTGAGGGCTGTCTTGCTGCGTTTCCGTCAAGCTGGGCTGAAACTACAGCAAGACAAATGTAAAATAGGTGTGACATCCACCGAGTTTTTGGGGTTCCGCATTGATGCAGATGGCATCCACCCCGCAGAGTCCAAATTCCAGGCCATCCAACTGGCCCCTAGTCCCCAGTCAAAGATTGAACTTCAGGCTTTTCTGGGCCTCTTGAATTTTTACCATTCTTTTCTCCCCCACAAGGCTGCTGTGGCTGAGCTGCTACACAGGCTCTTAGACAAACAGGCTCCCTGGGCATGGACAAAAGTCCATGAGGAAGCCTTTACAAAAGTCAAGGCTTTGCTATCCTCCAATGCTGTACTGGCTCACTTCAATGAGCAGTTGCCTGTGTGCATCGCATGTGATGCTTCCCCTTATGGGGTAGGAACAGTGCTAAGCCATCTCAAGGAAGTTGGAACTCAGGTTCCTGTGGCCTACTATTCTAGGACCCTCTCATCTGCAGAGCGGAATTACGCGCAGATTGACAGGGAAGCCTTGGCAATAATCTCAGGCATCAAGAAATTTCATGATTTCTTGTATGGACGCCATTTCACGGTCTATACCAACCATAAGCCTTTGCTACGGTTGTTTACAACCAACAAACAAACTCCTCAGATTATATCTCCTAGAATGCTGAGATGGTCTATCTTCTTAGCAGCTTATGATTACACCCTGGTTCACAAACCAGGTACTGAGATGGGCCATGCTGATGGCCTAAGCAGGTTACCTCTTAAGCAAATAGAGGCAGACCCTGCCCCTGTTGTGCATATTCTGTCTATTCAGGACTTACCAGAATCTCCCCTCAATGCTAGGGATGTGGCTGCAGAAACTGCCACTGATCACACGCTTGCACGCGTGCTGACATGTGTGTTGTCAGGATGGCCTGACACGTGTCCTGGTACTGCTTTCCAGAGTTTCTGGTGCAGGAAGCACAAATTGTCCACATTCAAAGGGTGTATCCTGTGGGGCAACCGAGTAGTCATCCTGGCCTCATTGAGGACTAGAGTCTTGCTCTCTCTTCATGAGGGACATCCGGGAATAGTGAGGATGAAGGTGCTTGCGTGCAGCCATCTTTGGTGGCCTGGCCTCAATAAGGACATCGAGGCCCAGGTTCAGGGATGTCAAGTGTGCCAGCAATCATGGCCAGAAATGCCCCAGTCCCCTGTACATAGGTGGGAGGAGACACTCACTCCATGGTCACGTGTCCATATAGATTATGCTGGGCCCTTTCAGGGGCAATTCCTCCTCCTCCTTGTGGATAGCCATTCCAAGTGGCTAGAGGTTGTTCCTGTGTCCTCCACTACTACTGCCAGGACCATCCAGGTGCTCAGAGGAATCTTCGCGTCTCATGGCCTTCCTGATGTTTTAATATCAGTCAATGGTCCACAATTTACCTCTTCTGAGTTTCAGGCATTTCTCCAAGCCAACATGATCCGGCATGCCACATCTGCTCCTTTTCATCCTGCCACCAACAGTCAGGCTGAACGCATGGTACGCACCACGAAAGACATCACTCAAGGACCCTGAGATCACAGGTTAGCTGATTTTCTTCTCACACACCGCACCACACCATGCACAGCTACTGGAAAGAGCCCTGCTGAACTCCGCTGGGGTTGCAGACTTATCACAAAGCTGGACAGGCTTCACCCAGACCGGGTGGCTTCACAGGTGTCGCAGCCGCGGGCACCTAGGAGACTTCAAGTAGGTGATCCCGTTTGGACCAGGAACTATGGGCAGGGGCATCTCTGGGTACCTGCTGTAATCTCTAAAGTCTCTGGGCCTCTGTCATACGAAGTGGTCTTGGATGATGGGCGTGTCCTAAGGCGCCACATAGACCAGCTGCATTGGCGGATGCCAGGCCGGCATTCCTCCCCTGACTGCTCTCGGGGGGGAGGGGGACCCCAATTACGATTGTGGATCACAGTCTCTCCAAGCAGGGGAGTCTCCAAATGTTCCAGATGAGGGTCTTGCCATGGAGGCGGATCCTGACTCTGGCATAGAAGCAGGGAGTTCTGCCATGGAGGCGGCTCCTGACTCTGGCAGAGATCCCTGGCTTAGGGCAAATGGCCGTAAATCGGCTACTCAGGGCACTCCTGCTGCTGGCCTTGGGCCTGAAAGACATTGCTCCCAAGGGGAGTTCCAAGGGTTTTTGGGGAACTCCATCCCACCAAGGAAATCTGGTTTGGGTTTAGCGGATCCAGCCAGTCAGCAGTTAGGGGGAACCCCTGAGTATTCTGGGCAACAAAGTCCTGGTTTGTCGTGCGCAGACCGGGAGCAAGCACTCCAGGCACCCAATTCACTTCCCCCAAATGTCATCACACCCGTCCCTACTATGGATCCATGAAGATCTGGGCAGATTAAGGCCCCACCTAAATATTTGCAGGAGTATGTGAGATCCTGCGAGGCCCATGTTATCTAAGAGTGAGAGAACGTGGATTGACCTTGAATCCCACTGAGACCAGGTTACTCGGGGTACGGGGAACAGCCAGGCTGCCATTTGGACTAAATGTGACATGGTACTGGTTATTGGCTGGGACGGCATTGTCCAAGCCAAGGGGGGAGGGGTGTTGTGTCCTGGGCCTTGCTGGGTCAATCAGCAAGGCTCAGGAAACCTGCAGGACAACTGCAGAGACCCGGGCAGACCACGTGTTTGCCCAGGACTGGTTGTAGAGACCCGGGCAGACCACATGTCTGCCCGGGACCCAGACAGGCTGTCTCCAGCCTCGTGCGCATGCGTGAGGCAGGAGAATAGCCTGCATTCATTGGTTGAGCCTCCCCTTGCAGGGGAAGTATAAAAGGGCATGTTGCCATTTTCTCGTTTGCTTCTGTTCAGTAAATGTCTTCAATAAAGAACATCTTTTGTACCAACTGCCTCGTCTTCATGTCTGTGTTGCAAACAGAACAGCCGCCATTTCACGGTCTATACTGACCACAAGCCTTTGCTGGGGTTGTTTACAACCAATAAACAAACCCCTCACATAATATCTCCTAGAATGCTGAGATGGTCAATTTTCTTGGCAGCTTATGATTACACCCTGGTTCACAAACCAGGCACAGAGATGGGCCACGCTGATGGCCTGAGTAGGTTACCTCTTAAGCAAATAAAGGCAGACCCTGCCCCTGCTGTGCATATTCTGTCTATTCAGGACTTACCAGAATCTTCCCTCAATGCTAGGGATGTGGCTGCTGAAACTGCCACTGATCACACGCTTGCTGACATGTGTGTTGTCAGGATGGCCTGACACGTGTCCTGGTACAGAGTTCCAAAGTTTCTGGCGTAGGAAGCATGAATTGTCTACATTCAAAGGGTGTATCCTGTGGGGAAGCAGAGTAGTCATCCCAGCCTCATTGAGGACTAGAGTCTTGCTCTCTCTCCATGAGGGACATCCGGGAATAGTGAGGATGAAGGCGCTTGCGCGCAGCCATCTTTGGTGGCCGGGACTTGATAAGGACATCGAGGCCCAGGTTCAGGAGTGCCAAGTGTGCCAACAATCACAACCTGAGATGCCCCAGGCCCCTGTACATAGGTGGGAGGAGACACTCACTCCATGGTCACGCGTACACATTGACTATGCTAAGTGGCTAGAGGTCGTTCCTATATCCTCCACTACTACTGCCAGGACCATCCAGGTGCTCAGAGGAATCTTCGCTTCCCATGGTCTTCCTGATGTTCTAGTATCAGACAATGGTCCCCAATTTACCTCTTCTGAGTTTCAGGCATTTCTTCAAGCCAACTTGATCCGGCATGCCACGTCTGCTCCTTTTCACCCTGCTACCAACAGTCAGGCTGAACGCATGGTGCGTACCACCAAGGACGCATTAAAGAGAATCACTCAAGGACCCTGGCATCACAGGTTAGCTGATTTTCTCCTTGCACACCGCACCACACCCTGCACACCTACAGGAAAGAGCCCAGCTGAACTCCGCTGGGGTCGCAGACTCATTACGAAGCTGGACAGGCTTCACCCAGACCGGGTGGCTTCATAGGTGTTGCAACCGTGGGCACCTAGGAGACTCCAAGTGGGTGACCTGGTTTGGGCCAGAAACTATGGGCATGGGCATCTCTGGGTACCTGGTGTTGTATGTAAGGTCTCTGGGCCACTGTCCTACGAAGTGGCCTTAGAAGATGGTCGTGTGCTTAGATGCCACATAGACCAACTGCGCTGGAGGCTTCCTGGCCACGTTTCCTCCCCTGGCTCTGCTCTCGGGGGGGGGGACCCCAATTATGATTGTGGGCCACAGTCTCTCCAAGCCTCCAAATGTTCCAGAGTCTTGCCATGGAGGCGGCTCCTGACTCTGGCATAGACTCCGGGAGTTCAGCCATGGAGGCGGCTCCTGACTCTGGCAGAGGTCCCTGGTTTGGGGCAAATGGCCGTAAATTGGCTACTCAGGGTACTCCTGCTGCTGGCCTTGGGCTCGAGGGACAGTGCTCCCAAGAGGAGTCCCAAGGAATTCTGGGGAACTTCACCCCACCAAGGGACTCGGGGAACTCGACCCCAACAAGGAACTCTGGTTTGGGTCTAGTGGATCCAGCCAGTCAGCAGTCAGGGGGAACCCCTGAGTCTTCTGGGCGACAAAGTCCTGGTTTGTTTTGCGCAAACCAGGAGCAGGCACTCCAGGCACCTATTACAAATCCCACACCTAAAATTACACCTGCACCTAATCTGGCTCCACGGAGATCAGAGCGGGTCAAGGGTCCTCCTAAATATTTAAAGGAATATGTCAGGTCCCTGTCCACTACACAGGAGGGTTATTAGCCCGCACTATATCAGGAAGTAAACAACAATTATAGTGCTGCGGTGCCCATATTTTCAAAGAGTGAAAGAACGTGGATGCCACAGGAAACTGAAGGGAAATAGGTTGGCAGGAGTAAGGTTGACCGTATAATATGCCAACCGGCCAACCATGTGTGTGTGTATGATGTTAAACAATATGCATAGTATTGTTTAATCCAAGAGGGGAGGGGTGTTATGTCCTGGGCCTTGCTGAGTCATTCAGCAAGGCTCAGGAAGGCTGCAGGAAGGTTGCAGAGACCCGGACAGACCACGTGTCTGCCCAGGACACAGACAGGCTGTCTCCAGCCTTGCGCGCATGCACGAGGCGGGAGAATGGCCTGCAAGGATTGGCTGTGCATCCCCTTGCACGGGGAGTATAAAAGGGCTTGTTGCCATTGTGTGCTTGCTTCTGTTCTGTGAATGTACCTAATAAAGAGATCCTTTGTTGTGAACCTGCCTCGTCTCGATGTCTGCTTTGCGAGAACAGAACAAAAACCATCTGAAATCTATAAAAAACAAACATTTAAATTCATTACATGTGTTAGTCATTACCTCTTAGTTCATGCCACCCCACAGGATCATGGCTGTGGAAAAATATGGAGAGGTGTGGAAATATATATTCTATTCAGATCTGAATCAGCCAACAGTGCTTTAAATGCTAGCCAGGCATCCTTTCTTTACTGGTTGGCTTAAAGAAACAGTGCGTTTTCCTGGACTTATTTGAGAGCTATTCCGGAAGATACATGTATGAGTGAAAGAGACATTAAGGGAGAGTTGTGACTCTTATGATTCTATAGGAACATTTAGAATTGAGGAAGGAAATTAATGGTGAGCCAATAAACATGTTACAAGAGTGATATAACTGACCACAACACCCATTTCCTGTCCATGCTGCACCAGTTATACGTCTGCAGTTTCAACTGATATCTAATTATAGGAAGAGAGTATTTCTTTGTGGACTTGTTGGAAGCATTATAAATATATTCACTATGTTTTTTTAATGAACTGCTTCTACATCGCCAGATCATCTAAACTTCTCTTTACTCAATTACTTCAGTTTAGTATATCTGACTCTGATGGTGTACATTTTTTGAGCGAGAGGGCTGAGACTTTGCTTCAGACATTAAGTGGGACCGACTTTTCCCTTCTCAAAGCCAGAGAGGTCTTTTTCAAGCATATCAAATTGTCCACAGTTCTCCACAGGTCCTAGCTTCTAAATTTTAAACTCCATTTCTAGACAACGAAGGGATAACCCCGGGAGAATGTCACCATTCATTTTGTGAATGTGCTCATACATACACGCTTCTTTTCTTTTGTGTTCAGGGTAAGTAAGAATAGTCCCAAAGCTGTGGTGAGCCAAGAAGCCCGAGTCACTGAGTATTCTTTCCCTGGTCTTCCTGCAGCATTCCCACAACTCATACATGGTCTATGCTGGGCCTCCCCCACCTGCTGCGGGATCCCCATGCTCCTTATGTGGGACTCCCTCTGCTTCCCACTTAATGACCTATGCATCTTACAACAGCAACCATACATGCCAAAATTGCGGTCACCAAGCAATATGGTCACAGAACCTGATGCTTTACAACTGCATTGAAATTCCAGTCCCAGCTGTAGTCATAAGTCAAGGACTACCTGTACAGCCAATGCAAAGGAGACTAGGAATTATGATTCAGCAATGTCTGGAAGTTCTTTGGTTCATTGTCGTCCATCTACTACTGTTCTGGTCAAATTGTGGATGTTAGAGCCTACAGTGAAAGTCTAAGGGGAAGTGGGGAGGGATGAAAGGCCAAATAGGCAAGACCTAGATTGGGGACAAGGGTTGTTTCTTTAGAAGAGTTTTGAAAGTGTAGAAATAAATATGAATAACAGTAAACCTGAGACTATTTGATGTATTGTATATGTTTATTCAGATATTATTGTAGTTTTACACTCAAGAGATCACAAAATATATTTAGCTTAGACAGAAAACAGAATCAGAATAAAACTAACTCGATTTTTAGTTATGAATGGAAGACAAAGCAGCTTGCTGTGTCCTCAAGTTTAAATTTCATAATCAGAAATCGGAAAGTGCCTTAAGCAAGTCATCCACTGAAGCTAATACATTCAGAAACAACAACAAAGTTAGTAGCGGGTTTTACTGCACTCTTCAATTGAAACCATTGGTTTTTTTTCTGTTTTTATTTAACAGAATATATATCTCACATTTCTTCTATCGCAGATCTATTGTACACATATTAATATTAGCTAATTAATTATTGGGACATTGATAGGATCCAGGCCTGCTTTATGAGATTTCAAACTTTGTATGGGATGTTTCTATTTTTTTTTTAAAAAGTACACATTATCAAACTCAAAGAGGTTCCAAGGTTCTCTGCTTGAGGCTTAATTTGTCGGAGTTGGTTTTAGGAGTCACTAACCCCCTCCTCCCCATTTCCTTTGCTTCCTGTATGTCAAGCTCCCTATAGTTAAGGGCTCTGTGTCACAAGGAACATTCAGATTTGTGTTCTTTGGATTCCACACACATATCAATGTAAAGGGTTTTTTTTTACCTCAGCAGGCAAATAAAAATTGTATCTCACAATTTGCTCTTTCTTAAGAGAGGAAATAATTTGTTAGCCAAGTTGAGAATGGAATTTGGAATGCAGAAGTCTTGGTCACTTACAACAGATGGAAATATATTTTTTAACGTAGCAGCACCTGTTATTTATGGTGAAAAAAGTTTGCCAGCAAAAAGAATGCTCTTGGTGGAATTATGTTTTATAACAAACAATGTGGGGCGATTCACGTTAAACTCAGGATTAATTGGTAGACTTATAGGAATTGCAACTGCAGCAGTAACAGCAGCTGCTTCGGTACCTTCTTCGTTCACTTCAATATAGGCTTTATGACGGACCTGAGATACGACCAGGTCCCGACTCCCAGATATGCCAGATAAATCAGCTTTGTGTGCAGTAAACACATCCTTCATTCCCATCTTTCTTAAAGTTGGAATGAGCAAATATTCTTCTTCCACCTTGAATTTTGGCAGCAAAATCCTAATCACTGTGTCCTGCATGCTTGTTGAACTGGTCCATTCTTGAAATTTTTCATAAGTGAGTTGCCTCACAATCTGTCAGGTAAAAGGGAGACATGAATGAAAAATGTATTTGGAAAAAGGGATCGAGAAAGACCAAAGTATGATTTCCTGTTGCTTCCTATTGCAGCATTATTCCTTCAGAATAAACATTTTCAGAATAAGTAAATAGCAAATATATCTGCAAAAAATATTACTTTCTTTAAAAAAAATTTCAGGATAGTTTTAATGAAGGGAAAGAAGGGAGGTTAAAGACACTTAGCAGCACATACCCATATCAAGGCTAAAATGAATATCTTAGCTCTGCAATCTTTACTGCATTGCCCAGGGATGGAAAATCTGCTTCAAAACCAGGGATGAACATCTATAGGAGCAAGCCAAACTCCGAAATTGAAGAATCCCTGCCCTAGTTGCTTTCTTTCTCACTGAAGTTTGGGAGGCCAAGAATTGCCCACATCTGTTTGGAAGTTGCCACAGAGTGGGGTTTTTTTTGTTTTGTTTTTTAAAAAAACACTTTTTTTTTTCTTAAACTCCATTCCAAATATGAGAAAGATAGGGAAAAATCATAATTAACATTTGAGAGCCTCTTAAGAATATATGATCAAAGGCCTTTCTTAGCATTAAAAATATTCAAAAACATCAAGTTCATTTAAATCTCTTTCTGAATGATTTCAGAACTCAAATTACCTCTTGTGTAGTCCCATTCTTGTCTGGTAGAAACATGTACATACTTAGGCTTCCCTTATCATAGGGAAGCTCAAGCACTTCCATCGGTGGGTTTGTTATTTTAGCGTAGTTAAATCTGCCCTTTTGAGCCATCATTTGCACTTTTTTGCTGTGCTCCTATAACAAATAAAGCAATGCTTACCATAATGCAATAACAATATGAGAAATCATAACATGAAATGTTGACTGTAATCGCCAGATATAATGTAAGATTTCCATTTTCAGACCCTATTGGTGCAGGAAGAAGCTCCTTGTATAAACAAGGATTTTATGTTTCAACAAAGTGGTTTTTTATGTGTTCAACAAAGTGGTTATTTTCAGCTGTTTAATTCAATTGTGCAGCAACTGATACATTTCCATTCTCTTGGGTTTTTCAGATACTATATACCTTACTAGTCCAAAAGTCTGCTTCGTGTGTCTCCTTGGAATTGAATTGACACATCCACTTTCCTTTGAAATATATAGCATTTATCAAGATCATTGCAGTGCTTTTGTCAATCGAGTCAGGAGGAAACAGATTCTTGATTTTACCTTTTCAAAAAGTAAAAACATTAAAAATGTTAGCGGTAGATGACAGATGTTTATCAGCAATACACTTTTTTCCACAATGCATTTTTTTGAGTAGGAATACTGAAAAAAACATTAAAATACCAATATAATCCAAACATTCTTTGGAAACAAAGAATGAATGAAAGACTAAAACAAGCTGAAATCTTTTCTACCTTCATACATGATGGGTACAAAACCCTCATCCTAAAATTATAGGATCAGTCACATTTCTGACCCTGTGGAAGTGGAAAAATACAACTTTGGATACACAGTGGATCAGGAAAGACTCCAGGTCTTGAGCTTCTCCAGAGAATCAGATTTGTTTGTTTGTTTGTTTGTTTGTGTGTTTCTGCATTACATCAGGAATATCAAATGATTATTCTTGGCTATGCAAATGAACATGTTGGGTAGCACTGGCTAAAATATCTTTTTTTTAAAATAAGGACCACCCATGAATTCAGAAATGACATTTTGACTTTGAGAAATGTACATGTTTTAGAGGCATGGAGCAACTACATGATCATATGCAATCTTCATGATGCAATATTCAAGGACTAAATATTCTGCTTTTCTGCCATTCGCTGTGGGAAATCCAGTGAGCCTTCCTAACTGACCAATGGCAACGAAAATGAAGATTAACCAATGCATTCTTACCATTTGTTTTGCTTTCAACCCAGGAATTAATTTTCTTTCTAACTTCCTCAACGGCGTTCGCAAAATCAGCTCTTTCTAATTCTGCATGATAAAGCTCTTTGGTGCACTCTATGTATTGCTGCACAGATTGAAAGAGAACATATCAATATGTTAATTCCCTTATCATCATCATATACACCCAGTCAGCAATTGTAGTTGGTACTGGATATTTACCAGATTGGATGGCAGCACCTAACCAACTTTGACTGACCCCCCCCCCCCAAAAAAAAAATTAATTAGGATCAGAATCAGTAGGGTATGCTGGGAAGTTGAAAATCATCTCAGAGAAACTGTATTGTTTTTTAGAAACATTGCATAGATGACAGTTGTATGTAGCTCAAAGAAAACATTATTGCTAATGTGATCCCTCTTTTGACTAACCACTACTTTAACTATTTAATAATGTAAATATGTAAATTCTCATGGGAAAGAAAAGGAAAACAAGATTTTGTTCAGGTACCCCACCATCTACTTTGACTATCTATGCCTACTTCTAAGGATGGAGAAATAAATCTTACTTGCGCCCTCAATAGGTCAGTGTTTCACATAGAGTGAAAGGGATGGGGAGTTTCTTGCTCACCTGGAAAAATTCATAAACATTCGATCCATACAGCCGGCTGGCTATGCTCAATGTATAGTTTTTAGCTGGTTGGTTAATGGCTGATAGGAGTTCCTTGAACTGGTTGTGAGGTCCACCAGGTTTGTCACACTGAGCCTTCAAGAATCAAAGGACAGGACATTACATTCATAGGCACGCATTTTGCCCACTATTCCAAGGCGTTTACACCAAATGCTGAGATACGTGTGTGTGTGTGCGTGTGTGTGTGCGCCCGTATGTACTGTACTGTATATATATGTGTGTATACATTTGTGTTTGTATGTGTGTGTAGAATTAGGGATAAAATGAAATTTAATGAAAAGTCTCTTACAAGCACGTTTGTAGACATCCTGGATCCTGTGATTTTATCAAAATGAAGGACCTGCAATACAAAATAGATGGGAGGTTGTGATCTACGTCACCATATCCTTCTATCATAATTCAGTTTCCTTGGAAGTTCCTAGATGAACTTGGAAGGGACTGTCTTTAAGAGTATTTGAGTTCTAATAGATACCACACATAGGCCAACATTCTTCCACATGATATTTCCAAATGTTTGGGTCACAATCTCTACCACCCCAATTAATCTGACTTATCATCAATAGCAATAGCATTTAGAGGTTGGGGAGGGGAATCTAGTCCAAGTCATCTGAGGGCAAGAATTATGATTTTTATTTTTCTGAATTTTTTTTTTTTAATGACACTTCAGCTTGTCAATTAAAGTTATGAGTTCCGGATGCACTTTCACTTTAAGAACTTCTCAATTTCTTTATTACTAACTCTCAAACTTCTCTGGGCAGATTCTTGTTCAGGAAAGCATATATGCTCTCTTTAATCCTTAAAGAAGATTTATTATCTGAGACGATGGACAGGATGGTATCATCCCACAATTACTATACAGGAAATATGCTTACGTTACTTCAACACTGCTGATGGTGTAGCATCTTTTGTTGTGACTGAAAAACAGACAAGCTTAGAAATTACAGATATTGATTTGTAGCACACCAAGCTCTCTTTTCCAGCTTCTGTCTATACACCTTGTCTCTTATTATTTTCTGCCCTAGTAATCTTAAATATGTGTATCTATCTCTGCTGCATTAAGAAAGCAGTGGTAATTTTCCAATACACAGCTTTTGAAAACTGTCCTTCTGTGTTACTTTTTTAGCTGGATTGTTCTTTTGCTTACAATATACCTCTCTATACCACATTGCATCACCCACAGGAAACTGGACATTGTTTTTCCTTGAAGACGTGAACTGAAGAAGCTTTTTGGATGAGAAGTTAAACGTCTTCAAGGGAGAAAAAAGGTCCAGTTGCTTTTTGAAAAAGCACCTTTGGGACAACCATGACCTAGATAACTGAGAATCCCCATAGACGCATTGCATCACCTTACACCAGTGGTGGAGAACCTATGGCACGGGTGCCAGAGGTGGCACTCGGAGCCCTCTCTTGGACACACGTGCATTGCCCCAGCCTTGCCTCCCCCTGCGACCCCCTCCTCACCAGCAGCCCCCCTGGAGGAGTCACCCCTGAGCATGGCCCACGTGGAGCAGCGCAGCCAAGGACATGGCAGCCAGGCAGCGTAGACAAGACTCTGCCCTCATGCCCCATCGCGCACAGTTGATGCTGTGGGGCGCAGGCAGAGGGTGTGGCCGCCATGGCACTGCTGGGCTGCCTGGACAATCTGCGCTGGGCCCTGGAGGCGGTGAGTGGCCCTGCGGGCAGGTGGGGGAGGGGCAGGCGGTGGAGTGGGGGGCGGGGCCAGTGTTTGGGCACTCGGTCACTAAAAGGTTCGCCATCACTGCCTTACACCATAGTGCACTATATTCCTGAATAATGGTTTTCCTATTGCAAAGAAATACATAGCTTTTCTTACACTTTGCTGGATGGACTTTCTCAGGCTCTGTATACAGTACAATTTAAGAATTTGTTGTATGAAAAGGAGTCTTGGAAATGCAGTTGGGATGTGGCTGTGACCCAGGAGCAATTCTACATAATTCAGATCAGAATTTTAACTTCAGATGCTCAAAGGGAAAGTCATCAGTAGAAAATACTTGCTGATTATCATGATTCCTACCTTTTCCATTTCATCAGCAGTGTCACCCCTAGCACCAGAATAGACCATAGCTAAAGCTGCTGAGATACTAAGTGGAGAGAAAAAGATGTTTTTATCATATTGCTCTCCTTCTATCCTTCTTAAGAAGTCCACAGCAAATCTGGTGTTTGCTTCAGCAAGGCTGTCCATGGTGGAAAATAGTACCTAGAAAAATTTGAAATCATTGTTAAGCTTTCTATAACTTAATTTATTACTTCTTAAAGCTACTAAATCTTGGCTGAATGATTGAATAGGAAAAGAAAAAAACCTAATTAACCAATAATGCTGTTTTCTCACTGCAGAAATAGAAAACTGTGATTTCAAAGAATTTTTGTATGGCTCAGCACGATGAGTGACCTCAGCCAATTGAGAATTATGTTCATCTGTTGTCACACTTAGTTGTAAAATAAGGTTATATGGATGAATCTTGAAGTTACACACCATGGTTCTTGTATTTGGTGTTATTGATAGAAAAGAGAGATTTGAAGCATTTAGCTCTAAACACAGTTTACATCTGAAGCATTCAGCACTCTTTTGCACAATCACAATTTGTCATTAGGTTTAAACTAGCAAGCTACCACTTGTTTAAACCCTTTTTATCTTTCAAAAGATACTTTATTTCTTGCAAATTTTAGTAGTAAATCATAGCTGATGGCACAGCTAATCTTCCAGAAGTTTAAAAAGGATTTTTGTTAAAAAATAAAATAATTGATCCTGCTCACTGTAGGATTGCTGCGAAATTGAAGATGTAATTTTTGTTTTACTATAGCGTGAATTCTAGGAAGAATCACATTACCTATTGCTGAGTGCTCCATAATTCATGGGTCTGCAATCGCACCATTTTTTCCCATTGGAGCAGTTTACACTCAAGTAACATTCAAGTCAAGTCAAGCCAGTCAATCAATCAATATGCCATGTTTGGCGACGTTTCGACGAAGTCTCATTCGTCATCTTCAGGCTGGTGTTTCTTCGGCCTCGTGCTTCGCCTCGTGCTTCTAGGAGCAATGTTCCTAGAAGCACGAGGCCGAAGAGACACCAGCCTGAAGATGATGAATGAGACTTCATCGAAACATCGCCAAGACACTTCCAATTTTACACCGGAGAAACCCGAATTACCAAAGACCTACATACAAGCACCCGTGAAAACCTCAGAAAACAAATATATATATATATATATATATAAATACCTGTACAATAGAAAGATGGATGAAAAAGAGGGTCCCACCACTATAATTTGTCCAAGAGGAACAGCAATCCGTTACCAGATCTGGAATGGAAACAAAAGAATTCCATCCACTTTTTATTTTATATATAGTCATCACCTTTACATTAGTTTCCTGGCATTAGTTGAATATAGATGTAGAAATAAATAGGATTTCAAAAGTTCTTTTTTTTATATTTTTCATGTCACTATGAATCTTGGTTGAATAATCCAGGATATTGCTTGTAAGTTGTGCAACTTTGTCTTGGGGAAGGATTAGCTAACTTCCCAAACAGTAATACATTATTTTATTTTGGCTTTTTGAAACTCTTCCTTTAGTGACCACAGCCTGAGTTATAAAAGAAGGGCAAATCAGCATGCACACTTGCCTTGCTAAAGACCCAAACCATACTGTAACAATTTGGTTTATTGTCAACTTTATCCAACAGAACACTTTGAAATTTGGGAAGGCAATGGTTGAATCCACCAAATCCTTATGAAACTATGAGGATTACCTTCAAGACCTAATTTGTACATAATATAGTATTTTTTTTCTATATGTTCACTAATACCAAGAAAGGAAATGTATTGAAAAACACTTTAAAATGCCAACAGATATGGGTCTGAAATATGCTGTCAACAGTGCATATAGTGAAATGTTCAAACATTTTCATTTTAATATTTAAATACTTTTACATCATGCAATCAGTTTACAACCATCTTAGATAAGGCAAGAAAACTTAATTCCCATTTTGTCTAAACTAGAAAACAAGATAGCCTACCTAGACCAAGATTATTTCAACTATCTTCAAGTCAGAATTTAATATTCTGGATTACTACAAAGCTGGCAATTCCATTTTCCCAGTTGCAATGAACTGAAGTTTTCCAGAGAGCAAGTATTACTGGAACTGGAAGCTATAAGTCAGTGGTGGCGAACCTATGGCACGGGTGCCAGAGGTGGCACTCAGAGCCCTTTCTGTGGGCACGCGCGCCATTGCCCCAGTCCTAGGCCTTCAGCTGGGTTTTATAAAATCTTTTCGTTTAGGCCTCCGCCGCTGTGTGCAAAAAAAAAAAAGGTTCAATCAGTCAATTTCAACTTCTCATGGGAAAAAAAAGAGCTTGCAAAGTTGGAATTGATTGATTGAACTTTTACCACAGAGTCTGCTGTTACCACCGCAGCCACGCCCACTCAATGGGCCATGCCCACCCAATGGGCCACACCCACCCGGCACTCGACGATGCCATAAGTGGGTTTTGGGTTGCAATTTGGGCACTCAGTCTCTAAAAGGTTCGCCATCACTGCTATAAGTTATTGAACAGACTTACATATTCAGAAAGTAAACAGTCCTAGACTCTTAATTTTGCCATCTAGTGATATCTAAGAATACTTTTGTTGTTCTGCTAGCACATTACAGATATCTTTGGCTTATGAGATACATCACAATAAAAAAATGATACATAATAAGTAACTTTTGATTCTACAAATTTTAATAGTATTTACATTGTACTGAGGAATTATGGTAATCAGATAAATGATCAGAATCCAAGTACTGGATTTATTCAAATCTTGACTTGGGAAGTGTTATAAGGATGGGAATTACAAACTGTAACTGAGGCAAATTGAATGTATACAATTCTCTAAATTTGTATGATGATGTTAATGTCATAGCCTAATGTATACTGTAAGAGGTTTTCTATTCAATAGCTAAAGCTGATTTATTTTGGCTGAGCTGCAATCCATTCAGGAATGCTGTGTAGTTGGTTCTTCATTTAAAATGGCTAAGATAACCTCTGTGGATTGTTGAGGTAATTTCTTTTCCCTTCTCGGAAACTCCTGCCTACTGGCAGGTTCAAATATCTCCTGATCTCTTTTTCCTCCTTGCAGAGTTCAAATGTGATGGCATTTCTCTATCCACCAGTCTTACATTTTAATCAGGGGGACAATTGGGCAGCAGATAATTGATGGTAGATTAGAGATAGATGGACGGACGGATGGACAGACAGACAGACAGACAGGGAAAGCATTGAATCCATTTAGTGATCTATGTATTTCCCTGAGACTGTCAGTCCTACATGGCAGACCAGATTAGGAAACCAATGCCAGGTAATTCAGTACTACTGTTAGTGTAACAGCTATGGCAACAGAATATTGCCAGTCTGAATATGCTATTCCCTCTCTTATTTTCATGTGAACTAAGGAAGGACTTGTTTGAGATGTTTTCTCAAATTACTTGCCTTGATAGGGCTCCTCCTCCTGTCGTTCAAGGCTATTCCCTTCCCTCTAGACTAGCAACCTTGCAGCCACCCCATTGTCTTTATTAATTTCCAGGAACCCAAAACTGGGAGCCACACATTTTTTTATATGATCAAACTAAACTATTTTGGCAAAAATAGTAGATGGAGTATGGCAGTGCAGTTTAATATGAAGCCGTATTTGATTAAGTCTGATTTTAAAAGGTTGCTCCTATTCTTATCCTGTGTTTCTACTTTGGAAAGCATGCAATTAATGTGATCTGATATAGGAAGGCAAAACCTGTTACCTCTTGTGGGGAAAACATCTGTTAAGGATTTTTGCAAAACAAACAAAACCACATATTTGGGCAAGCACAACTTATAGCCAGCAAAAGTGGCTCCAGTTTCCAATTTATTGAGAATGAGAATGGCAATACCGGGTATAGGGAGAAGCTGATCCAACTGGCAATCAGAAGTTTGATATATCAGAAAGATAAAGCAATAACATTTAAACACAAAAACAGGACTCAGAACAAAGCTTTGAGGAGGACTATATGAGAGAGAGAGAGAGAGAGAGAGAGAGACAGAGAGAGAGAGAGAGAGAGAGAGAGAGAGACAGAGAGACAGAGAGAGAGAGAGAGAGACAGAGAGAGAGAGACAGAGAGACAGAGAGAGAGAGAGAGAGAGAGAGAGATTCTGGCAAATAAAGTATACCTTATTTTATTGTGCATTCAATATTGTTATTTCATCTTACATTTATCCAGTACTCCCTTATTATTTCCTTATTGCTTTTTTGGGGGGGGGGATTTTTAAATTATTATTATTATTATTTTACATCTGAATTTGATGATTCCAGGCTATGTAGCAACTTTCATTCAATCTCAGACATGATTCTAAATTCTATATGATTTTAATTTTAATCTCTGCTTATTAATTATTGTTCGCCATTTTTTTCTGCACATCATTGTTCTTATGGATTAGAACAATGAATTATTATTAATATATACCCGTGGTGGCGAACCTATGGCACGCGTGCCACAGGCGGCATGCAGCGCCCTCTCTGTGAGCACGCGCGCCGTCGCCCCAGTCCTAGGCCTTCAGTCCCGTCCATGAGCAACCTGCATCAATACCCGCACAGGGTAAGGTTGCCGCGCCCCACCTCCCCAAGCATTTTTTTTACTAACCTGCCTTTCAGCTGCATTCCATTTCTCCGTTCGCTTCTCAGCCTTTGCCGTGTGTTTGTGGGACTATCGGTAAAAAAAAAAAGTTCCATCAGACTTTCTAACTTCTCGCGAGATCTCAAGAAGTTAGAAAGTCTGGTGAAACTTTTTTTTTACCGATAGTCCCACAAACACGCGGCGAAGGCTGAGAATCGAACGGAGAAATGGAATGCAGCTGAAAGGCAGGTAAGTAAAAAAATGCTTGGGGGGGGCGAGGGCATCTGGGCGGGAGCGGCAACCTTACCCTGCATGGTGGCAGGAAAGTGGGCCATGTGCCCTTCCCATGCCAGGCCAGCCACTGCAATCCCAGGGCAGCCGTGCTGGCGGCGGTGGGCAGAGTGTTGAGGGGGTGGGGCCAGCAGGCCGACTAAAGCAGCAGATGGAGCACCGGAGGCTCAGGGAGGGAGGGCGCTGACGTGGACGGTCAGGCCATTGTCAAGAGCAACATGTCTGAGCAGAAAGTGGCCTCAGAACAAGTGGGGCAGGTAAAGAAAGAAATCCTTGCTCCCCCCCAAAATTGCCTTTCTTTTCTTACCTGACTTCTAGCCCCATGCCGTTTCTCCTTCGCAATCCGCCACCGCCACCGCGTGCAAGGAAAGAAGGAAGGTTTTTTGGGGAAAAAAAGATCAATCAATCAATTCCAACTTCTCGTGAAAGATTGCAAAGTTGGAATTGATTGATTGACCTTTCCCCCCCCAAAAAAAATTTCCTTTGTTTCCTTGCACATGGCGGCGGTGGCGGATTACAGCATTGGGCGCAATATGCGAGGCGGCAAACAGCCGCCTCCTGCCCAATGCCTCTGCCATGAGGCCGTGGAACAAGCCAGGCGGCAGTAAGAAACCGGTATACTGGTTCCTTACCTCTGCCCGCTTGTTCCACGGCCTCATGGCAGCGGCATTGGGTGCGATGCGCAAGACAGCAAATGGCCGCGGCCGGCAGCAAACAGCCATGTCACACCAAAACCGGCTGTTTGTTGCCTCCTGCCCAGTGCCGCTGCCATGAGGCGCCCCTCTGGCTCCTGGGAGTTGTGCTGACATCCTTCATGCCAGGTGTCCTTTGCCGTGAGTTTCTGGAAAGATTTGCGATGGGGGTGGGTGTGACGCGCAAGGCAGCAAATGGCCACGGTGGCGGCAAACAGCCACGTTGCGCCGAAACCAGCTGCTTGCTGCCTCCTGCCTAATGCTGTGGCCACGAGGCCATGGAACAAGCTGGGCAGCGGTAAGAAACTGGTATACCGGTTCCTTACCTCTGCCCGGCTTGTTCCGTGTCCTCATGCCAGCAGCATTGGGTGCAACGTGTGAGGTGGCAAATGGCTGCGGCCGGCGGCAAGCAGCCACATCACACCAAAACCAAGGGGCTGACAGACTGTGGCTGCTGATGGACACAGTTGGCACCCATGCACTCACTGTGTGCGGCGGCCAATGGTGTCAGGCAGCAGCCGCCCTGGCCCCTGCCTCACTTTGCCTTGCCCTGCGGCAATGGCACCCCTGCCCTGCCCCCTGCCTCACCTCACCTCACCCTGCAGGATGAGCTTCCTACTCACCATCCCACCTGCCAGAGACCCCCGGGATCTCCCCCAACCCTGCCTGGCCCCCATAGGCAATATCGAGATGGCCACATTCACCCCGGCCATGCCCACCCAGTCTGCCATGACCACCGCAGCCATGCCCACCCATGGGCCATGCCCACCCAATGGGCCACACCCACCTGTGCTGGGCAGGCCAGGTCCGGGTGGTGGCGGCAGCCTAATGGACCTGCGCAAGCTGCTGGTGGCACCGGCCTGAGGTGGGGCTAAGGTGCGTCGGGTGTGCAAGGGGAACAGGCTCCACATGTGGGCAAAGGGCAAGATCTGCGAGGGGGCTGAGGAGATGACCAGCAGCGACCTGCTCCAACTGTAAGCAAAAACAGATGGGATGGAGTAGGCACATCCGGCGGTCTGCATCACGTGCCTCCCCCTCCCCTACTGTGCCTACTGCTGGAGGGCTGGCCCGGTATTGGCTGCGGGCTGCAGAGCCCCAGAGTGCACCAGTCGAGGGGCCAGCAGGCTGTGGCTTCTCACGGACACCATTGGCCCCCATGCGCTCGCTGGCCTCTGTGTGCAGAGGCTGATGGTGTCAGGCAGCAGCCGTCCCGGCCTCTGCCTTGCCTCGCCTTGCCTTGCCTTGCCCCATGGCAGTGGCACCCCCGCCCTGCCCCCTGCCTCGCCTCACCCCGCAAGATGAGTCTCCTGCCCACCGCCCCACCCTGGCCACGCCCACCCAGTCTGCCATGACCACCGCAGCCACGCCCACCCAATGGGCCATGGCCACCCAATGGGCCACACCCACCCAGCACCCAGCAATATATAAGTGGGTTTTGGATTGCAGTTTGGGCACTCGGTCTCTAAAAGGTTCGCCATCACTGATATATACCCTACTGCCCCCTGATGGTCAGGAATCATGTGGTGTTGTAAAATCTGCATCATTGGATGTATACCTTCAACACTAAAAACTCCTAGATTAAAGAGAAAATGAAGGAAACAGAGCTAGTTGAACTAGCCATTCATGGAGAACCCTTGTTCAGTTGTGTCTCTTCCTTCAAGAAAGACGCAAACCCAACTAATACAAGATTAAGCAGAAACCTCATTGTCTGCAACAAAAGTGTAAGGTTTCCATCTTTCTGATTTTACTGATTTTGCCTCCATTGGCTGCCTCCTCTACAGCCCTAGCCCCATTTGCATGGGGACTACTGTACTGTGGGAATGATGCTAATGTAGATTTTCCTTAGACAAGATTCAGGATTAATATCCAGTGGAGTAGCAAAGCTGAAATAGAAAGAAAAGCTGCCTTCGTGAAGTCTAATCAGAAGGCACAGATAGGTAGGAAAGTTAAACAGGTGTCCTGGACACGTGTCTTAGGAAGCAGGATGATCGATTAAAGAACCTGACATAACATGTTGTGGCTTCTTTAGATGAAAGTTATGCAATTGGATTTGGGTTCACACAAACCACAGTGTGGCTTCCTGGGTTTCTTTCAGTCGGTCAAATGCAGCTTATACAATAAGATGTGGTTCAGTGCACTAAGACATCCCACTTGTTTATAGCTTTTATGCTCTTTATTTTGAAGGTCTAACAGGATGAACTGCTACAAAAAGGAATGCTTGCCTACTGCAGTAGAACACAACTCAATCCACTTAACAACTGAGGCTACACCTTGTTCACAATGGCCAGAAATTATTCTGATTCTTCTTGAACAGATTTCTTGTGGAGGAAGTTTTCTTGGTTTGATCTTCTTTACCCTTTCGCTCACTTGATTCTTGTCTGATTAACAATGGAGTCTGACTTCAAGTTTCCTTTTTTCCAGCATGCCAAAACTGCGAATTCATTTTAAGAATTATATTCTTCTTTCACCTGAGATTTTGAACCAGGTGCATGGTACATGTATTCACACGCCCATGTGGTGGATAGTGTTTTGATTGCATAGGCCTTTTGATTCCAATTTCCCTGTGCAGATCTCCACAGACACCAGGAAATGGGTAGGGCCAGAGCAATATCAGAGTGAGGAGTCACCCCTGACCTTTTTGGTGATTAGATGGAGAGATCTAGACTGTTTTCTTTGCAACATTTTTAGAGATGGCTTGCCAGTATCTTCTTCCTTGGATTGAGAGAGGTGTGTGGCCCAAAAAACTCAGGTTTTCCCATATTTAGTCTAGTATCTTAAATCTTTAATGCCTCTAAAAACTAACATGGATCAGATAACATTTGGCCCATAGTACAACTGATTGGTTTAAATAATCATAGAGAAGGTCCTACCTGCACCTGCTACAAAAGCTACAAAAGCTTTTAAAAGCTTTTAAAATATCACCATTTGTGAATAAATGTAACATCTGGTGGAAATAAAATTCTACATAAATCCTGGCCAGCAATTACATAAATATATTAGCTGTTTTTCCTGGTAAACATTTTTTAATCCAAGAAACCTCTTCTTATTAAATACTGGTATTCAGAAAGACTTTTTCCTCACATCTTAAGACTTGCTTGCTTATATGTTTGTTTATTTATTTATTTGATAGATATGTCTGCCCGTCTCATCACAGCAACCCTGGATGGCTAACAGCACCTAACATTTCTCCATGAGTGACTTAAAATATCCTCAGTTATTACCTGGCCACCAATGAAACTACACAAAGCCTCTCTCCATTACTGTTATTCTAGCACACAATGGCTTGTTGACCATAAAAGAAAAGAGGAGAAAAAGCACTACTTCATGAGTCAGGAAAAGGATACCTTGATATTCCAGCAAAGATCTCATCTTACCTCTTTACTGTATTCAGTCTTGATGCCAAAGCAAAGGTAGCCCAGAGGTGATACCGTAATCTGAGGCTGCCAGTGAGTGAGATGCCTTCAACTGAGCAAGTGCAGATATTTATAATGAACCACTTCAAGACCCATGTCTGTTTACGCAACATTTGCATTTCTAATCTGCAACAATTTGACTAAATTGCATTATGAAAACAGCATGTAATTATATAAACTAATTATTATAGGGGAAAGCCTGGGAAAGCCAAGGGAAAGCCAAGGGAAATCATAAAAACAATTAAAAAACGAAAGTGATGCGACACCCAGAAAAATACGGCATACTCCATTTAATCAACCAAGGAAAGATTGAAGGCAAACGAGGTCCAGGCAGAAGAAGAACATCATGGCTTCAAAATCTAAGGGACTGGTTTGGACAAAACTCAGCAGCACTTTTTCGTGCGGCTGCTGATAAAAACAGGATCGCCAAGATGATCGCCAACGTCCGATAACGGATATGGCAGCAGCAGAAGAAGAAGAAGAAGAAGAAGAAGAAGAAGAAGAAAGAAGAGAAGAAGAAGAGAAGAAGAAGAAGAAGAAGAGAGAAGAAGAAGAAAGAAGAAGAAGAAGAAGAAGAAGAAGAAGAAGAAGAGAAGAAGAAGAAGCGGAGGAGGAGGAGGAGGAGGAGGAGGAGGAGGAGGAGGAGGATGAAGGAGGAGAAGGAGAAGGAGAAGGAGAGGAGAGAAGGAGAAGAAGGAGAAGGAGAAAGAAGAAGAAGAAGAAGAAGAAGAAGAAGAAGAAGAAGAAGAAGAAGAAGAAGAAGAAGAAGAAGAAGAAGAAGAAGAAGAAGAAGAAGAAGAAGAAGAAGAAGAAGAAGAAGAAGAAGAAGAAGAAGAAGAAGAAGAAGAAGAAGAAGAAGAAGAAGAATTATAGATTCTTACATACACTGCATATTTAATCTGGTATTATGAAGTTTAGTACATATTCAGTAGATGGCACCAAGAGCAGAACATCAAAAGCAATTTCAATTTTTTAATTGAAAATGCTTGGGTATAGTGCCAGGATCTCCTGAGACTGTAACCATCTTGTTTGTTTGTTCGTTTGTTTGTTCAATTCTTATGACCTCTTATCTCAGTCAGTGATTCTGGGTGGCTTACAATTCAGAAAATACATTACGATTAAAAACTTAAATAATATATTAAAACAACAAAAATGGTAAAACAGTAAAAACATGAAAAATTTCCAAATTCAACATACACAAGAGCAAATATTTGGCGCGTTAGCAATATAGCCAGGAAATGGAGCCCTTAACACATTCAGCGACATAACCAGAAATAGTAAACACCTAGAGGCAAGCAAAGTCATAACCAAAAGCCAACATGGGTTTGTCAAAAACAGATAGTGGCAGATAAATCTTATTGCATTCTTTGACCAGGTGACAAAATTAGTGGACCAAAGAAATGCTATGGATATAATTTACTTGGACTTCAGTAAGGCATTTGATAAAGTAGACCACAATCTACTACTTGATAAGATAGAAAAATGTGGGTTAGACAGCATCAGCACCAGATGGATTCATAACTGGCTGACCAACCACACTCAATGTGTAGTCCTCAATGGAACTGAATCTACATGGAGGGATGTATCCAGTGGGATACCCCAAAGCTCTGTTTTAGGCCCAGCACTCTTCAGCATCTTCATCAATGATTTGGATGAGGGGATAGATGGGGAAGTCATCAAATTTGCAGACAACACCAAGTTGGCAGGAATAGGCAACACTCCAGAAGATAGGCTTAAGATACAGAAGGATCTTGACAGACTTGAACACTGAGCACTATCTAACAAAATCAAATTCAATGGTGAAAAAAGTAAGGTTCTACATTTAGGCAAGAAAAACCAAATGCACAGGTACAGTATAGGACTAGGTGGTATTTCGCTCAATAGTAGCAACTGTGAGAGGGATCTTGCAGTCCTAGTGGACAATCACTTAAATATGAGCTAGCAGTGTGCTGCAGCTGCCAAAAAAGCCAACACAGTTCTAGGCTGCATTAACAGAGGGATAGAATCGAGATCACATGAAGTGTTAATACTATTTTATAATGCCTTGGTAAGTCCACACACTTGGAGTACTGCATCCAGTTTTGGTCACCACGATGTAAAAAAAGACGTTGAGACTCTAGAAAGAGTGCAGAGAAGAGCAACAGAGATGATTGGAGGCTAAAACATATAAAGAATGGTTGCTGGAATTGGGGTCACATGATAGCAGTGTTCCAATATCTCAGGGGTTGCCACAAAGAAGAGGGAGTCAAGCTATTCTCCAAAGCATCTGGAGGCAAGACAAGAAGCAATGGATGGAAACTAATCAATGAGAGAAGCAATCTAGAACTAAGGAGAAATTTCCTGACAGTTAGAACAATTAAGTATGATGCAAGATTATGTTAACTCAGTAATGTGGACTGGACAGAAAGAAGCTTAATGGACTAGTTCAGGGGTGTCAAACTGCCGGCTCGCAGGCCGGTTGCATCATATGGAGGCCGTGCCCACCCCACCTCCGGCAATGCGAAAAAAGTCACGATACGTCCGACACGTCACGTGATGCGGCGAGTTTGACACCCGTGGACTAGTTCATGGAGGGACTGTCTGATGAAATATAAATTGTTCCAGTTGATCAAGACATACCAGAAACAATGCATGCATTAGTCCAGTTTTTCATGAACACTGTTGGAAGAATTGAGGAACTGCATATGAATATGGGTGGGAGGAAAAAAGCATTATTTGCTTTCATTCTCCTCTCCCTCCTCCTTCAATGCACTCTTGAGACTTTTGAAATCAAATGCATGTAGATGGAAGCTAGCAGAGCTCACCTTATTGCCCAAGAAAAATTTAGCTGACACAGAATCTATGTCTAGATTCTGGGGAACTTAGTCATTATGTCCTTATGGCAGAGGCCCTCATTGCTCTTGATCTGGCTACAGAAGAAATAAAACAATCCCAGCTCCTGAAGACTCTAAGACTAGGCTTATCAAGTGAGAACAATTAATCAGTAGAACAGCTTGCCTCCAGAACTTGTGGGCATTCCGCATGCACGGAAACAAAAGAGGTTTGGGGGGGGGGAAGGTCAATCAATTCCAACTTCACGAGATCTTTTTTTTTCGGTGAGAAGTTGGAATTGATTGACCTTTCCCCCCCCCCCACAAATTTATTTTGTTTCCATGCATGTGGCAGTGGCAGATTGTGAAGGAGAAACGGCACAGGGCTGGGGGTCAGGTAAGGAAAGGCATGGGTGCTGATGGCAGGACACCCGCCCGCTTCACCACCCTCCCTCCCCGAGCCTCCGGTGCTCCACCTGCCACCTCGGCGCCCTTCCTGCCGTCGCCCAGCACGGCCGCCCCAGGGCTGCAGGGGATCGCTTGGCATGGGAAGGGCATGCATGCCCCACCTGCTCTCCCGCCTGCCCTGGTATCATACCTAGTCCACCACCGTGCTCTCGTCACTGCATTGCTTCTCCACCCCATGTACAGGCCCCGCCCCACTCCCATGCGCTCGCGGCCTACTGGTACTGGCAAAAAGTAAGCCCTCCCCGAAAGTAAATCCTAGTGCTTACTTCAGAGCCCAAAAGAAAGTAACACTGGGTCTTACTTTTGGGGAAACATGGTATATATGGTCTACAGTATGAGCTACTTTTTTTTATCCTTAAACAGACCTAGTTTTAACACCAGTGAAACCACTGCCAGTCAGAACATGGATAGTACTAACTGCTTAGTGTCATTTTTATTACCTTTTTTTAAAAATCGCATCAACAATATGTTTACAAGCACTACAGTGTTGAAGGTGGTAAAACACTTGAGAAATAAATACAGAAATTGTATTTAGAAGCCTGGAACTATTCACCTAATATTATTTTTAGAACTTACTCAATGAAAAATAAAGAAGACATTATTCTATAGTGGAACAAGTAGCAAGTTGGGAAAAGCTAAACAGAGCTGGTTCTATGTTTTGGTCTAAGCTGAAATTGCAAAGATGTGAAGCCAAAATAGCCAATTGGAAATCATACAGGTGGAGCTCAGTATGTGAGGCTAATTTCCTAGCCTTCACAAGATAAAGTCGTGGAAGGACAGACATTTTTATTTGTATTTATTTTATTATGAAAGAATCATATGAAGAAATACAAAGATAGCTTTGAAGAAATTTTTCAACAATCATTATGTAAACATCACTAGAAAAGAGGAAGGGAAGAAGCCCCTTAACATTGCCCCATCTTGATTCTTGATTTTGTTTTCTATAAAAGGGAAAAGAGAAAGAAACTCTAGCGGGCTTGCTGTTATTACAGTTTGCAACAATAGAGTAGAGTTTTAGTCCTCCTTGTGATGGCTATTTCCTGACCTGGCCTACCTGATTTTTCCAGACGTTCACTCCATATATTAGGACTGGAGGCAGAGATGGACAACCCAATGTTTACGTGCAAAGGGAGGCCAGAGAAATCAAAATTTCACATGTGAGTTAGCAGAAAAACTTTCAACATTGTTGAAAAAAGGAGGGCTATGTACAAATTTCTCTCTTGAGAAATAGCTTCATGCTGAAATCAAACCAGCTTCCCATGGGCTCTGCTGAAATATTTTTTTTTAAGTTTTGCAAAGCTTCTAAATGTTGTCAGAATGGAATTCCTATTCATTTCCCCAAGTGGTAGGCTTGTAACAGCATCAATATAGGTCCAAGTCCCTGCAGATTGATTGAATGGACCAGCTATATGGTGAGTGGGTTCGAAGAGATAAAAGCAAAGTTTTTGCCAAGAAGTTTCTGAATCAGCAAAAGGCAGCTCCTATGAAACTCTATTACACTATTGTTAAAAAATAGTCCTTGACTTATGACCAAAATTGAGCCCAAAATGTCTGCTGCTAAGTGAGACAATTGTTAAGTGAGTTTTGCCCCATTTTACAACCTTTCTTGCCACAGTTGTTAAGTGAATCACTGAACTTATTAAGTTAGTAATATTGCCGTTAAGTGAATCTGACTTCCCCATGGACTTTGCTTGTCAGAAGGTCACAAAAGGTGATCACATGACACCGGGACAGTGCAACCGTCATAAATATGAGTCAGTTGCCAAAGTCTGAATTTTGTTCACATGCACATGGGGATTCTGCCATGGTCATAAATGTGAAAAATGGTCATAAGTCACTTTTTCCAGTGCTGTTCTAACTTTGAATGGTCACTAAACAAACTGTTGTTAAGTCAAGGACTACCTATAAAGCTTTATCATAGCTTTTCAGTGTCAATATGAATTTATGGTTCCCTTGAAAAGTTAGTAGAAATTCACTGTATGGACTAATTCCTTGAATTCTGGGAGTTGAAGTCCACAAGTCTTAAAGTTGCCAAATTTGGAGATCCCTGGACTAAGTTGTTCAAAGTGAAAGTGTACTGCACAAGACAAAGAGATGAAAAGGGTGTGGCTCAGCAGATCCAAACAAGCAGGTATGAAATGTATACAGTGGAATGTGGGTTTCACACCTGCTAGTTTCCTAGTGACAAGAGAATACATATTGCTCTTGTGCAACTCTGGCTCATGTCACAATATAGAAAAATCATAATAGAAACAGAGGCTTAACAGAAATGATATTTAAGGTGTCAACGCTGCTAACATCGGATGTTTTGCATTGACAACAGATGGAAATGTAGCCATCTTTTTCCCTTTCGCTTTTAGAGTTAGATGATGCTGGGGGGGGGGGATGTGAATGAGAGTCTAGCTAGACATAACAACACTAAGCTTAGCGTGAGAATCAAGGTTATTGAGCCCAGAGCTGATAAAGAATTGGCAGGCTGGAGAACTGGAGAGGAAGCTAATTGGGGAATGTGAGAAGTTCCTTTTGGTTGATGGATGAAGCTATATATCTGTACGTAAATACAGGTTTAATATTTGAGGATTGACCCTCTCATACCCTTTTCTCCTTTTCACAGCAAGATACTCATGGCTGTGCTGTTAGTGATTCATTCTACAATTATTCAATTACAGTCGACTATTTCTATAGTTATGATGTCATTCTTGCATTCTTGTTTAAGTCCTATTCTTGGTACGTTCCAGATGTTCCATAGGGACAGGTCATTGGCAAAAATATATTACATGAGACAAAGGTTGAGAAACTAGTTTCTATGGGAGTGGTGAAAAGTCCTATATAATCAGTACGATTTCCCCATGAGCTTATAGTGAAGAGACTGCCTGCTCTATTTGTTGATTTTAAAAAAGGTATGTAAAATTTTGGATTGTCAATTTCCTTTTTGTTGTTCTAGTTATGCCAATATACTAAGGGTATTTTACTTTACATTATGGTGATGATGGCAATAAAAGAATAAAAGATATGCTTTATAGATGTTTATACCTACATTGACAACAATGACTCCAAATTAATCCTGTGTATATTTATTTAGAAATCTAAACTGGGTCAACTGGACTCATTTCCAAAGAACTATATATTAGGCTGCCCCAAACATCACATCACAAATTGTGCTGCTGTAATTGGGGTTAATATAGTTGTTATTGTTATTATTTATTAAATTATATGCCACCCTTATCCCCGATAAAGTGACTCTGGGTGGCTTACAGATCATAAAAAGGTAAATAAAATAGCAGGTAAAAATTTTAAAATTATGCAAATCAAAACTTTTAAATTAAAAAACCAGGAACCAAGAGCTGAATAATATAATGATGATGTTTTCTTACCCCATCAACCATCTTCAGCAGTGAGTGTCCTCCCCTCAGGGCTTCCTTAGCAGATGGGGTCCATAGCAGGCCTTCTTTTGCTGACACGAGTGGGCCGGGCTAGATCTATTCAAGTCAGATGGCTCCTCCTTAGCAGTTAGAATAGAATAGAGCTGGAAGGGACCTTGGAGGTCTTCTAGTCCAGCCGCCCGCTTAAGCAGGCGAACCTATACCATCTCAGACAAGTGACTGTCTAGCCTCTTCTTTAAAATCTCCAGTGATGGAGCGCCCACGATGTCTGGAGGCAAGCTGCTCCACTGGTTAATTGTCCTCACTGTCAGGAAGTTTCTCCTTAATTCTAGGTTGCTTCTCTCTTTGTTCACTTTCCAACCATTGTTTCTTGTCATGTTTCTTCATAAGTTAGCTTATGAAGGTGTTTCTGTCTATCAACTTACTTACAGGTAGTTTATCAAAAGTTGGGAAGAGTATAACACATATGTAGGTGGCATAGCAAGATGGAACTAAACGATGAATTAATGAAACTGTAAGACTATGGAGCAGATGAAAGGCAAGACTGAACTTGACAGCTTCTTGAGCATAGAGAGGTAAATCATAGCAGAAGGAGTCAGCCAAAAGACAAATATATGACATTACTTTTTCCAAAGCATGCCAATCCAGAAGCCCGCTTCTCAGGTATCAGTGTCACGAATAATAATAACAACAACAACAACAACAACAACAACAACAACAACAACAACAACAATAATAACAATAATAATAATAATAATAATAATAATAATAATAATAATAATAATAATAATAATAATAATAATAATAATAATAATAATAATAATAATAAAGTTGGAAGGGACCTTGGAGGTCATCGAGTCCAACCCCTGCTCAGGCAGGAAACCCTATACAATTTCGGACAAGTGGCTGTCCAGTCTCTTCTTAAAAACTTCCAGTGTTGGAGCATTCACCGCTTCTGGAGGCAGGTTGTTCCACTGGTTAATTGTTCTAACTGTCAGGAAGTTTCTCCTCAGTTCCAGGTTGCTTCTCTCCTTGATTAGTTTCCATCCGTTGCTTCTTGTCCTGCCCTCAGGCGCCTTGGAGAATAGCTTGACTCCCTCTTCTTTGTGGCAACCCCTGAGATATTGGAATACTGCTATCATGTCACCCCTAGTCCTTCTTTCATTAAACTAGACATACCCAATTCCAGCATGATTCATGTGAAATCTAGGGGCAAGTTTCTATTGTCTCAGTAAATATTTGACAGTTTGAGAAATGTTCTCATAATTAAGAGTAGTAGGCTGGAAGGGACAAATGTTTAAATGTTTAAGTGACTGGGTATATAAATATTATTTTTTATTTTATTTTTTTATTATTAAATTTATATATCACCAATATCGCTGTTTGGGGTGACTCCAGTAGCTATTATGTTAAGCTTGCTGGAAATTTATAATAAGCAATTCTTCTCTTGTCCATTAAGAGCTAACATGCAGGACAAACTTTTATGGTCACCTCCCAGTATTACATGGCATGTATAGGGGAACAATAATGGCCAGACAGTGCCAGCATTAAATTTTGCTGGCATATAAAGAACAGAAACAGGTTTTGGAAATAGGCCTTAGTTGATATATCATTCAAAATAGGCATGGATGTGCGGTCCCTAAGACTCAAACTCACTAACAGGGGGGCTTTTCTGAAGCTGTCTTTCCTATTCCCCTAACAATATATGTGCAGAGAGTTGGAAAATCATCTTGATGAAGATATACAAGTGTTTTGCTAAGGCAGTGATCAGGTGCCCAGACAACTGGTTCTTTTGGATCCTGAGACAAGATCTTACACTTTATTATTAGCTAAAGCAAACAGAATGAAAAGCATATATACCAAGATGATACCAAAATCTTTTATAAGCTGCCAGGAGCATCTTAATAATGACAGCAGAAATACCCCAAAGAAGGCCAATTTCCACACATCCAGTGCTAGGTTCTGTGAAGAAGCTCCTAACAAACAACAACCCCAAGGTTTTTTTTTTATCAAAAATTGGCAGCGTGACCTCCTGGTGCTCTCAGGGTATGGAAACTTGACTGGGGTGGGAACTGAAAGTCTGAGATTTTCACAGCAAGAAAGCTCTGGAGCTTCATGAAGATTCCTACCCCTGTCCATCTCCCTTACTCAGGAAACAAGAGGTTTTTTTAAAAAAACAACAACAACCAAGCAGACTAGCTCAAAATGAGCTCTAAACATCTAGAATTTTACTAATTTGTAGAAGAAGTCAAAATACATCACTAAATGCCTCGAAATAACAATGGTCTTCTGCCTTGCCACAACAGCAAACTCTGGGGCCAAGGAAACAAGAGGTAAAGTGTGCTTTAAGTCCAGAATGTCCAGAAAGATCTTTCCATGTGGCTCAGACATCTTCCCAATTCACTAAACTATAAGAGGGGGAAGGGATACAACACAATCGGACTTGCAAAATTCTATTACTGGTATTATAGCCAATCTCAATAAAAGTAATTTTAGCCTTCTTGTGGAATTGATTTCTTGGCCTTGTCTACCTAATGAGGTCTACCTAATTAAGGAACAGGTAAACAATATGGCATCCAAGGACCATAATGAGAAATAATTGCCCCCTCCCCCGACAATCTTTTTTTTTTTAATGATTTTATTAAATGTACATTTAAAAACAAAAGTGGACATAATTCAACCTCCCTGGGTATAACACTGCTATTACAGAAAGAAAAAACAGAAACTTAAAATACCTTCTATAACAGGACAGAGTATAACAAGCTGTACATATAACTTCTGTAAAAAACTTCTGTATTTACATATCTTTCCGTTGTGTCCTGATATAGATGCTAATAGGAAATCCTTGCGTTATCTACTAATCAATCAATAATCAATAATCATCTCAGCGATCCTCCTTATCTCTAACCAATCGTACAATTTTTTCCAAATTTCATAATACTGTTTCAGTTTTATTTTTGATCTCTAGAGTTAACCTGTCCACTTCAGCGCAGGACAAAATTTTATTTATTATTTCTTCTTCAGTGGGGGCTTCCTTTCTTTTCCATTTTTGGGCATATGCCAATCTTGCTGCAGTTAAAATATGCAATAGTAAGTAGAAAGATGCTTTGCTAAATTTATCATTAATAATCCCTAATAAGAAGATTTCTGGTTTTAAATCAATTTTTTGTAGTAGTATTTCTTCCAGCCAATTTTTTATCTGGTGGCAAAAAATTTTCGCTTTTGAACATTCCCACCACAATCATTTGTGAAGGCCTGCTTTAAAAATTTCAAATTTGCTCCATTTTTCCCCCAAATAGTTTTTATTTAGGACTATAAATGGGAAAGAATAAAAGTTACTTTTTATTCTTTCTTTTCCCTTTCCTGGGTCTTTTCTCTGTTCCTTTTCTCTGTTTGTCTTGTTCTAGTGCTTAATCAGACTTATCTATCTATCTATCTATCTATCTATCTATCTATCTATCTATCTATCTATCTATCTATCTATCTATCTATCTATCTATCTATCTATCTATCTATCTATCTATCTATCTATCTATCTATCTATCTATCTATCTATCTATCTATCTATCCATCCACCACTAGCATCTTATCTTTCCACAACTATTGAACTTGCAAGCTTTTCCCAAAGTTCATTTAACCTGGATGGTTCCTTTTCCTTTTGACTTTACCAGCCTGCAGTTTGCAAATAATTTCAGCAGCTAATTAAAACCAGTTGGAAGACAGGAGGGATTGTTGTCCATTTGTCCTTACTGGTGCAGGAGATGGAGAAAGGAAAACTAAAGTCCTTGCTTCCCAAGGCTGCAGAAGGTTTGGGCTGCTTACCAAGTGCCATTTAGGTACTGACTAGTTGTCACCCATTTGCAGACCAGAGGCTTGTCCAGCAACTAACTTAAAGAAAATTCTTCAGTGGCAGAGTTTAACCAATGCCCCCAAACCATACAGCTGTAGAGATAGTTTTGTGGGCCAAATAGATATTTTCCGGAAATTTTGTTTATCAGAGGTTTCCAGTGTTTCCTCATAGGGCTTGAATGGTCTCCACGGATCTTACATACAGAGCTGAATGCAATTTTCTTTTTTTATATATGCTAGGTTTAAATGGCGATGGAAACGCTGAGTGGGGCAAACACTAGCTTTGCTATTGATTTTTTTAAACATTTATGCAAGACTCAAACCAACACAAATGTACTGTTTTCACCATGGAGTATTTCATCAGTCATGGCCACTCTCTACCTTGGGGCTAAAGGCCACACTGCACAGCAGATAGCAAAGGTAAGTTTTGACGTAATCATAAGTGAAAGGTTTGAAAAGAAGTCTGGTTTTGCTGTGTAATCTGTTCTCTCCCAATGGGATGCTCTGCAGATGTGTTTGAATGCCAACAATCATCACTTCCAGTCAGCATATTGACTGGTAAGTCTAGGTTTTATAGACTCAGTTGTTGGAATTCATTGTTGGAATGTATTTCTATGCAACAACTACAGTAGTATTTAGCCAGTAGGTGGCAGGGACAGGGTGCTGAAATTGTACTATTCTATAGCAATAATCACTGAAGTCTTTGGGGCTCCTATCTGAATAGCATCTCCTCTTTCTCATATAGCAAGAATGACAGAAGACATATTCAAATTAAAAGATATGACCTCATATGATCACTGCTTTAAATCGCTTCCTGGTTTACAAGTAGTGGATGTGAGAATGTGTAATTTTATACAGTTAATATAAAGAAGTTCTGTTTTTATGATGTCTTTCATTGTAGGTGTTTCATTTTAATAAAGCTGGGGGAACTGAGACCACCTATCCTCTGAGGCACCCACGAGTATATTCCAAAATGGAGGAGCTTTTGAAAAACCCGTGCATCTCACTTACAAAGGTGATTTCTTAAAAATAATTCCCAACTGAATTTGGGATTGAACGAATGTTTATTCGAAGCTAGGCTAAAAATACCTCACAGTTTGATTCCAGTTTGACTCATTTTCATTAAGTGCTCATTTTGTAATAACTGAAAAGCATGAGGTATTGTTTATGTCATTTGCACTGACTTCTTAACATTAAAATCATTCGATTAAAAGAAACAACTGAAAACAAAAATGCAGAAGCAAAGCTACACCCAGAAAGAATATAGTCTGTTATAATGAAACAGAGAAACCATAAGATATCTAGTTAGTTTTTCAAATAGCTTAAATTAGAAATCATTGCTAATTAAAATTACACTATATGCAGTTACAATCTGCGTATCTTTACTGCTTAACAGGTCCCAAAGACAAACTGTTATATTACAAGAACAATTGCTAATTGCTCCAAGTACCCCAAATGGAATCCACACAATTAAAAGATATAGTAACAAAGATTTAAAAATAAATTTACAGTAGCATGCAGGATATAAACACCCTACAACAGAATGCCTCCCTCCCTCCCTCCCTTGTTAATAAATTTCTTTGTTTTTTCTTTCTTTTAGCCTTCCTTTGAAATACAAAGTAACATCCATTCAAGATTCCAAGCCCTAAATCAAGAAATCAATAAACCCACAAAAAATGTTCTGCTAAGAAGTGTCAATCAACTATACGGGGATAAATTGGTGTCTTTCCAAAGAGTGAGTGTCACCTTTGTTTTAGTACTGAGAATGTATTAATAACCATGTATTGTTAAAGTTTGGGCTTTGGGGCTAATCATATTGCTATCTTCTATTAAACTTCATTTTACCTATAAGGACTTCTCAGAAGCCATGAAGAAATATTATAATGTTGAGCCACAAACAGTAAACTTTCAAGACACTGCAGAATATGCAAGAAAGGAGATCAATTTATGGGTTGAACACCGGACAGCAGGTAAAGTCCAAATAATTGCTCAGGCATTTATAAAGAAGTTGGCTTCCCTTATCTATTGAATACAATGTGTTTACAATGTAAAGAAGCAAGAAGCAAGTGTAAAGTGGAACTGGTGTAAGAGCTGCATTAGGTTACAATTTGCTTGGGGAATTGGGTAGAGGGAATATACAAAATGCTTTCTGGAAAATAAAGATCGTGAGGAAGGATTTGATAATACTAATTTGCTTCCATCCTGAATGACACTCAAAGGAGTCCTAGTTTTAAGTGTAAAAGTGCCACATGAGAAAACTTAAGTGAAGTTGTTTTAAAGCAGGATTTTAGGCAGCAATAAGTGGTACAACTGTAACAATGATAGTCTGTATGTAAGACTAAAAGATAAAATTGCATTTCTTAGCTTATATTTCCACCTTTACATATGAATAAAGATGCAGAAACATCATTTTTCTCATTCCTTCTGTGATAAGGTAAAATCCTCAACCTGTTGAATGAGGGCTCTATAAATCCCCTTACCCGGTTGATCATGGTGAATGTACTGTATTTCAAAGGCAACTGGTCAAACGCCTTTAAGAAAGAGGACACCACAGAACAACCTTTCAGGTTGAACAAGGTAAATCATTATGTAATGTAATTTTGTATAAAACAAAATAAGGTTTTGAAGATCACAGTAGTCACTACTCCAACTAAATGATCCGTGCTCTATTGCTACCCATCAGCTTAAAAGCATTAAGAGGCTTTTTGTGAGGTGTGTAAGTCCGAAAATAGGTGGGACCAAGATATATTTAGGCAATATTCCAAACAGTGCCAAAGAACACTATGAGCTGTGGTGGTGCAGTGGTTAGAATGCAGTATTGCAGGCTAACTCTGCATTCCACTGCCAGGAGTTCGATCCTGACCAGCTCAAGGTTGACTCAGCTTTTCATCCTTCTGAGGTTAGTGAAATGAGGATCCAGATTGTTGCAGGCAATATGCTGACTCTGTACACTGCTTAGAGAGGCCTGTAAAACACTATGAAGTGGTATATAAGTCTAAGTGCTATTGCTAAAAGTTTTAGCCCCATTCACTGTAAAAATGCTGGTGGTCAGCATGCAGACCCCATTCATAACAAAATATCTCTACCTCTTTTCAGAGCACAAGTACACCAATAAAGATGATGTACCAGCATGATAAATTTAACTGGAAGTATATAGATGAATTACAGGCCCAGATTCTTGAACTCCAGTACATGGGAAATGACTTCAGCATGTTTATACTGCTTCCTGATGACATCAATGATGACAGCACTGGCTTGGAAATGGTAAACTGTTTATATTAAAGGGGGAATATGTTTTGAGATTTTTATCCCAGATGTTTACTGAGTTGTCTTTAATGCTTCCTTTTGACATATTCTGTATCAGAAATCAACGAATTATTAAGAATTTATGACACTGTTCAGTCAGATATTAGATTTGCATTTAAACAGAAAATGACTCTTAATCATTTGGAGGAGGAAATTATTATCTTACCATGTGAAATCAGGCAGCACCAAAAGGAGAAAAAAAATCTAATCCATCAAAAGTCCAAGAACCTTAGTTGAAAAACAAATTATTCTGTCTTTTGAGCACTTTTTAGTACATTTCACTGAAAAACAGTGTTTCTCCTATCTAAATGTGCTGAACCTATATGGATGCTACATACAACAAATTCAATATATTTCATATAATTAGTTTCAGAATCAATGTGGCATCGCAGAATGGGATAAAGGGACTACAGTCACTACTCACAAGAAATCTGGGTGACCTTGGACAGTTTACATTATAGGCAGTGGTGGGATTCAGCCGGTTCGCACCACTTCGGCAGAACCGGTAGCTAATTTTTCCAGAATGGACTTCTGGAAGCGGCATACACACAGAGAACTGGTTGTTCACATATTTGAATCCCACCACTGATTATAAGGGAGATACTTGTAACAGGATAACACATAAATATCATAGAATGTGGATGGGGACCTATTGCATGGGTCCTGCTAACCACTGGTCTGCAGCTAGCTAGATAGCAAACATGCTGTTGATTTCTTTGGGGAAAGCATTTGTGATTAGCTTCCATCCAGATGCTTTGATTATTTAACTACTACCCCATTCACACATTCACTGAAAAACGGTGCACAAACTTCAGAAATCCAATCCCTGTCAGAAATTGTGAATGGATGTATTTTGTAGTACAGCCAAAGGGAAACCAATAAACACTATACATTCAATAAAAGAATAAAGTGTAGTAAAAAAAAAAAGCAATATTGCAAAAGTAATTGGACGTTATAAGGTATAAGCACTGTGAAAGATGGATTATCACGTTTGCTGGTTACATTATCTGCTGTCACATTCACCGTCCCACAAAAGTTTGCTCTTTTCTTGGCAGTAGCAGGCATTCTGTCCCACGTAAAAAGAATGAGCAGGTATTCACTGAGATGACTTGGATTTTGTATAATACCCTAAAAAATTCACAATATAGGAGGACATACTTTATTAATAGTAATTAAAAAAGAATTATTACCTAGTACTGAAACTGCAGGATAACTACATTTCTTACAATGTCTGAGCCAATGGATGAGTCTCACAGTTTGACAGCATTTGCAGCAGACAAAAATCTGCCTCCATTTGAAGAATTTTAATACAGTTGCAGCACTATATTTTAGAAAAAGATTCCACCAAATCTGAAGCAAACTTCACTGAATCGGGAAAACTTAAGGACAGATTCCAGCTTACCTCCTACAAAGTAACATTTTAATATGCAATATGTCTTTGGTTTTTATCACACCTAATTTCTTCAAGAAAAAGCATAGGTTTGAATGAGAAAGTTCAGATAGTTTTATTCTTAATTTAAGAAAGCTACAATTGAAATACCACTTATTAATATTTATGACATTCTGAAACGTCTCTTGCTTTATTTAATGATAGTTGGCGCCTTCAAATAATCTTGGAAAACTAGTAAACATGCTATTCTTGAACTATATATTGAAGTTGTGCTTAAATTCAATGGTCTGTAATCTTCACTAGTCTTGTTCATTTGATTTATAAGTACGCTGTGTATTTATAAAACAAGTTCCATTATTTTAAGCCCCATTTTTTCCTGCTGACACAATGACTTTGCTGATAACATTTGAAAAACTTGGATTTTACACTAAATACTAACAGGATTTATTCCGCATAGCTTAAGGGATCTGTACATCAGCATAAACAGAAAGTTTAGCATGCAACTGTTTGGCATGCAATTACGGAGTGAGGCCTTTCCAGAGTGATACTATCTGGTTTTCTTTGTGTATCTTTCTCAAAATTATTCTAGTTGGAAGACAAGTTAACTTATGAGACCTTCTCCAAGTGGACTAGCCCAAAAGAAATGGAAGAAGTTGAAGCAAATGTTCATCTTCCTAAGATGCAATTAAATATCCACTCTGAACTGAAATCATTGCTGACCAACATGGGAATAACAGATGCCTTCAATTCAGAAATGGCTGATTTCACTGGGATGTCGGCAGAAAGCAATCTGGGTGTATCCCAAATTTTTCATAAGTGCTTTGTTGACATCAATGAAGAAGGAACTGAAGCAGCCGCTTCAAATGCTGCTACCGTAGATGGCCGAAGTGACCAAGGTGCAGTTTTATTTGCAGCTGATCACCCGTTCCTTTTTTTCATCCGGCACAACAAAACTAAAAGCATCCTCTTTTGGGGAAGGTTCTGTTCCCCCTGAAAGATTTCAACCTAACGTTAGCAAATAGAAAGGAAGTTACAGCAGAAGCAATGAGCAAAACAGGCTATATTTTGTCAGCCTATGTCTAAATATGATGAGTTCTTTTCATTTTCCAGGATCTTTAGAAATTGTAGCATGTGGCTTTTACTGATATTTAAAAAAAAAAAAGTCAAGTCATATTTACTGCTTCTGCCAAAGAAACATAGGAAACCGCAAGCGAAAGTTTGTTTTGAAAGCAGAATTTCAATGTGAGTTAAATAAAAGATCTAATTTAATGCAATGATTTCCTCTAATGGATTTATGGAAACATTTTTTGTAGAGGTATATGAGAATATGGTAAAAATAATAAAAAAATTAATTTCACACAATCCAGCATACAAAAAAGAATTACCGTATTTTTCCATCTATAAGACACACCCTTGTATAAGACGGCCCCCAATTTTCTAAACAAAAATTCAGAAATCAACATTTTAAACATTAAACAAACCACATCTTTAGTTTTGCGCATATTTCCTATTTTATTGGTAATCAAAACAATGAAAACAGACCACATCTTTAGTGACAGTAAAACAAGTGGCCATGCCATCACACAAGGGAGACGACTTCCTCCAATCAGATGGTGCTCTGCGGGCTTAGTCCCGCCCATCCCCTTGGCCGTCAATCACTGTACTGAGGTGGCTTCCCGAGGCCTCTTGCGGCTTCAGCCCGAGCTGCGCCGGTGAAAAACAGGTCATAGAAGGTGGCTTCAGTGGGACCGGCGGCATCCTTGGGGCAGCACGATCCTCCAGCATCAGGCGGCATTTCCGACCGGCTTTCTCCCCATCCAGGTGGCATCTCGGGCCAGCGATATCCTCCTGCACCAGGCGGCATGGCAGCGGCATGTAAAGAACCCACACAGGCATGCCCTGGGCTGCGGAGGTTACCATTATTTTTTCGTGTGTAAGACGCTGCACTTGTATAAGACGCACCTGATTTTTGAACAGGGTGTTTGCAGGAAAAAATAGCGTCTTACACAGGGAAAAATACGGTATTTTTCATAACCACTAAAGCACAAACAACAGCTTGCAACCTGTCGACTAAATACAGGTAGTGCTTGACTTAAGACAGTTCATTTAGTGACCATTCAAAGTTACGATGACACTGAAAAAAATGACATTTCTTCACACTTACGACTGCTGCAGCATCTCCACGGTCATGTGATCAGACGCTTGGCAACTGAAGGTTGCAGTGTCCCGGGGTCAGGTGATCACTTTTTGAGACCTTCTGACAAGCAAAGTCAATGGGGAACCCAGATTCACTTCACAACCATGTTGCTAACTTAACAACTGCAGTGATTTACTTAACAACCATGGCAAGAAAGGTTGTAAGATGGAGCAAAACTCACTTAACAAAATGTTTTGTTTTGCAACTGAAAGTTTGGGCTAAATTGTCATCGTAAGTCAAGGACCACCTGTAGGTTCTGGAAAGTTTGGGATAGGGGGTACCTCGCCTGTCTTCCTCTCTTTAGGTTTATTGAAGGCTAACTCTTGGACTATAAAGTTGCAGTATGCTAGACAAAGGATTAATAACGCATCCGGTTTTTAGATTTATCTTATGAATGACTGGAATTAATTTTGCATCATAAGCTTTAATTGTATTTCCCTGAACCTGAAGTAAATGAGAACTCAGTTTTGAAACTTGAACTTACATATCTAAAAAGCAATTCAAAACAGTTAGGAAAAGAGAACTTTTGCAACATCAAAACATACAACAACAACAAAACCCATTTCCCATTACCAGCAGACGTTGTGTCATTGCAGAGGAAATTGTCAACAAGCACTTTTCATGAAAACAGAATGGTAGTCATACAAAAAAAAATCCTACATGGCCTAGGTGTGATGTGATCTGAAGCTTTAGAATAGCAGGGATTTGGGGAAGAATGGTAACAATAATATATACATTTTTTACATATAAAGAAAAAACCATTGCGAGACCATCCTGCACATGATCTTAGCATGCTGATCTTATGTCCAGCCTGAAAGTTACCTTGAAGAGTTGCTTTGCAGCATGAGATGGGTGACATATAAATTTAATTAACTGATTAATTAATCAATCTGCTCTACTATTTTGGTAATGCATTGTTTGGCTTTTTTTCCCTTTGTTGATTTTGCATCCAAGGTATTCAGTTATAGCTTGTTGTTGTTGTTGTTATTACTATTATTATTATTTCCTGTTTTGTCCTATTTCTCACAGGATTGTTCCTTATTCTTGACAATGTATCAGTCATTTTTTAACCACAGGAAGACCAAGTTAGCCCTGGCAATTGCTTCATTAAAGTTGTCACTTTCAATCACTTATGATAAATGATTTTATTCTAGAATTATTTTCCGCTATACTGAACCTGAAAACTTAGTGTGTGATGGCAATAGCAGAGGGGGGCCATTTTGATTAATGTTTTCAGTCACTAGGAGTTTCTTTGATTAATGTTTTTAATTCTTGAAGGAACAAAGAAAGCTATGTAGAGGCTGATAAGAGAACTCGTTTAAAACATCAAGGATACTGACTTTTATTACTTGTAAACTCATCATAATATAAAGACCATGAATCTGAAGATGAGAATTAATAAGATCACTGCCAGGGACAAATAATCAGGAACAGGAGTTGAATTCAAAGCACTACGAGTTTATTCTTGCCATTTTACACAAGAATCTGTGCAACTAACAGTCCAAGCTAAATTGGCGCTAGATAAGGATAAATGGAATTCAAGGGGGGATGGACTTGGGTCCCTTGAGGCTGTGTAATGACTCTAAACTGATTATGTGTTCAACTGCACCCTCCAGCCCAGCCTGCTCATCTCCTACAATCGTACTAAGAATGTCTATGGAGATTCTCAGCCATCCAGGTCATGGTTGTCCCAAAGGTGCTTTTTCAAAAGGCAACTGGATTTTGTTTTTCCTTCTCATCCATGTTTCACTTCTCATCCAAGAAACTTTTTCAGTTCTGAATTCTGCTTTATTAAGATAGCTAGAAATTGTGTTACAATAGTGTATTTCTGTTTATAGAGCACCAAGGGAGACTGTGACTGTTTAAAGGGCCATTCCTGTGGAGAAAAAAACCCACACATTTTCATTTACTAATAAAATATTTTCCGTGAGCTATATTATTTCATTTTAAACACATTTGGAAGACTAACACCCAGGATTATTGGGGAAGTAATTCTAAAATGCAAAAGGGGGTTATAAAGGAATTTGGGATGTTGCAAATCTGAGTAGTAGGCCCCTTGTAACTTCCTAATCAAAAGTAGAAGGATGGGGACCAAGGAGACAAGAGATGCTTTGAACAGGGCTTAGATACAGACCTATATGTTCTCAGTTTCCTTCCTGTACCTGTATGTGTGCAGTCTAAGTGTCTGCATCTGATCACTATGGAATGACAGGCAGAATTTACCGTTGCTTCTCCTCACTCCTCAGTCTGCTCAATTGTTTAGAAATGGAATTGCAACACCCAGGAAAAATATCAGCTACATGACGAATCAGGGCTGGGAATCACAGAAAGAAGATTGCTTGCATTACTGAACTGATGTCATACTTTGGTTTCAGGAAGAATTCCATCTTTTGAATGCTGATCTAATTGATTTCAGTACACCCATATCAAGTGAACAACCTTCTGCATATAAGTATTTGATTTTTAGACTCGGCTTTTGCATCACTCAACCGGATGGTCAGTTGTCTCTTACATTAGTTTCCACCAAAATATTTGGACAAACAGTGGGCTCATTTAACAGATGAGGTGTAGTGAAATTCTTCTGGGTGCGGCAACTGCTGATTGAGCCTAAGGAGTGAATGGTGCAATCGATCTTGAAATAATCTTTGCACATAGCCATCATTTATCCACATGGAAATATCTAAATTGCTTTGGCCTTTCCTTCCAACAGGCTAAGGGAACTGCTGCAATAGCACTTACTTTGTTTTCCATAAGTACTTTGGGATTTTTTTTAGAAAAATATATTAAGTTTAAATGTATGATTTAGGAGGAGAAAGAAGTTATTTACTGTCTGATTCTCCACAGCCCTCTCATTGGGCCTTCAGACCTCTAGTTTAGATTCTTCAATGCACTGAGACCCATGTTCTGAGCCTCTACATGTTATGCAGGAAACTGGAGGAGGAAGAAGCATAAGGTACATTTGGTACTTTGAGTTATTTATAAAAAATAAAGAGATGGAATAAAAATAATAATAATAAAATATCCTAGCAGTGTCTAACGTCTGGATAGGCAGATCCATGTAAACGTTTATGGAGATTCTCAGTCATCCAGGTTAGCCCAAAGGTGCTTTTTCATGAGGCAACTGGATTTTCTTGTTTTTCTTTGAAGATGTTTTACTTCTCATCCAAGAAGCTTCTTAGGCTCTCACTGGATGGTGGGGAATGGAAGGATTTATACTCCTTGCAGACAGTGAAAAAGCACCTTTGGGGCAGATCCATGTAGTTTCCTTGACATAATGTACAAATGCTTCAATCCCACCTTCTTCCGGGATGTTTTTCTCTTATCTCAGTCTAGCCCTGCAATTTCCCAGTGGTCTCCATCCAGGATTCCTCCTGCTTAACTTTTCAAAATTAGTCAAAATCTGCGAGGCTACCTTTACTACCAGTCTTTGGACAGTGTAGCACTATTTTTAATAATTTAATTTAATACTTTATGCATTAAAATTAAGATGAGTAGCTGCTGGTCTTCCCACAAACTGTAGAATAGGTTTATTAAGATAGCTAGAAATTATGTTGCAATAGTGTATTTCTGTTTCTAGTGCACCAAGGAGACTGTGACTGTTTAAAGGGCTACTCCCAGGAAGGTTAAAGAGATAGTCATGAACACATCCGGATTACTTTCCTGCCCTTGTAAGCCCTTCCTTCTTCTCTAGCCAATGATCTCCATCGCCTGTGGAGGGTTGGAGTGCCAGGAAGCTAAAATGAACATTTTGCTTCTTCTAGCATTTATTGCAGCTTTGTCGGCGTTTCTGCCCTGTCAGACGTCTCCAGTAACTGCCCTAGCAGCCCAGAACCCTTCCTTTTCCAGGTACAATCATCATATGTTTCTCTTTGTCCTGTTCTAATTCCTGCAGGTGCCACAGGTGAGATTGACAAAGCCCCGCCTTTGGTCTGATAGACAGTTTTCTGTGGCTTCCTTGGTTGTGACCTTGTTGTATAAATACTTAGATGTTCTGGTGATAGAGCTGATTGGTGCCTTTGGCACCCTGAAAACACCTAACTATAAAAGGATGTGCTGCCTAGTTGGGGTTCTCCATCCCAGTGTCCTGACAGGACTGCTGTTTTCTGTGTAGCTGTATCATTTGCATTGAGTGGGGGAGTTCCCCCTCCAAAAATCTGGCAGGATGAAAAACTTAATCAAGTTACTACTTTCCCACTCTGACTGATACAAGCTGGCAAGATGTTTCCTTCCTATGGCTTCGATTGCTGTTCTTGTTCTTTTCTAATATGGAAGGTAGCTTTCAGTTTTTCCAAAGATTTCTTAACTACACTGTTTGCAGAGAGACACAGAAATTCTCTTGAACAACAGAAAAATAATACAAATTCAGTGGAAGCCAGAGTGGGAGGCAAAATTAAAATCTTATTTTTGGTAGTATTTATAAACCAACTCAGAGTCATAAATAGCATCTATAATTTCAGATTCTCCTAAATCATTCATTAGGTTAGAGTGAGATTATGCACTTTTCTAGAATCTATTACTTAAAAGACACATTTATCTTTTCTTTACTGAATTCCTTTTAATCCTCTTTCTGTTTGTTTCTTCTTTTTACCACATATATCTATTTGCTTAATACTTGAGTCAGCCTATTTGTAGTAGGGTGGCTATGAAACAGGGATTCATCTGAGTTCACAGGCAGGAGTTGCACTGTCTGACTAGAAAAATGTCTACTTCTCTATTTTCTTCTAATTTTCTTTTTTAAATTAGCATTCACAGTACCTAATATATGTAGTCTAATATGGTATCTTAGGCAATACTGATGCATTCCGAAGACTGTTAATGAAAAACAACAACAACCACACAGTAAGATTAATGAAGTTAATGAAAAAAAACCAACCCCACACAGTAAGATTCTCTACGTAAAAGAAGGGGAATATTATTAAGTAGTGTTTGATATTATTCATTAGTCTTTATTCATAAATTATTTAATATTAATATTAATAGTTTTTAATTAATTTTAATTTAATTGCAGTTTCATCTCAATTCAGATCACATTTTTGTTCTGGGTCTACCTTTTTTGCAGTGGGGGCTTAAACAAAGACCACTTTCATGGGGGAATAAGCAAATCATATTTCTCTGCACGCCTTCAACTTTTGTCTTTAGGAATCTGTAATTATCTTTATTCGGTAGCTTTAGTTACTGTATTAGATTTGGTGTCCACCTGACTTTTCCTGACTCTTCTGCCTCTCCTTCTTCATATGGAAATGAGAGCTGCTTCTATAGAAAATGAGCATGACGGTACAGCAGTGTCCCCCTTTTCACAATCATCACCAAAGCAGATGTTCTTATTTTTGGAATTACATGTGAATCTGGAAGTGGGGTGCATAGTTCCCTTATTTTTTGCCCATTAGGTTCTGTGAATTATATTCCTTAAAGCAAGTAGAATAATTGTTCAAGTAGAGTAAAAAGTAGTTATATGGGTGGGATGTTTTGGTCAACTCGTTATCTAGGAGTTAATCTATGGTTTATTGTACTATATTTGTTCTCTAGGCTAGGAAACATGGACAGCCTTTCTGCAGCAAACACCACCTTTGCCTTCAACCTCTGCAAGAAGCTTAGTCCAAATGATTCTACCAAGAACTTGTTTTTTTCTCCATTGAGTATGTCTTCTGCGCTGCTAATGGTCTCGTTGGGTGCCAGAGGTAACACAGAAGCTCAGATTTTAAAGGTATATCAAGATACATTTTATTAAAAGGGAAAAAGGGGGATGGCTGGGAGCTGGTCCCCACCCTTGCTAGCCGATTATGAGAACATTTATTTTATTTATTTATTAAGTTTATGCGATGCCCATTTTGCAATCATGCAACTTTGAGTGGCTAATCTATCATCTGGTCTAAAAAATTCCAAGCACACCTATTAACTCAACCTGGCTACACTCCTAAGATGTTGCTATTTGTGCAATTGCCAAGTGTCTGATTAGCTTTTGAAAAATGCAACAAGCACAAGAGATGCCATTGTGATAGGGATTCTCTGCTCCCAATTCTCATCCAGATTTGGGATTCTGTTTGCACAAGGATGGGAGCAGCTCCTATTTGCTTGGAATGTAAACAGCATGCATAGGACATCTGATAGGGATTCAGTCCTCTATGCTTGACTTCTTTAAAGCCATTCTGGCAATTGCTAATTATGGAAAAGGTATTATTTGGGACAAATCCTTAACTTGAAGTCCCAGGGTTTGAAAATTCATTTTTTGTGGATCCTAGATCACAATTACCAAAAATCAGAAGGACAATTTATTGATATGCTGAGATAGGAAAAACATACCACCTCCAGTATAAGTCCTAAAATTAACATCTTTTTTTAAAGAATAAAAGGAACTTCGAACTTGGGGAGTGGGGAGATGGACATAGAATCTTGGTCCTGGCACGTTTGTGCTTCAATCCAGGATACCCATAGCATTCATTTATTTCATTATGAATCTTTATGAATTAAAAACAGGTCTAATACAATAAAAAACAAAAAGAAGAAAATAATACAGGCTTAGCCAACAGAATCCACTCAAGGCGCATGCTTCCTAACTTGGCACATGGGGGACAAAACAGTTTTTCAAGGGCCAATTAAAGGATGGGGAACTTCAATCTCTGAAATGGTTTCAGAGAGCAAATATCATGACAGAGAAGGAAAAACATGGCACTGTTTTAAAGATGGGAACTGGAGCAGCTACAAAAGTATTCCTTCTGCTTAAAAAAAATTATTCATAAAGGGGTTGGCTCTTTGTGATTTAGAAACCTTCTTTTCCAAGGAAAGGACATTTCTGAAAATCCTCCATCTCTCTTGCTTGTCAGTCAAATTGATTTTCAAAAGAGATCAATGACTAGGATCTTCGGGGACTTCTGGTTTTGTGCCAAAGTGCATGGCCGCAGGATAGCGGAGCTCCGCTCCCCACAGCCAGTTTTGCCCTGCCAGGGGGACCCTAAATGGGTCTGAAGTTGCCCCGAAGAGGTGACCGAGAAGGAGGGGTGCCCTGTTGATCACGAAACAATGACGGTCATTGCATTCGATCTGGGGGAAGCCCTCTGACCTGACAGGAGAAAGGCTAGCTGTACATCAGTATCTAGCCCAAGCTACTTTGTATTACATTTTGAATTGATTTTGAACATAATTTGATTATCCATATATCATCTTATAGGTGCTATCTGTATCCAAAGATGGAGAGGTTCACCAAAGATTTGAGAAACTCATTTCTGAAATCAACAAACCAAGTTCCAATTATAGCCTCAGTCTAGCCAACCGGCTCTTTGGAGAAACATCATATGATTTTCTTGCAGTAAGTTACATGCATGTTGGAGAACTGGCTAGAAACAACCATAAATGCTCTGTTTGTTCCAATGTTTGCCTATATCATTGGAATTGCAGTTTGGCTCTTAAAAAGTACCTAATACCCCTATAGCTTTACTTTGGCCAATTGAGTTATCTGAAGGGGGAAATAAAAAGTCTAGCTGCTTTTACTGGGAATGTTACAAGAACACCAAGTAGGATTTTAGCATTCTAAATATAGAACTTTCAAATAAAAGTCATAAATAGAACTATGTGACCCATAATTGCCAGATATATTCTTGAATAAACTAAGTTATCTTGGGATAATTCCATAACGGTTCCTAATATCTGATGTACTTTTTCTAAGCTGTATTAACTATCCAATGGCACTGGCTGTTTGTAAGGTGTATTCGGAGTAATAAATAATGTTTCCGGATTGTTAGTTCACAGAAGAATGGAACAAAATCAGTTCTTGCTCTTTAGTGTTGCTTCCATTACTGAGATGTCATTGTTTTTTAAGTCATTTATAGAATCCACTCAGAAATTCTACCATGCAGGTCTGGAGAAACTTAACTTTAAGCAAGCTGCAGAAGATTCAAGAAGACATATAAATGCCTGGGTAGAAGAAAAAACCGCAGGTGAGAATGATAATAGAGTTAATTAGCAGTTGCATTAAGAAAGACATGCAATATTGTGCATGCATGTGAGAGAGACAGACAAGGCAGGCAGACCCACCATATTTATTAACCTTTATTTGCTACATAAGTGTCTATCAAACCTCTGATGAAATTCTAGCCAAGAATAGATGCTTGATTCTATTGATGGACACATCTGAGCATATTTCAATTATTTAACTTGCCCGTTGTTTAACTTGTTTATGTGTGGTAACCTTACTAAATAATGATATAAGATGGGCGACTATATAAATGTTAAGGGAGGGAAGATGGATGGATGGATGTTGAACTGGCCCTGAGGAAGCAAAAGCTGTATTTCATCCTCAGTCAGAGAAGCTCTCTGGTGACCATCTTGAGCTCCTGAAGGAGAATCAAGATAAAAATCTAATAATTAAATAAAAATGTCTTTATTTTGGCTTACCTACAAACATGACCATGATTTAGAGAGAGAGAGAGAGATGTTGGGAAACAATAAATCTTACAAGTGGATTCCTAAGAATTGTTTATGCAACATTATGCATATAAAAGTATCTATCAATTAAAGCAGGGGTTTTTTTACACTCTCAAAAGGTAAAATTCAGAATCTGCTTGCCCCGGGAATAATTAAGTCATTTACAAAACTGGTTTTGGTGAATGCTATCTATTTCAAGGGAAACTGGGCAAATCGGTTCAACAAAGATCGCACAGAGGAAAAGCCATTCCACATTAACAAGGTATTCATTTGTTAACAAATAAAGAGGCATTCTGAATATTTTAAATTGCATTATTTTGCATATAGTTGAAGCAAGTGTGGGATTAATTTGAAACATTCCTGTAGCAAAGAAATTGGTTACTCCTTACATTTTTATTGATCTTCATGGAAATAGATGAATCATGAAGATCAGTCATCTTGAGACATTCAGGCTTTGTCTGTAGACATTCAGACGTGTGTAGAAATTCAGACTTGTCAGTCATTGAAACTTTTTATGTAGGGATTTCTAGTTCAGCACCAGTCCCACTAATTCTATGTGATTAACCACAATAACTACGGAGTAGTTGTGATTAGCAAATATATTTGCTGAGTAGGGTTCTTTTATGTATTATCACCTGGAAGTATTCGATGGAGGAGGAATAGGCACAATATGTTTCTATGTTGCTATCTACAAAGAAGGCTAGTTTTGATATTATAAACATCTGTTCATTTTAGAAAACTGCTGATTAAAATCACAGAACTGTGTTTCATTGCATTCTTTTGCTCACAGAATTGATAATTCTTTAGGCATCATTTTTCTAAAAGTCATAACCTTTGCTTTTCAAATCTAATCCTTAATACTCTAAAATTATGCCAATTCTATGAAAAGTAAATCATCACTATGTGTAAAGATTGGAAAATTTGGTGGATGGCTGAGATATGATACAGTAAATGCTCATATACATTATAAACACTCAATATAGTTTGATTCAAAAGGTCAAATCAAAAGATGAAAGATTTAATCAGAGGAAAAAAACCCCAACACTAAATACATGATGGCATTATTTGTATTTCCTATTTATTTGAAATATTTCTTCTAACATAGATTTTCTTCACTTGTAGAATGAGACAAAAACGGTGCAGATGATGTTCAAGAAAGGGAAGTACAACATGACCCACATATCGGACTATCGGACTTCAGTTCTTGAGATTCCATATGTTGATAATGACTTGAGCATGTTCATTTTGCTTCCTGATAAGATTGAAGATAACTCTACTGGGTTGGAAAAGGTGAGTTTATCTTTCACGAAACAGAATTTAAACCCTGGTCCATCTGAAAACATATCTAATACTAGCTGTATGCTTTCCTTTTTAATATTGAAGCTTGGTTTTCTGCAATTATAATTAGTGCTATTGGGTTGACTTGTATTTTCCCTTATTTTGAAAAGATGCAAAAAAAAAAAAGTCTAAAGAACACCAGCTAATACATTTATATCTCAAACTATTGTATACACAGTGTGATTTCATCAGTAGTTGATGTGTACAAGGCAATTGATAAGTTTGCCAATAATATACAGTATTTCTTATGACATTATTAAGAGGCAAACGGTTAAGATTCAGTTTTCGATTCTTCAATTTATACTGTTAAATGTTGAAATAGCTACTGAGATCTGTAGCTTGAAGAAAAGAATAAGCAAATTCATATAGCTGAGGTATTTTTGTGCGGGTATGTGCGTATTTAAGCCTTCAAGCCAGGCTCAACCTCTGTCAACTGTCTGGACAAATCCAGGTAGTTAATTTGGCAACATTTTCAGAAGTTGTTTGCCCTTGCCTGCTTCGTAGGGCTAAGAGGGTGTGACTGGCTCCAAATCACCAAATCTAGTAATTCAAGTGATGATTTATAACCTAGTGCTTTTAACCACTATAACAAACTAGGTCTCATTTTGTACTTTTCTTTTAGCATTTCTTTTAGCTTTTAGCATAATTGTAAATTATTGGATTTTCTGGAATGAAAATTGGTATAAAATTTAATACAAACATGAATAAATTATAAAAATATTTCTTATCAGCAAGTGAGTTTTCTCTGATGCAATGTATATAAATTTGTCTGGACTGTTGGGTAAGCAATTCTAGAACTAGTGACTCTACCAGGTGGATCTGGCTTATCTTCCTCATGTTTGTTAAAGAGTGTATTGAGTTAGAAATTGATGTACTTTGAATATAAAGCTACATTTATATTCCTCCTTTTCCTCCTGGTTCTAAGGTCTGCCCTATTTTTGTGACTTAATTATCTTTCCTAATGTTCTATGAAATACAAGAATTTGCAACTGCTTGTAAGATTTCAGGATTTTTCTGTCATTGTCAACATCGCATCATACTTGCGTTAAGAGTGAAATTATCAGGATAAGTCATAGTGTCATATAACCATGAATTTCTTTCTCCTTTAATGCTTTTCATCTTATTTTAGCTGGAGAGAGAAATTACTTATGAGAAACTTAAAGAGTGGATCAATCCAGAGAAGATGATCCCAACAGAAATGGAACTCTCCTTTCCCAAATTTAAACTGGAAGAAGAATATGACATGAAGCCTGTTCTGAAAAGCATGGGAATGACAGATGCATTTGATGCACGCAAGGCAGACTTCTCTGGAATGTCAACTAACAAAGAATTAGTCATATCTGAAGTTGTTCACAAATCATTCATAGAAGTCAATGAAGAAGGCACTGAGGCAGCTGCTGCCACTGGTGTAGTAGTGGTGGTAGAGAGTGTAGGCTTTGTATTAAAATTCAAAATTGACCATCCCTTCCTCTTTTTTATTATCCAGCGATCTACAAACAGCGTCCTGTTCTTTGGTAGGTATTGTTCTCCATAATGGGTGCATCCAGCATATACTGGTATAATGGCTGGCCCTTAATTCCTCATCAGATTCTTTTAAACCATGTTGTACTGAACTTTCACTATCACACTTTCGATCTCTGTAATTAGGTAGAGATAGTTCCTTCATAATACTCCACGATACTGGATTTTAATCCTTTCTTTCCAGGATAGAATTATTTTTAATGAATTCAAGAAAATAATTTTTAGTACAGGTGTTCTGATTGGTAGATAAATCCTGCAACATTGCTTTGTTTATAGGAATGTAGGCTGTGGGGGAGAAGTTGCTAAGCATGAATCAAGGTATCACAACACAGATGTAACTATGTATCTGCCCAGTATACATTTCCATGTGATGATACAAATATAGTCAACTTAGCTTTCATTGTGACATCATGTTTTGTCATTTGGGTGAAGTCATGGCTAGTTGTAGATGCCGCTGCTGAGCTTATAATAGCAAGTGTACACAGTGCTAGAATGAGTACACATAACATATTTTTTGTGGTTATCATTTAATCAAGCAATTTGATCCTGTACAACTCAAATATCTACAAATGATATTTACCTTATATAATTCTTATTTTGATGCAGTTTTTCATTATTCAAAATTGAAATAAAAGAGCATTTGATTATGTTGCTTTCAGATTTATTAACAGCTGGTATGGTGATAGACCCTTACATCAGGGGTCCCCAACCCCTACATCCGTGACGTGGTACCAGTCCAAGATCTGTTGGGAACTGGGCCACAAAAGTGGTGGATGAGCATGCAAGGCTTCCTTTGCGCATGTCCGGGATTGAGTGCATGAACCTGTCCCCTACCCCCCACCATCGCCAGTCCATATAACCAAAAAGGTTGGGACCGCTGCTGTATAGTACTCAGCTGCCATTTCACTGAAATTCATCAGTTACACCCAAATTGTATTTCAGGTACTTCTTGACTGTAATCGAGCCTAGAATTACAGTCTTAAGTTGTTGGGTTCGTAAGTCAAGGCATCATGTGACCAGATTCAGTGGTATGATAGTTATTACGATGGTCAATAAGCGAACATGCGGTTGTTAAGGAAATTCATTTTCCCCAATGGGCATTCTTTGCTGGAAACTGGAAATGAATGCTGGAAACCAGCAAAAAAAAAGTTGCAAATTTTGGTCATGGGACCACAGGATGATGCAAATAGCCATAAAGGTGAGTCAGTTGCCAGGTGCCCAAAATACAATCACATGACCAGGCACATGTGTGCCTGACTATCTTAATTCTGAAAATACATCGTAAGTAGCTCTGGGGAGGACTGTTGTAATTTCATTAAGTGACCAATTGGAAGTTGACAACTACCTATACAGTAAAAATTGATTTGTTGGATTAATAGGATGGAATAGATATCCACTGATGCCAAATGACCATTAAATTAACATTTTATTTTAATCATGAATAGGACAAGGTGGATAAGAAGGCTGGTGGGTGTTGCCCCCCCCCTTTCTGCATCACAGCATGTCATATCCCACTGATCTATCTACCCCTCTCAAATCTTAACATTTACCCTTTCTTATGCGGCTGCCACATCCTAAGGAATGACTTTTATCTGGACTCATGTTCCAATGAGGAAGTTTGGTGTGGTGGTTAAGGCATTGGACTAGAAACCGGGAGATGGGTTCCAGTTGTGTTGTAGGCACAAAAGCAGCTGGTGACCTTGGGCCAGTCATATTCTCTCAGTCTTAGGAAGGAGGCAAAGATTTCTGAAATCTTTCCCAGAAAACTGCATGGATTAATCCGGGAGGTTGTCAAGAGTTAACACTTCTCAAAAGCACATACACACAGACACACAAAAGATCTACCAATGAACACACTAACTGATTAAATATCTTATTGGCAGTTATATGTATAAGAGACACTGAACGGTTGTAAAAAAAAGATACTTAAGTAATCGGTGTGCTCATTAATGCAAAAGTTTCCCTTTGGAGGTGGCACATGACAATTTAATCAAGGTATGCTAATTGAGCAATCTGAATTAAAATGTCTGTGTACAGTGCACAGTTTGTCAATATTAATTGGCTAGCCGGCTGTACACTTTCATAAAGAAGCAGATTGCTTATTTACCTGAAAGTCATATATGGTTATAAGTAGTCTCATTTGCATAGTAACTGGATCAATATCTTCCCCTCTGCACTTAGCATGAAGATCAAGTTCACAGCAATTAACATATCTGGCATTATTTACAAGGATGATATCAACGTCCTGTCAAAATGATTTATTGCTTTCTTTCCCCCATAATTCCTAGCCAAACAGTATGGCTAAATGAAGCTATGATAAAAGGGCAACCGTGTCTATTGTATCATACAATGTTTGATGCCAGTATTATTAAAAATAATTTTGTTTAAGGTCATTACTTTGGTTATTTGTTTATTATATTTGTGGGCCTCTCTGGTCATAGTAGACTGAATGGCATAGAACCCCAAGATTGCAATTTAATTAAAAATAAATGGGGTAGCATGTTTGTGTTCATAAATTTGCTACTAATTTCTACTGGTGAAGCCAGTGGAAAGTTGCTGGCAGGATGAATAAACAGAAAGCAAATGCTGAGATATGAACCACCCATGTTGGGGACAAGGTCAAAGTTCTCCACAATATTGTAAGCCGCTCAGAGTTACTAGATGGGTAACCAATAAATTTAATTAATAAATAATCAATAACCTTCTGAGGTAGGTTGGCCCGAGAGAGAGTGACTGGCAAACAACCACATAGAGAAATGGCAATGCAATACACATGAACTGGGTTTTTCTGAATCTATTTCGATATCTGAACAATTACACCACACTGCCTCTTAGTGTTAATTTATATTAATGCCTTACATTATATTCTATTACATTATTTGTATTTATTCACCTAGTATTTCTTTAACATTTTGAAATACTTATTCCTTCCTCCAAAACAATAATTTTCTTTCACAGTTACTCCATTCTGTGCTGACACAACTGACACAGCTTTTTTATTTTTTTAACTGTAGCAGAGAAATGAAGGATTTGTGATTAAAGTTGCAGTCGGTACAGTATCTGCTTACACAGAAATAAGCCTTGCTACATTCAGTAGGATTACGGCAGTGATGGCAAACCTGGCATTTCAAAAATTTGGAAAATGCCTAACTTTGACTCTTCTGGTGTGTTATCTCCCCAAACAAAAGAGAAACAGTTCTTTTGTCTCCCCACCATATGGGATATCCTGAAGAGTGACAGTTGGTGAAAATGCCAAGGCTGGTCCTGAAGTAGAGGCCCGGGCGTTATTTTAGCTCTAGCACCACTACTGCCAGTCAAAAAGGCCAGCTTGTGCCATTCTCCAAGGCTCACAAACCTTGGGGAATGGCACAATTGTCCCGTGGCCCAGGGCTCCCAAGGATTTGCTACATGTTGTTTAACTTCAGGCAGTTTTTTTTTCTATTTTTTTTCTATTGTGCTTTGACTCCCAAAGCACATAAGGCCTTCCTTCTTGAAGCAGCTTCAGAGAATGCTTTTCTGTGGCCTCTGCAGCCTCTGAAAACCTCACAAAAGCAGGTCCCATTCTTGTGTAATTTTTGGAGACCACATGAGAGCACATGGGCATCTCCCCCAACTGCTGGAGAGTTTGGAAGTCGTGGCAACAGCACACCTGATTCTCACATGGCCTCTGCAGTGATAACAGGCAATGCTTTCAAGAATAGCAGTTGTCTGGTGTTGGTAAATATGTTATGCCATGTCACCTTTGGCACGCATGTCATAGATTAGGGCTGTCATATTTGGCTGCAAAAATCCAGACAGCCACTAGTTGGAAGAGTTAGAGTTTCTTTGTGGTCATTTACTGACTACCTGTAGTTCTGCAGCTCAGATACAGTAGCATATCAACCATATAAATATCCATAAGATTGAAAATAGAGTAAAGAATGATCCATGTGATTAATTATTGTAATTTCAGTACAGTATCAGCTGATACAGAGACTTATTTCTGGGTAAGGGCATAAAGGAACTTTCTTTTTCTTCTTCTTTCCAAATTGGTCTCACCTACAATTTAAGGAAAAGCTGACTGTTGCCACTCTTGATGAGGAAATGGCAGGGATGAATCAATACTCAAATTAAGTCTTTAGCTAAACTAAGAGCAGGCAGAGACAAGTACTCCAACTTTCAACCAGAAAGTCTGGATCATTCAATAAAATACTGAATTTTGGGGCTTCCACTCTGGCAGATGCATGCTGTAAGCCGTGGCTTAGTACAATTTTACTATAATTTGCAAGAAATAAGAATGCAATGGGTTATATTGAAGTGGTAGTTGGATGATGGGATAGATGGGGAACTCATCAAATTTGCAGACAACACCAAGCTGGCAGGAATAGCCAACACTCCAGAAGATAGGCTTAACATACAGAAGGATCTTGACAGACTTGAACATTGGGTGCTATCTAACAAAATGAAATTCAGTGGTGAAAAAAGTAAGGTTCTACATTTAGGCAAGAAAAACCAAATGCACAGATACAGTATAGGTGGTACCTTGCTCAATAGTAGTAACTGTGAGAGGGATCTCAGAGTCCTAGTGGACAATCACTTAAAAATGAGGCAGCAATGTGCTGCATCTGCCAGAAAAGCCAACACAGTGCTAAGCTGTATTAACAGAGGGATAGAATCAAGATCATGTGAAGTGTTAATATCACTTTATAATGCCTTGGAAGGCCACACTTGAAATACTGCATCCAGTTTTGGTCACCACAATGTAAAAAAGATGTTGAGACTCTAGAAAGAGTACAGAGAAGAGCAACAAAGATGATTAGGGGACCGGAGCTAAAACATATAAAGAATGGTTGCTGGAATTGGGTATGTCTACTTTATTGAAGAAGATGAGGGGTGACATGATAGCAGTGTTCCAATATCTCAGGGATTGCCACAAGGAAGAGGGAGTCAAGCTATTCTCCAAAGCACCTGAAGGCAGGACAAGAAGCAATGGATGGAAACTAAACAAAGAGAGAAGCAACCTAGAGCTAAGGAGAAATTTCCTGACAGAACAATTAATCAGTGGAACAACCTGCCTCCAGAAGTTGTGAATGCTCCAACATTGGACTTTTTAAAGAAGAGACTGGACAACCATTTTCTAAAATGGTATAGGGTTTCTAGCCTGAGCCGGGGGTTGGACTAGAAGACCTCCAAGGTCCCAACTATATCATTATTGTTGTTGTTGTTACACGTAACAGCTACAATAATGCATGGCTTATATGAACTGAAGACTAAATATACCACAGTTTTTAATGTACTCTGATCTAAAATCACAAATGTAAAGAGCCCTAGAAATTATTGCACATTTTCCAGATCTTTCTTCTTTGCACTTGTAAATTGAAATAAATATGAATCTGATTTGGAGGGGGGCTCAAACATGATTAGTTTTACATGAATCTAGCAAATCACTTTGTTAAGCAACTAAAACCTTGACAAATGATGCTTTCTCTATTGTTGCACTTTGCGCACTAATAAATAAAATTAAAAAATATAAACTCTGGCTTTTTAACTGTGCCGTTGTCAATCTCTTTTTCGGAGAGCTAGGGGAGACAGTCCCTATGTGACTTGGCTTCTGCATCACTCAACCTGGTGGATCAGTTGTCTCTTATACTAGGTGTCACCAAAATGTTTGGGCAAACAGTGGGTTCATTTAAGATGAGTTCCAGTGAAATTCTTCTGGGTGCAGCAACTGCTGATTCAGCCTAAGGAGTGAATGGTGCAATCAATCTTGAAATAATCTTTGCACATAGACCATCATTTGTTCACATGCAAATAATCTAAATTGCTTTGGGTCTCCATTCCAACAAGAAACAGGTTATAGGAACTGCTGCAATAGCATTTACTTTGATTTCCACAACTAGTTTGGGATATATATTTTTTTTAGAAAAATATATTAAATTGATATTGATGATTATTTAGGAGAAAAAAGTTAATGTTTTTTGCCACTGATTTGCCATAGCCCTCTCATTGTGCCTTCAGATCTCTAATTTAAATTCTTTTATGCATTTTAGACCCATGTTCTGAATCCCTACATGTTGTGTTGAAAATTGGATGATGAAGAAGGTATGTTTGCAATCATGAATTATTTATAAAAAATAAAGATGGAAGAAAAATAATAAAATAACCTAGTAGAATCTAACGTCTGGATGGAAACATCCACGTAGTTTCCTTGGCATAAGGTACAAATATTTCAATCCCACCTTCTTCCAGGATGCTTTTCTCTAATTTCAATCTAGCCTTTAATAATAATAATAAATAATAATAATAAATAATAATAAATAATAATAAATAATAATAAATAAATAAATAAATAAATAAATAAATAAATAAATAATAATAATAAATAATAATAATAATAATAATAATAATAATAATAATAATAATAATAATAATAATAATAATAATAATAATAATAATAATAATAATAAAGTTGGAAGGTCATCAAGTCCAACCCCTGCTCAGGCAGGAAACCCTACACCATTTCGGACAAAATGGCTGTCCAGTCTCTTCTTAAAAACTTCCAGTGTTGGAGCATTCACCGCTTCTGGAGGCAGGTGTTCCTGGTTAATTGTTCTAACTGTCAGGAAGTTTCTCCTTAGTTCTAGGTTGCTTCTCTCCTTGATTAGTTTCCATCCGTTGCTTCTTGTCCTGCCCTCAGGCGCCTTGGAAAATAGCTTGACTCCCTCTTCTTTGTGGCAGCCCCTGAGATATTGGAACACTGCTATCATGTCCCCCCTCGTCCTTCTTTTCATTAAACTAGACATACCCAATTCCAGCAACCGTTCCTTATATGCTTTAGCCTCCAGTCCCCTAATCATCTTTGTTTAAATTGGTCTTGCAATCCAGGATTCAACCCGTTTAGCTGAACTTAGTTCAGTCAAAACCTGCAAGGATAGTGCGATTAATAAAAGGTACAAGCCAGAGCACGTTGAATCCTTTTTGCGAGTCTCTCAGTATTTCTTTGCCAACCGCGATAAGGGGAAAAGTTCCGTTTTCCAAGGAATCATGACGCTTCCCTTTCCGATTCCGCAGGCAAGAGCCCTTCCCTGCCAGCCACTTCTGCACATGCTCAGTGCAAAGGGTTAGGCAAGCTAACGCCGGCGGCTGGAAGCCCACGCCCTGGAGGTGTCCTTTTAAAGGCACGGCGAAATCCGACCGCTCTTCCACACCACGACCTTAACAGCACATTCGCACTTCGTCCGGCCGCTCGCCCCCTCCCGCCGCCCCCGCCTGGGAGGATACTGCAAAGAGGGAGAGGTGGAAGAAAGGAAGTTTGTGGCAAGCGCCTGAAGCAATTCCGCTCCGGCCTGCAGGTTGCAAACTCTTTTATAGAGGGCTGGCCGCAGAAGAACCTCTCTTTTCGGCCTCTTTCCAGGAAAGTTAGTGAAAAGACTTCCCTCTAGGTAAAAAGAGCCCTCAGCCGCGATTGGAATTCAGCATTGCAGGGCAAGTTCACAGGGCGTTCAGCTGGGCTGCCGGGTTGCCTGCTGGCTTTAAGGGAGGCGTGGATTGGTGGTTTGTAACAGTAAAGGGAGGCTGTGACTGTTTACAGGGCCTCTCCCAGGAAGTTTAAAGGGCTAGTCGTGAACATCTGCCCTTTCCACGTCTGGATTTCTTTCCTGCCCTTCCTCCTTCCCTATCTAGGGGGTTTTCACCCCCCTTCCTTTTGAAGAGGCAGTGTGCGGTTAGGTTGTTGAGTCAACCCAGGCAGGGAAGAACCTCAACATTACTCATTTTGCTTCTTCCAGGATTTATTGCAGCTTTGCTGGCGTTTCTCCCCAGTCAGACGTCTCCAGTAACTGCCCTAAGCAGCCCAGAATACTTACCTTTTCCAGGTACAACCATTGTACGGTTCTCTCTGTCCTGTTCTGGAGGTGGCCACAGGTGAGATTGACATAAAGTGCTGATTGACAGTTTGCTGGGGCTCTCTTGGTTGGCACATTGTTGTATGAATACTTACATATGCTGGTGGTAAGAGTCGATGCAGCTGTACAGTTGCGTTGAGTAGAGGAGTAACACCCCCCCCCATATCTGGCATTTTATATGAGCATTTATATTACCTAATATATGTACTTTAATATGCTATGGTATCTTAGACAATACTGATGCATTCAGAAGACTGAGTAGGCCAGTGGTCCTCAACCTATGGTCCACGGACCCCTGGGGGGGGCACAATGTCATCATGGGGGGGCTAAGCGAAGGCTTAAAGAAAGGTTATTTTGATTTAAATCTTAAGTTTAAGTCTTGGGACTCTATGGTCATGGTCCACAAAAGATATTTAAAGGGGGTCCATGGTGAAGAAAGGTTGAGAAACCCTGGAGTAGGCGATTAATGTAAAAAAAAAAAGTACATAGTAAAATGAATCAAGGCCCTGGATAATAATTTCTGGTTAAACTCTATGACAGGTACTTTATAGCAGAGGTCCCCAACCCTGGCTCACTACCAGGCTATGGCCTATTCAGAAACAGGATGTGCGAGCAGTAAGCGGTGGGCATGCACGTGTACAGCTTGACTTGCACGAGTGGCAGATCAGCGCACATGCACACACTGCACAGTTCAACTTGCACAAGTCGAGCTGCGCGCACATGCATGTGTGCGCTGGCCTGCAGATTGTGCAAGTTGAGCTGTACAGACCCGCCATTCGTGCAGCCTGGTTTTCCTCTCCCCCCCCCCCCATGCCCCCAACTGGGCCTCCAAGTTGCAAAGGTTGAGGAGTGCTGCTTTATAGCCTGGGTGTGTAAAAGAGGAATGTTTGATTGTTGGCTGTAAAACTGATAAGTTGCCTTCCTGAGGATTTTAAGAATTAAAGCCAAAGAACAGTCAGGGAAGTTAGTCAACGGTGATTCTCCAGTGCTTTTTTTTTCTTCTTTTTAAATATTGGTGTTTAACCACTTTTTTTTATCCCTTTGAATCAACTTTGATTCCTGGTTACTACCTTGACAAATCCCTGCTGCTTTCTGGACAAAGCTTTTTGGAACTGATATGCCATTATCTGCTTCCTGAGAGAGAGGGACTGACCCAAAATCATCCAGCTGGTTTCATGCATATGACAGGAATAGAATTCACAGTCCCAAGTTTCTGGTCTGGTGCCTTAACTGCTATATCTAAACTGGCTCTATTTTTAATAATTTTTTAACTTTTAAGTGCTTAAGTATAAAATTAAGATGAGTACTTGCTGACCTTCCCCTAAACCAGGGATAGGCAACCTTGGCTCTTTTATGACTCGTGGACTTCAACTCCCAGAATTCCTGAGCCAGCACGGCTGGCTCAGGAATTCTGGGAGTTGAAGTCCACGAGTCATAAAAGAGCCAAGGTTGCCTACCACTGCCCTAAACTGTAGAATAAGTGCATTAAGACAGACAGCAATTTCGTTGCAATAGTGTTTTTCTGTTTATGGAGTTCATTCCTGCTCTGTGTGTTGTGGAAATCGTCTATGAAATTGTAGCTGCTCCTCCCCACAACCAGATAACCGCAAGATGGCTGCCATCTAGGGGTCATCTGGATATTTGCAGCCTGGAAATAGGCATACTTCCTTTTTCATTTTTTTCTTGGGTAAATTATTTCCAAGTATTAAGCATTTTTCTTCTCCAGGACTGGTTTGTACGACATGAATAATGCAGATATCCTCACTTCCCATCATTTAGCTTTTGTATGCTTGCTGTAGAATTGTCACAAGGTTGGGGAGGAGGGCTCTTTCCATTTCATTAACTTTGTGCCAACATTCTACTTTTTTCCACAAAGGGAGGCCCTGTTGTTATCTTTGGAATTATATATGAGTCTGTTCTGTCCCAGCCTATGTGAGTCCTTGTTAAGCTCACAAGGAGAAACCCGTCTTCCAAGAAGCAGGCTGGAACCGCAGGAAAAAACCAATCCCCTTTTATTATTTACAGACCTGAATAAATGTCCAAAGGAAAACAAAACACAGTTCACTGAAACTTGATTCCTTAAGATGTGGGAGGTGCTTCAGCAACCAGCACCTCCCACACCTTCCCTTTTATTATGCAGCCAAGGCGTGGCTTCCTAATGCCTTCTCCTTTGCCTTTGGAGCGGCCCCATTGCATTCCTCTGTCTGACTCTCTTGGCTTGCTGGCATTTAATTTACGTGCATCCTGGATATCTTCCAGCTGTGAGTTATCATTGTCCAACTCAGACTCCCAGCACAGCCTGAGCACGAGTAGAGGGGCCAGGCTTCTTGTCAGACTGTAAGTCTTGGAGCTCATCAGAGCCTTCCTCTGACTCTTGATGTCCCTCCAGGCCCCTCCTCCTCCTCCTCTGATTCCCCAGACTCAGCTGCCGGGTCCACTGGCTGACGAGGAATCACAACAGAATCTGCAAGTGAGGTTCATAGTTTCCTTATATTTTGTCCACTAAGTTCTGTACATTATATTCCTTAAAGAGAATAGAATAGAATTTAGAAATTAGAATAGAATAGAATAGAATAGAATAGAATAGAATAGAATAGAATAGAATAGAATAGAATAGAATAGAATAGAGCTGGAAGGGACCTTGGAGGCCTTCTAGTCCAGCCCCCTGCTCAAGCAGGAGAACCTATACCGTCTCAGACAGGTGAATTTCCAGTCTCCTCTTAAAAATCTCCAGTGATGGAGCGCCCACGATTTCACAAAATTGTTCAAGTAGAACACAAAATAGTTTCCTGGGGTGGGGTGTTTCAGTCATTATTTTGGAGTTAATCTATGGTTTATCGTACTATATTTGTTCTCTAGGCTCTGAAACATGGACAGCCTTTCTGCAGCAAACACCACCTTTGCCCTCAACCTCTTCAAGAAGCTTAGTGCAAATGATCCTACCAAGAACTTGTTTTTTTCTCCTTTGAGTATGTCTTCTGCGCTGCTAATGGTCTCGTTGGGTGCCAGAGGTAACACAGAAGGTCAGATGTCAAAGGTATATCAAGATACATTTTATCAAAAAGAAAAAAGGGGGTTGGCTAGGAGGTGGTCCCTACCCTTGGTAGCCAATTATGACAACGTCTTATTTATTTATTACATTTAAATGTTGCCCATGTTGCAGTCATGCAACTCTAGGTGACTATGACCTGGACTAGAAAGTTCCAAGTACACCTATCAACTCAACCTGGCTACATTCCTAAGATGATGCTGTTCATGAAATTGCCTAGTGTCTGATTAGCTTTTGAAAAATGCAACCTGCAGAAGGGGTGCCGCTGCTATCAGGACTCTTTTAATTCTGCTCCCAATGCCATTCTCATCCAGATTTGGGACTCTGTTTGCAGGAGGAGGGGGAGCAGCTGCTATTTGCTTGGAATGCAAACAGCATGCATAGGAAGTGCAATAAGGATTCAGTCCTCTGGGACTAACTTTTTAAAAGCCATTCATGCAGTTGCTAACCATGTAAATGGTACTATTTGGGACAAAAGTCCTTAACTTTTGAAGTTCCAGAGTTTGAAAATCCACTTTGTGGAAAATCCATTGTGGTGAATTGTGATAATTCACCACAATTATCAAAAATCAGAAGGAAAATTTATGGCATACTCCGGTAGGCAAAACATTCCACCTCCAGGGTAAGACCTAAAATGGACATTTTTTAAAAAATAAATAGGAACTTGGGGAGTTGGGAGATGGACACAGAATCTTGGTTCTGGCACATGTTTGTGCTTCAATCTTGGATACCCATAGCATTCATTTATTTCTCAAATGTATAGACTGCCCAGAGTCATTATGAATTTAAAAAAATGCAAAATACAATTAAAATCAAAAAGAAGAAAGTAACACAGGCCTATGCAACACATTAACAGAGTACACCCCTGTGGTATATACTTCTTAGCTCTGCACCTGCAGGAAAAAAAAACAGTTCTTCAAGGCCCGTTTAAAAGATGGCTTGGTCAGGGGAACTTGAGCCTTGAGGGGAAATGGTTCCAGGGCACAAGTATCATGACGAAGAAGGCAAAACGTGGCACTATGTTAAAGGTGGGACCTGGAGCAACTCTTGTCGTATTCTATTGAAACAATGGGAGAAAGGTGACCCTGGAGCTACATGCCATGAAGATGTTATAGATGGCAATCAGACCTTGAATTTCATCAAGGCACTTATGGGTAACTTCCACAGCTGATGCAGGAGAGGTGTGCCTGTACCTGCCTATATTGCTCAATTCTGGATCAGCGGCAGTTTCTGAGTGGCTTTCAAGAATAGCTCTAAGAGGTGCAATTGACAGCAGCCGATGTGTGAGGCAACTATGGAATGAATGACTTAAGAGAAGGGATTCCCAGTCCAGGAAAAGGTGCGGTTTGTGCACCAGACAAATCTAGACAAAGCTTCTTCCCAAGCCACTGCTGACACCTGCAGTGGGTATGAATCCAAGAAGACTCCAGATCATGCACAGGTTCTGTCTAAGGCAGGGGTAGGCAACCTTGGCTCTTTTATGACTCGTGGACTTCAACTCCCAGAATTCATGAGCCAGCCATGCTGAGGGGAAAGAGAGAGGTTTCCAAGCTGAGCCATGCTGGCTCATGAATTCTGGGAGTTGAAGTCCACGAGTCATAAAAGAGCCAAGGTTGCCTACCCCCTGGTCTAAGGGAATTCTAGCCCATTCAGACTTAAATTTGGAAAGTTGTGGTGCCAGGAGAACCAGAAACATGTAATCACCCAGTCTTGACAAGGTTGAGTTTAAGCCTGTTCCTGCCCATCCAAACCCCAACGATCTTCAGGCACTGGGACACGTCCTTGATAGTGTCCAACCCACTGCAGCTGCCAATCTTCCTAGAAGCATTAAGTTCAGCCTTTGCCTTCAAAAGTGCTGCCTACCATTACCCTAAGAAATACTTTCCATTATAAATTTGGAGTAAGGCTGATGGCACATAATGATTCAATTTGCTCAGAAGTTTATATAAAGAGTAAAAGTAGGTACAAGAGTGTTCCTTCTGCCTTAAATACTTTATGCACAGAGGCATACTCTTTGTGATTTAAAAACCTTTTTTTTTTTCAAGAAAGGGACATTTCTGAAAATCCTCCATCTCTCTTACTTGTCAATCAAATTGATTTTCAAAGGAGATCAATGACTAGGAATTCCAAACTTGAGAAGTCCAAATATATACAGTAAAGTCAAGTTCAAGCTTAACTTTTAGGGACTTTATGGACACCTATACTGTATGAGTTTCCATAGCAACTGCAGGGAAGTGGTTTCCTTTAAGGAAGGCAGTTTTTTTTTAAAAAATCTTATACTCTACAACAGAGGTCTCCAACCTTTTGGGCACCAGGGACCGGTTACGTGGAGAGAGGTTTTTCTGCGGACTGGAGGGGGGAGTGATTTTGTGTACTGCCTGCATCCCGCAGATGGGGCTTTGCTTGTTTGTATGGCCCATTTGCTGGCATGCCACAGCCCGGTACCAGTCCACGGACTGGGGGTTGGGGACCCCTGCTCTACAAGCTTGGGGTCCAAACACTACCCAAATAATAAGTAGGCACAACCCTGTTTAGTTTTCAAGGCTAGACCTCGTCAGCTATTAACTTAAAAAGCTATACACATGTGCAGGTTAGCTCCAAATTATATGGAGATCATTTTTAATGTGTAAGGTTTTCCAAGGTTTTGCTATTGTTGTATTACATTTTGAATTGATTTTGAACATAATTTGATTATCCATATATCATCTTATAGGTGCTATCTGTGTCCAAAGATGGAGAGGTTCACCAAAGATTTGAGAAACTCATTTCTGAAATCAACAAACCAAGTGCCAATTATAGCCTCAGTCTAGCCAACCGGCTCTTTGGAGAAACATCATATGATTTTCTTGCAGTAAGTTACATGCATGTTGGAGAACTGGCTAGAAACAACTATAAATGCTCTGTTTGTTCCAATGTTTGCCTATCTCATTGGAATTGCAGTTTGGCTCTAAAAAAGCACCTAATACTCCTATAGCTTTACTTTGGTCAATTGAGTTATATGAAGGGGGAATTAAAAGGCCAACTCCTTTTACTGGGAATGTTACAGGAATACCCAGTAAGATTTTAGCATCCTAAATATAGAAAAGGCAAAATAGAACCATGTGACCAATAATTGCCAGATATATTCTTGAATAAACAAATTGTATTAACTATCCAGTGGCACTGGCTGTTTGTAAGGTGTATTCGGTGTAATAAATAATGTTTCCGGATTGTTAATTCATAGAAGAATGGAACAAAATCAGTTCTTGCTCTTTAGTATTGCTTCCATTACTGAGATGTCATTCTTTTTTAAGTCATTTATAGAATCCACTCAGAAATTCTACCATGCAGGTCTGGAGAAACTTAACTTTAAGCAAGCTGCAGAAGATTCAAGAAGACATATAAATGCCTGGGTAGAAGAAAAAACCGCAGGTGAGAATGATAATAGAGTTAATTAGTAGTTGCATTAAGAAAGACATGCAATATTGTGCATGCATGTGAGAGAGAGACTGACAAGGCAGGCAGCCCTAACATAGTTAACCATTACTTGCTACATCAAAGCCCATCAAACCTCTCATGAAATTCTAGCCAAGAACAGATGCTTGATTTTATTGATGGACACATCTGAGCATATTTCAGTTATTTAACTTGCCGGTTGTTTAACTTGTGTATATATGGTTACCTTACTAAATAACAATGTAAAATGGGCAACTATATAAATGTTAAGGGAGGGAAGATGGATGGATGGATGGATGGATGGATGGATGGATGGATGGATGGATGGATGGATGGATGGATGGATGGATGGATGGATGGATGGATGGATGGATGGATGGATGGATGGGCGGGCGGGCGGGCGGGCGGGCGGGCTTTTTGGGTAACCACCTTGAGCTCATCAAGATAAAAATCTAATAATTAAATAAAAATGGCTTTATTTTAGTTTACCTACAAACATGTCCATGATTTGCTAAGTATTCCAATGAGCCAGAAAGAGGGAGGGAGGGTGAGAGAAAGAGAGACATCTTAAACCATAAATCTTACAAGTGGGCTGCTAAGAATTTTTTGTGCAACATTATGCATATAAAAGTATCTATCAATTAAAGCAGGTTGTTTTTTTTTACACTCTCAAAAGGTAAAATTCAGAATCTGCTTGCCCCGGGAATAATTGATTCACTTACACAGCTGGTTTTGGTGAATGCTATCTATTTCAAGGGAAACTGGGCAAATCGGTTCAACAAAGACCACACAGAGGAAAAGCCATTCCACATTAACAAGGTATTCATTTGTTAACAAATAAAGAGGCATTCTGAATATTTTAAATTGCGTTATTTTGCATATAGTTGAAGCAAGTGTGGGATTAATTTGAAACATTCCTGTAGCAAAGAAATTGGTTACTCCTTACATTTTTATTGAACTTCATGGAAATAGATGAATCATGAAGATTACTCATCTTGAGACATTCAGGCTTTGTCTGTAGACATTCAGACGTGTGTAGAAATTCAGACGTTTCAGTCATTGAAACTTTTTACGCCGGGATTTCTAATGCAGCACCACTCCCACTAACTCTGTGTGATTAACCATAATAACTACAGAATAGTTGTGATTAGGAAATATATTTGCTGAGTACAGGGTTCTTTTATGTATGATCACCTGGAAGTATTCGATGGAGGACGAACAGGCACAGAATGTTTCTATGTTGCTATCCACAAAGAAGGCTAGTTTTGATATTATAAACATCTGTTCATTTGAGAAAATTGCTGATTAAAGCCACAGCACAGCTCAACCTGCACAAGGGGAGGGCCAGTGGGCAATCGGGTGCCTGCGCACCAGCCCACCTCTTGCACAAGTCGAGCTGCGCATGTGTGCGCCAACCCACCACTCGAACAAGGGCTGCATGCCCCCAGTTCCCATTTTCCCACCCCAGCTGGGCTGCCAAGTCGCAAAAGTTGGGGACTGCTCCTATAGACAGTATAGACAAGTACAGTATAGACAAGAAGTAGATCAACTGGCCCTGTGGTTCAGCCAGAACAATCTGGAGCTGAATGCTTTAAAAACTGTAGAGATGATAGTAGATTTTAGAAGAAGCTCTCCTATTCTACCACCTCTTGCAATATTAGGCAACACGATATGAAGAGTAGAGACCTTCAAGTTTCTAGGTTCTATTATCTCCAAGGACTTGGCATGGACACCTAACATTCGAACCATCATTAAAAAGGCACAACAAACAAGGTTCTTCCTATGTCAAGTCAGAAAGCTCAGATTGCCCAAGGATCTGCTGGTACAGTTCTACAGAGGAATTATTGAGTCTGTTGTTTATACTTCCAATAGTTGTCTGGTTTGGAACAGCAAACAAGCAGGACAGGTACGGACTTTAACGGATAGTTAGGACTGCAGAAAAAACAATTGCGCAACCAGCCTGCCTTCCATTTAGGATCTATATACTGCACAAACCAGAAAGAGGACTGAGAAAATATCTACACACGCCTCACATCCTCGACATAAACTGTTTCAACTCCTCCCAACAGGACATTGCTATAGAGCATTGCATGCCAAAAACAACTATATATAAAGATAGGGGGGGGGGGGTTCCGTTTCTCCTCATTTCTCATCTTTCCTACTATCTTCTCCGATTAGTTTCTTATGATTTATCAATTGTTTGTAACTTATGATTAATGATTGTAACTATGATTTATGACCTATGACCTATTGTTTCCTGTTTATATGTACACTGTGAGCTTTACACTGGAGACAAATTCCGCGTGTGTCCGATCACACTTGGCCAATAAAGAATTCTATTCTGATTTGATTCAAAAGTCGAAGCTAAAGATGAAAGTCCCAAAAGTGGTTTTTTCATGGGGCAACTGGACTTTCTTGTTTTTCTTTGAAGACGTTTCACTTCTCATCCACAATCACTCTCTAAAAGAATGCCAGTGACCAGCTGTCTGCCAGGAATATAAATCCTTCCATTCCCCACCGTCTAATCGGAGCTGAAGAAGCTTCTTGGATGAGAGGCAAAATGTCTTCAAAGAAAAACAAGGAAGTCCAGTTGCCTCTTGAAAAAAGCACCTTTGGGACAACCATCACCTGGATGACTGAGAATCTCCATAGACACTAAAGATGGAAGATTTAAGCAGAGGGGGGGGGGGTAACCAAGACTAAATACCTGGTAGAATTATTTGCATTTCCTATTTATTTGAAATATTTCTTCTAACCTAGATTTTCTTCACTTGTAGAATGAAACAAAAACAGTGCAGATGATGTTCAAGAAAGGGAAGTACAACATGACCTACATATCGGACTATCGGACTTCAATTCTGGAGATTCCATATGTTGATAATGAGTTGAGCATGATCATTCTGCTTCCTGATAAGATTGAAGACAACTCTACTGGGTTGGAAAAGGTGAGTTTTATCTTTCACGAAACAGAATTTAAACCCTGGTCCATCTGAAAACATCTCTGACAATAACTGTAAGCTGTCCTTTTTAATATCGAAGCTTGGCTTTCTGCAATTATAGTTGGTATTATTGGTTGACTTGTATTTTCCCCTATTTTGAAAAGATGCAAAAAAAAAAATCTCAAATGCAGTTATGTCTCAAACCATTGGATACACAGTGTGGTTCCACTGATGTAGTCAAGGCAATTGATAAGGTTGCCAAGACGTATGCAATACTTCTTCTGATAGTGCAAGGGATTCATTAAGAACTAGTTGCTTGAGATAGATTATGCTATTGTATCATCTTCTCTAACTGCCCCAAACAAAGAAGGGCTTTATTGTCTGAAATAAACTGAGTCCTGTGGAGTCCACCTCCAAAGGATGAGATAAATGGGATGTGTCTGGAAAATAATTTTCTCTCAGCTACATCATATCCTTTCCATAGAAACCTGGCTAGTGTCCATTCTTGTCTTTTTGATACAAGCCAAAACCATGTTCTGCACATTCACAGAGTAATTTTACCTCTGATAATTGTATAGGTAGCCCTTGACTTAATGACCATTCATTTAGTGAACCATTCAAAATTATGACAGTGCTGAAAAAACCCTGGTCCTCATACGACTGTCACACCATTCCCTCATGTTCACGTGATTGCAGATTGGGTACCTACCAAACAACTCACATTTACAACTGATTGCAGTGTCCTTCAGTCTCGTGATCATGATTTGTGACCTTTTATGCCAGTTTCCAGCAAAAAAAAACCAACAATTAGCGCTTAAGACAACCACAGAGTCTTAAATGTGGTGATTCTCTTAACATCCATCATAAAAATTGTAAAATTGGGTCCAGCTCGACTTACGACCACAATGACTTACGACAGAAATTCCAATCCCAGTTGTTGGATCATAAGTTGAAGATTACCTATAGTGACTATTTTAGCATCCCTTTTGATTGATATTCTTTGGTTACATCTTCGTATTTGTTCTTAGCTGTGTTTTACTTAAAATTGGAGAACTCTAGCTGTGCTGTAATTTAAGAGGTTTTAGAATTAAGAAAATCAATACAAAACATTCAACTATTAAATTTGTCCAAGATACTAGGCAAACAGCAATGCCTGACAGCAGATGAATTTATTTTATTTTATTTTATTTTATTTTTGCAATCTGAAGTGGAAAGTTTAGATTGGAAAAAAAGTATGGAATGCTAGTTTAAGTAATCTGGGTCACTGAGATAGCTTTATGAAAGTCTTTATGAACATACAAGCAAACTGGAAATTTCTCCTATTTCAGTTGAAAGCTAATAGTCAAAATATAACACGGGTGTTATAAAATGTCCGTGTGGGTGTGCATGTGTTCCCATAGTTAATTTGTCTTTTGATTTCCACTGCAAATGAATCTTTATATTTCATATAGGATGATAATAATTTCAATTTTAACAACAATAGTAATTGGCATTTATATGTCCAAAAATGGAGGATTTACAAACATCTGCTTCTTTTTCTTGGCAAGCTTCAAAATACCTTTTACTGCATTCTAACAATGCTCTATACTCGCTAAGGTTAGTAGAAGCTTCCTGTCATTAATAAGAAAACAGGTACTGATATGGTTCTAAGGTTTACCCTATTTTTGTGACTTTTAATTATCTTTCCTAAAGTTCTAGAACGGGTGTCAAACTTGCAACGTCACATGATGTGTTGCGATGTATTGCGACTTTTCCCCCATTGCCGGAGCTGAGGTGGGCGCGGTTTCGCTATGATGCATCCGGCCTGTGGGCCAGCAGTTTGACACCTTGTTCTAGAAGGAATAGAAAAATTTGCAACTGCTTGTAAGATTTCAGGATTTTTCTATTATTGCATCATATTTCTGCTTAGAGTGAAATGATCAGGATACCTCATAGTGTCATATAACCAGGAATTCCTTTCTCCTTTAATGCTTTTCGTCTTATTTTAGTTGGAGAGAGAAATTACGTATGAGAAACTCATAGACTGGATCAATCCAAGGATGATGGACCTAAGAGAAATTGAACTTTCCTTTCCCAAATTTAAACTGGAAGAAGAATATGACATGAAGCCTGTTCTGAAAAGCATGGGAATGACAGATGTATTTGATGAGGGCAAGGCAGACTTCTCTGGAATGTCAACTAACAATGATTTAGTCCTATCTGAAGTTATTCACAAATCATTCATAGAAGTCAATGAAGAAGGCACCGAGGCAGCTGCTGCCACTGCTGCTGTAATGATGTTCAGGTGTGCAATGTTTGTGCCAGAATTCAAAGCTGACCATCCCTTCCTCTTCTCTATTATCCAGCGATCTACAAACTGCGTCCTGTTCTTTGGTAGATGTTGTTCTCCATAATGGGTGCATTCTGCCTGTGCTGATTAAATGCCTTAATTCCTCATCAGGTTTTTATAAGCCACTTTTTCCATCACCACACATTTGATTTTTTTTCTGTATTTGGGGTACAGTTCCTTCCAGTAATATTCAATTTTAATATTTCTTTCCAGGATAGAATTATCTTTAATGAATTCCAGAAAATAATTTTAGTACAAGTTTCTAGTGTTCTGATTGCTAGAGAAAGCCTGCAAAATTGCTTTGAGATTTATGGGAATTTGGGATGTGGGGGAGAAGTTACTAAGCATGAATCAAGCTATCACAACATAGATGTATCTATGTATCTGCTCTGCGTACATTTCCATCTGATGATACATGTACTGTACAGTCAATTCAGCTTGCCTTATGACCTCATGGTTTCTCATTTTGGTGATGTCACGGCTAGCCATGGATGCCTCTGCTGAGCTTATAATAACAAGTGTAAACAGTGCTAGAATGAATACACATAATACATTTTTGTGGTTATAAATAAGAATGCAGTTGAGAAATATAAATCCTATCTTGGAACTCAAATGTATGGATTATTTAATCAAGCAATTCTATTGTATGCAATTCAGATATCTACAAATTATATTTACCCTATACAGTTCTTATTTTGATGCAGCTTTTCATGTATTCAAAATTGAAATAAAAGCATTTGATTATTGCTATCAGATTTACTATCGGCTACTGTGGTGATAGAGCACTGTATTACTGAGCTCCGGTATCATTGAAATTGATTAGATTTACACACTTTGAACCATCATTTATTAACTCTATTGCAATAAAATGAGATTACACAATACACTAAGCCAAAGCTAAACAAATCTCTTAACGTGAATAAAAATGGCAGATATGCTGAAAGATGTATTTATTACAATGTATGTTAACCCAGTTTTAAACAAAAGTGGGGATTTTATCTTGCATAATGTTTATTGTAAACTAGGGGTGTCAAACTTGCAGCGTCATGTGACGTGTTGCAACGTATTTGACACCCCTGTTGTAAAGTGAGAGCCAACTAAACAAAGATAATGATAGGTCCTCAGTATAAAACTGTAGATTGGGGGAAAGGGACAGAGATATATCCTAGGATTGGGGTTATCCTCTGCATCAGGAGGCTGGAACAAAATAGTCTAGATACCTCTTTCATTTTTAGCAAAAGCTGAAACAGACTGTATTATCTTCCCTTCTCTGTAGGGTATTTTGTTAAATTTAGGTAAGTTGAGATGATAGAATTGTTTTTGAACAGTTGCTGAGTTCATGAGAACCTGAATGAAAATTCTAAAGCTTCAATTGATGTAGCAAGTACAATGGAGCATATTCACTGCATAAACTGAAGCCCTCTGTCATTTGTTGTCTACAAGGAAATCTGTTTTCATGATTCTACAGAAAATTAATTAAAAAGCAATATGAATAGCAGCAACCTTGGTTATGTCCCTGGCCTCTAAAACATCCTCCGGTGAGAATTTGCTTGCTTGGTGTGGCTATCTGTTGCTGGATAAAGATCTTTTAAATCACATTCAACCGTGTTTCTCCATATTGCTATGCTGTTATTTCTTAATCCAAGCCCCAAGAACAAATTCTGTATATAAGAGGAAGGAAGGAAGGAAGGAAGGTTTGTTTTATTGCCTTCCAGTCAAAGATAAAGCTCATCCATGTGGTTTTCCTAGCATCAACCTGGAAATGGTATACTGTTGATGCTTTCTTTTTTATGTCCCAGACTAAATGAATGATGCCCCTTGGGTTTCCAAGGCTCCAGATCTTGGATATTAAGTTATTTAAACTATTTGCTACAAATTGGTTGGAAGGATATAGATTGTATCTATAATTATAGTCACCATACATCCTTTATTATAAAGGATAGCTGTCCTTTAGATTTAATTATTTCATGGCTTTGCTCTTGAATTTTCCTCTATAAGACAGTTATAAATAATTACTATTTATAATCCTTGTGAGCCTCCTTCAGCTTTGCCCCTTTTTCCTGTTTGCCCTTTATTTTTTCCAAGAAATAATCAGTGTATCTACAGTGTATCTACAATTCATTTCTCTGGCATGTGATTGAGAAGCAACATGGAGAATGCTTTAGATATCAGGGCATTTTCTGAAAATATACTGGGAAAACTTACTGGAATCTTTAAGAGTAAGAGTTCTCTTCAATAGCCCCAAAGATGGACTTTCTGGTTTTTCTTTGAAGACATTTTGCTTCTCATCCAGAAGTTTCTTCAGCTCTGACTGGATGGTGGTGAATGGAAGTAATCCTTTGAAGGGTGCATGAACGAATTGCCAGAAAAATTGCAGACTATAGGAACCATCTATATAACCATATATAAGTTGCACTATATATAAGAAATAACCACATCTCTATAGAAATAGTGGTGAATGGTGAATAAACGTAGAGAGAGATTGGGAAGGATTCCATGGATGAGAATCCTCAAGGGGAAAACAACTTGAGAAGCTTGGGAAATTTGGAAAAGTGAGATTATAAAAGCCCAGGCTAGCACAATACCAACAAAGAAGAAAAATAACAAAAGAAACCAGAATGGCTGCATAAATTGAAAGACAAAAGGGACAAGTATAAAAGGTGGAAAGGCGTAACTAAGGCAGAATATCAGCAAATAGCCTGAGCCTGCAAAGATGAAGTGAGGAAAGCTAAGGTTCAAAATGAACCAAGGCTTGTGATAAAAGTAAAAAACAACAACAAAGAAAGCTTTCAACATGCAAAAAACAAGAAAAAAAAATCAAGGAAATGATTGGTCCATTAGTGGGAGAAAGTGGCAAGAAAGTGACAAGCAATAATGAGAAAGCAGAACTACATAACTAGTTTTTTCCATCCGTCTTTACACAAAGGGAAAAAACATTCCAAACTACCAAAAATAGTACTGTAAAAAACAGATTAGAAACACAAGTTACAATAGGTAAGAAAAGGATAAGTGAGCACCTGTCTACCCTAGACAAGTTCAAATCACCAGGATCAGATGGATTATACCCCAAGGTTCTGAAGGAACTGGCAGACGTGATCTCAGAACCACTGAACTATATCTTTCAAAGGTCCTGGAGCACCGGGGAACTACCAGAGGACTGGAAAAGAGCTGATGTAGTTCCCATCTTCAAAAAAGATTTTAAAAAATGGATCCAGGAAACTACAGACCTATCAGCCTGACCTCAATACCTGGGAAGGTTCTGGAAAAGATAATCAAGCAACGAATCAGCGAACACCTAGAGGCAAAGTCATGACCAAAAGCCAATATGGGTTTATCAAAAATAGATCATGCCAGACAAATCTTATTGCATTCCTTGACCAGGTGACAAAATTAGTGGACCAGAGCAATGCTGTGGCTATAATTTACTTGGACTTCAGTAAGGCATTTGATAAAGTAGACCACAATCTACTACTTGATAAGATAGAAAAATGTGGGTTAGACAGCATCACCACCAGATGGATTCGTAACTGGCTGACCAACCACATTCAACATGTAGTCCTCAACGGAACTGCATCTACATTGAGGGAAGTATGCAGCGGGGTACCCCAAGGCTCTGTTTTAGGTCCAGTACTCTTCAACATCTTCATCAATGATTTGGATGAGGGAATAGCCAACACTCCAGAAGATAGGCTTAAAATACAGGAGGATCTTGACAGACTTGAACATTGGGCGCTATCTAACAAATTAAATTCAATGGTGAGAAAAGTAAGGTTCTACATTTAGGCAAGAAAAACCAAATGCACAGGTACAGTATAGGTGGCACCTCACTCAATAGTAGTAACTGTGAAAAGGATCTTGGAGTCCTAGTGGACAATCACTTAAATATGAGCCACAGTGTGCTGCAGCTGCCAAAAAAGCCAACACAGTGCTAGGCTGCATTAACAGAGGGATAGAATCAAGATCATGTGAAGTGTTAATACCACTTTATAATGCCTTGGAACACAGCATCCAGTTTTGGTCACCATGATGTAAAAAAGATGTTGAGACTCTAGAAAGAGTGCAGAAAAGAACAACAAAGATGATTAGGGGACTGGAGGCTAAAACATATAATTGCTGGAATTGGGCATGTCTAGTTTAATGAAAAGAAGGACTAGGGGTGACATGATAGCAGTGTTCTAATATCTCAGGGGTTACCACAATGAAGAGAGGGACAACCTATTTTTCAAAGCACCTGAAGGCAGGATAAGAAGCAATGGATGGAAACTAACCAAAGAAAGAAGCAACCTAGAACTAAGGAGGAATTTCCTGACAGTTAGAACAATTAATTAGTGGAACAACCTGCCTCCAGAAGTTATGAATGCTCCAACACTAAGCTTTTAAGAAGAGACTGGACAACCATTTGTCTGAAATGTTATAGGGTTTCCTGCCTAGGACTAGAAGACCTCCCTCCCAACTATTCTATTCTATTCTATTCTGTTCTGTTGTGTTCTGTTCTGTTCTATTCTATTCATCTGCACCTCAATTTGAGATGCAGACAACACAGATTCATCCCCAACAGCCTGCGCGCCTGTGTTCAACAGTGAAGGGACACAGGGCAGAAAACATCCGGCAGAAAGTACAGCTCTACAACATCCCCGTCTAGCTTCTGCAGCTCCTGATACTCTTTCGGTTTTTCTTTTCTCTCTCCCCTTCCCCCCCCCCTTTCCCCTCTCCTCCCCCTAACCCTAACCCTCTCCTTCCTCTCCTTTCCTTTCCGCGAGCTTCTGCAGTGGGGCGGATGGGCTAAGCGCCCGTGTTGGGCCACAGTCTTCGGATGTAGGCAAATTGAGAGCAGCCCAACCCTTCCTCCCATCCTCGCTCGTCTCAGCCTTCCAACTCTCGAAACCTGCCCGTTCAGACCACCTCCCCTCCCAGCTGGGGAAGGTTAGAGTCCGAGGGCGCTGCCGTCTTGCCAGTTCCAAAGTCCGCTCCGGCGCTCCCTTCCTCGCCACGTCAGGACCGGAGATCTGCGGGGGAGCGGCTCTCTGCGCAACCCGACTCACCTGGTCTTCTCTCAGCAGGTTCCGCGCGGCCGTCGCTTGTTGCCGTTTAAAAGCTTGCTCCCGTCGTCGTTGCTCTGTATTGGTGCTATAGTTTAGAGTCTTAGACGGTGCCTCCGAAATAATTTTCTTTCTTTCTTTCTTTCTTTGCTTCTTTTCCAGCGTTCTCGTGGTCAGTATGGATAACCTGGCTAATGCAAACTCGCAGTTTGCTCTGGATCTTTTCCAAAAATTGAACGAAGCCCACCCAACTGGCAACATTTTCTTTTCTCCGGTCAGCATATCTTCTGCTCTGGCCATGATCCTCTTAGGGGCCCGGGGTAATACAGCCGCGGAACTCTCGAAGGTCAGCAGATATTTTTCTGACATGTTTAGTATAGCTCCTATGAATATTGTGGTTCTTTGGTAAGGAGAGTTGTATATTTTAAGTGCTGTATATTTGAAACACCGCCTGTAGCACAGGGATGTCACCTTTGGATTTAAAAGGATTGATGTTAAATCACTGTGTTAAAATGTATTAAGTATATGGCTGGATTTAGTACTTCAAAAAAGGTAGTAAGACACAGGATCAGTACTGTTCCTTCTTTCGTGATTTACTCCAGGGTTTTTATTAGTGTTCTGCTGAACAATTTTCAAGCGAATAAGGGTGATGATAGATGTTAGATAGATGAGAGAGAGAGAGAGAGAGAGAGAGAGAGAGAGAGAGAGAGAGAGAGAGAGAGAGAGATATGATAGAGATAGATAGATAATAGATTAGATAGATAATTAGATAGATAGATATGATTTAGATAGATAGATGATAGGTAGGTAGGTAGGTAGGTAGGTAGGTAGATAGATAGATAGATAGATAGATAGATAGATAGATAGATAGATAGATAGATAGATAGATAGATAGATAGATAGATAGCCAATTTTCTGTCACTAAATTTGGCCTATCGATCAGAGGTTCTGGAAATTTTATTTTTAACTTACAGGTTATACTCTGTGATAAAGTTTGAAAACTTTTGGTTTAAATTTTCCACATATAGTTGTCCAACCTGTTCAAGAAGTATAAAGAAGTAATGCCCTTTTTTTTTCACCATGCCCCAAGTAAACTCAGCTTACTGGCTAATATGCTGAAATTTTCAAGCACACAATTACAGTAAGCTGAGATAAAAGCAATAGCTCTTTCCTCAAAAACTTACAGCCTCTATGGGGAATTAATATTTTGGTTTTCAAGTGACAAGAGTGTCAGCCCCTCATACAAAGTGCGCGAATGGGTAATAAAAGAAACGATCCAATGTTCTCTGTTGCATTCTCTTGCTACGCTTTTATCAAAAAACCATTTGTTATGAAAATCAGACTAATATTCAACTTTTTCCTTATCTGTTCCTGTTTTATACTGTAGTCTACACAGATTCTGTAACTGATACCCTGAGGTAACTTGGAATAAAGCCTCCTGTTGTGTCATTTCCCCAAGACAGAATATATGGCAAATACATTCAGCCTTTGGCAAATCCCCAATTTTTCCTTGTTTATGTAAAACCCGTAGTATTAGTCTTAGATACTGTATGTGCCTCTTTTAAAATGAAACCTAAATATGCAGAGAATGGTCCAGCGCAGCTTGTTTATGTATGCCTTTCTGTCTGTGTGTCTGTAGATTTCTGGAATGTCTCCATTGCTCTTAGACAAAAGTACTTTTGAATTAATCATAATTTCACTGTTCTTATTGGTATTAAGTTAGGATCTATCTTTTCCATGCAGACGCTTCATTTTGATGGTGTTGAAGACCTTCATTCAGGATTTCACAGGCTCAATACTAAAATTAACCGGAGCAATGCACCCTATATTCTGAAATTTGCTAATAGGTTGTACGGAGAAAAAACTTTCAACTTTTTGTCTGTAAGTAGATTGCAAACATCAATAACTCATGAGTCATCAGAATGGCTTTATAGGTCAATTTCAAATGTTAATTGATTAGGATATTCATCAGTACAGTTATCATGTGCTTTAAGTGAATAATCTCTTTTAATTAGGTCTGCTATGGTCAGCCCAGCCCAAAAATGATACAGTAAGATCCAATTATATCCAATCATTTATTTTCTTACACCTAATGGACAGAATCTTGCCAAATGAAAGTTATAACCATCTAACCCACTAGATATGGCCTGAGAAATTCCAGGGTGTGGTTACTCTGAACCTTTTCCCCCTCCCCCCTCCAGCTCAGGATTGCACAGTCTCTTAATCTGTGTATCTCTCCGGGGGGGGGGGGGACTGTGTTTTGCTAAAATTTCCTACCCCACCCCCTCTTGCTTCTTCAGCTACACGTTCCATCACGGCTATGAAATATGCAGTTTTACAGGTTTATTCCTGTTCTCTCTTTTATCCACAGACAGTCATGTTTCTTGCTGCTAACATTATTAGATAGATACAGATTTTCAAATTAGACTACAAATTGCATGTATGATATGCATCTCTTTTCACAAGAATAAACTATCTTCAAAGATCATTCTGTTCAGGGTACGTTTCAGTCAAAACAAACAATGCTAATCTCCTATCATGGTTAAAGTACTGAAGAAGAGCTGGAAGGCCTAGATTCAAGACCTCACTCAGAATAGTCCACTTTTTCCTCTTCAGGCTAGTTGTGTTTTTCAGCCTAAACATGGTTATCATGACAGTGAATTGGTAAACTTCAACACAGACTACATCAGCTTTTTAGAAAGAAGATATGTCTTCATTATGCTGTTATGAGTGCTTCTTATGTGCTTAAATGCAGTTAGAAAATTCTAGAGCATGATGAATGATGAAGGCAAAGGCTGTCAAGCAGGAACAGGGAGATTAATTGGATCTCTAGTTGATTGGAGATTATAATTGTTATTATTTATTAAATGTAAATGCTTCCCCTCTTGCTATCCATAATAGCATTTATTTTATAATTTTATAATTTATTTTATAATTTATAAATATTATATGTCTCATTTTGCTAGGATTTCTTGACTAGCACCCAGAATTTGTATGGAGCTGAATTAGCCACAATGGACTTCTCAAATGCTCCAGACAAGGCAAAAAATGAAATTAACCAGTGGGTTGAACAGCAGACTGAAGGTGAGTTTTTTTTTTAAATTAACAACTATTGGGTCCACATGATAGTCAACTCTTATTTTTATTTCCCATAATGCTGCCATAAAATACCAATTTCAGGAATTGATAGAAGAGAAAACAAAATAATACTTTGCAACAGTTAATCTTACAGAACAGTGGTTGTACAGTTGTATAAAGTTGTATAAAGGATCCGGTCAGCAGCCCCGTAACCTGATAAAAGATATTTTGGGCTGGCATAACAAGTCTGATGAAAAATACAAGTTTGAGAAAAACCCACCAATACACAGGACACAATAAATGAATGTTCCACATTGTCCTTGCCTGTAGAGTATCTCCTGAGAGATACTTAGAAAGTGGACATTTCATATTAATGGGTCTGCTTAATGCAACTCACATCCTTTTATTTTATTTATTAAATTTATACCCTGCTCATCTCACTGTACAGCAACTTTGGGGAGTTTATCGAACGATAAAAAGATAAAGACAATGCAAAACAATTAAAATTTAGAAAGGTTAAATAGACCAAAAGCCAAGAGGACAGGAGACATAAGGATGGGGATCTTCTCTCAGTCCCAGCAGCCACACCCAGCATAGAGTGCCTTTGTTGAGGCTCTAGACCAGCCAGCAGAGTCAGATTTTAAGAGCCAGGAGTGTAGGGACTGACCTTACCTCCAGGAAGAAATATTAAGAACACCGAATGTTTTGACTAATATATTGATTAAAAAGATGATTCTATCTTAAATTGGAGTGGCACCTTATGCACATGACAGCAACTGGCCAGTGAGTGCCATTCACAGAAGCTTTTGCTAATTCAGGATTTTTTTTTTAAAAGAGTATAATTGCAGAGGGGAAATGTACATTTAACAAGTGCATTTAGATTAGTCTGGTTGATATTATTTAGGTCTCAGTTTCTTGCACAGCTAATTAACAGTGAAATTTCTCTGCCAAGGTAAAATCCCTGAGTTGCTGTCTGAAGGCTCTATCAATGAAATGACTAAATTGGTTTTGGTGAATGCTGTCTACTTTAAAGGCAGCTGGGCAAAAGCATTTAAAGAAGAAAATACTGAAGACAAGCCTTTTAGACTAAATAAGGTAAATGGATTGTTTTTTTTTATACTGTCTCTCTTCTGTAACAACAGTTTGTTGTTTAGGCATTTGTGGCAACGAACACTCTCATTAAGCATCATCAAACTTTTATGATAGCGCTGAACACATAATCTTAATTTATCTGTAGTCATGTTTTTGAAGACTTGTATCAGTTCCTTTGAACCTAATCACTAATTAAAAATCTCAACTTTCCCATAAATTAAACCTAATTCCATTCTGAAATATTTTACTGAATTTAGTAGGTCATTTGCCTATATGCTCTAATACATGAAGGAAGACAATAAAGCAGTTTTTATTTTTTTTTACTACAGGAAGGTTTCCCCCCCCCCCCCCGGTTTAATTTTTAAGTTGGCTTAGCTGTTCTGTTTACCTGAAAATGAATTTACCTGAAAATGAATTTCATTCGGCTTAATAGGATTGTATGATTCCAAAGACTATATGTTAATATAGTTTTGCAAAGATCCACTTCCCAGAATTAGTTCTATCAATTTCAGCATATACTGTGCATGCAGAAGCTTTTATTTCTTTGTTGTTTTTATAAGCTCCTCACTGTAATAGTCTTAAAATAATCCAGACAGAAAAGAAGAATGTGAAGATGATGTTCATGAAAGAGAAACTTCCTTTTGGTTATATCCCTGAATGCAAGTGTCGTGTGCTGGAACTGCCATACAATGGAGAGGATCTTAGCATGATCATCCTTCTGCCTGATGAAATTGAGGATAATTCTACAGGCCTAGAACAGGTGATTCTGTTGTTTTCTTGCTATTGCTATAAAATCATTGTCCTAAACAAAAATTATTTTAAATATGACATGAATACAGTACTTGGTAGGATCACCCATATGCATGGGCAAAGTTCTGGGTTATGTGATGCATTGAGTGGCTCCATATACATCGGTCAGGTTCTTATTCTGGGGATCTCCAGAAAATCATTTTTGTACCAGACACTATGAATCCCTAATCATCTCGGATGAAAGAGTTGAAACCAAATTAGATCTGAATTAGATTTAAATAGTATCTAAAATGGTAACGTAAATAGTAAGGTATCTATTAAATAAACGCTTTTTATATTATGTTTGGACAGGACAACCATGGTTTGCCTGAAAATACATTCTTTAAAAAAATCCATGTTATACTTCTAATGTTTATGCTATAAACTCTGTATTAATTTTTTCCCATCTGAACATCGGTTAAAGCTGCAAATAGTTTAGCATGAAGCAAAACCCATCTTGCACTCAGTCCGATGCCATATTTTTACTGTCTCCCATAGAGAAAGATCATGTCTGGGGGTAGAGAAATGTGCTCTCTGGCTCTGCAGATTCATTCATACTGAAGTCAGTATGTTTTTCAGCAAGGCGCTTCTCTGTGCCAAAATTGAAATATCGTGGCACAATGATACAAATGATCACTCCTCTTTCTTTGCCGTTTTAGCTGGAGAAGCAGCTTACCTTGGAAAAACTGCAAGAATGGACCCAGCCAAAAAATATGAATTCCAACCTGGACGTCTATGTACATCTACCTAAATTTCAGCTGGAAGAAAACTATGATCTTAAATCTTACTTTGCAGCAATGGGGCTGTTGGATGTGTTTGACAGTGGCAAGGCTAATTTGTCTGGAATGTCAGGAGCTCAGGACCTCCATGTCTCTAAAATTGTTCACAAGTCATTTCTAGAAGTAAACGAAGTGGGCACTGAAGCAGCAGCAGCTACTGCTGCTACGATTATGTTACTTTGTCTGCCCGTTGCAGAGGAGTTTAATGCTGACCATCCTTTCCTTTTTTTTATCCGTCATAAAGCAGCAAACACTATACTTTTCCTTGGTAGATTTGTTTCTCCATAAAAGTAGCATAAAACCAATTTCCAGTCTCCTATAAAACACATATTTCTTTGCCTGCTTGGGGGAATTGCCGTAAACAAGTCGGGTTTCTCCAGATGTTTTCTATCTTGGATTTTCTTGAACTCCTGAGTCTGTTGACAGGTTTTATGTGACACTGTGCTCTAAAGCAGGGGTGTCAAACTCGCTGTGTCACGTGACACGACGTATTGTGACTTTTCCCCCTTGCCGGAGCGGGGGTGGGCGCAGTTTCCGCGTGATGCATCCAGCCCGCGGGTCGGCAGTTTGACACCCCTGGTCTAAAGGGTAGCCATCTCTAATCTAGGACATTCAGGTGTGTTTGACTACAGTTCCTTTAATTTCCAGCTAGCTAGGAATTCTGGGAATTTTAGTTTGAGCTGTTTGGAAGCCATCAGGCAAGGGACAGCTGCTGTGCATTGTATTTGTAAAATCAATAACACATGAATTACTGGAATAAGGTTGGCCTTCACTTAATACAATTTAAGAGTCTTTAGTCCAGAAACTGGACCAATGGAAGATCATTGATAATATAGAATCCAGAAAGTGACTTCTTATTCAAAAATACAAAGCAATTTGGCACTTGTCTTAATAAGTACCTTATGAAGAATTACGGTACCACTTTTCTTCTCATTCAGTGAGTGGAGAATTGTTCACATACGAATCAACAGCAGGCTCAATGTACTAATTTTCTGATTTTTTTCCCATCCACATTGTCTCTCCTCATTAAATCTGAGTTATATGTTGTTGTCCATCTTTCAGGCATTGATTTTATTGAAGATGTCAAATAAAGAAATTCTAATGACATTTTGAAGAGGTTGTTACTTCTACAATTCAGTTTTAATTCATGTTGCCTGGACTCTTGTTTTAAATATTGGAGAAAGTCCCCTCATGCTTTCCCCTTAAGTTGTCATTTATAATATAATCTGCCAATGATTTTGCCTTTACGTCTACTTTCTCACCCTTTCCCAGCCCATTCCCAGCCTTTTACAACTATCTACAGATGGAGCTCTGGGCTAGCAAAACGAAATGTCAAGAACACAGTATAAGCCTGCACACCAAACAATATAGTACTTAAAATATTATAGCTGAAGTTTTTTTAAAATCAAAATGGAAACAGGGATGATTTTTAAATTCACTTTATTTTCACAGTTTCAAAAATAATTTCTCAAGTTACATTTCAATTATAAGGGTGTTTTTTTTTCAGCTTAAGGTGCAAATGCAGTATTTCTTCCAACCAAGGACACAAGTCAAAATTAGGCCCTTTTAAGTTCTATGGATTGTATTAAATATATACTTATATCAGTCCCCATTGAAAAAGCCTAATATTAGCTAGACTGGGCAATTTTTATTTGTTTTTTTAAATTTCTGAAATAATGCCCTTTACATCTTTGATTAAATCCAGTGATTTTAGTTGTTCCTTTACCTATATAATATGTATTTTATGTAAGATTATCAAACAATTCTTACATTTTGCATAAAACTTGCAATAAAATATTCTTTATAGTATAAAATGGTTTAGGAATGTGCAGTTATTTGGATTTCAAGTGGAAAAGGAAGCAGCTCCTTAAGTAGAACACATATTTTCCTCCGACTACATAATTAGTGTAGAAAAGATGTAGTTTCTTTAAGGAATCTCTGACAACATTACTGAGTATATCCGTATCTGTGCCGAGCATCTTTTTGCCTTGAATTGGAACAGTAGAATATCCTCAATGTTGTTTCATTTGTATCAAAGACGATGTAATTAACATACATATTATTTAATACCAAAAGGTAAGCATCCCAGCTTGAGGCTACCAATTTAATATGGCTATTCTGGAAAAATACGGTTTTCTTAAAACTGAAATGAACTTTTTAAGAAAAATATTGCAGGATTAATACGGGTTGCATATGAACAATATGGGGTGTTCCATCAAATTTTGCTTTGCGTAAAAAAATCAGTCTCTTTCAACTCTTCAGGCAGATATTCTTGCTCTACAGGATTCTTGTACATAGGATTGTATTTATAATCTTTACCATAACCTAAATTTTTCATGAGCCTGGTTGGTGCATTCCGCAAATGTAAAGGAACGGGAGGCAGTGGTCCCTGGTGGTTTCTTAGGCATGCTTTCACATTGCTGTAGGCGCTGTACACTTCAACAGACTTTGGTGCCCTGGCAAAATAGACTACACACTGTGCCAGTAAGACCTAAGCAACAAAAAGAAAGGGACAATTAAAGAAGCAAGGGAAATGTACTATAGGTAGTCCTCGACCTACAACAGTTTTGTTTAGTGACCGTTCAAAGTTACAATGGCAATGAAAAAAGTGACTTTTGACCGTTTTTCACATTGCAGCATCCCCATGTAATCATGTGATCAAAATTCGGATGCTTGGCAACTGACTCGTATTCATGACAGCTGCAGTGTCCCGGGGTCAAGTGATCCCCTTTTGCAACCTTCTGACAAGCAAAGTCAGTGGGGAAGCCATATTCATTTAACAACCATATTACTAACTTAACAACTACAGTGATTCAGTTAACAACTAGGGCAAGAAAGGTAAAATGGGGCAAAATTCACTTAACAACTCTCTCACTTAACAACAGAAATTTTGGGCTCAATTGTGGTCAATTGTTGCACTAAACTCTTGACATAGGATAGCCTGACTACTGCATTTTGTTGAAAAACATGGAACTGACAGAATGGCAGGAAGAAGGGGCCTATGTTTGCAATACATAAGTATATAAACAAAATAATCACTGAATGTACAAAATTTAATATTTCAGGAATGGAACATTTTATCATTATTAGGAATATTCTGTTTCTTTTCTGGACCATACTATTCTAGATTGTGAAAATCTGCACCTGGTCCAGTCTTGGAATACTACAGATTGTTTCTGATTCAGAATAATTAACTTTTGAAATTACTAAAGCATCCTTAGAATGACATGATTGCCATGAATCGGAGGCATGGCTGTTTCCAGAGTTTTCTGGAACATTCCATTCCTGGAATGTTAGGTTTTCTACCTCCTAAATTGAACTCATTGGCATATATCCCTAGAAAAACATACAAAGTTACATTACCATTTATATTGTTGAGTAATTATATGCAATAGAAGGAAGCAAAATTACTGTACGGGTAGTCCTCGACTTATAAATGGGATCAGAATTTCCATTGTTAATCAAGATAGAGATGTTAAGTCAGTCGTGCCCGATTTTATGACATTTTTGCCATGGTTGTTAAGCAAATCACTGGAGTTGTTAAATGAATCACATTAAGCTTCCCTTATTGACTTTGCTTGTCAGAAGTCAAGTGGGGAGATGGCAAATGGCAATCACATAACCCCGGGACACTGTAACCATCGTAAATGCATGCCAGTTGCCAAGCACCCAAATTTTGTTCGTGTGACTGTAGGGATGCTGCAATGGGCATAAATGTGAGGACTGGTTATAAGCCACTTTTTTCAGTGTCACTGTAACTTCAAACAGGCACTAAATGAATAGTTGTAAGTTGGGGACTACTTGTAGAAGAAATAATAACATTTAGAAGGAGTTCTGATGTTGATTGTTTATAAATTACATTACCTCACACTCCGGCATTCCAATAAAGTGGCAGCCTTGATAAGCAGCCACAGCTTGAGGTAAGGCCAAGGGGTCTGCTAATCCTATAATGACATTTTATATTCTAATCAATAATATGATACATCAAATCAAGTCGACTTAAATAAACCGCTACAGGGCACGGGGCCTTTCTATTTGAGGGACTGCTTGTTCTGTGTGCTTCAAAAGACTTGGCTTCCTTCAGGTCTCATTGATTAAGTAAAGTCATCTAGCAGGACCTAAGCGGTAGGCCTTCTGTTGCTGCACCTGTCCTTTAGAGATTCATATGGCCCCTGCCTTAAAGTGATCTTTAAAACCATCCAAATCTAAGGCCTAGATTTTTTCCTAGGCCTTGGATTTGGACGGTTGGGCTGGAAACTTTAAGGTGGGGGAGGGGGATGTACAAAGATGGTCTGTTGTTCTCTTCGACAGTTATTATTTTATGTGTGGTTGGGGTTTTTTTGTTTGTTTTTTGAGTTGGCAGCTAGAAATTTGATGAGTAAATCAACAGGATTTATTTGGTAAAACTGCCATTAGTAACATATTAAAACCTGCTTTCATAAATATTCTCCTTTGTATCATTAATGTCAAAGAAAAAAGATACGAAGATAGGTATCTCTTTAGGATAAATGACCCAATCTCTAATTCCACTAGGAAACAAAGGCAATATCTTGCTGAAATATGGTGGTGCAGTGATTTGAATGCAGTATTGCAGGATAACTCTGCATTCCCACTGCCAGGAATTCAATCCTGACCGATTTCCATCCTTCTGAGGTCGGTAAAATGAGGACCCGGATACTTGGAGGCAATATGCTGACTCTATAAGCTGCTTAGAGAGGGCTGTAAAACACTATGAAATGATATATAAGTCTAAGTGGTATTGTATTTCTATATTGACTCATAGCCTTTGCTGCTCACTTGTAACCCAAGGAATAAAACACTTCAGGGGATAAACTAGAAGGCAGCTGGATGGAAAGCTATTAGTACATATCAGGGGCATAGAGTAACTGAGAAAAAATGATTTTCAACCATTAATTAGTTGTTGCCCACCAGTCTCTGGTTTCAAATGGAGTACCCCACATCGGATGTTCTTGCTTTGACAATATATGAAGATGCAGCCATTTTCTCTTTAACCTGTGTATTACTTTTAGAGCTAGAATTAGATGGTGCTGGGGGGGGAGGGGGAAGAATGTGTATGGGGATTAGTTAGACATAACAATATCGCAGTAGAGTATTCTTCAAGGTTGTTTGAAATAAGAGAAGATAAGAAATGGCGGGTTATGAAACTGGAGGGAAGGTTTGCATTTCAAACTAATTGGAGAATGTGATTTATGACTGTTAATTGGAGGAGGGAATTGTGCTTCGATACTATGTGTTTAGGGGGAGAGAATTCAGATTTTGGCTTCAACCTCCTACGTGCCGATGCCATGTTATTTTGAATAAAGATTCTTTAAGGTAAACAATGCCTCGAAGTTCTTTGAAGAGTAACATCTGTCGGAACCATGACAGTTTTACTCTTTTCAAGCCAAGTGTCACAGGAGAACAGGTAGATAATTTTTGTTCACTTTGACCTCTTTCCCACAATTTGGGATCTATGATGAAATAGACGTCTTGTCAAAAGGCTACCAAAATAATGAAACTAGGCTATTTCATGTATGTTAAACACTATATAAAGGCCTTGTTTGATGAATAGTGAAAGAGGGACGCTAGCCCAAGTCTGCCTGTCTATATCTGGAAGAAATAACACTGCAATATGCAGGGACTAAGGCTGCAAAGATTTCTGTCATCTTGGAATATTCAAGTTACCCGTCAGAATATCAGTTAGCCAACTGGTTTTGATATTGGAGATCTCCATATTCATCATCTAAAAACCTGTGCTAGGTAAGTGCAACATAGTTTGGGAAATTCAGTAAATTTGTAGATTCACAGGCAAGCACATTTCCAGTTTCAATGAACCAAATACCCTTTTCATAATGATATCTATTAAACAGTCAGTTGACTCCTGATGGTATAATGTTGACTGTTATAGCCTGAACGTCTCTTTACATCAGAACTGCAATTCTCAAAAAATGAGCTGATTTGACTTCTGGCTAAACTGGTTCCAGAGCAAATATCTCAAGAACTGTCACCTGCTCCTTTGTAGTTGCCCTGGAAGCAGGTTTTCCTACTTGCCCTATATTGTAAGAAGGAGAATGGGATTTGACTGTTACTGGTGTTTTGGAAGTAAAAGCTGAGTTGGCAGCATGGGGGAGAGACTGCAGAGCTGAAGACAAAACTACTAGAGTGGCTATGAGGATCCAGGAGCCATCTGGATGAAAGTGTCCATAGAAACCCACATTCTTTTGAGTTACTCACCTATATCTTCACTTGCAAATCTTACCAACCTTCTTGCTACATAGAGTGGATCCTCACCCCCTTCAAGCATTCGGGCAAGCCAGTAAAGGGAAGCATTTTCATCAGAGCCACGCATAGATTTATGAAGTGCAGAGATGCAGTTATAATGCTCTTCACCTATTGAGAAACAGACCAAAAGCAACACAATGCTTAGATCAGTGATGGCGAACCTTTTAGAGACCGAGTGCCCAAACTGCAACCCAAAACCCACTTATTTATCACCGGGTGCCGGGTGGGACGTGGCCCAATGGGTGGGTGTGGCTGTGGTGGTCATGGCAAACTGGGTGGGTGTGGCCAAAGTGGGCATGGTCACCTCGAGGGATGCCTGTGGGGGCCGGGGGAGATCCAGGGGGTCTCTGGCAGGTGGGGCGGTGGGCAGGAGGCTTGTCCTGCGAGGTGAGGTGAGGCAGGGTTGGGCAAGGCGAGGCAGGGGCAAGGCGAGGCAGGGGCCTGGGCAGCTGCTGCCTGAAATCATCGGCCCCCGCACACAGAGGCCAGCGAGCGCATGGGGGCCAACAATGTCCATCAGCAGCCACAGTCTGCCGGCTCCTTGATCGGCGCACTCTGGGGCTCTACAGCCCACCACCAACAGTTCAGAGAAGCCGCCTCTGAGCTGGACAGCTGGCCAACAGCTGAAGAGGCGATGCAGTGGGTTGTGCCCGGGAAAAGGAGCGCATGCGAGGCCAGGAGGGACAGGACAGGGGGGAGGGAAACCAGCTGTGCCGGGATGCATCTGGCCACGTGGGACCTCAGGAGGCTGGTTGAAGAGGGATGGTTGCCATCTCTGGGGCATGGCATGTGTGCCCACAAAGAGGGCTCTGAGTGCCGCCTCTGGCACGCGTGCCATAGGTTCGCCATCACTGGCTTAGATCATCCAATGCATCTGAGTAGCAGTGCAATTTAAATGCCTGTTTTACCAATGAATGTATTAATTACAACATGGCTGCATTACCTTTAAAGAGAGATAAAAGTTGCATTCTTCAAAGTAACTGGGGGCAAAGAGCCTGCTGCATATATATCTTTTTGTTCCCAGATTTAAGATGCTTCTTGTGGGACATTGTATCAAATTATATTATATTATATTGGTGCTATAGCGCATTACAATATTCAAGATGGCACAATTATTTTAATGCTCATTTACATTGTGTTTTGTTCCTAAACTTAGTTCACCATCCAGTGATAAGAGGGACATCTAAATGAATCATACAAGTTATGTTACCTTTGACAGAGAAAATACATACAAAAGCAATTCTACAGAAATGCACAGGCTAACTCAAGTATCTGAATTCCTTCCCAGTACTGCCATGAGGGCTGTTATATTTGCCACTCACCAGCTCGGTCATACAAAATGTGGGATCTTTGGAGTCCTTCCTTCACGTGATCTTCTGTGATGACCACTCGTTTAGCGGAACACTCATGGTTGTTATCCTGATGGGAGGTGTTGGTTAATCTTGCCTGGACAGCCATCTGGAGCCCATTTAACCCAGTCCTTGCATCACCATCACAAAGGTAGGCAAGAGTATTTATTGCTTTTTTTTCAATGCATACACATAACCTGAAATAAAAACGTAACTCATATAAAGAACAGTTGCTGGAATTGGATATGTCTAGTTTAATGAAAAGAAGGGCCAGGGGTGACATGATAGCAGTGTTCCAGTATCTCAGGAGTTGCCACAAAGAAGGGGGAGTCAAGCTATTCTCTAAAGCAGGGCTTTTCAACCTTTTCACCGATTGTACCACTTTTAAGATATGGCAATATTCGAGTACCACCTAGCAAGGTGTCAAAAACTTGATGACCAAAAAAAAAAAAACCCTGTTCAAAGTTGCAACTGCACTGAAATGACTTATGACCATTTTTCACACTCATGACCATTGCAGCATGCCCAGGGTCATGTGATTTATATTTGGATGCTTGGCAACTGATTCATATTTATGATGGTCACAGTGTCCCAGGGTCATGTGATCCCCTTTTGCAACCTTTTGACAAGTAAAGTCAAATGGCAGGGCTGCTGGTGGCCAAGTGCTAAGGTGGGACTTCCCTCCTTCCCTGCCTCCCTCTTTCTCATGCCCACCTCCTTCTGAAGGAAGAATTTGAACCCTCCCCCCATATTTTCTCTCTTCCATATATTCATCAAACAAGGAAAAGCCTCCAGAAACAGAAAAGACAAACTGCTGAGTGAACTAGCTTAAAAAGGCACATTCCCCTTTAAGAATTAGCTACTGGCTAGAAAGGAAAGTAAGGAGCTGGCACTTAAGGAAGAAAAAAAAATGTAGTAAGTATTGGCTGCCGGCTAAGGCAGCCTCCCCAAATGGCTCCATTCATAAGTAAAGGAATCTACAGGCAAAATCCATTCACGAGAAAAATACTTCAAAATCCCTTGCAGCAAAACTTACAGCTAACAATAGCAGAGCAATAGAAGTTAACACCAGACATCAGCCATCAGCCAAATAGAAATTGCCAAATACTCCTTAAGAACACAAAGCCCACATTGCACAAATCCCAGAACTTCAAAGTCACAAAAGCACATAAGAATCCTTCCACTCTCCATCTCCCTCCCTCCCTCACCTCCAGCCATTGCTGCCTTTTTCATTCCTCTTGGACGGCAACCCCTCCCCCACCTTCCTCCTTCAAATTCTTTCTCTTCAGTGCAGCCAAACTGCTTCCTTTTATAGCCTCTCCTGTCTCTGCCCCCTCCTCCTCCTTTCTCATGGGGGAGGGTGAGCCAGAACTGAGCCTGGGCCCTTTGTCTCTCCCCAGCCACTGCAGCTCCAGAGGACTCTCTCACTGTAAGTCCTTGCCTGTGCTGGCTCATTCCCTCCCCCACTAAACTTGGCTAGGCAGGGCTGCGTACCACCTGCCACTTGTTAATGTACCACAAGTGGTACGCGTACCACAGGTTGACAAACCCTGCTCTAAAGCACCTGAAGGCAGGACAAGAAGCAATGCATGGAAACTAATCAAGGAGAGAAGCAACTTAGAACTAAGGAGAAATTTCCTGACAGAACAATTAATCAGTGGAACAACTTGCTTCCAGAAGTTGTAAATGCTCCAACACTGGAATTTTTTAAGAAGAGACTGGACAACCATTTGTCTGAAATGGTATAGGGTTTCCTGCCTGAGCAGGGGGTTGGACTAAAAGACCTCCCAAGATCCCTTCCAACTCTGTTATCTATCCTATCCTATCCTATCCTATTCTTTCTTTACATTGGGACACAGAGAGCGAAACAGACTACGGTTTTATCCTCATGAAATTATTCCAAATTATCACACAGGCTTTACAAAGAATATGCCATCTGTCTCCTTGGTTTTGACATCAGAATGTTAAAAATATATAATGTGGTCATGTTAAGCACTCTTCTGAGTCCTTTTTTGTCATTTGATAACAAGTAGAAGATAAAGTGATCGCAAGCTTTAATCTATACATGTCACATTCAAACCAGGTTAGGGAATCATTCCAAACCCATACTAAAAATCGAAACCTGAACCATATTTTGCCCTGAATTGAAACAGAAATTACACCATTAACTGCTTTATTTATTCTGTTAAATAGGAACAAAGACAAAAAGCGAAACGACTAAATATCAGGTTGTAGTTATAACAGAATACCTTGGTTTCTTTCCCTGCATGCGGACAAATAAATGCCCAGTAAGGAGGTCGACCTGTTTGAACTCTTTTAAAAGGAGCTGAAACATCAATGTAAATTATGCCACCTAATAATCATGTTCTCTTAAGTTTATTTTAAAATTAATCATTCAAAAACAAAATTGACCATCGAGAATTGTTTTTTTTAAAAAATATCATCCTAAAATTTTCAAAGGCAGCAAATAAAATTAATAAGGTTTGTGAAGATTACATGGTTGTACATGGTTGGAGTGGGATCTGAAGTTGAAGGACATTATCCTTTGTCAGGATCAGAACATTTATTGGTCACCGTGAGTGAGGCTAATGGGCACTACTGACCTCTGAAGGAAGAACTGATTAAGGAGGGCCATGCCAGTTGCCTTCTGGATCCCGGGTATTTTGAGTGGGCACTTGGGAGTTTCCCAACAATTTGCTGGGCTGCTCGAGTGCCAAGTAGCTCTCTAGAATATAAAAACAATGAATAAAGAGATACTGACAGAAGCAACAGGGTCCTGCCAAACAGTCTCTCTCTGTATGCTGATCCAGGAATGCTTCTTGATTAACTAAGGAGCTATGGGAGGTGAAGCAACAGAAGAGATACTTAGAGCAATACTGGTGAAAGACTAGCAGAGCATATGAACAAACACAAGAGTCCCTGTTCAGGTTACATCTTGGCGGTAAAGGAGGCAATTTCAATCTCTCCATCCTTACTGTGTTTGTAGACTGCCACCCAGTGGCCTTGTTTAAGATTTCTGCTCTCTTCTCAATAATGATGAGTCACAAGAGCTCTCCAGACTGCTATGAATTTTTTTGCTAGGTGGATTGCAGACGAAGCCACTGATATTCAGAGCAGCACCAAATCTAATCCCATGACAGGGATAGTATCATCTTTAGTGCTTGTACTGCAAATGAACCCAGCATTGCCAGAAGATCTGCAATTCACTTGTGGAAGAATGTCAATGGAACCACAAGCAACTAGAGCTGTTGGTTGGGATGCAGCACACACACACACACACACACAGTTTGATGTAATGCTTCTGGTGCTGGAATACAAACCCAGAACTTCTGAGTTCTAGACATGGAAGCCATCTGGATGACTTTGCGTCAGTCAGTTTCTCTCAAACCATCCTCCCCTCCACAACAGAGTTGTTGTGGGGAAAATAGGAGGAGGAGAAGAAATTATCTACTGTATAGCATCTTGAGTTGTACAACATAAAGGCAGGATACAAATCATATAAAATTAGCTGTTTAAAACTGATATTTTTGTTCTTGCTTCTGTTTTTTCCCCTTCTTTGCTGCCCAGTTTTTATTTTCACACCCTCTAGAAGTCCCCCTAGGAGCAGAGATTTACCTCATCACATAGTACTTTACCAGAACAAAATCCCAACTCTATACATAAATAATCATTTGCATGGACAAGCAGTTTATTTATTTAATTTATAAAATTTATTGGCCGCCCATCTTACCACAGGGTAACTCTATTCCTAAGTTTATTCTTAAATTCTATTTACAGGTAGTCCTCACTTACTAACCACCCCTGTTTACTGACCGTTTGAAATTATAATGGTGCTGAAAAAGTAACTTTACAACCAATCCTTGCACTTATGAATGCTGGACTGTCCTGGCGCTCCTCAACCAGCCAGCATTTATGACCATCACAGTATATCACTGGAGAAACTGGCAGTAAAATTGCAAGTCTCAGCCACTTGGTGTCTCATTAATGTTTAGCATCCATGGGTGATTTGCTTAAGGACCATGGTGGAAGTGAAGTCGTAAGCCAATCATGATCATGTAATGTTTCATTTGAGAACCATGTTGCTTAGTGATGGGATTTCTAATCCCAATTGTATTTGTTAATCAAGGACTACCTGTATTCAGTTCTTTATAGAATGCCCACTTCTGAGGTGGCTTATCACACAAGTAGTAGAATGATAAAATAGCAGGAATATTCTAGGGCTGTGAAGAGCTTTGAATTCAAAGGCAGAAAAAAGGCTCTGGAGGAAGTGGGAAGTCCTCATACAGTTTGTAACTCCTTAAAATAGCTGCTACTTTTCCTGGGATCACTCAGCAGCCACTACAACCTGCCTTCAATAAAGTTGTCAAGTCTATATACTATGGTGTTACTTTATGTTGTATGATGACACAACAGTTTGCTAGACAATTATCTGAATGACAATGATTTGAATGATTTTCTTTTCTTTGAGTAGACATCTGTTTGCTAGTTCAGTTCTGTTTTAGCTTTATTCTTCATTTTAGTATTTTTCCTTCACATCTGTGTGTCAATTTAGCATATTTAGTTCATTACTTCTACAGATACAACTATTTATCTTCCTAGTGAATACAACATAAAAGAACAATTAAAAATTCAAGTCTAGATTTGACTCTAATCATATCAGATGCAGATTTGGGGGAATACCTGCATATGTGAACGCTCTATGTTAATCTCTTTCCACAGCTTTATCTGCACCCTGCTCTTATTTACCACATAGAGAGGAGTATCTTCCACCAAAGGTATTGTGGGGAGCAAGTTGATAAAGATTAGAAAACCTGCTCCAGCAGGATTGTTCCCCTCCCAAAATAAAACAGGAACTATATGCTCTATGGCAGAGGTCTTCAAAATTGGCCCTTTTATGACTTGTGGACTTCAACTCCCAGAATTCCTCAGCCAACATGCCTGGCTGAGGAATTCTGGGAGTTGAAGTCCACAAGTCATAAAAGGGCCAAATTTGAAGACCCCTGCTCTATGGGAAGGATCAGAGATCCCTTGATGTGTATATATCTCAAGGAAAGCATATATACAGTACATATGTATGCATAATTTTAAAAATGTTATTTGTAAGGTGCCTAATTTAGAACATTTGTGTTTCATCTTCATATTCTTAAAGGTATTTGTGTTTATAAAGATATTTGTATTTCTATTCTCAAATACAAATATTTATATTAAATACATACTAGATGTCATCTGGCAATGCACAATATTTGCCAGAAGATAACTATATTTTCTCATAAGAAGAACCAGTTCCCCACAGGTTTGACTGATCTGCAGAATAGCCAAAACACCTAGTATAACTTCACATATCTTTTCTCCTATGCCAGGTAAGGACAATTATATCACTACTGAGATTTCTGTCTCTGACAGAGGAATATGCTAAATTATCAATAACTAAGAGAAGGCCAATTCGCTTTTCTCATCCCTGTCAACATACAGAATAGCCTTATTAAATCATTGCTGGCCAGGGAATATTATGTAATAGCTGCTTCTTATTTTACTTTCAATCCAGATATGTTTATGGTTTTTACTGACCATCAAGCTTAGTGAAGCAGCTCTTATGCAGTATCTTCCCACGTGATTTAGGAAAAATTATGGTATTAAACACAAAAGCACTTTGTTGGACTGAATTTTCCTACTTGCTTCATATCGCTTCTCCAGATTATTAGGCTGCAGTCCATTTGCTATCTCATAGATGCCACTAAGTTTGTAAATGAGCTGAAGCTGACTAAAAGGTTATTTTTAAAAGCAAAGTGAGCCGAGCAAGTACAGATCAGGTCACAGTGCTTGTCTGAAATTAAAGCCCAATTTTTTAAAAGTTAAAAACAGAAATGAGTCAGTTAAAAGTCTGAACTTAAAGGTTCTTGCAAAAAAAATTAACAAGTAAAACCAAAAGAGATCTCCATCTTTTTGGTCTGAACTCAAAATGCATATGCAACCATAAAACAGTAACAGCTATATTTATTGGCAAAATTATTTTTCAAGCTTTTATACTGATGTTCTGGATTTTGCACTGAGTTGCTTTCTATGACCTGAACAGATGATTTTATAGTTCTTGAGTTTGAAATGATGAATGATGATAAAGCTTCATATTTATGTTAGGTTTGTTGAGATAGTCCTTTGAGTTTTAAGTCTTTCAAAATAATTGTTAAAGAGAAATAATTGTTAAAGAAATAATTGTGGGAAACTGGGACAAAACTGGGACATAAAGTTAGGGAGAAGACAGAAGACATTCTTGATAGGATATGTCCTCAATATTTTAAGGTTTTTATTGATGTTACAGTGTATTGAGATATTTTACTAGATTTTTTTAGCAGTGTCATTTTATTATTGTCTGGAGGTATATTATAAACAGCCATAGCTCTTTCTACCTATGCGAAGTAACAATTGCAAGGCATTAATCTAATCTAGCTCCCAATTTAGTGAGATTTTCCTCTCTCCGCTTTCAATTGCACAATTGCATATTTTTGCCAGTCTCCAAAATTAAACACAGGACATCTTGAACACCAAGTCTTGATGTTTGTATCCTGTAACCAATGATAACTAGAGACAAAAATATACACAGAGACAGAGAGGACACCAGAGGACCTAGCACTGGCTGACCTGCAAGTGGAATATCAACTAAAGGATAAGAAAAACACAGCTAATGCATTAGTTAATGGATGCATTATCTGGCACATTAACAATATTTGCCTAAATAAATAAAATTTTCAATGACTAAAGACATGTCAATGATTGCCACAGAAGTAATCAGTGTTTATGCCTATCTTCACAAATTGCTGAGCAATACAAATAATTATCTTTAGTCTGTAGTACTTGCCTTTAGTGTGTAGTACCATTTTATGCTAGTGTGTAGCCACAATGATATTCAGAATAAAACATGGGGACAAAACTTGCTCGGTCCTATGAAACAATTATTGCCCCAAATCAATATCACTAGCACTTAGACTTATATACCGCTTCACAGTGTTTTGCAGGCCTCTCTAAGCAGTTTACAGAGTCAGTGTATTGCCCCCAACAATCTGGGTTCTCATTTTACCAACCTCGGAAGGATGGAAGACTGAGTCAACTTTGAGCTGGTGAGAATTGAACTGCTGGCAGAATTAGCCTGCAATACTGCATTCTAACCACTGCGCCACTACGGCTCATCAACCACAGAGTTTTAGGCTCAAATCTTAACATAAAACCTTAACATAAAAACATATTTGGGCCCACTTCGAAATTAGGACTGGAATTCTGTAGAACTTAGTCCCTCCTCTATATAAATGATTTCCCCTCTAATAGTTTTTTTTGGTCATGTCTGCTACATATAACTAATTTACAGATTGACCTTATTAAGACATAGGCCAAAAAAAATATATCTCACTGTGAATTGTCCAGGAACAAAGACATTCAAACGTATTTTTAACAACCTGGCTACATACAAAAATATTGCATTATTTCTGGCTCCTTTGTCATGTCTGATTCATTTCGTTATAAGACTTCTTTAATGTCTGTAACCTCACTGCTTCTAATTTTTTTTCTATCCCACTTTATATTCTGAGATGTCCACTATCAATGTTGATTGTGATTACACATTACAGACAATATAGTGCCGCATCTATGGGTACAACAGAATGAGAGTTGGATGCTCACAGCACACAACTTCCTAGCCTTTGTATTGCAGAGAGGACATTTATATTAGTCTGCTCTGAAGGCTTAGAAGTCTACCTTCTGGCCATGTCGTATTTCTTTATTTTTTGCGTTTCTAATGTGAGAAACACACTCAGATTTCAAGAATTTGACAGAGTCATTAAGCGAAACAGCAAGCAGTTTATTGAAAAATACGTTCTTGCAGGAGGGGGGGGCTAGCAAGTAAGCAAACCTCAAAATAGAATTCAATGGCATTTTATTCCCTCAGCCTGAAGCACAAATCCCTCCCTTGCAATCCCATTTGACAAGGAGCACAAAGTTCACAATCTTTCCAGAATTCCTAGTTCTCCCCTTTTTGGAATTTCCATAAATTACAGTCCTCCCCACCCCTTTGCTCAGTTCCCCTTTTTGACATTTTCCTAAATCACCGTTGCCCTTTAAGCTGGTTTTTCTAATAGCAAGGCATGCAATTTTGCTTAACCCACAGTTCCTGCTTTCTTGGAACTTAGCTGCATAAGCATAAGAAACCGAAACAAGTAGTTTATTTCTAGATTATGTGAGAGCTCTTTTTTTATTTTTTCATTATTTTTAAAGTATTTTAATAATTTTCTATTGTTACAATTCATTAGTGCTTAATGAACAACATGTTGTCTGGGTTGGTTTTTTGCTTAGTAATAAGTTAAATTCTTACTCTCTATCTCGTTTTTCCAGCCATTGATAAAATAAGTTCCATGTTTGAAAATATTCTGTGACTTCTTTTTCTTTGATTCTCAATGTAAGTCTATCCATTTCTGCACAGTCCAGTATTTTCTTGATTATCTCTTCATCCAACAGTGTTTTTTTCATTTTTCCAGTGCTGAGCAAATACAATCCTCACTGCTGTTAATACATGTAATGTTAAACATATACTTGGTTTATCAAATTTTTCTGGAATTATACCTAATAAAAAAAGTTCAGGTTTAAAATCTACGTGTTTCCCCAACATCTTTTCTAACCAAGTATGTATTTTTGTCCAAATTTTTTTTTGCTTTAACATATGTCCACCACAGGTGATGATATGTACCAGGATTTTGATTACATTTCCAGCATTTTACTAGACATATTTTTAAACATTGTTGCTAATCTGAGAGGTGGAAGATGCCCTCTATAAAACATTTTATATAGGTTTTTTTTATACGAGGTTATGTGCGAGCTCTTGTGGTTAAAACTACCAGCTAGCCTGACTTTGGAGCTGCAAACATTTTCTACCTTTTTCTTATAATTCTAAGTCCTATTGCATTGCTTAGTACTGGTCCCTTAAAATGTATGATACCTGCAAAAACAACATTTAGCTATTATTGCTTTTCTTGCACTAATTAACTGTTCCCAGTCAAACCAGGCTATGGCTGTTTATAATATACATCCAGACAATAATAAAATGACACTGCTAAAAAAAATCTAGTAAAATATCCCAATACACCGAAGCATCAATAAATATATATATATATATATATTGAGGACATATCCTGGCAATATATGTCTTCTCCCTAACTTTATGAAAGTTTTGCCCCAGTTTCCCACAATTATTTCTTTAACAATTATTTCTTCTCTGAATCACCCCAGTGTTTTTAAATCACATTTCTTGAAAATGAAGCAGACTAAAAAAGAACCGAATCTATGTAGATGGATTCTATTCAATCATTTATTTCCATCACAATGTTTGGGATTATGTGTAGTAGAATTTGCTTCCGTTTGGTTTTCTGAGCAAAGGATAGGCCAGTGGTGGCGAACCTATGGCACGGGTGCCAGAGGCGGCACTCAGAGCCCTCTCTGTGGGCACGCACGCCGTCGCCCCAGTCCTAGGCCTTCAAGCTGGGTTTTATAAAACCTTTTCGCTTTAGGCCTCAGCCGCCGTGTGCAAAAAAAAAAAAAAAGGTTCAATCAGTCAATTTCAACTTCTCGTGGGGAAAAAAAAGATCTTGCAAAGTTGGAATTGATTGATTGAACTTTTTAGTCCCACCCAGTCTGCCGTTACCATCACAGCCACACCCACCCAATGGGCCACGCCCACCCAATGGGCCACACCCACCCGGCACTCGACAATGCATAAGTGGGTTTTGGCTTGCAGTTTGGGCACTCAGTCTTTAAAAGGTTCGCCATCACTGGGATAGGCAATGAATATATTAAATACTACTGAGCTATTTTGATTGCTATTAAATGTGGTCTATCTGTCTCGCTATCTGCCTATCATATGCACCACAACTCTGGGTGGCTAACAAAATCATAATAAAACCCACCTGAGTAGTAAAACTAATACACAAAAAGCCAAAACATGAATGCCGGTGCCCCAAGTAACACTTCCTAACTGATTCACAATTGTAATTGCTGGGATCCCATCTCACCTTATTCCAACGCCTGAGAGAAGAGCCAGCTTTTTAAGGTCTTCTGGAAGGCTAGGAGAGTGGAGGCTTGCCAGATCCCAATGCATCAGCAACGAAGTTTAAACCACAATAAAATTAACATTTAGAAAAATATGAAAACTGCTTGAAGACCATTTCATTTATTTACAAGAGCCAAGAAGAATACACTGTGAAACTTGCAAAAAATGATTTGGCAATAACTGCAGCCAACATTGTGTACCTTACAGTAACGTACAGTTACTACAAATGAGGATTCCTTTGGATACAACGGTACGGCAGCCAACTTTCCATAACTTCATTCCAGCGTGATGCTTGAAGGCCAAGCATTAGTTCAAAAAGTCCTTCCATGTAAACCTTATCAGCTAAACACATAATCTATTAGGATATTCTCCTATAATTGGCCTTACACGATAGACTTTTAAATACTACAGAATTGTACAAGGAAATCACAGCAAAGTGGCTCTAATATCTGCTTTATCATACATACCAAGCGTATCCAACCCATAGCCTATGGGCCACATGCAACCCTGGACAGCTAGTAACGTGGCCCTACAAGTTTGTAAACTTTTAACATTATGTGATTTAATATTATAAAACTATATATTTTATATACGGCCCAAGACAATTCCTCTTCACTCAGTGCAGAATAACAGAGTTGGGAGGGACCTTGGAGGTCTTCTAGCCCAACCCTATACCATTTTAGACAAATGGTTGTCCAATCTCTTCTTAAAAACCTCCAGTGTTTTTAACACTGCGGCCCAGGCAAGCGAAAAGGTGATATAGACACTACTTTTCAAGGCTTCTCCTTTTTTTTACCACTTTCTTTTACTGATTGTATAACCTTGAGTAAGATTCCTAACCTTTCCATGCTTCAGTTTATTCATGTTTATCCCACTGGTGGAGCTGGGCTGACCTATATATACATAGCAATAGCAGTAGGACTTAGACTTATATACCACTTCATAGTGCTTTACAGCCTCTCTAAGCGGTTTACAAAGTCAGGATATTGCCCCCAACAATCTGGGTCCTCATTTTACCGACCTCGGAAGGATGGAATGCTGAGTCAACCTTGAGCTGGTGAGAATCGAACTGCTGGCAGTCGGCAAAGTTAGCCTGCAATACTGCATTCTAACCACTGCGCCCCCACATGGGACATAAAGCATGCTGGTTTCATCAGCTTGAAGTACCACAAGGCAGCAACAAGCTCACTAAAACCTCTTTATTTTGAGAAGAGAGATGCGGAAAATGTGTACCTTCTAACTGAACTTTCATTGGGAGACCGGCGTAAGCTGGTAAAAAGGGCCACCAATGCTAAATCCTGAAGCCTTGGCATGACCAACTTAAATTATATTTTATTTAGCATATGCCCAGAAATACACACATGCACAAAATGGATAGTGAAACACAAAACCCTGAACAGGAGGAGGAAAAAAATAGTTTCTACTATCTACATTCCATTCAGAAACAAAAGCCTCCCAAACTCAGCCAGAGTCGCTGTAAACACAGCTGTGACATTATATTAAGCCTGACAAGCAATGTTACTTCGTCTCCACCCCATAACCTACTGTTTATATCTTGCTGCAACGTGAAAATCTTACAAATGCAATATCCTAAATAAGGAGGCAAGATTCCACTGTTCCCCTAAATCAGGGGTAGGCAACCTTGGCTCTTTTATGACTCGTGGACTTCAACTCCCAGAATTCCTGAGCCAGCATGGCTCAGCTTGGAAACCTCTCTCTTTCCCCTCAGCATGGCTGGCTCAGGAATTCTGGGAATTGAAGTCCACGAGTCATAAAAGAGCCAAGGTTGCCTACCCCTGCCCTAAATCATGCAGTCTAGTTAGAAGCATATCATTTTCTTAACTATTAGAGAAAAACTGAATAAAAGGCAATGATTTTTTTCCCCCAAAAGGCTTCATTATGTGACTTAATCAAAACAGTATTAACATTACCTAACATACTGACTACTGTTGAAGAGAACGGTACTGACTTTTACAATATTTATTAGTTAATACAAAATATAAAATACAGAAGTACAAAGAAAAATTAAAATAATGGGAAAATAGGGGAGGAAAAGGGGAAGTGGAAAAAAAAAGTGTAAAGCAAAGCGGAAAAGAAAAAGAAAAGCGCTGAGTCCCGGCTCCTTTTGATGCAGTAGATAGAATAAGGCAGCAACACGAAACTTCAACTTTTTACTTTTATATAATCATCAAACACAAAGTTCAAAAGTGGCTTCCAGGCAGAAACAAAGTTAGCTGTGTTCTTTTCTTTAACTGACAGTGGTGCTGACCAGGAGAAAATTACTAGTGTTTAAGCTCCCCAAAAATGAACAGGAATTTATTTATTTTATTTATTAAATTTTTATGCCGCCCAACACCCCTTACAAGGTGATGCTGGATGGCTTTCAAGTTATAAAACAAGTAAAATAATTAGCTGAAGCAGAGTTAGCTGCAGCAGTGGGACCTAAATATAAATATGCTCTATGAACTGAAATTCGCATTTAAATCTAGGAATAGATATTTGAGACCCATGTGCAGTTCCTGACCCTGCTTCACTAGGCAAAATAAATATGCTTTTACACTGAGGAAGTTGTAGTATATAATTTATTAAATGTGGTTGTTTTCTAAGTCTATGCCTCCAATCTGATGTAGCAGTTGTCTTAACATTTTGACTTCTGAACGTCTGAAATAATATAAGATGAAAGCAAAAATTCCACATGAGGGAGGCTTCATCTTTTTACCTGAAAACAACTTTGAACTGCTTTTATATATTTACTTGAACTGTTTGATGGCGTTTTAGGATCAGCAATGTGTCCTTGTGGGAAATAGTAATTTTTCTTTCACTGCTCACTTTTAATAAAATACCCAGGATATAAAGGCACTTCTGATCAACAGAATCAAAACAAATCAGAGACGGCTAAACTGGCCAGCATTTTTGGACTATTGTGATAAACTTGCAATGAGCAAATTTCTGCTGCACAGAAATTAGATTAGAAACCCCAAGGCAATACACAGTTGCTGTCAAATGTAAAATGGCCAGTGGCCAAAGCAGTTGTTACAGAATTAGGCTCAATTTTTTTTTTACTTTGGCTGCCCACGGCTATTTTCTATTACTTGTGTTCAACACAACCCCTTTCCTTTGCTATTAAAAGAGTTTGGTTTTTGCATTCTTCCTCCCCCCCACTCCATAAGTTCTTCCTGCCTTCTGCTTTGGCAATCTGTCACTGGATTCCTTGGGAGGTGTATGTTAACACGCAGCAGTCTACAAAGCATACTTACTCAGAGCCTTTGCTGTTGTTGGCATTCATAGAGCTGGTGGGTTCCTCATCTTGGCTCAGAACCTGGATCCCTAAGGACTTGATAGCTCGCATCAGGATAGCTTCCATTGCTTCCACTGAGAGTTTCTCAAGAACAATAACGCGGCATCGACTCAGCAGAGCTGAATTGACCTGGAAGGAAGGATTTTCTGTTGTCGCCCCAATCAGGGTTATGGTTCCACACTCAACGTGAGGAAGAAAAGTGTCCTGGACATGGGAAGGAAACGAACAATTGGTCCCAGTCAATGACAACTGCAGACATCCCATGTGAGTATATTCACAGCTCATCCGCTTAAGAAAGGTAACAGCTATGTTAATAGTTTGTGCTGCAGACAATCACCTCTACCCTCATTTACCATACCAAGCTAAAAATTAAAAGTTTGTGTGGAAAGCAAGTTAAGTCTTAGAACTTTAGCTTTTATGCGTGCGCATCTAATAAAGTGGTTTAATTCATTGTAACCGGCCTCATTTCTATGATGCCACAAGAACCTTGATCAGGCAGGATACTGAAAACAGTATCTTTTTGTAACATAGGTTTCATGGTTTTGGAGAAATTAAGGGGTGTGTGATGGTAAATCTTAATCAGTCTTCCAAAAGGATTATTCAAAGATTGTAAAGCACCAGATACATTTTGATGTTATATAACACAATGAATGTTTGGAAAATTTGCCATAGGCCAATTTTGTTGCAATCCACTCCCTATTTAATATAATTATTTTATATAATTATTTTAATATAATGTAAATTATTTAATATAATTTTTGATATGTATCCACCTCCACTCTCCAAATCTCCCTATGTGGTCACTGGATGACATAATCAACCAATACATCTCCAAAAAGTTCTGGCATTCTATTTTAGAATGTTGTTTAGCTGTGAAACTAAAATTGCAAAAGTTACATTATAAGCCAAAAAGTATTTACTCATGAAACAATTGTAAAGATGACTGTAATGCTCTGACTGTCCCTTCATAACCTTGCTTGACTAGAAAAGAAGCTTCTGCTTTTTTTTCTATTGGGATAGGGCGGTATTTTAAAAATGGAAGTGGTTGCCAAATTCTCAATCCCAAACTTGCTTTTTAAATAGACTGTAATATTAAATCTGAATATGGCAATCAGCATCAATATGGCAATCAAGTATCAGTATTGATTTTTAATGGGTTTCTAATCTCATTTCATCTTAAAATGCATGTAAACATGTATTATGCCAGCATGATATAACAGATCAAGTTAGGGACTTGAACTGGGGAGACCTTGGCACAAAGCTCTGCTTACTAAGTGACCTTGGGCACTCTCTCACACCCTGTTCTGCTTCAGAAGGCAAATACAGAAAAATTGGATAATAATTCTCTAAACAGATTTCCAGAGCCCCTTCAGGAAAGGTGTATCACAATTGTCAGAGTTAAACCATTGCTCAAGCACATGCAGAATGACTTCACTGCAATATACTGGTTTTCTGCCTGCACATAGAAGAATTAATACCTGTTGGGACTTATTGAAGCGGTGTATCTCGTCTATAAATAGAATAGTCTTCCTCTTGCAGAGTCTCTTTTCATTTTGGGCTTGGAAAATTACATCTCGGACATCACTGGTTTTGGCACTTGTGGCCGACAGTGTCACAAACCGTGTTCCATTCTTCTTACTGCTATTGGCTATGATACGTGCCAAGGTTGTCTGAAATGAAGAAAACAGGCAAGCATGCTGATTTTGTTCTGAAAACAGGAAATAACCTATGTTAATACATATGGATGTGAAGGAAATATTGGTATGTATGTATGTATGTATGTATGTATATAAAAAATTATTCCTTCCCTTCCCATGGAAAGTGGTTACTTAAATAGAAAACCTAAACTATTTAAAGCTTAAAAAAGAATTATCATCCAGACAGGAGTTTGAGTGGGGAGGAAAATAGATCTTCTACCCCCTGGCTGGGTTCCAAGAGCTATTTTAGCCCTGGGACATGCTCAGTAGGGTTCTAGAGGTTCCTTTGACGTTCATATTATCTCACTGAATGTTAATCTGAAGAGGGGATGCGTTGCTTTTAGCTATTTCTTTCAGCCAACAATTGGCTTTAAAAAATACAATAAATCTAATTTACTAGCTGCAGATTATTTTTTACCTTATTAAAGGGGGAATTGCACCATCCTTTTTTGCGTTGCGCTCTTGATAGGATACCATAGTTTACAACAGTGATTTACTTCTGGTCGTTATGGGTCCTTGTTGCAGTAAGTCATTTCTGACCCACAGCCGCAAGGCTGGTACTATGGCCTGCCAGTTACTCAATATTTTTGCAATCTACACATTCAGACACAAAGACAATTTAGTGCTATTCCTGTGGACTGCCTCCCCTCATCTGCAAAACTAAGTTGCATTTCTGAAGCGGATAATCATTTTCTAGATATTAGCCATTCCAATGCTTAATACATTACAGGGGGTCCTTAGGTTATGACCACCCCCTTCAGCGACAGTTTAAAGTTGCAACGGTGCTGAACAAGGGAGACCTACAAGTTGCCTTTGGAGTTCTGTCCATCCCCCTCGGTCACATGATCACAATTTCAAAGTTCCCTGCTGGCTTCTCACAAGCAAAAACAGTGGGGAAGCCAGCAGGAAGTTGGAAGTTGCAGTCACATGAGGTCTTTGCTTAACAACCCGCACGATCCACTGTTCATGATGGCAACTGGGACTGCCAGAATTGCCTTTGCACTTTATGACTGCATTCCTTAGTGATGGCAACCCCAGTCCTAATCGCTATTGTAACCCTGCATGTAGTAAAAGTACAGTATAAATAATAAAAACACTTGCCAAAACGCACATGCTTTTTTATTAGTTTGTTAATGCCAATTACAGATTTTACTAGCACTACATTGCTGGTCTCATCTGACAAACCCCCTAAACTTTGTTTTTTCCTGACACAACCTCATACTCTGCAGAGAAAAAAGCAAAGGCTTTTACAAAACAATACATAACATTTCTACAGTCCAGGTAAGTGCATTAAAGAGGCAAGGACTTGTAAACACCATAACTATGCAAATATTAGTGTTTTTCTGTATTGCAGATGTTTGAAAGGGAGGATAAAATAATGAAGGAGAATATTTGTAGCTCAGGGTTGAAATGAGGAGTCCTTGGCGCTCTCTGAGCTTGGTAGTTTTCTTGCAGACGTTTCATTATTCAAACTAGATAACTAGATGCTACCTAATATGGGTAGTATTAACTACCCATATTAGGTAGTTACAGTCCTTACTGTTGTTTCATGAGTAAATACTTATAATGTAACTTTTACAATTTTAGTTTCACAATCAAAATAGAATGCTAGAACTTTTTGGAGATGAATAGGTTGATTATGCCATCTCAAGAAAGCAACCAAGTTCAGAGAGCATGGAAGGTGAAACACAATAATTTGCCTATAGACCTACAATGTGTTTGTGGCAGAGACGAAAATCTCAAAGCAGGGTAGTGGTCTTTCATTCTCAGTCTCTCCCTTTCTTCTTATCACCTGGCAGAAGCAAGACTAACACTCAAAAAGTTGAAAAATGGAATGCATCCTAACATTTTCCAATCAGGGGACTCTGATGGGAGTTTTCTTTATTTAAGGGAAGCCATGGCTGCTCCATTCAATAATATCTACTCACGTCATCTTGCAAACAAATCCCAGAAAAATAACCATAGCATACTGGGTTGGTTCCCCTACTTTTCTAATGCAAAAATAAAACAATGACAGGAGGAGGAGATCACTCTTTATCAAACAGAGATGAAATGTGGGTACAATTTGGGAAACAGCTGTATGCTTCACTTAGCCCTATAATGGTTGGGCTGGTGTAGAACAGTTCCAGGGTTTCAGGCAGAGGTATTTTATGCATGCGGCTGGAAATACTGGAATTTACTTTGGACTTTTAGAATTTCCATTGGGCAATGGATTGCAAGGATTGTTAGAGAGGAAAGCATTCCCAGAAGCAAGAAGGAAAAGGAAAAGCTTTGTGATTGTTCACAAATGGACACTGAAAAGAGGAGACAGCCCCAGAAAGCTTCCCTGACATTTAACTATCCCCACAGACTCTTTCCAGGCTCAGAACTTCATACTTCCTTGTTTTCATCCTATTCTCCTTATTTTACCCTTCCACTTCTCTGGGAGGATGTCTTCAAATTTCTCCTGCTCCCTACTCAGAAAACCAAGGCGGAACCTGACTTTCCTTTTTATGCAGCGACATAGAGGGAGAGATTATGACAAAATGGCAGGAGGACAAGTAGAGAAGTAACAAGCAAAACAAAGATTTTTCCAGGAGGGTCATCCAACCCTTGGCAATATTATATATTCTTTGCTTAGGAAAGGAGCTATGGACAATTTCTGGCAGCTCCAGATTCCTTCTAGAGCTGCTAACAATGGACATAATCAAGCCTTTCTTGCCACAATCTTCCTCAGATATGTTGAAATACATTTCTCAATATCTCCGAGTTTATTAAGCTAAATAACCTAGCTTTGCCGCAGCTTTGTATGTTCTATCATTAGTAGCCACATCAAATCCTTGCTTCCAAGCCCAGTGGATTCAGACATCACATTAAACCATAATTTGATTTGTTTGGTTTTGGGTTAGTGTGATATTTTATTCTAGTCACTGAACAGAATTCTGCAGATTATAAAGTAACTGAATAGCTTGTTTCAAGTAAAATACAAACAGTATTTTAACTATATCATCAAGGTAATCAAAGCCTGATGAGTTTTATAGATAGTATAACAAAATTTTGCCATTTTCAAGGACACTGAATTATAGTATATAAATCAGAATTGCCTAAATTCTTGACCAAGTAAGAAGTTATGTAATGGGCCCTTGTGTCCTTAGACAAGTATGCTTGAATCCAGCAACTCATTACTATTTACAAAACTTAGTTAATGCTTTGAACCATACTTCATGGTTAAAATAAATGATTTCATGTTGTCTGAACCCAATCTAGAACTGCGATCATCATATTGTAACTGAATTAGGAATTAAATAAAATGGCAAATGTAGCCATACAATTGTGTGACATATAAGCTCAGCTGGCCTTTTCTATAAACTAATATTAAACATGATGGTTTGATGTCAACTTAGCCAGTGTACTTATGTATATGTGTGCATGTGTGTATGTGATTTAAAATAAATTCAGATTGCTTAATCCACTTGCTATAGTTTAGTTTTTTCTGCAAAGTGAATGGTGCAAGGCAAGGAAGCTCCAATGGTTTGAGTTTTCCCCATTTCACGGCAAAAGGAAAGTTTAGTTCCAGGACTAGGGATTGGGAGAATTAGACTACTTTACTGTAAGAGTAGAACCATTCATTTAGGGCAGAGGCCCCCAACCTTTTGGGCACCAGGGACTAGTTCTGTGGAGAGAGGTTTTTCCGTGGACCGGGGGGGGGGGGCGGCGGCATGGTTTTGTGTGCTGCCTGCATTCCCCGGATGGGGCTTCCCTTGTTTGCGTAGACCGTTTTCTGGCATGCTGTGGACCAGTGCCGGTCCACGGACCGGGGGTTGGGGACCTCTAATTTAGGCAGTTTGGAAGGAGTCCCCAGGGAGAATGAGGTGATCTAACTACACATTAGAAATATAAGTTCATATTGCAAGATGCCAAGTGGGGTTTTTTGTTTCTCTTATGTATTTTATTTTATTTTATTTATATATGCACATAGGCATATTTACTTATTTTAAAAGGTGTGACTGTCCTTTCACTACTTTCAAGGGTGACACTACTGCGATTTTTCTGACAATAAACAGCAGAGACATTTGTGGCTATTGGTTTCCAGATAAAATCTAGTCCAATGTGACTTTTATATTAGTATTTTTGTTCAGTACTAATGAAATCTACTTTTACTTTGATGCCACATTGTTTGAGGGATGCTGAATCCTAAATATGAAAAGAAATTTACTTATTTAAATGATTTATAGAGCCACCCATCTCACTGCAGCTTAATCCATCACAACAATATGACTCCATGACACCCCAGTTAAATCAACAGAGGTAGTCCTCAACTTACAACCATTTGTTTAGTGACCATTCACAGTTACAACCGCACTGAAAAAAGTTGTAACATTCAGTTACATCTTAGGACTGTTTTTCACACTTATGACCATTGCAACATCCCCATGGTCACATGATCAAAATTCAGGGGCTTGGAAACTGGCATGTATATATGACAGTTGCACTGTCCCAGGATCATGTGATCAGCATTTATAACCTTTCCAGCCTGCTTCTGACAAGCAAAGACAACAGGGGAAACCAGATTCACTTACCGGCCATATGATTCACTTAACAGCAAACCTGACAAAAAAGGTCATAAAATGGGGAAAACTCACTTAACAACTGCCTTGCTTAGCAATGGAAATTTTTGATTCAACTGTGGTCATAAATCAAGGACTATCTGTAATCCCCAAAACAAAAGCAGTCAGAATAACTTAAGAATTTTAGATTGAGCTCCCATATGTGCACACTTCATACCCAAGAATACACTAAGGCAGAAACTTGTCCACCAAGGATAAAACACCCAGACACAAACTGAGCCACGTGGTATATGCCGTACAGTGCAGTGAGCCAGGTGCAGATCTGTACATTGGGAAACACAACAACCACTTCATAAACCCATGACACAACGTAGAAGAACAAACCCATCAAGACAAGATTCAGCAGTCCATCTGCATTTAAAAGACAAAGGCCACTCTTTCGAAGTCCACATTTTGGACAGAGAGGACAACTGGTTTGAAAAAAGGGTCAAAAGTATGTCAAAACTGAACAGCCCTCTCTCAACAGGGGGGGGGGATACAACATCATCTATCTTCAGTCTACAACACAGTCCTTTCAACAGTTCCAAGAAGGCTCCATACTCATTTGCACTACTCAGGTGACCCTGATGACACAGATAAACCTCCAGGTGGCTTCAACAACTCTCTAAAAGAATGCAAATGATCAGCTGTCTGCAAGGAGTATAAATCCTTCCATTCCCCACCATCCAGTCAGAGCTGAGGAAGCTTCTTGGATGAGAAGTAAAACATCTTCAAAGAAAAAAAAAAGTCCAGTTGCCTCATGAAAAAGCATCTTTGGGACAACTATGACCTGGATGACTGAGAATCTCCATAGATGAACCACTATGTTCTGTATTTACATAACTATTAACCTACAGTATAAACTATGGTTTTACACACCAAAACAATTAAGACACCCAGAGTACACTAAGCCAAACCAAATCTCATTATGGCTTAAGGAAATATGGTGAATCCAGTTTTACAAAGACCACTATTCTAAAAAAAAAACTTTGCCTTTTTGTTCTTCAGCAGTATCTCGTTCTTCTTTAGCATTGTTTATGATTAAATAATCCAGAATCAGTTCAGTGGATGGAAAGGGAAAGAGAAAGGGAAAGGGAAAGGGAAAGGGAAAGGAAAGGAAAAAAAAACAATACAATCTACAACTAGATTTTTTTTCCTTAGGACAAAAATACATTTTGTATCCTAAATGACAAAATAAGTTTTTTTTGTTCAAATAAGACACATATCCAACTGTTTCTGTCCAGGTTTTTAATAGTTGCTAATTCTGTATGGTATATAATGTTTCCAGAACCAAAGCTGGGTACATTTATACCCCTATTATAAAACATAAGCCAATCCTAGTACACGTGAGCTTCCTATTAAAGTACAGGTCATCCTACTAAAGGGCTTATTCTGAGGAATCTGTGTATATTATTGCAAGTCTTAATTAAAGTAACAGGTGTTTAAGACCTGATTTTTAAAAAGAGAGGGGGTTTTTTTAGACACATAAATAGATTGTAAGTAGAGAGGAGCTGTAACAGTATTGTATAACGGATAGCATTCTCAATTCCACCATGATAAAATTTCACGTGCAAGGAAAACTATTTGCAGATTTAGTTTTCTATAATCATAGATAGGGAATTGTGTAATACAAACCCTGTGCAGGGCATTATCTAAATGAAGCAACACTTTTATTCCCAGCCTCCCAGACAAACCATGATACCAATGTATCTGATTACTTTGAAAATATTTTGAAAAGTAGTCGGTCATATCATTCTTTCTCCCTTGGTACATTATTAAAAATCCAAATGTTCACTGGAAGTCGCAGAGCAGGAATAAAGTCTTTGCTCTAATATGATATTCAGTGCTAATTAAATCTAATAAAAGGGTATTCTGGCACCGAGTCCAAGAGAGGCTTTCTCCACTATGATACATTCCAGATGTGGTCTTCTATATCCATCATCCTGGAGCCAACAGCATCTGTTTCTCTTGCTATAATATGCACACCATTTAGACCTCAACTGTTGCTGCTGGCAACGTGCTCAGAAAGCAAACCATGATCCATCCAAATTTTTACCCCCTTTAACACCAGCAAATGCCCGCACAGAGGTGGTCCCTTCGTGGCTTCCATTTTGTGGAATACCTTACTGCTTAAAACTCATTCAGAGTCCATTTTTCCCTCTGGGCTTTACTAACTTTTAAGTAATCATTGGTCAATTGCAGCAATCCTGTGTGGCCAACAGCTGCTTCCTGCTTTTAGTTCTCTTGGCGAGGCAGTGATTCAGGGAGAGAAGAACAGGGACTAGAGAACTGAAATTTATTACCTAGATTTGCTGCCAGTTTTGAAGAAGGTGGGGCTGAACGGTCTGCAGAGGAGCGTTGCATTCATTTCACAGCTTCCTTGCCAACATTCCCAGGCAACCAGCTGGAAAAGCCATTCTGTAAAACAGAGGCGAACCGAACCGAGGGCTGCCATGCTAAATTAAGGGTGTTAAGCACAACGCTCTAGACCTGCATTGCTGTGCATCCTTTTCTATCAGCAGCAGGTAGTCGTTTCCAAAACAACAGTCAAAAGCATTATAGCTTGCATTTTTTTAACTACTAAAAGCACATCACATATATTAACAGTATAACAGAGTTGGAGGTCTTCTAGTCCAACTCCCTGCTCAAGCAGGAGAGCCTATGTATCATTTTGGACAAATGGCTGTCCAATCTCTTCTTAAAAACCTCCAGTGATAAATTACCCACAGCTTCTGGACCAAGGCATCTCACTGATTAATTGTTCTCACTGACAGGAAATTCCTTCTTAATTCTAAGTTGGATCTCTCTTTGTTAAACTTCCATCCACTATTTCTCTTGCCCTCAGGTGCTTTGGAGAATAGGTTGACACTCTTTTCTCTGAGACAACCCCTCAAATATTGGAAGACAGCTATCATGTCACTCCTACTCCTTCTCTTTATTAGACTAGACTAGACTAGATGAGAACAGAATAACAGAGTTGGAAGGGACCTTGGAGGTCTTCTAGTCCAACCCCCTGCTCAGGCAGGGAACCCTATACTAGTGATGGCGAATCGTTTAGAGACCGAGTGCCCCAAAACCCAGACATTCATGTAAGCAGCAGGTGTGGGGGGCTTTTTTCCCTTTAGATTTCAGTTCAGTCAGAGCTTTAAAGGACATAAATCGGGCACTTCAAATTGTATCTAGGGATAAACTGATAACTCATAAAATGGAGGAAGAGTGATGGTCTCATCTTTTACAGCCCATCATACTTCTAATTGTTCTATTTGGGATCAACTGTAGCTTTATCAGGTTGTTGTAGAACAGCTCCAGATACATGGTGTGACAGTAATCTAAGGGGTGACAAAGGCAGGGGTTATTTTGGCAAAGTCATCATGCTCCAAAAATGGTTGTAGGTGGTTTATTAGCAAAGTTGGAAAAATGTCCATCAAGCCACAGACATCATCTGAGAACCAGTCAATGCACCTTCAAAGGCAATGTAACTCCATCCAAAACCTGATACTATGGTAGAGAATCAGGCTCTGTGTCTCCAATATAAATCCTATTTGCGTAAGATATATGAGCATGTGCATAGTTTGGGTCATTCTACCTTAACAATAAAAATGGGTTTTGTGAGCAGTACACCGAGTACCACTTCATTCTAATTTGAACTTCTTGGCTGGAAATTATAGGTTTTATCTAAGACAAATTTTAATTGAACACAGCTTTTACTGGCTACTTCGTAGCTTATAACATTTGTTCTGCTATGGAAGCTCTCATCCCAAAGAACTTCTAACCCTTGTTACATTATTCTCTATCATCCTTCCTCAATAAATCAAGCACTGATCATAGTCCCTTACTTTGAATTCTAGAATAAACCACACAAATAATCCCTGGATCTTGCAAGTACATAAACTGCACTAAGTTATAATCTAAGGGGAAAACAGTAAAAAGTCTATGCAATCCTTCAGCAAACAAAACAAAATGGCGCACAGCAGAATTTCCAGTTCTGTATTTTAAAACCCAACATTGCCAATGGTGGCTACAACATAATCATTTTCCTATATTCTATGAGAAAAAAAAGTATTTCCTGCCTTGATTTAGCCTCAGCAATGCCAATGCAGGCATTGGAAGGCATGGGAGAAGGGCTAAATAAAAAGGGCACAAAATTCAATCAAAATTCAACTGCCAAGCAAAATAAAATAAAATAAATATGTTTTTATACAAACACACACACACACACACACACACACACACACACAGGCAGAACCTGAAGTGCTTTTGCCTTCTCCTGACGAGGTTTAGAATAAAACACAAGGTAAGCTATGCGGTAAAAATAAGCTCACTGAAACATAACACCACTTGCAAAGACAGCATGTTACTTTGAAGTTCACACATTCCCATCATTTACTACTTTCATTAATGCAATCTAAGATTGCACTTATAAAACCAAGGATAGATGCCGGGTCGTCTTCAAGTCAGTTTCTACGTAATATGCCAGACATTCACTTAAATTATCCTTTTTCCATCTCTAGTTAAAAAAAGGTTAGCTCTCTGCAAATACAGGGTTTTTGATGTGCCAGCACCCAAGCTGCTCTGTGCTTGGGTTACACAGTAGATGTCTCTCTCAGCTAAAACTGAGTACTCCATGGCAGACAAACAAAAATCTAAATCTTGCACATTAAAGGGTCATAAATCAAAGGGCGACTTACTCAGGTTGCAACTTACGTTGAAGCAGCTGAACCATTCGCAGCCATGGAAACTTTTCTTTCTTTTTAATCAGCAGTCCAGACTGATGCCCAGTTGTTAGCAGTCCAGACTGATGATCCCTATTGTGTGAAGTCAGACACATTCACCTTCAGGGGTTTATAAATTCTTTTCGAGTTTCTGCTGAATTCAGATAGACGGGTCCTTTAGCCCACATTGCTCCCTTGAAACCGACACGGCAGACATTCAGGACAGGAACTCCTTGACTTACAGCCATTTGTTTAGTGACCATTCAAAGTCACGACAGCACTGAACAAAGGAACTTATGACCATTTTTCACACTTATGACAGTTGCAGCATCCACATGGTTATGTGATCAGAATTTGGACGCTTGGCAACTGGCATGTTGTTATCATGGCTGCGGTATCCTGGGATCATGTGATCAACTTTTGCGACCTTCTGTCAAGCAAAGTCCATGGAGAAGCCAGATTTATTAAACAACTATTAATGTGATTCACTTAACAATTGGGGCAAGGATGGTTGTAATGGACAAAACTCATTTGACAACTCTCTTGCTTAGCAACGGAAATTTTGTGCTCGATTGTGGATGTAAGTCGAGTTGGATAGAGAGATTGTAGGGTATCCAAGCTGTAATGCTTCTCATTTTAGTGCTATCATATCTGGACTGCAGACATTTAAATTACCTCTACATCAGCGCCCCCCAACCTTTGGGGCACCAGGGACTGGTTCTGTGCAGGTTTTTTTATTCCATGCGCTGGGGGGGGGCATGGTTTTGCGTGCTGCCTGCATCCCACGTGTGCAGATGGGGCTTCACTCAGTTGTGTGGTCTGGTTTGTGGCGTGCCGCAGACAGCTGCTAGTCCGCGGCCTGGGGGTTGGGGACCTCTGCTCTAGATGACAATCAAGTGTTAGTTTTTTAATGAATCTGGTTGCTGCATGTTGTGGTCAACCAGATTTTTGCAGGCCACTTATGGTAGACCAACCTTATACAAAATTGTTAGCTGTGTATCATGGTATGAAAATCACAAGAATGCAATTCTGGGAATTTTCCCACTTCATCAGTGAATGATTTATGAAAGCTCTGCTAGTGTGAAAATGATATTAAAAAAAAGAATGGTTTATTCTTATGTTATTTATTATATTTTTAAAACACCTAGTTATTTAAACTGTGATACCATGAAGTTATAACAAAACAGAGAGAAGTGTAAGAGCATCAATATTTTTTTTTTCATTTGGGGGAATGTAACCTCATCTAATCAGAAGAAAATAAATCTGTCTTCCCCTCAGGAGGATAATTGTTATCCAAATTGGAAATCATTATGTATTATTCCATGAAATCCACAATTCTGCTCACTGCATTGTTAGCAGAAATGGAGCTCAATGACACAACATATAGATTAGAGGTAGATGCCAAACTGCTTTCTTTTAGTGTTTACAGTGGATTCAGAAAGTATTCAGACCCCCTTCACTTTTGTCCATTATGTTATGCTGCAGCCTCATTCTACAGTTGTTGAAATTCATTCTTTTCTCATTAATCTACACTCAGTACACCATAATGATAAAGTGAAAACAGAATTTTAGAAATGTCTGTAAATTTATTAAAAAGAAAAAAACCGAAATATCAGATTGGCGTAAGTATTCAGACCCTTCATTCAGTGAAGCATTTTTGTTGAAGCATCTTTGGCAGCAATTATAGCCTTGAGTCTCTTTGGCTATGATGCAACAAGCTTTTGCACACCTGGATTTGGGGATTTTCTGCCATTCTTCCTTGCAAATCCTCTCAAGCTCAGTCAGGTTGGATGGCGATCGTCAGTGGACAGCCATTTTCAGGTCCCTCCAGAGATGTTCAATGGGGTTCAAGTCAGGGCTCTGGCTAGGCCACTCTAGGACGTTCACAGAGTTGTCCCTAAGGTACTCCTGTGTTTTCTTGACTGTGTGCTTAGGATCATTGACATGTTGGAAAGTGAACCTTCGGCCCAGTCTGAGGTCCTGAGCGCTGTGGAACAGGTTTTCATTGAGGATATCCCTGTTCATTCCTCCCTTCAGCTTTCCCTCAACCCTGACCAATCTCCCAGTCCCTGCTGCTGAAAAACACCCCCACAGCAGGCTGTTGCCACCACCATGCTTCACTGTTGGGATGGTATTGAACAGGTGATGAGCGGTGCCTGGTTTCCTCTAGACATAACATTTAAAATTGAGGCCAAACAGTTTCGACAGACCAGAGAATCTTGTTCCTCAGCCTGAGTGTCCTTCAGGTGCTTTTCTGCAAACTCCAAGCAGGCTTTCCTGTATTTTGCATTGAGGAGAGGCTTCTGTCTAGCCACTCTGCCATAAAGTCCAGATTGGTGAAGGGCTGCAGTGGTGGTTGTCCTTCTGAAAGTCTTTCCCATCTCCACACAGGATCTCTGGAGTTCAGTCAGAGTGACCATCGGGTTCTTGGTCTCTTCTCTTACTAAGGCCCTTCTCCCCCAATTGCTCAGTTTGAGTGGGCGACCAGCTCTTGGAAGAGTCCTGGTTGTCCAAACTTCTTCCATTTGCAAATTATGGAGGCCACTGTGTTCTTAGGAACCTTCAGTGCAGCAGAAATTTTATTGTAGCCTTCCCCAGATCTGTGCCTTGCAATAATCCTGTCTCTGAGCTCTGCAGGCAGTTCCTTTGACCTCATGGCTTTTGCTCTGCTGCACTATGCATTGTCAGCTGTGAGGCCTTCTATAGAGAGGTGTGTGCCTTTCCAAATCATGTCCAGTCAATTTATCGCAGGTGGACTCCAATCAAGGTATAGGAACATGTCAGCAACGACCATAAGAAACGGGAGGCAATGGACCTAAATTTCAAGTGTTGTTACAAAGGGCCTGAATGCTTAAGCCAATGTGATATTTCAGTTTTTTCTTTTTAATAAATTTACAGACATTTCTAAAATTCTGTTTTCACTTTGTCATGGGGTACTGAGTGTAGATTAATAAGGAAAAAATGAATTTCAACAACTGTAGAATCAGGCTGCAGTATAACAAAATTGACAAAAATGAAAGGGATCTGAATACTTTATGAATGCACTGTATAGCTAGACAACTCAATTAAATACACTGTATAGGGAATTATATGAAGGAACACTGAAAAGATTTTTTAAATTTGTTGCCACACCACAGAGTTTATCTACGCCAAAGAGTCCAAAAATCCTCCATGTGTTGCTGGTTATAGAATTTTTCATTAGTCACCATGCTACTAGATCTCCTGTGATAAAGGAATCTTTGGGTTAAGAGATCAGCTTCTAACTAAGTGTCCCAATAGATGCTCTTTCTTGAAATTTTCTTCGCTCTCAATCAACAAAATGATTAGAAGCTACTGGAATCCAATAAGAATCATCACATGATGAACCGGCATCTCATTTCCTTTTCTCCCATGGAGAAGATTACTCACAATGTAGACACAGTTTAATTCTGCCTCAAAGGGGAAATACAATTTAGGATCCAGAAAGTTATAAATACACTCCCAGAAGGTATCTCCTCCCACATCTTTACCATCCAATCCTTTTGGCCTTAAAAAGCTTTGAGGAATGCAGTTTGCAGACTTCCCCCCCCCAGTCACCTGGAAGGATGCTTTAACAATCACAACTGAAGCTGGACAGACCCTTTCCCTGAGACCCTTTGCCAACTAATGCTAAGCATGTGAGGATGAGATGACATTCTCTGCATGGTCTTTGATAGGCTGAAGCATTTCCTCCTAAGGCTGCATGTCCTTTAACACTGGACGACAACAATAAAAAGTCCCTCTGGCCAGCCCCTGCTGCCTTCCAGCCTGCAAGCAAACTTTAGGACCACAAGCTATGCTGAGTTTAGTCAGAATCATAATAGAGCTGGAAGGGACCTGGGAGGTCTTCTAGTCCAGCTCCTTGCTTAAGGAGGACACCCTATAGAATTTCAGGCAAGTGGCTGGCTGTCCAGTCTTTTCTTAAAAACCTGACACACTTATGAAGCACTTACAACTTCTGAAGGCAAGCTGTTCCACTTAATTAATTGTTCCGAATTGTCCTAGGGAAGGAAGTTAGGGAAGAAAACAGGTAGACAAAGGGCTGTCCCTTACTACCACTCACCTTTCCACAGCCTGGGGGTCCCCAGAGAATGAGTGAGGGGATTTCGTGAGCTTCCACCAAGGACCGCAAGAGTGTCTCTTTCCCCAACACTTGGTTCTGCCCCACATAATCTCCCAGATGGCTCGGCCGCAGCTTGTCGGCCAGAGGTTTCCCTTCCAGTTTTTGGGCCAGGCTCTCTCCCCGCAACAGCGGCTCCAAGGCATCTGATGCTCGCTCCGGATTCTCCACCCGCCGCTCTTCCCCTTTTCCCGGATTTGGAGAGGTAGCAGCGTCCCGGGGCGCCCCCATTTGGGCTCCTCCGGAGTTTCTGCCTCTGTGAAAAAGGGAAAACACCGGGGGAGAACCGAGGTCACTCCCCGGCTCCTCGTCTTTATTTCTCCGTTCCGGAGATTGGGAGAGCCGCATTTTCTTAGAGCAGGGCTGCTGTGCCAGAGGGGGCAGCCCCGCTCCTGCTGCGGGCTTTGGGGCGCTGTTGCTCCTGCCTCCGACCTCTCCGCTGGACAAGTCTTCCCCTTCGCCCTGCAGCTGCAAACAGCTATCCAGATGCGAGTTGATGCGCGCAGCTGGAAGTTCCACCAGGCAAACCGGGCAGCTGACCAGCGGCTCTTCCTGCGTAATACCTCCTTCCATTGCCCGGCAAGAGGAGGGAGGGCAGGACAGTGGGACCCCTAAATCGACACTAATCGGCGGCTTCTTCCTCTTGGGGAAAGTGTCTCCTTTGATCAATCCCTTCTAGAACCTTCAGCAGAGGCACCGCCAAGAAAAAATTTGCCTCTGGGCTCCACAATAACCACAACACGTTTCAAGAAGGAAGAACAGCAAAGTCACCGCCTCCTTCTTCGGCGGGCCGCTTACAGACCCACAGGCTTTCGGGAATTGTAGTTCTTCCGTCCGGCTGCAAAAATGTCCAAGACTTAATTTTCTATATGCAGCACATTTAATTCTCTTTTTTTTTTTTGCTCGAACTTTAGAAAGGCGCGTGAATATTTTTTTAAAACTTGTATATTTCGAGGATAGAAATGCGATCGCTTGTGTGCACTTTTAACAGAGTTTTTCAGTGAAATCAGTTGCTGATAGGGAGGAACATTACACACACAGAGAGAGAGAGACAGACAGACAGACAGACAAAGGTGGAGGGATTGGCTGCCAAGGTGACCTGCTATTAGAGCTGTTCAATCTTGGTGATTTTAAGGTGTGTGAACTTCACCTCCCAGAATCCCCAGCTGGCCATGTTTCAAGTTGCCAACCATGAGAAACATTAAGAGGAAAACAGCAGCTTCTATTTCTCCTATTTCAGGAGTCATGACGGGACAGCAAATTATTTCCTGAGTTGTTTTATATACACTTTCAAAAAAAAAAAATTCTTTAGCAGGCACAATGTGAAAAAAAATGTGATTGGCTGCAATTTTAAGATGATAGTCAAATCTTAAATTAGAGTTGGCAGAGCTGTAAAATTGCTTTAAAAAAAAAAAAGCAAATGCAATTTTCCCCTGCTTCTAAGTCATGAGAAATGATATCTCTGTATTGTTCTTCACTGATGCATCTCAATGCATGGTCAGTTCTGGTGCCAAATGTCAGAAAGGATATAATTAAATTCAACAGGCAATGAAGATGATTAGAAAATTTGAAAATTCAAGAGTTGAGTAATTTTTACTTGAGAAGAATGAGAGGGGATATATCATCAAATATAAAAATGAGGGGGGCCTTGGTGCTCTGTGAGCGTCTTCTTGCAGATGTTTCATTACTCAAATTAGGTAACATCATCAATGTTAGTAAGGAATGGGGTTTGCTCTCAGTTTATACTTGGTATTGTTTACTTCTTGATAGTTGAGGTTGATCTTGGTGTTAATCTAGGCTCATCTTGGTGTTGATTGCTGGTGGGGAGGTCTTTTAGTCCTTTTGTTCCCTTTTTGGCTTGTTGATTGTCTCTTTTGCACAGTATGTAGATGTTGTTTATGTCTATGTGTCTATTGATGCCAATTTGTAGAGTGCCAGGCTTCTAGGAATTCTCTAGATTTTGAACTTGGCTTGGTCTAACATGGTCACAGTTTCCCAGTCAAAACTATGGTTAAGCCTATCCATATGTTGAGAAATTAAGAAGTTTTCATCATGTCTTCTGACTGTTGGTATCAACAGATGTGTTCTGCTACTAAAGTGGGCTAAGATTTTTTTCTCTGTTATTCTAGAGCAGGGGTGTCAAACTGCCGGCCCGTGGGCCGGATGCATCATAGCGAAACCGCACCCACCCCATTGCCAGCAATGGCAAAAAAAAGTCGCGATACGTCACGACACGTCACGTGACGTTGCGAGTTTGACACCCCTGTTCTAGAGGGTAGGACTTGATTAAGAGACTCCAGAAGAATAGACAAGGACATGTCCATTACTGCCTTTAGAAACCACCCTTTGGGTTGTCAAAGGCTTGAAGATATTACTGCATTTTATTTGTGTTTTATAAAGAATAAGAGTTATGGAATGTAAATCATAATTTACATATAAATCATAATTTATATATAAATTTCATAATTTATATGAACAAGTTAAATGTATTCATGTATCATATTAGTAACCACATATTCTTTCTTAACCATATATAGTATCTACCATTCAGTTGATAAATGCCGTGAAAAGTGCTTTATTGGAGCAGTCACGAAATAATAGCTTTGCCTAAATAGATGTTGCGGATAGATTCTTCTTCTGGTTCCTCTTTAAAGTAAAGAGCTGATACCCATTGTAGTGTGGTGATTAGGAAGCTGGTATAGAAATCTATGGAGACTTTAATGCCAGTTGACAGGGTTAGCTGTGCTGCTGGTTTAGCCACTTGTTTATTAGACCCAGCCTCATCCTGGATTATGAAAGCAGTCAGAGTGGTAATCTATGACTGGGTCCATCCTGTGGTGACACCCTCTTGCCTGGAAGATGGAAATAGTGCAGCTTCTCCTGAGGCTGTCCTTGAACCCAGCACTTTTAGATAATATAGTTATCCATGTGATGAACCATGATAATACAAAATGAAGAAGCTGTAGAAGATGAAGAAACTAAAGTGCTCAGGGACTTTAGGATTCAAACAAACAAGCACCTGCCTGATAATACCTCAGACTTAAACGCTGTCGATATGAAAAAGTCTGGATAGTGGACATGGCAGTAATTGGAAAGCAGAACACAAGAGAAAAACTGGAAAAAACAAAACAAAATACAAAGCTATGCAAATAGAATTAAAATGACTGTGGCAAAAGAAAGCAAAGTTAGTACCGATAGTAATAGGCTCCTTGGATGCAATCCCAAAACATCTGGAGCACCGCTCAAACACCATTGACACTGACAAAATCACCCTCAGTCAATTGCAAAGAGCAGCTTTACTTGGAACAGCTTACATCCTGCATGGATATCTTTACCACCAAGAAAGAATAACATCTGCCTATCCCAGGTCCTTGAGAAGTGCTTGATAAGTGGATAAAAATGCCAAATCCATTCTAAGTTTCTTGGTGATTGTGCAACCAACCATAAAATTTATTAAATGTACTGTATATACTGCCTGACTCCCAGCTCCCAGCAAATCTGGGCAGTTATTTATTATTAAAATAGTTGGAGTTCAACATGCAATCTTTCAAAATCCATGTTTCTTGTCTATTCCACAAAGAATCCTTTATTCCAGATATTTTGGTTCTCTTCCATATTTAGCTATGGATCCATCTTAGAGGATCTTGGCCAATTTTATTTTTTCTTCACTTTGCCTTCTTTTCTGTAATCTGCCAGCTCATATGAATATGAATATTTCTAAATATTTCTGAATGTTCCTCATGGCATGTTATCTTGAGAAAGATGGGATAGTTTCAAGGATTTAGCAGTTATGAAAACATTCGATAACCACACTACCTAATCTAACAGGGGTTAAGGAGAAAGGAATGGAGGGAATAAGAGAAGGTAAATAAAAGCATCATTGTTTATTTTTAGGATGCTTCCAGCCTCTTGAACCAATTTACAAAATATAAATTGTGCAATCAAAACAATACATTCAAAACAATATAGAAACCGTGCGCAGTTTTTTTAAAAAGAGAAGAGAATAAAACCAGAAACAGAACACATTCAGGCTTTTATGAAGAGAAGGATTTTCAATAAATATCTAAAAGATGTGACAGTAACAAATTTCACTGGGGAGAGCATTCTGTGGGTCCACTGATTTCTGTAAACAACCAGTACTGTAAAGATTGATATGTCAGATACTATAATCCCAAGATTGTTAACTTTAGGACCTTATATTTCATAAGTAAAACTCTGAACCTGGCTTGTTAGGTAATTGGTAGACAGTCCTACTGGTTCAATGGAGGTGTATTATATAGGTGGTAGGTGCCCCATTTGGTACCCTGGATATTACATCAGGCAGCAGCTGTTTTTCTGAAGGTTGGGGGAAATGTTCAAAATTTCCTACTTCTATTTGTTTTCCTTTTTACAGACAATAAACAAGAGAAATTTCTACACTGATTTGTGAAACTACAATGAATAAACATATAATTGAATACCATCCAGAGTTCTCTCAATTTAACTAGCTACACAACATGAACACGCAATATTATAACAGTGGAGAGAACGAAATGACGTTTTTTCATAATTTGGAAACAGTGAAAAGTATTACAACAGATAATGAGGTATGTGTATGTTTCTGTGTGTATTATTGCTAATTATGTACTGTACTCATTGTGTAAACTGTGGCTCTGGAGCCCATATATTCTTCATCTTCACAGCTATTTTGGGAAACATGGCAACAGAGTGACTTTTGTTTGCTCAGAATTGGCAGATTTTTTTCCTAAGTTTTATTTAAGCGACAAATAAATACAATTTAGAATCTTGTTGCAAGCTGCCTCACCCCAATAATAACTTAAGAGTTGTTCTGATCAGGTTTATTTCTATACTGATACTGTACCTCACTGATTAGTTTCCAGTAGCATAGTCTTAGAGATGGGGAGGGAAAGGTATTTATATTTTTGCCTCTGTCATTTGCAGTACAGATTTGCTTCAATGAAAGTGCTCCATGAAGGTGCCCCCATTACGTATGAGCAACTAATTATTTAACAATGACATTATATGAAAAATGTAATTGCTTCTTTTTAAACACATACATCACCAAATCCTTTTTTCACTTGCTTACACAATGATTGTTTCATTTGACATAAAGAATTTCTTTTTTTTTGTTTCTGGCTTCTTACCTTTTCCTCCCTTCTTCCTCTATCTACCTGTCAGGTACATCTCTCAATTTTTTTCTCTCTCTGCCTTTTTTGCACTGCATCCCTTCAGCTGCTTAGCTCTCATACATTAATTAGCTGGACTGAAGAAATCCTTTCCCAGGTTTCACCCTCTTCTTTCACTTTGGCCACAAAGATGGCCAGGTTGTTCTATTTGCACCACAATGAACAGGTTTCCTGATTGGTAGATTTCCCTGCTTCCCCTTCATCTCCCACCTAGACCAGGAAAACAAGCACCAATTCCTTTCCTTCCTGTGGGCATGTCTTTTGAGGACTGGTATGGACCCCCCCCCCCAAATCAACCAATAACAGTGTTACTTGGACTAGAAGGGAAAATTGGGCAGAACTGCACAAAGAAATTAGCATCATTTTGCTATTCCTCTGACAATGGGAGAAAAGCCCACAAAAGTCCAGGCTTTCGTGACAGCCCAAAAGTCTACTATGAAATAGCTTTTGAAGGCAGAGAATGGAGATGGGAGTGGCACACTAGACGAACATACACCAGCCAATTGAAATGGAGACATTTACATAAAATGGAATGAAGCATTTTAGGCCAGGGGTCTGCAACCCACGGTCCATGGACCAGCACCAGTTTGTGGCATGCCAGCAATCAGACCGCGTAAACAAATGAAGCCCCATCCCTGGGATGTAGGCAACACACAAAACCATGCCCCCTCCAGTCCATGGAAAAATCTTTCTTCACGGAACCGGTCCCTGGTGCCCAAAAGGTTGAGGCCCGCTGTTTTAAGCTATCCAGATTTCCTTGCTTGTACCACATTTGATGCAGAGCAAGAAAACTCAGGTAGAGACTGTCTTCCTTACATCCTGAGGGAGGAGGGGTGACCATAATGTTGTTCATTCATGCCTTCCCAAAATAAGTAGGTAATCTATCTTTACTGTGACACAACTAGGAAGTGCAAATCAAACCTCACTCTCCTTTGTCTCTCTGGATTCTTATGGTTTTTTGCTAGTTTGCTTATAAGTCGGTTAATTCTTTATTTATAGTGCACCAAAGCAGCAAACCACCATTTTATAACAGCAGATGAGGCTATCATGCACATACACCTCCAGGGTCCTGAAGAGAGGTATATTACAGAACTGCAATACTATAAAGCTCTAGGTCAGGGGTAGGCAACCTTGGCTCTTTTGTGACTCGTGGACTTCAACTCCCAGAATTCCTGAGCCAGCATAGCTGGCTCAGGAATTCTGAGAGTTGAAGTCCACGAGTCACAAAAGAGCCAAGGTTGCCTACCCCTGCTCTAGGTGAAGGAAACTCCCAAAAATCATGGCAGATTGAAGAACTGAGCTAGGCTCTCTCTGCTTGACAGGCTTACTACACTGGCTGTCCATTGGGAAAAGTTGTAAATCCAGCAGCAGCCCCTTCTGTAAGTGGTCTTTCCTGAAGAAGTGACAGAGGGCAGACAAGGGTATTCTTTTCAGCTATTCCATTTGCTGACCAGATCTGTTGCAATACTTATCTGCTCCTTACTTAATCCTGTTGACTCTGAGCTCATGTCTTTGGGAGGTGATGCAGGAGGATTTAATGTTTGGTTTAATATTTCTCACAGGGTCTAAGTTAGAGCTTTGAGAAGCTGTTTATTGATCCCTAAGGGTGCATTCTGATGAGGCTTTTGCGAAACCTCTGTACCTAGGGCACTTTATGGAGAGTCCAGATATTTTTATCATCTTCCCCTTGTAACTCTCTGAGCTTTTTCTGCCTCTTTTTCCATCTGTTGCCTTTTTGCAGAACAAAAAGCTGCAAAGGAAGAAAATCCAGGGAAGCTGCATTAAGGCATTTGATTGTTAGAGGAGGTGTGTGTATCAAGGAGACTGTTTTATGGCGTTATGATTTTACGTGGGTTGTAAACTGCCAGGAGTCTGGTATAGAAATTCTGTAACTTGAGTAAGTAATCCCGAATTCCATACAACTGGTTTCTTCATAATAAAATAAAATAAAGTAAAATATATAATCCCATTAAATTATAAGTTTGAAAATATTGCCTTACAGACAGTTGCTCAGGGAGAGCATCCAGTTACATCCAGTTGTGGAAGTGATCTCATTTTGAGACACAAGGCGATGACTGCTTTTATATGCTCTTATTCCTGTTCATAGGGTGAATAGGGTAAGGTGGATGAAAAATCTAACAGGGATGTTGAAAATTTAACTTTGTGGTCAGATTTTTAATGCTTGTAGTTTAATAGTTTTATGGCATGCTGTTTTTACTGATGTTATTTTAACTGTTGATTGGGAGCCACCCAGAGTTCAACATAAGATGGGTAGCCATATAAATGTTTGACATAAATAAATAAATTCCATGATTGTAGTGCTTATCTGTTTTTAAGCCCAAAGACTGCTATTAAAAAGTATTCTAAAAGGATCTTAATACACCAAGAAAATTTTTGGAGTTCCTCACTGAGCTAGAAAACAACAAATTATATTCTGAATAATAGACATTTTTCTGGCATCTCTTCTCTTCTGAACCTAATTCAAACTGATGGTCATTGTGACTTACAAAGAGGCCAGACTTTTAGGCAGATATTTTATTGAACAGGATTAACCAGGCCAGAGGATCCTCAGAAATAGTTAAGGCTGTCTTATCACAATAGAAGTAAAAGAAGTAATTCATGTCTATTATCTACAAGGCTTGTTATTTCAAGAATACTATGCCCTGGACCTATAATTATGACTGTGTCCTTAGTTGTCAATCTAAATGGCTTAGAACCAATACTCTGTTGAAAGACTGATCTTTTCAGTTTGGGCATCATTGGAAGGAATGGAGGCATCTCATTATATTTTATTCTATTCTGCTTGATTAAAATTATTTTGGCTTGCCAACCCACACTGATAATATGGACTTTAAATAAATAAGAAACTGCAAAATGAATGTCTCTTGAACATTCATAGGCAGTAGCTTATAGTATAACCACTTGTTAGGGACTGAGAAAATGATTATGTTTCTGTGATATACTATAAGCTGTGTATAGAGAGATCCCTAATTCAACATTTAATGTAAATTATCTTTGATATCAAGGTTACTAGATCAAAACACAATTGTAGTAGGTTGAATGAGAACACTGCCAAATTTAATTGCAAATTTATCCAATAAGATAAGAGAAGAAACATCACCAGTCTTATAGATATTTATTAAATCCTAATGCTTATTCCATGGTATTAGTTGATTATAAGTTTGATAACTGTCCTTGAACTACTTCTTTATGAATCTCTTTGCATCTGATTTTCTTTTCCTTCTGTGTGGGCTTCAGCAGCTGCTTTGTGCTTATCGCTGAGTCTAGAGAAATATGGAAATATCCTTGAAGAAGGTATGTGATAGCCACTGGGAAAACATGATCTTAGTCCTGAAATACAGGAAAGGGTGAGGAAGAAACTCAAGATAGCTCCAGGTTAACTATCTTTAGTTTGAGAGAGAGGGAAAGAAATGCTATTTAGGCTTTCAAGATTCCGTTATTATAGCCTACATCAATAAAATAGAGTTTTAGTATTTCTTGTGGAACTCTTTCCTGACATGATCTACTGTGAAGGACTGAAACAAGGCAATAATAATAATAATAATAATAATAATAATAATAATAATAATAATAATAATAATAATAATAACAACAACAACAACAACAACAACAACAACAACAACAACAACAATGTTGGAAGGGACCTTGGAGGTCATCTAGTCCAATCCCCTGCTTAGGCAGGAAACCCTATACCATTTCAGACAAATGGCTGTCCAGTCTCTTCTTAAAAACTTCCAGTGTTGGAGCATTCACCGCTTCTGGAGGCAAGTTATTCCACTGGTTAATTGTTCTAACTGTCAGGAAGTTTCTCCTTAGTTCTAGGTTGCTTCTCTCCTTGATTAGTTTCCATCCATTGCTTCTTGTCCCGCCTTCAGGCGCTTTGGAGAATAGCTTGACTCCCTCTTCTTTGTGGCAGCCCCTGAGATATTGGAACATTGCTATCATGTCCCCCCTCGTCCTTCTCTTCATTAAACTAGACATACCCAATTCCAGCAACCGTTCCTTATATGTTTTAGCCTCCAGACCTTTAATCATCTTTGTTGCTCTTCTCTGTACTCTTTCTAGAGTCTCAACATCTTTTTTACATCGTGGTGACCAAAACTGGATGCAGTATTCCAAGTGTGGCCTTACCAAGGCATTGTAAAGTGGTATTAATACTTCACATGATCTTGATTCTATCCCTCTATTAATGCAGTCTAGCACTGTGTTGGCTTTTTTGGCAGCTGCAGCACACTGCTGGCTCATATCTAAGTGATTGTCCACTAGGACTCCGAGATCCCTCTCACAGTTGCTACTATTGAGCAAGGTACCACTTATACTATACCTGTACATTTGGTTTTTCTTGCCTAAATGTAGAACCTTACTTTTCTCACCATTGAATTTCATTTTGTTAGATAGAGCCCAGTGTTCAAGTCTGTCCAGATCCTCCTGTATCTTAAGCCTATCTTCTGGAGTGTTGGCTATTCCTGCCAGCTTGGTGTTGTCTGCAAATTTGATGACTTCCCCATCTATCCCATCGTCCAAATCATTGATGAAGATGTTGAAGAACACTGGGCCCAGAACAGAGCCTTGGGGCACCCCACTAAACACTTCCCTCCATGTAGATGCGGTTCCATTGAGGACCACATGCTGAGTACGGCCGGTCAGCCAGCTACGAATCCATCTAGTGGTGATGCTGTCTAACCCACATTTTTCTATCTTATCAAGCTTGCTTGATTGGGTCAATGAATAACAGCATAAATACATTGAAGGGATGCAAGTCTACTAGTTTGAGCCATAAAGGACTCTCCAAATGTGACTGCTCTCTTTTCCATTTCCTGTTCACCCTCAGTTGCTGCAACCAGGGGAATAACTCTCTCACCATGGAGAGGCTTCTTTTGACAATTATGCCTTTGGAGAAAGAGGGTTTTACTTACATACATAGGACTTCCTTTTTGCCCTCCTTGGTGTTAAGTCTGCCACCAGTGATCACAGCATTTGAAACTTAACCAAAGGAAGTTCAAGAAAATAAAGAGGTTTTAGTAATACCATAGCTAATAATATCCATCTATTGTTAGTACAATACGCTTTGTGTTTTCATGTTTTCAGCCAATATTAGATGCTAAGCTTTTTCCATGAAATTATTGTGCAGGTAGTCGCAACCTTATGAGGGACAGTCATTTCCATCGCTAAGCAATGCTGTCATAAAGCTTACCACATCACATGGCAATGGCAATCCCCTGCAATCTCAATTGCCGTCATTAACCAAATCTCACGGAGGGTTGTTAGGTGAAACAATTTCCTGACAGCTTTCCACAACCAAATCAGCAGGAAATTACAAGTACCAGTTCGCTACAAGCAGATTGGCAGGCAGGTTGACACTGGGTGGGACAGGGCATAAGGGAGGCATGGTGAGGCTCAGGAAATTTGCATGGGAGATGTATGAGGGTGCAGCAACTTGTTACTTGCATTTTACAACAGTTTTGCAGAAAGCCAGCTCTTACTTCTGGTTTTTGGCACAATTGCACCCATAGCAAAACCATTGGTTGGCTTTAACAGTCATGGCATTCACTTTAGAACTGCCACATTTACTTTGCCACTGCTGCATTTGCTTAACGACCACCCCAAAAAATGTAAAATTGGGTTGGTCATGTTACTGACTTGTTTTACAACCGTCGCCACATATGAACCTAATGGGCGGGCTCCATTATAGTTGTCTGTCGAGGTCTACCTGTATTGTTTATCAGATAGGGCTTCTCAAATGATAACACTTGGCTCCAGCCTAACACTAATCTGGACATTTGATTGCATGTCAACCCAGTGCTATTAATTGGCCTCCTGGTTAATGACATTTTTAATAACTTGAAACAATGTGAAAGTTAGCATGGATGGATTTTTATTTAGCTAATGAAAATGTGCTAGAAAGAGGATTCATACAGAGGCCCCAGCATCTGTGCTTGTCTGTCAAAATAAAGTTATGTTCCTTGCATTTCTTGAGGCTTGGCATCCGTTTCCTGTTACATATCATGCTTGCTATGTGTTAGCCACTTGTTTGCTGAATAAAAATAAGATGCAGGAATTTCTTAATTAGTCCCATCAGAACGGGATCTCTGATTACGTTTTGTTATGTGAAGTGCACAGGAATTAAATTAGGTTATTTCAACTTTTAGAAATGTTTTTCCTGAGACTGGCATCTTAAAAATATCAACTGAGCTGGATAAATGTATGTGATGAGAAACTAGGTGAGTTTTTCATATAGCTTTTACCGCAGAAGTTGTGGTTGTTGAAATTAAGTCAGGGGGAAAGTCAGTGATTTGTAGCTTCTTCAGATTTATCAAGCGTTAGATAACTTGTGATCGGTTGGGTCATTGTTTCAGAGATATTTTCTCACCTAAACAGAGAAATAGAATGACCGTGGAAGGGCAAAAAGTCAACGGGAGCAGAACCTTAACCCTTCCTTCCTTCCTTCCTTCCTTCCTTCCTTCCTTCCTTCCTTCCTTCCTTCCTTCCTTCCTTCCTTCCTTCCTCCCTCCCTCCCTCCCTCCCTCCCTTCCTTCCTTCCTTCCTTCCTTCCTTCCTTCTTTCATTCCTTCCCTTTCCCTTTCCTGTTCCCTTTCCATTTCCCTTAGGCAAGAGAGTGGTTCTCTCCCTCCTTCATTTCTTCCTTTTCCTCCCTCCCTCCCTTTTTCTTTTGGAAAAAAAGAACTGAGCAGGCTGTTATCTGCCGATCTCCCCAGTCGCCCCCCCCCCGCCACCATCCATCACCCCAGTCTATGCAGAAACAGTGGATTCAGTTGGATAAATGTCCATAATTTCAAAGCAATATCAATGTATTATAGCTAGATTAGATAGGACCCCAGAGCAGGGTATATTTAGAAGCTTCATTAATCTATAAAAACTCTAGTGAAAAATAAAGTATAGGAAATCAGAAACTACTAATAACCAATTTCATTCGACACATCTCCCATTCCCTTTCTGAATACAGCCATCAAGCATTTAGTACCAGATGTCTTCCTGCCAGGGACCTGACAAGTCAAAATATTAAGATTACAGTGACCTCCAGTGGTGAGAAAATATGGAAAGGAAAATGATCTACCATTCCTTAAAGCTCTCCCCTGAATAATAAAAACCTTTTTTTGGTCCTTCTTCATTGAAAAGCCTCACAATTACAATGATAAGTAGATAAATCTCCCATCGTAGGTTTGGGAACCATAAAGCTATAAGCTCTATAAAGACTTTCTCAGAATGTACATCATCCATTTTGTGAAGTGCATAGTGCTTCCAGTCCAGCATCCCACCAGGACAGTATGGAAAACGTAAATGATAGCTGCTATTCATTAAAGATAATGATGCCATAAGGCTGACCTTCCTGTGTCTGCCTTTAAGCTATTTTTTTCCCCAACAACTTTAGGGAAGTAGTAGCCATTGTCTTCTGGAAGACCTTTTTCAACTTCCCAATCTAGCCCTCTCCCTTGGATTTCCTGCGATTCCCTGTAAGGAATGTGAGGAAATTCCATTTCAAGAGATTCAGACTCTGAAAAAATTAAAGGAAAGGGGTTGACAAATCAATCCAAGTAAGAGGAGAAGACAATTTGTGCCAAGGAAGAAAATTAAAAGCAGAGAAATCAACAAGGAGAAGAGCTTTCCTCTTTCAGATGGATTTTAAAAGAGGTCAGGGCAGTTTCCATTTTACCCTTCTCTTTTGACATTTGTTTTCTCTTTTCTGTGAGTAACTGAAAGCTAAGTAAGAGCAAAACTCCACTTAGCAACCTCAATGCTGAAGAAAGTAGCTTCAAAATAGAGAGTGTTTTATTTTATGGACTGAGAACTGGGCAGGATAAATTTGTCGGGCTTGATTGAGCCTGTAGGCTAGAGAGAGCATCTGACTGAGACCAGCCTCCTCAAAAAGCACTTGTTTATTCCTTCTCCCTTTGCTTTTCCTTTCTATTTTTCTTCTAGGTTTTTGAGGTGGCTATATTTATAATTCTTCATTGGTACCCATTCTGGGAAAGGGGCTTAACTTTAAGGATAGGCTTCTGCCTCGGGTTGGGTTACTTAAGGATGAATTCCTTTCCTCTTCCCCTTCTTAGTGAACAAGCTGCAGAAAACGTTTTCTGTGAAGTAAACTGTTTGGTGGTAGATCACCTAGTTGTCTTATTCTGGGAGTTGCAGGCAGGGCACCATTTAGTAGTGGGAGGAACATTTGAAGATTTCTCATGGAAGCTGCAGAATCCAAGGCAGGCACGAGGGTTGTGTGTGTGCACCCCCATTACAGCCTTCTATCCAAATAGGGCAAACCCCACTTAGATTCTGAGATCAGCCCATATTCTCTATGTTCCTGCAATGTACGCTGATGAAGAGACGAGACCTGACAAAGGGCACTTTGCAGGAAAAAATTCAGTACTAGAGCTAGGTGTGATGGCAAATTGTTTGCCAATCAAAACCAATCAAAACCGTCTTTCATTTTTTGTGACCATCTGCACGCTGAAGATTGTGCATGTTTAGGGTTTAGGGAGAAATGGGGAGAAATAGTTCAGCCAGGTTTAAGGGACAAGAAATTTTAGCCAGTTCATGTGAATGGACTACAACAATTTCATTCTGGTCTCAGTTCTCCAACAACAACAACAACAACAATAACAACAACAACAACAACTATAAACAACAAACAACAACAACAACAACAACAACAACAACAACAACAACAACAACAACAATAATAATAATAATAATAATAATAATAATAATAATAATAATAATAATAATAATAATAATAATAATAATAATAAAGTTGGAAGGGACCTTGGAGGTCATCTAATCCAACCCCCTGCTCAGGCAGGAAACCCTATATCCGTGGTGGTGAACCTATGGCACGCGTGCCACAGGTGGCATGCAGAGCCCTCTCTGTGGGCACGCGTGCCGTCGCCCCAGTCCTAGGCCTTCAGCTGGGTTTTATAAAACCTTTTCACTTTAGGCCTCCGCCGCCTAATTCAATCAATCAATTTCAACTTCTTGCGGGGGGAAAAAAGATCTCGCAAAGTTGGAATTGATTGATTGAACTTTTTAATACCACCCAGTCTGCCGTTACCACCGCAGCCACGCCCACCCAATGGGCCATGCCCACCCAATGGGCCACGCCCACCTGGCACCCGACGATACATAAGTGGGTTTTGGGTTGCAGTTTGGGCACTCGGTCTCTAAAAAGTTCGCCATCACTGCCCTATATCATTTCAGACAAATGGCTGCCCAGTCTCTTCTTAAAAACTTCCAGTGTTGGAGCATTCACCGCTTCTGGAGGCAGGTTGTTCCACTGGCTAATTGTTCTAACTGTCAGGAAGTTTCTTCTTAGTTCTAGGTTGCTTCTCTCCTTGATCATCTTTGTTGTTCTTCTCTGTACTCTTTCTAGAGTAATTAATTAAATCTAGCCTAATTTAATCTAGGCTTTTCCTTTGACACTGCCACACCTATTTATTTTTTATTATATTTTTATCTCACCTTTATTTTTGGTCAGCTTAAGGCAACACACATAACTAATGTTCCTGCTTCCTATTTCCCGCACAAGCTTAAATGAGAGAAAGCGAATGCTGCAAAATTATCCAGCCCTTTAGCTTTCATGCTTAAGGGAAGTAGAAATCTCCTGATTTCTAATCCAGCATCTTGACCATTACACCAAGTAGCTTTCAGTATCTTGCATAATATAATGTGGATGGTGCACATGATTGTCAGTAATCCTGGGATAATTTCTGAGTCTTTATTCTAATATCGTATTAGTTCTCTTTTTTTTAATGTATTGCTAATTGCTACATCAGCTTCGGATAATAAACATAGTAATTTAGACTAGTGCAGTGGTGGCGAACCTATGGCACGCGTGCCAAAGGGGACACACAGAGCCCTCTCTGTTGGCGCACGCACCACCTCCGCCAACAGCAGGTCCATCAGGTCGCCACCGCCGCCTGGAGCAGGAGCCCCGCCCAGCACAAAGGAGGCGAAGCGACCGACTAGCAAGCTCGAGTAGAGGTGGTAGAGCAGAGGTCACCAACCATTGTCGATTGGTGGACTGGAAGAAAAGGGAGGGGGAAGCATTTTACATACGTGCATGCACGCATGGGCCACGAGCATGCACGTGCTGCAAATGGGGCAGGGCTAGTGCCTGCGTGATACTCACTAGCCCTGCCCCATTCTTGTGTGGCGCAGCGCCTTGTATCTGCACCCTGTGGCATGGCGGTGGCCGTTTTTGCACCTTGCAGCACGGTGGCCCATTTTTGTGCCCCCAGTTTTTGCGTGCCAGAGGCGGCACTCAGAGGCACCTCCCTGCCCCCCCCCCTGAGGACACCACAATGCTGATGCGGCCCTGGCACTTTGCAATAAATAAGTGGGTTTTGGGTTGCAGTTTGGGCACTCGGTCTCTAAAAGGTTCGCCATCACTGGACTAATGTTTCTCAAACCTGGCAACTTTAAGATGAACCTTAGTTTTTTAGACAATCTATGTTTTCCCAACCTTATTTGTTAGTTAATATTTATGTAAATATTTAGAAATATGCTTTTATATTTGCATGAAACAGAAATGTTTCACAATCAATTTATAAAAATAGGGATATCCCAGTTTTCTTTGGCTAAGTACAAAACACGAGTTAAATTTCTCATTAAAGTACCTTGAGCAGTTCCCAGAGATCATACCCTTATACTAATTAAGAACACAGCTTTGATGTCCAATTAAACACTTTGGGGAGCCATCTAGAAATAGCCCATCTATTTTTTAGAACTGCAAAGCAGAGAAAACGTGACTTCACAAGTGCCAAATGAAAAAGGTGGTAGGTCCAGCTTTGGATGGGCTAAGCATGTGCTTTTTCCTTGTAAGGGTCTGTGCAGTTGTAACCCAGACATCAGGTTTCATATCCATGTGAGAGATAATGGATCTTTGACAAGAAGTTGACAACATTTGTGCATCATGGAAATTTAAAAACCTGTAGATGCCAATAGAGCAGCAGGTGCTGTTGAAACGAAAGCTCTAACCAGTGACTCAGAAAGTGGGGCTGTGTAAAGTCTAGTTGATTTCTACATGATGGCATTCAGATGAAGTAACTTTTGGATGCTAATCCAGTCTGTGATTTTGACAGTGTTGTTTTCTTTCAAATATAGAAACATAATAAGTTAAAATATATGAAAAAGAACGTGTAGGGAATTATTTTATCTAGTGTTGAAAATCTTATTGTTCAAAAACTATCTCCAAAAGTATGATTTAGGAAAGATTTTATGCAAGTCTGGTTTACTGAATATAAGATACTGAATTTACTGCTTTTTTAAAAAAAAGTATTTGTATGGGCTAAGTATAGATTTAGGTTTAAGTATTTGGTATTTGGGGGCATTTATTTTTTCCTATTTTCTCTATTTTGGATTATGGCTGGTCTTCATTATATAGTTATATAATAAAAAGTCAGCTCCACTGAAGATGTAAATGACAATACTTTGAATTTTGTTGGATGTTTGTACTCTAATTAAGGAAGTTAAAGTAAAGACTCACATTAATCTTGTAGCTTATGAATGGGAAACTGTTGGCATCAATAGCTCATTGCTTTAATTCACTTCTAAAATTCATTTGTTTCAATGAGGCATGTCAACCTAGAATAGAAAATTGGTTTTATTAAAAAAAAATCTTAATATTTAGATGCTTATTGAACAATTCGATAAGCTTATTCAACAATTCAATTCAACAGAAAATCCGGGTCAGTGATTTAAACTAGATAGCTGACAATGCAAATCTTAAAATATGTATTTTAATATTTTTTACTATGTTTGTATATATTTTAATATATTCATACATTTAATACATTTCAGGGAAATTTACTGAAATCTTATCTTTTTCATTGTTCATTATTTCACAGTGTGACATGAGTGAGGTCTCCCCATGGGGCAGCAGAGAGAGAGAGAGAAAGCGAGAGTAAGAAGAGTTTACTCTTCTTGATAAATGGATTCTTAAAAAAAAACAAAGACAATACAGGTAGTCCTTGATTTACGACTGCAATTGAGCCCAAAATTTCTGTTGCTAAGTGAGACATTTGTTAAGTGAGTTTTGCCCCATTTTACAACTTTTCTTGCCACAGTTGTTAAGTGAATCACTGCAATTCTTAAGTTGGTAACATAGTTGTTAAGGGAATCTGGCTTCCACATTGACTTTGCTTGTCAAAAGGTTGCAAAAAGGTGATCACATCAACCCGGGACACGGCAATCCTCATAAATATGAGTCAGTTGCCAAGCATCTGAATTTTGATCACATGTCTATGGGAATGCTGTGACAGTCGTAAGTGTGAAAAATGGTCACAAGTCACTTTTTTCAGTGCTATTGTAACTTTGAACAGTCACTAAATGAACTGTTATATGTCGAGGACTACCTGAAATGTGACAGATTGGGGATTGGGCGGGGAGAGCATCCTTACAAATCTTTAAAGTAAAGCAAAGCAGATTGAAATTTTCACTTATAAACCTTGAAGAAGGATCCAAATGAAAGGAAGGGAAATACCAACTAAGATGAACAGATGGAGAAAATATTACTGGAGTATAAAGAACAAACAAAAAAAAATCATTACAGTTGGAATATAATTTAAAACATTAACTGAAAGAAATACTGTAAGGGTGCCTGAAAAAAATTAAGTACAAATAAATTTCTGTAGAATCTTACAAAGGACACATTAAAAAACCAGACAAAATGCAAATTTGAAATCTACGTCACACTCTGGGTTTACGTCTTATTGGCTGTGTGATTTGAAACAGAATCGTGTTTAAAAGCAGATCTCATACAGATCTTTGGAAAGTGTGTAATCATATCCATTGGAATATGTAGCTATCAAGTCCCACTGTGACATAAATATAACCTGTCCCATCTCAGAGGTCAGGGAAACAAAACAACTCCTCCATCCTCGTGCTGTAATTTCACGTGCAACTATTCTTGTGGGCAATAAGGGGATGTCAGAGTTCCTCTGTTCCCAGTTTAGTGGCATAAATGTGCAATCTCAGTGCTTTTTGAAGGAGATGAGCTGAGGAAAGCTGAATTAGAGACAATCTATGTGTGTTATAGACCTTATTTATTTGTGTTCTTAAACTAGGGAGGAGAGTAGTTGGCATAAAAGAAAGCAATTTTTGACTCATCTACCCGGCCATTTCATTGTGCCACTTAATCATTTGCTGAGGACATGTCCTCATCACAAAGACTCCATCACATAGGCAGACTGAAGCTTGTCCATGGTACTCTGGCATGAAAGTAGTGGGGTTTTTTGTTCTTTTTTAGAAAAACAGAATGTCTCTCAATCCATGGTGCATTGACAATCTGCTCAACTACAACTGGCTCAACACATAGAGGCATTCGGGAAAGAAATGGTGAACTGAAGATGGCTCTGTGAAAAGCAGAACTGATGACAGTGGCGGAATGTAGAGTTGGCATCTAGACCAGCTCATCGTAATTCCTCTCCAGACAAGGAGAGGACTTGAGATTACCACATGTGCTCCAGACAGTTGCTCCTCGTGAGGAGCCCACAAGAGAACAGTCTTCAGCATGTTTAGAAATCTGGGTGATGAGGGAATAATCATCTTGCTCAAACCATAGTCAGCACTTCTGAAAGTACACTGAGTTTGCATACTTCTTTTTCTGATCACTTTTGGAAATAGCTTGTTAACTGCTTTTCAGCTGTTAAGAACTTTTGCATCAACAAGTCTGGCAGCACTGGGCGAGTTTCCCTTAGTCCTTAGCAGAAGGAATTTTAAATACGAGTTTAAGAACTTGAATATTTTTTTCAAGGAATAAACAGCAAAAAGGGTGATTAAAACTTTGATTTTAGAAAGTTACAAACAAAATAAGCACCCAGATAAATTTGAAATAAGATATTAGAATTAATTATAAGGAATATTTCCCATGGGATTTTTTAAAAATAATATAATACATTAAAAATTGGACACTAGAGAGAACTAGAAGGAACTGAACAGTACAATTAATTGAAAAAACATTCAAATTTGCCTTGTTAATACAGAATGAAGCAAAAGATTTTTACATTGGACATATTGAATGATATTTTTGAACAATGGACCCAGAAGTTAATTTTAAGAGTGTCTGCTCTATATTCTCTGTTTAAAAGATGCTATGGAAGAGGAACAAGTATTACCTGACATGATTTAGACTGATTTGAAAATGGACTTAAAAATGACAGGCTACAAGAATGTCATGAAAAAACATTACGCTGGAGATTCAAAAGAAACATACTAATATTTCAATAATTGAAAAAGATATACAAATAACAAACACATTTTCCTAGATTGGATTTACAAAAGAGGCTTATTAAAGATTTGATGAATTTTGTGAGAAGAGACAAATAAAAAATGAAGTTTTAGGATATTATTTGAAGGGACTAAAGATCAAGATTGTTAGAGGTAAAAGGAAGGAACATAAAATTGTTTTATTTGATCAAGGTTAAAAAGGATATGATCTCAAAACTTCTCAATGGACGTTTGCTGATATCAGAACTGAAATGATGAGGGTTTAAAGAATTGTTTATAGATAAAAGATGGGATATGGGAAAAGACATTATTTGTGGTATTTTAAGAGAAGGTGATAGGTTACTAAAATTGTTTATACTTGTGATGAAAGGGGAAGTCACTACTTTATATATTTCTTTTCTCTTTTTGATCACATACTTTCCTATTTTTCCTATTTTTTCTTTTCTGTACTTTCAATTTTTTATTCCTTTTTAGCTTGAATTAGTTTTTATTATTATAGTTTATAATATTTAATAAAATTATTATTAAAAAATGGCTTCAACATATATAGCTTCCCCCCCCACACACACACACTCCTGTCTGTTTGGATTATTAGTGTTGTATACATGCTGTGATATGACATAATAATCAGTAAAATGATTTCTCAAATTCCATCTTTTCAACAACAGTATGTTATATTAAAAATAGGTAAACTGCTGATATCCAGTGATCCTTAGGTTTTTATAGTATTGTGCAGAATAACTAGAATACAGCAAGGCAGCATTACCCCATCCCAGGTAAGTCTTAAGGGCATCCTGTGGGACCAGCATGATTAATGCGAATCTTATTCCCTTCTGGGATGGGAGGAATGCATGGTAAAATGACTGTTTTGATCCTTTTGTGTGTGTGTGTGTGGGGGGGAGAATGGTGTATCATAGGATAAAATCTTTTCAACCAAGGCACCTCAAATGGGCTAAGTTACAGAATAGAAGTGATTTTTTTCAAACTTCATAAAACATTTTATGACATAAAAATTATCATAAAGCATTATGTGATGTAATTAAAAAAAAAATCCTGAAACATTTCCTGTGGTTAGTTGCTGACTGCTATATGGTTCGACAGAGGCTACTTTCAAAGCAAATACATCTCTGAATATCTCCCTGGATTTTTAAGAACTCTTCCAGTACGTTAAAAGCTCTGTCATTATTGAAGGCATTGAGGAATCTGGTAAAGGAATCTCTCTGAAATGACCCAATGGGTCTTGAGTTATCTAGTTCTATTTCTTTCTTCTATTTCTATAGGATGCTGAAACATTTTTTAATCTACGTTTCTGACTCTACTTACTGCAAAAAAAAAAAAGCAAATATTTGCTGCATTTCCCTGGTAAATGTGGAGAGAAGAAGAACATCGATGAGCTACAGTTTTCAAAACCAAAAGGGCAAATTTCTTATATCTTCCCTTAATACATATAATAAACAGCCATGGAATTTCCCCAGTGATCTATACATCAATAGGTTACAGCTGAGATACTTCTGAGTAGCATCCTTTTTGTGCTAGAAATAGAAAATGAGGGGGGAGAGAAAGCTAAAGCGGATGAAGCCAAATTTGGGACAGGGTGAGAGGGCTTCTGAGGTAAAAGAAGAGTCTGTTTCATAACAAGATGTTGCTCTTCTCAGATTTCTCCATCCCAAGAACTGAGCTGCTTGACACAGCAGCAATTTACAATGACTTTCATCAACATTCTTTTTCCCGGAATTGTCATTCATTGAAGTTATTTTTTGCCAGCAGCCTAGTTAATTAAAATATTGACTTTCCCATTGTCAAAATAAGAGTGACATTTCCATTTATCCCTTTCTACTAGTCTATTAGCCACTTCCTTCCATTGTAATCAGTTACCAGTTTTAACCTGTCAAATTCCATCTTGTGCCTTACATAATAATAATCTAGTAAAAGGATTGGTAAACATCCCCTTTCGGGATCACACCTATAGCCCCCAAATTCCCCTTTGCTAGATCACAGAGCTCTCTCTGGTATGTTTGCTAAAAACTGACAGCACAGTTTTGTGTCTCTGAGATGGACAAAACCACCAGTTGACATTGTTTTGACTTCAGTTGGGTTGGTTTGTCTGGTTTCTTCTGTTTTCCATAATATGCACTCATCATCCACATTTATAAATTAAACAATTTTGGCAAGGATATTTTAAAACCGTGGAATAACCAAGAAAAAATTAGGATACGTTAAGCTGAAATAAAGAAAGGCTGTTATCAGGAGTTAGCAAGTTAGGGTGTTAAAAGCAAATCAGAGCATTGGTTTCATTTCTATAAGTTTTTACAAGCAATCGGTTCAAATTTCTGGAAAAAAATGGCATACTCCCAGAAGCTTGTTGGATGGTGATGAGAGCGTGGGATGGGAAGAAGAGATACAGGTGGAAGGGTGGCCAATAGAAAGAGAAAACATGGCTCTGGTTCTTTTAATATTTAACATACGACACCTCAAAGTATCAGCAGCTTAAAAAAAACAAAACACCAGCCTGTACCATTCCTCTTGCAGACAGGAGAGGAAAACCAGAATCATCTTACTTTCTCTAACTTGGGAGGTGCCTTTCCTTATGCAAAAAATGCCTGCTATTATTTAAGCAAACTATCTAAAAGGTTAAAACGCTTCGAAACCTTCAAGGTTAGCTTAAAATAAATACCTGCATTTACGATCCTAAAGTAATTTTTCGCATGTATAGAAATTATTGTACGATTTATATAAGATAGTGTTTAGCTGTTTCCACTAGTTTTATCCAAACCTTTAAATTGGTTAAAAGTGCATTAATTTCAAAAACGTTTTTTTTTTTTAAAATATTCCTTCTGCACCTGTTTTAAGACAGGAAATAGTGGGAGGAGGATATGGCAGCACAGAGCCTCCAACTGACCAGCCAAGACCCTACAGAGAAGTTGTGCTGAATCAACACAGAAAGTAATGTGTCTCCATTTTTTTTTTTTCCAAAACTGTTTGAAAAGTAACCGCTTTTCAAAGACTCAATAGGCTGCCATCCTCTGACTACTTGCTTTTTAAAAATGTTGGCAGGCTTATGGCATGGCTCATTGACAGCTTTAGTCTCTGTTGGAAAGAACATGTGTTGTACTTGTGTAGCAGTTCTTTAAAAAAAAGGCAGTGAATTATATGTTATCTTTTTTACATATGCAAGGCATCATGATAGGAAATAAATATTCCTCAATATATGCGTACACCATCGTGAACAGAAAGAGACAAGACAAGTAGCAAAACAAGAACAGAAAATTAACAATTGTATTTGAGGACTGAAGAGCTGTAAAACTAAAGAAAATTAGGTATGAGACTAATAGATTGAGATTTAAAGAAGGATAGCAGGATGTGATTTGGGGAAAGATAGAAGATCTTATTAAAAACAAAGCAAATACATTCAGAAAATAGAAAGAGGGGTCTTTCTTGTACCATCCCTTTCTCTTCCAAATGGTCTTATCCAGTGCTTTTTTTGTAAAAAGAAAAGGTGCCGGAACTCACACATGTCATACAACCCGCCTTGCCTACCCTACAAGGTTCCATCCAAAAAAGGTGCCGGAACTCCGTTCTGGGCGTTCTATGACAAAAAAAGCCCTGGTCTTATCTAAACAAATACTAACAGAAGAGTGAGATGCAAACAAAACAACTGAGCACATCTTTCTCAAGATCTCGATAAGAACATTTTGCATGAGTGATAAAACTCTTTGGATTCGCATATCAATACAACAAAGTCCACCACACCCTCACCAGTCACAGTACTGTTTGAGGTTCCACTAAATCAAAAATTCACCACATGCGAATCACCTTCAGATCTCTGTAAAGAAAAACAAAGGTGCATGATTCAAATATTTGAAGGGGTTGGTTAGTCTGAATCTTTTGGAATCAAAATTAGTAGCCTTAATCTCAATAATTTGGATATGTTTATGCAGATTTTTATAATTCCCTGACTTCCTGTGAGGAAAAAAAAAGAATACAGATATGAACTTCTCTGTTTGAAACTGTTGAGGATATGTAGCATTGTGATAGAGAAATTGGATCGTGAAAGTACAGTATAAGGTTTTAAAAGACCAGTTTATATATTCATCAAGAAAAAAAAGATACATTTTCTGCAGGGTTCCATTCCCTCCTGAATGGCTTATCCTGCGAGAAGTAACGCTTTCTTAAACCCATTTCACTGGGATAAGTAATGCTTCTTATGTGTATCTTTTTGATCAGGCAATTTGCCACTGGCAGCTTGAAATGGTACATTCCAGGAACAGGTATACTGTAATGCTACATTCTGGCAAATGTATATACAAGCTGGCATTTGAAAGAATTAATATGAAATCCAAGCCATGAAGAGAATCTGACAAGTGGCCAGCTGTACATTACTAGCTGGAATGTCAAGGAGAAGGAGCAATTGCATAAAGATGTTCAGAGAACTCAAAGAGAATATATGTTCCAAATGGAACATAATGATCAAAGAGTAGGCTTTGTACCAGCAAGGACAATGACATCCAGCCTTGTACTCCGATTTTGTTGGTGTTAATTTAAGCAGCATTGGATTATGAATTGATTATACAAAATCCTAGTAAATACACACAGAGAGAGAGAGAGAGAGAGAGAGAGAGTGTATAAATATGTGTAACTCTAAAATAATGGTAATAAAAAATCGTTGAAGATGCTCCTTATTATATATTACAGCCAGAACATAGTATCAAGTACAGTAAGCTTCCTATGATCAGTAATTAACATTCATTTCTTTCAAAGATCCTGAAAAACAATACCTCACCAGCTTTTAGCACACCGTTTTAAATTTAATCATTTCAGCACTGTTATTTCTTTATTATATTCTTTCACAGAATTATTAAATAGAACATGAGCCAGGAAATGTTAAATATTTTTGAAGGTCATGTTTGCAATGAAAGAGTTAATTGTGAATAATTTTACTATTAAAATAATCAGTTGATTGATTGATTATGTGCCATCAAATTGGTGTTGACTCTTAGCAACCACATTGATAGATGATTGTTCCCAACCTGCTCTATTAGGTCTTCCAACATTGCACCCATTGCCGCTATAATTAATTTCGTCCACCTTTGGTCATCCTCTTCTTTCCTTCTATCTTCCCAAACATTATAGCTTTCTCCAGAGAGTTAGATCTTCATATAATATGTCTAAAGTATAATTTGCACCTAGTCATTTGTGCCTCAAATGGTAACACTGGATTGATTTGTTCAGTGATGCATTTGTTCTCTTGGCTATCCATGTTCTTTTCAGGGTGTCTTTTCCAATACCAGAGTTCAAAAGCATTAATATTTTTTCTAATCTGCTTCTTCAAACCCAAGCTTTCACTTCTATAGAGCATAACAGGAAAAACCAATATCTGCACAATTCTGATCTCTGATGGTAGATACAACCCAGTATCTGGATATCTTTTCCAAGGCGTTAATTCCGAACAAATATTAGTTTGTGACATATTTCTTGACTGGTGGTTCCTTTATTGCTGATAGTCAATCCTAAAAGGCATAAGTTATCTCCCACTTCACTATCTTATTGTAAGGATGGTTGCTGTTGTCATTACTTTGGTCTTCTTTCTGTTGAATCTTAGTTTCATTTCTTCACTGTGTTCCTTGACTTTCATTACTAGAGCTTGTTGATCATTTGCATTTTTGCATTTTCAAGTACAAATATCAAGTGTCATCAGTATAGTGCAAGTGATTGCAATTTTAAAGCCAAGTTCATCTTCTTCCAATCCTGTTTCCCTCAATAAATATTCCACATACTGTAATAAGATTGGATAATGAACATTGCAATACCTAGCAGAACAGAAAACAAAGAACTGGAGGAATTCACAAAATATGAAGCCATGCAAAGAAAAGTAGAATGACTGAGGCAAGAGAAAGCAAAGATAGGACCAATAGTAATAGGCAACTTGGGTACAATTTCAAACATCTGGAGCATCACGTGAATATCATCAGTGTTGACAAAATCACCATCAATCAATTGCAAAAGGCTTGGAACAGCTTACATCCTGTGACAATACCTTTATTATTATTAGACAACATCTGCCCATCCCAGGTCCTTGGGAAGGACTTGATAGTTGGACAAAATTGTCAAATCCAGTTTAAACATCTGGCTGACTATGCAACCAACCATAATAATATAATATATTAAACTTTATATAAATAGAGAGCATACAACTTTGTCTCATTCCTTTGCCAACCTCGTGGCAATTTGTTTCACTATGTCCATAATGTGGCTTCCTGATTTATGCATAGGTTTTATATTGTGAGAACAATAAAATGTTCTGGGATTCCCATTTTTTTAGGCACATTCCACAGCTTGACATTGACTGTAAAAAAATCAAAGGGCTTTCTATAATAAATGAAGCACACACTGACTTCTCTTTGATATATTCCTTGGCTTTCTCAATTATGCGCATCAGCAATAACATCTCGTGTTCTTGGCTTTTTTAAAACCAGCTTGAACATCTGGCATTTCCCTTTCCATGTAAGGCTGCCATCTATGTTGTATAATTATAAGTATTATTTTGCTAGCGTGTGAAATGAAGTATAATATGATAGTCTGTACATTCAGTTCTATCTCCTTCCTTTGGTATAATTATGTAGAACTTTACAATCTGTTGGCCATTGTGTTGTTTTCCATATTTTTTTGGCATAGTTTGGCTAGAGACTTTATAGATTTTTCTTCTGTTGCTTGCCATGATGCATATATTACATCAATTCTGATGTGATTCCCGCTCTTCGGAACAGAGATTAGAGATTAGATTGGTTTGTCAGCCTTTTGAAGGCCTTAAAGTTATAGTTCTGTCACAAGATCTAGGGATCCAAATGTGTGGCAAAGCCCATGCAGTGATTATATAAATGTGTTGTTGGTAATTTGATTTACTTTGGCTGCAATATTATATGTGTTATTGTCTTTTCTGTTCTATTTTTCAGTGCTATTTTTAATTGTTGTTAACGGCCCAGAGTCATGGATTTGAGATGGGCAGCCATACTTCTTGAATAAATAAATAAATCCCCACAGCTTTCCAACTTGAAAATGATCACAGTGCTGATCTAACTTCTAGTACTATAGATAGTTGTGAATAGGGAATATCTTCTAATCTAAGGTATATTGGATGTTGAGATCTCTACGGTACAGAATTTCAGTGTAGGTACTCTTTGCTTAATGACCAGTCATTTAGCAATTATTTGAAGCGACGACATATCTCCCCCCAAAAACTTATTAAGAGTCAGTTCTGGAATTCTAATGGTGGCAACGTGATCACATGACTGCATTTTGAGCACTTAGCAACTGGCTCTTTATGGCCACTTGCAGTGTTCTGTGAACATGAACATGATTTATGACAATTTTTGCTGGCTTATGGCCTTTCTGTCCAATTTCTGGCAAAAAAACGCCCCTAGGAATTAATGGACTCACTTAACAACCATGTTTGTTGTTTGCTTAATAATCACTGCAGAAAAATCATAAAATTGGGTCAGTCAGATGGGTGCCTCGACTTAGGACCATAATGACTTATGATGGAAATTCCAGGCTCCGTTACAGTCATACGTCAAGGACTACTTGTATACTCTTTCCATCTGCATTTGATCTTGCAATCAGGTACTATCCATTGGCATCCTTTATTATGCCAATTTGAGGTAAGACTTCCTCCTGAGTTCAGAGATCTTTTCAAAAACTTTCCTTGTTTTTCCATATCTATTTTTTATCTTTGATGGCCTTTCAGATGTTACTGTAATACTACTTTTTGTCTCCTGTAACAGCTGTCTAAATTTTTTGCTCAGCTGCTTCTTGAGATCTTCATTCCACCATTTATTCTGACATTCAGTTTGCTTTCTTCTCTTTCTTGGTCTTTGTCAGTCTTTTGTTCACATTCATCGTTAACAACTCCTTTGATTCATTCCACATTTCCTCTAGTTTCTTATGAATGTGATTCAGAATTTCAAAGCGATTTCAAGATAATCTCTTTGAAAATGGTGATCAAGATTTTATCATAGCAACTGGTTAGCTTTCTTTTTTCACTTTAGCTTAAGCTGAAACATTCACATGAAGAAATTTTGATTTGTTCTATAACCAACCCTTGAGGACATCTTTGCTTTTAGAATTGACAATTAAATTTAAATTGTGCTTAACATTGGTTGGGACATATAGCCTTATTTATTGGGGATAGGGGTGGGGAATCCAAGGTCATTTTTACTGGTGTACAAATGGAACCTGGGCTGATGTTTAGGGATATTTCTGCTGAGATAATGTCTAGTGTATTCTTTGTGATAGGAGCGGATACCCTATTGCTCCTAAATATGTGCATACCAGAGCCCCATCCAGTCATGATTGTCAGACATTGTGGGCAAAGTTTCCTGCCTCTTTCAGTAAGAAACATAGAAAAACTACTCAAAATACCTTATAAAAGAAGACATTTCAGAACTGAGTTCTGAAGCTTTCTGAATGAAAAATTTTATCAGCCTAACTTTTCTTTCTTTGGAAATCAAATCAGCTGTATTTTTAAGTTGATTCTGATGGAGTTAGAAACCATTTCTTGTTGTATTCAATTTTCCACATAACCCCCTTGGTTGCTCTCCCTTTTAAAATCTTTTCAGGCTATCCATCCACAGTTAACCTTCTTTTAAGAAAAAGCCTTCTGTGGTTTATAAATTTTAAATACCGGATGCGAGCTGCCAGAACAGAGTTGGACAGCAACCAAAGATTGGAAGCAGTCTCCAAAACATGAAATGAAGTACGGCTCCTTGGCCACCTGGAGACAGTGCTTCTTTCATTCCCCTTCTTCAGAGTTATGACACCTCTGGCTTTCACCTCAGAACTTCAGGAAATTTTCTTCAGATCATTTTCTTGGAACTAGGCTTGGGCACTATTAGTGGATAATTTATCACATCGTATTTTTTTTCTGCCTTAAGAAATTCAAATTGAGGCTCTTTTGAATGGAGCCATTTTTTTTAAGAAAGGAAAGAAACATGACTGTTAAACCCATGCAGGAGTCCTCAGATAGGGCCAGATGTAATGGACAACGGGAATTAAGTTAGGGCTAAGAGGCATAATTTTAACTATACATAAAACTTGTCATTAAGGTTCTGATCTTCTATTCTTTGCCTACTTTTCACAAAAACATTGTTAAGTTGGTTTAGTGAAAAATGCCTGTTTGGCCCAAATTTATTCTCAATACATGCCACTAACTTACACAGAGCAGTAAAGACAGACTTATATCAAACATGCCCATTAGATCATTGTCATCATCATCATCATCATTAAAAAAAACTGGAATCACTGATATTTAACCTTTGTTCCATTGCTGAGGTCCTGAGAAAAATTCTAAAGCTGGAATTAGCTTTGGAAAAAATTCTCCACTAATCCCCAAGGGGAAATCTGACAGACTTTGGGGGATTTTGCTGAAGTTAGATGAAATAACCTTGGAGGAGGACATTTCCAGGAGAGAGAATTGGAGTCGAGGATTACAGTTTGGCAGCATAATCGCTCAGATGGACCTAATTGCTGTTTTGCAAGAGTAATTAGTAATATCATTTCCCCTGATTTTTCTTTAACTTTTAAAAGCTGCTCAGCTGCTTCTACATGTATTTACATGCTTTGGAGATGTCCTCAGAATGACTCCCTAAAAAGAATTCTTAGGAGCACTTCATTTGGTAAGACTTTGTTTTCATAGATTACTACTAAGAATAACAGTACATCATCATTGGCCCCGGGGTCTTTCAATCAGAACAGAGCTGGAAGGGACCTTGGAGGTCTTCTAGTCCAGCCCTCTGCTCAAGCAGGAGTCCCTATATCATTTCAGACAAGAGGTTGTCCAGAGTGATAGCGCACCCACAACGTCTGAAGGCAAGCTGTTCCACTGGTTAATTGTTCTCTGTTAGGAAGTTTCTCCTTAATTCCAGGTTGCTTCTCTCCTTGATTAGTTTCCATCCATTGTTTCTTGTCTTGCCTTCTGGTGCTTTGGAAAATAAGTTGACCCCCTTTTCTTTGTGGCAGCCCCTCAAATACTGGAATACTGCTATCATGTCACCCCCTAGTCCTTCTTTTCTCTAGACTGGCCATATCCAAATCCTGCAACTGTTCTTCATATGTTCTAGTCTCCAGGCCTATAATCATCTTAGTTGCTCTTCTTTGCAATTTCTCCAAAGCCTCAACATCTTTTTTGTAATGTGGTGACCAAAACTGGATTCAGTATTCCAGATGTGGCCTTACTAAGGCTTTATAAAGCAGTACTTCACGTGATTTTGATTCTATGCCTCTGTTTATACAACCAAGGATTGTATTAGCTTCTTTGGCTGCTGCTGCACACTGCTGGCTCATGTTTAAGTGATCATTCACTAGGACTCCAAGGTCCCTCTCACAGTTAATGTTTTTGAACCAGGTTTCGCCTAATCTGTACTTGTACCTTTGGTTTTTCCTGCCCAGGTATAAAACCTTGCTTTTCTCCGCATTAAATATCATTTTGTTGGATAGGGCCCATTGTTCAAGTCTGTCAAGATCTTTTTGGATTCTGAGTTTGTCTTCTGGGGGTTGGCTATTCCTGCCAGCTTAGTGTCATCTGCAAATTTGATGATATCCCCTTCTATGCCCTCACCTAAGTCATTTATGAAGATATTAAGATTACTGGGCCTAAGACAAAATCTTGTGGTCCCCCACTGCTTACTTCCCTCCATGTAGATGTAGTACCATTAAGGACGACTCATTGAGTACGGTTTGTCAGCCAATTACAAATCCATCTGGTGGTTATGCTGTCTATCCCACATTTTTCTAGCTTACCAAGAAGTAGGTTGTGGTCTACTTTGTCAGATGCCTTGCTGAAGTCTAAATATACTATGTCCACAGCATTGCGTTGGTCTATAATTTAGTCACTTTGTCAAAGAATGAAATAAGATTGGTTTGGCATGATCAGTTTTTAACAAACCCATGCTGGCTATTAGTTATAACTATTTGTTTCTAGATGTTCACAGATATGTTTTTTGATTATTTTTTCCAGTATCTTCCCAGGTATTGATGTTAGGCTGATTGGTCTGTAGTTTCCTGGGTTTGTTTCCCCCCCCCCTTTTTTTTTGAAGATGGAAACCACATCAACTCTTTTCCAATCCTCTGGTAGTTCCCCAGTGCTCCAGGATTTTTTAAAGATATGATACAATGGTTCTGAGATAACATCTGCCAACTCCTTCAGAACTCTGGGATACAATCTATCAGGTCCCGGTGATTTATATTCATCAAGGTCAGACAAGTGTTCTCTTACCATTTTCTTGCTTACTTTAATTTTTATTTCTAGTCCATCTTCTACAGTTATGTTTTTGGTAGGTTGGTCTATAGTTTCTTTTTGTGTGAAGACTGATGAAAAGAATGAGTTAAGCAGTTCTGCTTTCTATCTACTGCTTGTTACTTCCTTGCCATCTTCTCTCTTTAATAGATCGACTGTTTACTTGTCTTTTTTCTTGTTATTTATATGTTTTATATTTTATTAGCTTTGACTTTTGTTACAAGTCTTTTTTCATTCTGAGCTTTTGCTTTTCTGACTTCATCTTTGCAGATTCGGGCTATCTGCTGATATTCTGCCTTAGTTATGTGTCCCTCTTTCCATTTTTTGTACTTGTCTTTCAGTTTATCAGAGAGACCTTTGTGCAACCATGCTGGTTTCTTCTTGGATTTCTTGGGATTTTTATTTAGATTTTTTCTTTATCCCACCTTTATTATTTTTATAAATAACTCATATTGACAAACATATCCAGTGCTTCTTCCTCCTCTTGTTTTCCCCACAACAACCACCTTGTGGACTGAGATAGTGACTCACCCAAAGTCACCTAGCTAACTTTCATGCTTATGGCAGGACTAAAACTCACAGTCTCCTGGTTTCTAGCCTCATGCCCTGGCCTAACCACTAGACCGTTTTCTTTGAGATAGTAGAAATTTGTGTCTTCTCTTGAAAATCTCATAATATTTATGTCCCTTGTATCTTCACCAAAAAAGAGAGTCTTGCCAAAATTGAAAGACTCATCACAGTTCAAGATTCTCTTTCAGGAGCACAGGACAGGAGACAGAACATGATTAGCAGGATCATAACCAGTGGTAAGCTCTGGTTTCTCTGCCACGGTTGTAAGTACATAAGCAGTTGTTACTCCACCTGAATGCTAAGAGTCTCGATCTTAGTAACTAACTCATATTTAGAGTGGTGGACCTTCTAAAAAGCAAGTTTACAAAAAAGAACATTTTGAGGAGGATTGACTTTTGGGACACTTGTGTAAGTTATTGAAACAGGGCGACAGTCAATGTACGATAATGTAGGAAAGGGAGACCATAGCAGGTGAGGAAGGAAGGAGGACAAGCCAGACAAAGATAGCAAAAAGGGGATATGAACAACAGATGTCTGCTTAAGCTTTGTTTCATTTGGACACGGAAAATGATATGCTTCTAAATGCAATCCTGACATTAGTGTGCCAAACATTTTCAATCAGTTGGCACTTGTTGAAGAAAATCATTTATTTTAAAGCCATACAAATTTGAAAGACAAGACAAATGACTCGCTTTTAAAGGGGATTTGTCTTGACACATAGCTCAACTTGCAGCGCTGTGCTTGCTTTTTCGAGGACATTGGAAGCAGGAAGAAAGGCCGCAAAGAGCACGCCAAAGGTAATGAATCAGAGTAGGCAAGATGTCCTGCTTTTTGCTGCCATCGCATGACCGGGATAATGTGGAGGAAAGTCTTCTCTGGACTTACAATGGCCAGTGAAGATTAGCTGTTCTGTGATAATTTATTACTGCGGGATATTTGCAAAACACCTTGCAGACAGCTAGCTTAGGATATGGGATGTCGGGTTTCCGAACTGATAAAATCATTGCAGTCAGAGACCAAATAGATACTATTCGTTCTTTACTTCTGTCTCATTGAGCAAAGCTTTGTGTGAGTGTGTGCGCGCACACACACTTTGTTTCCTTTGGGTCGAGACGAAGAGGGCAACTTTTGGGATGACCCATGGACACCACGCTCATTTACCATCATAGACACTGCAGTTATTTTAGATACTGCACAATTGCCAAATTCTCAGAAAGTCCTCCACTGATTACTCAAGATATGCAAATTCAAGCCAGAAATGTTAGTTCATTTTCTTCAGAAAGCTGTAGTCACATAAAGGTATCTAATCAGGTAATTTTACATGACAGACTGACTCATTCTCCTTTAGACTAAAATGATCTTTTTCAGTGCTTGGAAGTTCAGTTCTGTCCATCTTTCCTATTCTCGATTAAATCTACAAAGAACTATTACTGTATTCCCTAGGGGGGGCGGAATTCTTGTTAGGATTCTTTATGGAGTCATCTATAGTTTCTTGCTATGTTGATCAGTGCTAATTAAATGGTTCTTGCTGTGGTAGGCAGTTTTCCACAGTTTTTTTTTTGTTGTCTTTTTGAAGCACATGTTTGCAGACTGTCAAGCAGCTATATTCCAAACCTTGGAATATTCATAACTAAGAATCCACAATTGGCTCTTTCATGAACTTAAGTGGATGGCTGATGAAGCATAATTCTTGGCCTGAAGGCTTATAACAGGAAGATAGGCATGTATGGGATGCAGGGAGGCCTCTTCTGGGGACTGCTTATATGAACAAACAAGCAAATGAACAAATGAATAAATTACAGACTATTCTGTGATACTTATTGAAATAAGGAAATACAACACAAAAGGATTAACCTGCCAGTGTCTTTAAAGATTGTCTTTCTCTGCACAATAGAGTTAAATATCAACTAATATTAATTGTAATTATTTTTAAAAAGTAATTTAAGAATTCTTTTCCTTGCCCAGATACCTCTTAGACCAGGGGTAGGCAACCTTGGCTCTTTTATGATTCGTGGACTTCAACTCCCAGAATTCCTGAGCCAGCCATGCTGAGGGGAAAGGGAGAGTTTCCAAGCTGAGCCATGCTGGCTCAGGAATTCTGGGAGTTGAAGTCCACGAGTCATAAAAGAGCCAAGGTTGCCTACCCCTGTCTTAGACAGTGGTGGGATTCAAATATGTAAACAACCAGTTCTCTGTGTGAATGCCGCTTCCGGAAGTCCATTCTGGGCCTGGGCAACAAAAAATTAGCTACTGGTTCTGCCGAACTGGTGCGAGCTGGCTGAATCCCACCACTGCTCTTAGATCTTTACATATCTGGTGGGGTAGACATGGAGGCAGGGCAGGGTAAGAATTTCTTGAGAAGTATTCCCAGCATCCTTAGCAAAATATGAGAATTCCCAGAATTCTGGATGGAAAAAATGGCAAAGATTTGATATAAATACAGGTAGAAGTTTGCCTAGTCTTATCTATATGAACAAAACATAACCTCTAATTTAATAGAGTTAAAAGTAAAGAGTCCCCTGGTGGTGAGATGAGCGGTAAATAAATTTAATAAATAAAAATATACAAAGCAGGTGTTGCCATTTTAGCAGGTTTGGGACAGCATTTATAAAGGCTTTCAAAAAAGAATAAATCGTCTAACAAATTTGAGAAACCGAGAATGCTACACTTTGGAGCATTATAATATACAATAACTTGTAGTCTATTGGTAATGAAATGCAGTAGCAGTACAGTAGGCACTTGTGAATGATGACATACCCCAGTAAGCAGCATAAAGCCAAAAAAGTCCAGAGCTAAAATTTATTGCAGGAATATTTCTAGTTGAGCCCGTTTGTCATGTTGAATTCCAGATCCCGTAAATTTAAGCTGTGTAGCATCCGCCTTCAGCAAATAAGCCCTCTGAAGCAACTGGTGAGAGATGCTAAATCAATGCAACAATGCAATTTAAAATCAAGTTTCTTTGGGGAAAGTAGCCCAGTTTGCTGTTTCTTACAGAACAAACTCATGATAGCATTCAGTAAAATGCTAGGATTTTAACAAACAAGCAATTTGTGTCATGGAAGGTAAATACCTGTGAAATGCATTAGAGTGAGATAGACCGCTGGATGTTTGATTGCTGTTACCCCAGGGTTATTTTCCTATATATCTTGATATCCTCCAAATCATTCTAGTGAAAGGCCTTGGAAAACACTCTGACTACTTCCCAATGCACATTTTGACTAAAATCAGTCCAGAGATCATAAATCTTTTTTTCCCCACTGGGAATTTGTCTTGAGTTAGTCTGACTACTCAAGTACCTTATTTATGTAAGAAACTTATATAGCTGCCCATCTCACACACCACCAAATGGAAGAGGAGAGGAGAAAGAAAGATCCATATTTACATAGGAACAGCTTGTGCTGATTTACCTCTGCTAATTTATGAAACCACATGTGCTAATTAAGGTAATATACAGGAGTACAACATACAGTATCTCTCCCTCCCACGGAAGGCAGTAACAAGTACTGTGTAATTGCCCACTGCTAAGTCTTCGGTTAGATAATCTTCAAAAATGAGTAACTTCTAGGCTTCTTCTCTCCTCATGGTTCTTCATCATTCAGTCAGGCCTAGATATGGCACTTTTCAGGTAGAGCCTGTCTTCTGACAGCTGTTTAGCTTGCCTTTCACAAAGTAAAATACCTGGATTCTGAATGTATTACTGTAATAAGTGCTTGGGCTCAGCTAAGTGTTGAGAGTTAGTTTCCTTAAAGCTCTGTAAGACAGGGAGCATGGTTCTTGACGGCATGCTTCATCTACTTGCTTCATCAGTATGATTCCAGTTGTTTTGCACAGACAATGTGTGTGTGGGCTACAGTTCATCAGGTGTGGGAGGAAGCAGGCAACTGAATTATGTCAGCAGCATAAGTTGATTTAAATTATTGTAGAATGGATTGCTAAAACTTTGTGGGCTGCAAATTGCCTCCTGGGCTCCCATTTAAAGTCCCCAGAGGCCTTCTAGAATGCTGAAACTTTCATAGCCACATTAGGGATTCTGGTTTTATGCATGGTTTAAAAACCACAATTGATGCCATGTGCTTTTTAAATGTTAGCCTATCATAAAGCTCCTCCTCGCAAAGATGCTATATATCACATGCTTATATCACCAAGAGAAATATGCCTCAGTATTCAAGTTGTGTCCTGACTTGGAAACCCTGGACATACCCTACATATATATATATGTAGGTCTTTGGTAATTCGGGTTTTCTCCCGCGTAAAATTGGAAGTGTCTTGGCGACGTTTCGACGAAGTCTCATTCGTCATCTTCAGGCTGGTGTCTCTTCGGCCTCGTGCTTCTAGGAGCAATGTGTGATCGCAGCTGTTTCTTCCTTTTAACTTTTAAGTTAAAAGGAAGAAACAGCTGCGATCACACATTGCTCCTAGAAGCACGAGGCCGAAGACGCCAGCCTGAAGATGACGAATGAGACTTCGTCGAAACATCGCCAAGACACTTCCAATTTTACGCGGGAGAAAACCCGAATTACCAAAGACCTACATATATATATATATTGTTCTAAAAATTTGAGTCCCAGATATATTCATTCTAAAAACTGCTAAAACCACTCATCTCCGGCACGAGAAAAAACTTTATTAAATATTAGGCTTTCGTCAAACCCCTGTTGACGTTATCAAAGTGTGAGCTAGTATCTGGAAGCGCTCATTCTTATAGCTCTTTAGATGTTAACGATCTAGTCATTGAGCGTGTCATAGGTCTACCCGCCCCCTGCTCTCCCATAATTACAATACAGTTGTATTGTATCAATACAGTTAATTATATTATATATATATATATTAAAAAAAAGAACTATGCATGTTGATTTCAACCAGTACTGATTCAGTAAATTGCCAGTCTTGTAAATGCAATGTAGTTATAACATAGGGCTTGAGATCTGTTGTTTTCTATTGCTATTAAATGGGCAAAAAAATTGGAAGATCAAAGTGCTGATGTAAGAAATGCTTGATAACTTTTTACATATCTTGAAAAAAAATAGAAAACAGAATGAGCAGTTTTGGAGGGAAGACCTGACCAGGATTGGGATTGTAGCATATAAGGGTTTTCAAATTATAGCAAACTGCCTCAAATGCTTTCTTTTAAATAAAAGTCAGGATGTAATTGCATTTGGAAATAAAATTTAAAAAATGACCATTGCTCTTTTTTATAAACAAAACTCCATAGCTTTTGCCCTGAAACATTTGCAAACCATTTATTCCTGAGATTTGATACTAATATATAACTGTAATATATGACAGTGAACAATATTGCAATTGCTATAACTCTGAGGAGCAGTCATAAATCTCATTTTTCAGTATTGTCATAACTTTAAACAGTCACTGAATGAGTGATCAGTAAGTGAGGACTATCTGCGTTCCTTTTTGGAATGGCTGTTCATAGTGGAAACTGGTGGAAAGATCAGTGGACTAATAAAAAATGAGGTATCAAAGGTCATTTCCAAAATTATTAATTTTGGTATCATCAATTTACTGTCAAAAAAATTCTGTTTTCATTAAGGCATAGAGTGTTTTTATATGGCTACATTTGGCAGTTATACAAATAGTCACTGTTGCCAATGTTGTGTACATTCAGCCATGAAATGTTGTCTTTCTAGCATACGCCTATAAAAACTGTAGCAGATCCAAGTTTTGATACCGCCGTTTCACTTGATTTCCTAACAATTGTTCCAATACAGGTTGGACCATCGCATATGAAAAAAAAAAAAGCAATGCACCTATTTGGGCTAATTCTGGCATTTCAGCTGAAATTATTTACCTTCTTATGCCCTTGTAATGTTCCTTTACATCCTTGAAATACATTGGCCTGAAGTTGACAACAAGCAGTATGTTTTTTATTTATCTCCTACCAAGACTTTAAATTTTTACTTTTACTTTATGTTTACTTTTATTTTCCCCAAAGAGTCTTGATTTTATATTGCATTTTTGGCATCTGTCACCAGTTGTTTCAAACATCTGGAAGGGCATGAGATGCTCCATTCAAAGTCCTGGCTCTTCCTACCTAAGAACAAAGGAAAGTACAAAGGGGTCCAACCTTGCAGCATTCTTTTGTGAAGTTGCAGAAAAGTTCACAATTGGGTCTTTTCCAAAATTAACTAATAGCACAGAATAAATAACTGGTATTATTTTTCAATGAAGTTATATCATTGAAATTATAAGCTAATTGTCTTCTACATTTACAGCTAGACCTTACAACAGTTCGTTTAGTGACTGTTTGAAGTTACAATGGTACTGAAAAAAGTGACTGCAGCATCTCCCTGGTCGTCTAATCAAAATTCAAACACTTGGCAACTGACTCATATTTTTGATGGCTTCAGTGTCTCTTTTGTGACCTTCTCAAAACCAAAGTCAATGGGAAAGCCAGATTTCTTAATAACTATGTTACTATCTTAACAACTTAAATGATTCACTTAACAGCTGTGGCAAGAAAGGTTGTAAAATGGAGCAAAATTCACTTAACAACTGTCTTGCTTGGCAACAGAAATTTTGGGCTCAATTGTGGTCATATGTTGAGGATTACCTGTAATGATTCACACAGCTATGGGTATACGTGTATACATTCCACATCTATAATAAGAAATGTATGCATATTTATATATTTATTTTACTAAACGTGTTTGTTGCCCATCTCATCACGAGGTGAGTCTGGGTGGCTTTCAGAGTTTAAAAGAATAAGACTATACAAATTATATATATGAGAGAGACAGAGAAGAGACAGAGACAGAGACAGAGACAGAGAGACAGACAGACAGAGACAGAGAGACACAGAGAGACAGAGACAGAAAGACAGAGACAGAAACAGAGAGACAGAGAGACAGAGACAGAGACAGAGACAGAGAGAGAGACAGAGACAGAGACAGAGAGAGACAGAGAGAGACAGAGACAGAGAGAGACAGACAGAGACACACAGAGAGAGAGAGACAGACAGAGACACCGAGAGAGAGAGACAGACAGGACAGAGAGAGACAGAGAGAGACAGAGACAACAGAGAAGAGAGAGAGACAGACACAGAGACACAGAGAGACAGAGACAGAAAGACACAGAGAGACAGACAGAGAGAGACAGAAACAGACAGAGAAGACAGAGACAGAGAGAGAGAGAGAAGAAGACGAGAGAGAAGAGACAGAGACGAGAGACAGAGACAGAAGACAGAAAGACAGAGAGACAGAGAGAGAGAGAGAGACAGAGAGACAAAGACAGAGAGAGACAGACGAGACACAGAGAGAGAGAGAGACAGAGAGACAGACAGAGAGAGACAGAGAAGAGAGAGAGACAGACACAGAGACACAGAGAGACAGAGACAGAAAGACAGAGAGAGACAGACAGAGACAGAAACAGAGAGACAGAGAGAGACAGAAACAGAGAGAGAGAGAGAGAGAGAGAGACAGAGAGACAGAGACAGAGAGACAGAGAGAGAGAAAGAGAGAAAGAGAGAAAGAGAGAAAGACAGAGACAGAGACAGAGACAGAGGCAAAGGAAAGCTCAGGACCGTATTGGTTGGAAACATGTAAAAGAGGCCTTCATCCTGCAGTGGATAGACAATGGCTAAAATGATGATGATACACACACACACACACACACACATATATGATAGTTTGTATTTATTATTATATATATATATATATATATATATATATATATATATATATATATTATATATATATATATATATATATATATATATATATATATATATGCGAAAATACAAATTATCATCTATAACTAAAAAATGAAGGGGGAGGGAGTACGATGAGTGGTGAGGAGCCAGAGGTGGGATTTGTTGTTAATCTATCAACCACTTGCATCGTGACACTTCCCCATCGGAGCCTCAGGACAATATATAATGACTTTACTATTCAATTCAATATCAGATGACTCTCCTAATCAGTGGGGAGATTAGGTCACATAACAGTAGTATATATATTTCAAGGGATTCAGTGTTTTGGACTGGAGCCTAATTATAACATTTCTAAGTTTTTATATCTATAGGACATAGGAACATTTTTAAAACTGATATACAAGAATGTTAGCTGCATATTGCAGAAGAATGATCAAACACCAACTATCAATTTTTCTAATAGTTATTATCACTTGTATTTATTCATAATATTTGTCATAACCATAACTGTGATATGATGCAATTTTTTTGTACAGTTTTTTTATTTTTATTAGATGCCTTGAACAGGGAAGATATAAAATAAGTAAAAGAATAAATAGCAGCGTGTGGAGAAAGGGACCTCTAGTTCAGCTTCTATGCAAATAGCTTCTAAATTTTAGGAACTATTTGTGTTACAACATGCTTTGAAATAAATTCTCTGCGTTCCAAGGATTGTTTTTCGTAAAGCAGCTGGCACTTGAAACAATTAGTATTAAGCTGTAAAAATGTCAAGCACCCAAATTTAGCTTCCCTTATAGGGGTGCTCATTTGGCTCATATCACTGATCAAGTTGGATACTAGATGCATATTGGTCATAAATAGTTGCTAAAGTGTCCTTCCCTTCTCAGATGTCTAACAGCCTTTGTGAAGTTGGATTCCACAAGTGCAAATAATTCTTCTGACTTCCCAAAGAACTGATGGTCACTGTCTGCAAGTCTACTCAGGTTGGCAAATGTCTGCCTGGACATTGTGATACTTTCCGGAATATTAAAAAAGAAATCGGTGTTTTTCATAACTTCTCAGATTGTCTCTCCAAGTCATGGCATCGTCTTTTAATAGATTGAATTTGATCTGTTACATTGGGTGTCTGCCCTTGAGAAAGCTTCTGGAGGCAGCTCTTTTCATTTAGCTTCTGTGCCTTGATGTAAATAGATATAATGGCTACCACCGGCAGACAGAAGTCTTCTTTATCATTAGTAAAATCCTTGGCCAAAATGTTTGATCCTAACGCTTTACAGAATCGGCATGCCTCATGAAGAGGGACCTTTTTCTACTCTCTTTATTAAGGACAAATTTCTGCTCTCCTGAAAATAACTGTGTGTTGGACCTGAAGGCAGCTTCCTTCAGTCAGGAAATTTGTGCGTTGCTGACAATGTTCTGCAGAGCTTAGATTGTGTTTCACAAGACATCTGATCTATGGAAAGAAATATCGAACTCTTGAAGGAAAATGGAAGAAGCTGGCAAGACATCGCCAGCTGCCCCATCAAAAAATTTAATGAGCTCTGAGAGGAAGCTGGTATGCGCAGACATTAAAAAGAAGTTTTCTGAAATGCCGAAGAATGCTGAACAACATAAACAAAGATTAGAAGGAGTTGAACAAGTGATCCTAGAGGTTCAGCAACATGTTGGTTCTTTGGGAGGGGAATTAAAGACTTCTACAGTCACTGATCCCATATGCAGGAAAGAAGCCCCTTATAAGCTCCTTAGAATTGGTGGCAATTTGAAAAAAGATAGGTCAGAAAGTTGTTTCAGAATGCAGATGTTCTCAGAGAAAAAGGAAACATTGTTCAGCAAATGGAGTGAAAAGGTAAGTCCAGGGTTACATTGCTGCTAGGGCCCTATTGTGTTTGTATCTTGTGAACGTTGCTTGCTTGTTAACGATAGGAAATAATCTAACTTTACTTTTGAAAGTATTTTGAGAGTACGCAAAATTAGAAGCAGAATTAATAGTGCAAACAAGGTGTTAATGGCGCATGCATCTAAATATTCAGTTAACTGCTGTTCATTCTAGAAACCTTAATTAAAGAAAGAAATCCTTTTCCCATTGCCTTTGGCAACAAAACTCTTTTAAATTCAGTGTGGTGTAATTAGTCAAATTCTAACCAAATGCTACTTTTCAAGCTCTTGGAATATTACTGTATAGGACTTTTACCCCAAGCTGAAAATAATGTAAACTATCTCATTCCAGATTTTTATGCCAAATTATCAAAACTTACAAGCAAATAAAAGACAGCAGTAACATTTAAAAATGAAATAATTTAAGCTTTTATGTATTATATTTTATTAAACGCTTGTAATCATCAAAACGGTCACTTTCTTTTTCCAGTCCCTTTGTATTTCTAATTTGTTTATAGGTTACACGGTTTGTAAAAGAATGACCCTCTATATAGGTAGTCCTTGACTTGCAACAGTTTATTTAGTGACCATTCAAAGTTACAACAGCACTGAAAAAAGTGACTTATGACCGTTTTCCCCACTTAACAACTGTTGCATCATCCCTTTGGTCATATGATCAAAATTTGGATGCTTTGCAACTGGTTCATATTTATGACAGTTGCAGTATCCCAGAGTCATGTGATCACCTTTTGCGACCTTCTGCCAAGCAAACATAATGGGGAAGCCAGATTCACTTAACAACCGTATTACTAAATAAAGAACTGCAGTGATTCACTTAACTGTGGCAAGAAAGGTCATAAAATGGGGAACTAGAGGAAGAGAGAACATGTGAACCTAATGTTTGAACTGCTTATATGAGGTAGTGAATGTATTTCTCTATTCACATCCCATTATTTTTTAGGTTCTACAAAGACCTAGAAACGTTCACATGATATGAGATTAAAAATGAAACAAAATTATTGAACTTCAAAGAAATCTCCATCAGTATCTTCCACACTCCCCCTAAAAATTGTATTTCCCATGTTTAGTATGTAGACCATTCTTACTTCAATCAATTCTGGCACAAAAATGCAATGGCAATATTCATTTTCTGGTACTGTTTTCATCTTGTCTCCACCGTTTAATTTATTTAACATGAGAATCTATTACAAACTATTCACTATTTCTTACCAATAGAGTCAAATGACCTTGGTGTGATTTAAATACATTTATTTCTTTTTTTAAAAAATCATATAGCCATCCATCTTAAACACATAATTCTGGGCAATGAACAATAGATACAAGATATATTTCTTCCTCCGGGTATATGAGTAAACCTCTGATCTCTAATTGGGGAAAAACAAATATGGCAGTGTTGCATAACTTTTATGGACAACAGGCGTCCTTGCTCATTCTCACAAAATAGCTATCCTCATTAATTTTCCTCATTATTTTCCCCCGCAATGGCTTGAAATCTTGTAACATTGTAGTAATCTCATGATAGCACATTCTCATCTGAAACCAAAAGGAGTGTATGGAAGAACACTAACAATTGATGGGATTTGGCAGATTTTGTAAGTTGTTAATCATTTTTAAAAAGTATTTAAGAAGTTGTTGGGGATCCACAGAACTCTACAGAAATATCTCAAGAATCTTGGCACCCAAGGGCAATACATCAGCAAACTTTAATATACAGTATAAGAAATTCACCCTTAATATGTTTGGAGATAGCGATCCTATTGGTCTTTTGTTGAGTGTAAAGACCTGGCTCTTTTCCTGATCATTAGGCCAAAGTCACGCTTGAGCACATTCTGTGGTACATGTGCATATTTTTACAACCAGCCTCAATTATGTTTTGGGTTTGAGATATATTTTTTTTGCATTGTATTTATTCTTTTTTTGTTTGTGTTTTACACTGCCTTGAGTACAAGTTGTGAGAGGGTCATCTTTATAAATCTTTTAAATTAAAAATATAAATAAATCATTTTCTAGCTATTTTCTTCTTGTATGGTAATTAAAGGTAAGGATTTTCTCCATTAGGGTTTTAGTTTTGTTTGCAGTCAAAATCTAAAAACTGGGTGGGGGGGGAAGATAAAATAGAAAACATTTTGGAATTTTTTTTACTGAGTAATGGGTGTGTAGGAGGAATGGCAGTATCTGGGGGCAGAGTCAAAAGAGGAATCACTCTAGAATCTTTACATAGCCACAAACAAACCAAGTCCAACTTCTCTTGAATTCCAAACCCCACCAGTGTTTTCACTTTTATTCCAGGTCCTCATCTGTTTACTTTGAAGTAAATCAAAAGTAATTGGGGGGTTGTATACTATGTGTTCAATATAATTTATTTGGCCCTCCAGATCTGCCGAATGGTTGATCTTTCCTACTCTCCATTTCTTTTTCCTTTCCACCATCCAGTAACCTATTGCACATATTCTCTTGGTACCCATTTTAGGTGGTATCACTGAGAAAACCTAGTCTTTCTAACTTTTCTGAGAAGATAGTTGTAGTGAGTTGTAGTGAAGCCCCTTCAGTTTATATCAATAGGATGCCATTGATATAAACTGAAGGGGCATCCTAAAATTCAGTCTGTGAATCTGCATAAGAATATTGTCTCTGCATTTTTTGCATTTCTCTGAATGACATATAAGAATGTATCTCCCTTCCATACTTCTTACAAAACTACTTCAATTTATTTTTGGATAGTAGAATATGATTAAGATCTTTGGGTTTAGGTTGCTCTTGTCCTTTGAAATCATTATCAGCTAAGTTAACAGGTGATGTTTATGTAAGCTAGCCAAAATACATTTTTAGTTTAGGGACAATCTGTTCTTGCATATAATATATTTATCTTTTCATAGTGTCAGTCTAGATTTCTTTAAATGAACAGCTGGTAGGACCAGCAGATTTTAGCTATGTACTCCCTACCCTGATTTAGCTTTACCCTGTTCCTCTCTTAATCCGGGCCATTTATATATAATCATTTTTTAGCCAATGGTTTATGCTTGTGACTGAAAGCACAATTACTCTAGAATATGATTTTTAAAAATCATGACATGGATTTTTCTAGATAAATATCAGCTTTCTTTTTAATTTAAGAATTTTAATGCACATGCTTTCAAAAATATGTACATTACTTCTTACTTCTAAAGTTTTAAGAAAATAACGATGTATTAATACCACAGCTTGAGCCTGTAAATTCAAGGCAAAATAAGCTTCAATCTTTGCAGGTATGGAAGACTCATATCCACTGCCAGTTCTCCTGGCTCCTTTAACGCCAAGACTGGCAAATATCGAGGACAAAATGTCCGCTTAAATTATGAAGCCCTAAGCAAGGATAATACAATTATGATTTGGATATTGTTGAGAGAACTGAGCAATTTTCTATGCTAGATTTCCAGGGAAACCAGGATGCTTTCTGTCTCTGTGGGACCAGGCCCAAACCTGTGCTAGAAGAGATAAGAAACTGCTGATGGTTCAAAGTGTAAGTTGTCCAGGCCCAGGCGGTCCCACTAAATTTGAGTAGTGTTTAAACCTCAGATGAACCTTTGTAGGGTTGGAGCAATATTGCATTTGTCCCAGCATCTAGTTAAATTTTAGGAACATTGAGCACTGTGAACCGGCACAGTTGTTAGGCGATACATTCTATTCCCCATTGGAAAATTCAGTTTTCTTCAGCTGTGGTGAATTATTTCCATGCTTTCCAGTCACTAGCTATTGGCCAATGCTATTCTAAGCCATTTCTGAGAAATGAGACTGATTCATTTCCCATTCATTTCCAAATATGCAAAAGTGGAAGAGCACATGATAAATGGTTTCTCTAAGTCAGGGGTCCCCAACCCCCGGTCCGTGGACCAGTACTGGGCCGCAGCATGACAGCAACCGGTCCACACAAACAAGCAAAGCCCCATCCGTGGGATGCAGGCAACACACAAAACCACACCCCCTCCAGTCCGCGGAAAAACCTCTCTCCGCGGAACTGGTCCCTGGTGCCCAAAAGATCAGGGACCTTTGCTCTAAGTACTTGATCCAACATCACACAACGAAATCGAATGGGATATTCTAGGATGGGTGATAGTTGCCTTCTTCTGGTTTTCTGGTACAAAAACCTTAGTAGAACATCTTTCAAATTATATAGACAACTCAGTATCTTTTTTGATACTGGCCATACTGACTAGAATAGGTGGAAGTTGGAGTTAGTGAAGTAAAGCAGGGGTCCCCAGCCCCTGGGCCATGCCCCACTACTGGGCCATGGCCTATTTGGAATTGGGCCGCATGAGTGGCTGGCCGGAGTGCTCGTGCGCACGTGCAGCTTGGCTTGCATGAGCAGCGGGCTGGAGGGCAATTGCGCCAGCCCACTGCTCACATGGGTCATGCTGCATGTGTGCATGTGTGCCGGCCTGCCACTCAACTAAGGGCTGTGCACGCGCATACATGTGAACACCAGTCTGCCGCTCGCGTGGCCCAATTCTCCTTCCAGATGGGCCGCCAAGCCACAAAGGATGGGGATCTCTGAATAGTTGTTTTCTTTTCTTTAGTTGTTTTCTTTTCTTTAGTACTATTCATCTAAGCAAATGAACCACTTTAGGACTATTCATCTAAGCAAATGAACCATTTATCAAGTTTCGTAAGTTTCAATTTATTGGTCTTAATCACCTCTATTATGGTGATCTAGGTACTGGTTCCACATACCCATTGCTTCTGTTTTCTTGAAATAAAAGATAGAGAAACATAGACTATCAACATGGGAAAAAGGACAATTCCTATCAGCATGGAGGATAGACAATTGCAGCATTGCTCTCGGATAACTTTTCTTATTGTATCTGATTTGTTGTTTTGGATATTATTGCATTTGTTCTGGCATGTTATTGTTAATCACTCCAGTTGTCCATATAAAAGGGAAAGATCTGTGCGAACATGAAACACAGTTAAAGCTTAATGTGGGCAATAAAAATGCATTTTAATAGAATCCAGGGCCAATTTAGCTATTCTTAAAAGGAGGGGGGGAAATCATTGGCTCCATCCAATAAACTACAGCTGGATTTACTAAACATGCATCTGTATAACGTTAAGCAAAACCAGGTTATAATTCAGTTCTTAAATAATAAGTGAAAGTTTCTCTCTAATGCTTCCCAGCTGGGCTTGTCTGCTTCTTTTGCAGAGACTGTCTGTCAAGTTAAGGCCTGATATTTACTATTGTGCAGAGCACAATTGGCAATTAGAATCTCATCATCCACTTCACAGGGAGGAGGAAAAAACAGCAGTTTCCCAACGTAACTACTGAACATTTGGAGACATGCTCTAAACTGAGTTGCAGTTAGATTACCTGTCTCCTTTCAATATTACTTATATTTTTGTGCTCGCCGTATATTCAGAGGGACTGCTTGATTATTCAAAACAAAACAAAAGCATCCTTGAAACTTTTAAAAGAAGGAAAATCATGGACACAGTTTTTAATTTGGGTGAAGTTTAGATTGCATCTTTTACTGGATGTGGTAAGGCTGGAGAAAGATATATGGACGTCTTTCGTTTCTTTCTTCCCTGGTGGGTGCTCCACTTAGAAGTGATTGTTCAATATTCTTTCAGTATTGACACTTTTAGTAGCCTAACAGTTCTTTGACTTTTTTTCTAAATCATTCATTACCCAGTGGGATTCCAGAGTGGTACACCACAGACATGCAATTTAAAGACAAAAATAATGCAAGACAATAAAATAGCATAACAGCCTCCCTATTTAAAGTGTCTGGGCAAATAAAGGACTGCTTTAACATGCTATCAAAATAATTACAGCGGGGTCCCCAACCTATGGTCCACGGCCCAGGATTGGGCTGTGGGCTCTTGGAGTTTTGGAATGCTATTACTCAATGGTGACGTCCATTAAGAGCAAATTGTTCAACTTGGAAAATAAACAACATTGTCAAAACTACAGTATATATACACAACAGTTGATTTAGTTGATTTCTCCTTTTCCCCAAAATGTCTTCTTTGCAAACCTTGAAATAATACAGTTCTTATTATTTTGATAAATAACAGTTACATATATGATTTTCCCCCAATATTCCTAGAAATAATGATCACATCAATATAATATTTCTTTTCTATCTAATCATTCTGGTTGCCTCATCTTATATCCTGTTACAGTCCATATTTAGATTTGTTTCTCCCATAAAGTTCAAAGTATTCTTGCTGGTTAAGATTTTCTCAACAGTTAATTACATTTACAGATTTAAATCCATTTTTCCCATATAAACCATCTCAACACTTTTACATTTCTTAAAGAATAGGTAAAAACAGTAAAGAAAAGGAAAAGAGAGCACGGAAACAGCTGGCTGGTCTGCGCACACATGGGTGCGCATTACCCCCACTTGCGCTAGCGCCCGCAGCCCCATTTGTGCATGCGCATAGGCACGAACGAGGAGGCTAGCATGGGGCGGCTGTCCGCAGTCTGTTTAGGCATGCACCGCTAGCCCTGGTGGTTTGTGCGGCCGTTCATGCATGCGTGAATGGGCCGCTAGTCGCCGTGGGGTACGTGGCCGTTCACGCATGCGCACGGTGCCAGCGCATGCTGCATGTGCAAACGGGGCTGCTAGTGCCGCGCCAGTGTGCGTGGCCCTGTGTGCGCACGTGCACCAATTTTGAAGCTGCTCTCCTTTCCTCCAGTTCTTGAGCCCGGAAAGGTTGGAGACCTCTGAATTACAGTGTTGGTGCCAGTTGCACTTGGTCTACTATTACAAATGTTCTGTCTTAGGATCCTTTAATTTGAATGGTTAAAATGAGAATGTGAGGTGTAGAGAGCTATAAAGTTGATCTTAGAGAAGAAATCCAGAGGCCATTGAGGAAACACCATATGGAAGAAATATACATTAAATCCAGGGAGGTGGGAGAGTGTCACAAAGAGACTTAGATTAACCTCCTCCCTGACTCCCTGGGTTACAGGTGGGAGGTGAAGGGACAAAGAAACCTGCAAGGTTATATTACTGCTCTCAGTAAAGTAGAGTTCTAGTCTTTGCTTGAAGTCTTTTTCCTGATCTGGTCTACCTTGATGGGATAACAGAACCTTTTCAAGCCATCCTGAGATAAGAAAATTTTGTCAGCCATTTAAAAAGGCATTTTAATTTTTAATTATTTTGAGGACCCAGAATATGCTGTCTGGATGCAAAGGGAGGTGGTTTTGAGCTCCGTGTTGCTGATTCATGATCTAAAATAAAAATAAGATTGGAAGAGGAGCTTCACAAAATTTCCTTAAAGTATCTGAATCTCTCTGGTCTTTTTGGATTGACAGTTCATTGAATTCAGAGCCAACGTAGTATAAGATGTTATACTAGATCTAGAGAAATCCACGTTGAAGTCTTCATTTAACCATGGCTGTCAGTAGATCACCATGGGCCAGCCACTCTCTTTTAGCCCAACTAATCTCACAAGGTTATTATGGGGATAAAATGAAGTGAGACTCTTCTTCTCATCAATATTGCCCTCAAATCCCAGGTGGGAAATAAATTTAGTGAATGAAAAAAAAAAGGACTGTGGTTAACAACATGCATGGCTTTGATGCCATGACAATTCTCAGCAAGGACGGCCTATTGATTCTGAATTGAAACATGAGCATTGACTATGCAAGGCATAAAAGGACAAAATGTGTTTAGTCTTATCCAAGGACGGTACTTGCACAATATCCAAACACAATATTGTGCTTATCCAAGCACAATTCATGCAATCTGGGATACTTTTGCAATGCCTTTTGCTTACCTTGTGATATAGTGCCACAAAGTCCTTATGCATAGTAGTCAGAGGACTGATTTGGTTTACATAATGTTAATATGTAGAGACAATCAAGGACATTCTCTTAAAAGGTCCTGTTAAATCTTATCATCCCATCATTGTCTTTAATGGATATTACCTCTGGGCTTCTATCAATATAAACAAGAGTAAATTTTAGGACTATAAATGCAGAAAAATATAGGCAGAAACACCTGAAAGAGGAATGATGGACTTTAGCAACTCTTACAAAATTCATATCTCAAATAATACCTCTTTATTATAATTGTGTATGGCTTGGTTACTGGGAAGACATGAATGCATCATGAAAGTACTTGTATATCAACAGCCATGGTATTAGATTGGTTGAGATTTATATATTAAACAGTCTGAAATAATTACTCAATTAATCATAACAGTCAGTGTAGTTAGTAATTATTATTGTAGTTATTAATGGATTGCTACAATAGCTGAATGTCACATTCCAATAATTCTCTGAGGGCACTTTGGGGTACTTACTTCATTGCAGACAGTATAGTTGTTGTAAATACACATATACACATGCAAACAGACAGTCTAATAAATGCAGATGAGCTGAAGTCATAGAAAAATTCATTTTGATGCTTGAGTCAATCTGATGGAATCATAAAGGACCAAAGACCAAGGAATTGCAGAATCACAGGGCTGGAAGATATTTTGGAGGTCAACTAGTTCAACCCCCTGCCCAAAGCAGGTGACCTTATAGCATCCTGGACAAATGGCTGACAAACTTTTCTTGAAAACGTCCAGCGATGGAGCATCCACAAATCCGGGAGGCAAGCTGTTCCATTGATTAATTGTTCTCACTGTCAGGAAGTTTCCCCTTAGTTCCAGTTGGATCTGCCTTAACAAGCTTCCACCCTTTGCTTCATGTCCTGCCCTCAGGTGCTTTGGAGAATATGTTGACCCCTCTTCTCTGTGATAGCCCCTCAAGTACCGGAAGACATCTATCATGTCACCCCAATCCTTTTCTTCATTAGGCTAGATATAACTAGTTCCCTTAGCCATTCGTTATATGGTTTAGCCTCCAGACCCTTTATCATTTTTGTTACTCTTCTCTGCACTCTTTCCAGGATCTCAACATATTTTTTGAATTGTGTGACCAGAACTGGATACAGTATTCCAAGTGTGGCCTCATTAGTGCAGTATAGAGTGGTACTATCACTTCTTGTGATCTTGATGCTATCGCCCTGTTGATGCAGCCTAGGATTTCATTAGCTTTTTTTAGGTGGCTGCAGCCCACTGCTGGCTTATATTTAAGTGGTGGTCCACTAGGAAACCAATATTCTTTCATAGTTGCCACTGTTAAGCCAGCATTGCCTATTCTATGCCTGTGCATTTGGTTTTTCCTGCCTTACCTTTCTCACCAATGAACTGCACCTTGTTGGACAGGATGTTGGAAAGAATTTTATGATTAAACCTTCATAAAAACATTCATTGTAGAGCTTCTGGCAGTAGGGATAAAAAAAATCAAAGAGTTTCAATATGTGAATTAAAAAAGAAGGAGGAGGTTGAATATTATAACAGTCAGATTAGACTTGGTGCATAAAGAGGTGATTCAAATGCCTCTTTAAAAAAAGAAGTCAGATGTTCATAAAATCTCCCGGTGAATTTTGGATGGAATCTCCAATTGCTGCTAATGGTATGATAATTTATGTCTAAGGCTGCCTTGATCTCTAACTCCTGCCTTTTCCAGAGCATGTTTATTCAAGTAATCGTGTCCAACCATCAGGTCAGGCTATGGTAGATGGGAAAGAAAATGGCATGAAATTTAAAGGTAGCTTTGCTGTCTTGGTTACTTTGAGAACACTTTGCTCTCCCAAGAATTCAGGCAGAAAGAACAGCCAAAGGACTTACAAAAAGAAGATCCTGTTTATCATGGCCCAATGCTGGTTCCCCTTTGAAAGGAACCTGCTTCACAGTTGCCAGATTGGGACACCTGAGAGAAAGTGGTAATTGAAAGCAAATATTTTGTACAGCAGCCTCTCCCAGCTTTCCAGCTGCACAAATGACCTCTTCTCTAGTAGCAGGGCATGCTAGCTGTGGAAGATGGGAGCTCTGTGAGATAATGTGTACTCTAGTCTGAAGGATCCAAGGATGGGGATTAGAGGGAAGGGAAACATTCAGAAACTGCACCATGGATCTCAATAGAAAAGCAGTTCTTTCTGGTATAAAAATGAAGGCTCAGGGGGAAAAAATGGAATTCTAGCTTAGCTTTTTTCTTGCTACAGCAGTAGTCTGGGACAAATACACACTCTTAATCAGAATCATACAAAATAGCACAAAGATTTATTAGCTGGTTAGTAAGGTATAAGCCTAAACTGCCTATTTAAATAATAAAAGATAAATCCTGGGTCTATATTCTGAAATATGTCATTCCGTTCTCCTCCCAATGAATATGCTCCCCTCATTACATGTAATTAATTACATGTAAAAAGCTATTAAACATGATTAGCTGCTAAAGCAGAATGGTTTTACTATCTCTGAAAAGATGGCAAAAGGGAGTTTAAATGAATATTCCCTGAGAAGGAATTCTAGAGCCATTACAAAAACAAATGCCCTGTTTCTCATCGAGTTGTACAATGGTATTTTGAACCTCCATGATTTATCATATTGCTTGACCACTGTGGAGGGGATGTTGTGGGAGGGGGAAATACTTGGGACACAAACTATTTAGACTCCTCTTGAAAATCTTTTCAGACAAATTTTTTTTTTAATGTATATATGGGAAACAGTCATAATACCTCTTTGATGAATTCATCCACTACTCAGTCATGGAAATCTCTCTTTTTTTATTAAAAAAATGTAGTTTTAAGTAGCTCTTTAACATAATTATGCACACTTCCACATTTGTGGTCCCTTTTATAGTGGGAAATCACAGTTAATTTCTTTGCAAGTAATATTTTTCATGTGTTGTGCTGTTTTAATCATTCTTTCAGTGGGGTAGATACCATGATTATATAAAGCTCAGTTTTAGCTTGTCTAACTTGGAAGTGGATCTTCCCTTATTCAGCATTTGTATGGATGCTACAACTTGAAAAATTTGTAACTTGGATTTATGCATGTTTACTGAGGATAATTTTTCATTTTATTTTTCTATTCCTGCTGAAACGTTGGCTTATAATTAATTTTATTACTGCTATTTTGGTATCTGTGCCTAGTAGGTTTTAAAATTGATTATTTGTCTAACTTGTTTTCAGATTAATTTGTTTTAACATTTTCTTATTTCTTTTACCCATTTGTTCGTATTAAACTAGTAAATTATCTACCATTCAATCCTCAGGGATTCTTAAATAAATAAAATGTTGTAAGGCTCAAGGAGAGGGCTTCAGTTATAAGTGGTTTCCTTTTTAATCTTTTGTGCATTTTCATACAAAATGTTGAAGGTACCATTTATATCTTGGAGTCTTTTAGTTCCAGTCAGCAATTTTAGCTTAAACTGCATAGTGATTTAATATTTATCAGCCATCATTATGGCCAGTTTACCTGAAATAACAAAATAGCGGAAGGTCAAGTGATAGGAGACTATTAGCTCAGAAGTCTCTGGCTGGCTATTTTTGAAAATGGAATGCTTATATGAAAGAACTGTCTGGGATTAATCCAGGCATGACCTCTCCCTTCCCCCATTAGTTAATAGTGTACTTTGGGAGGAGCAATATATTCATAAAAGCATCCTCTAGATGTCACTCAAGCACTGAAGACTACAGAAAAAGTAATCCCAAACTATAAATTCACCGATAACCAGTCAGTATTTTGCCAGGTTTTTTTTTTTTTAAAGCCTGTTGTGACATTATAATCTACTGTATATACTATTAAAACTCTTGTGTCTGTTTGATTGTTTGTAATCTTCAATTGGGTGAAATGATGAGTCTTAGGGCAACAATTTTTGAATCAATATACTTCAAGTGGGCTGACAGTATGTGTTCTGTCTTTAGGGTGGTAGACATTGAAGAGACGAGATTAAACAACAACAAGGTTTATTCATTGGAAACAGAAACAGAACAGAACAGAAAATGAAACTGGCTCCGCCCTTTTATACAAGGAGCTCTGGGTAATCTTAACCAATCATTGCACGGGGTTTCTCCCACGCTAAAATAGCAAGCATGCCTGGGTCTCCAGACATCCAGGCTCTGTAGCAACCATGTGGCCGCTAGCTTCGCCTGGTTCCCGCCCTGCACCTGCTGTCTTTAACAAAACTCAGTATACTACACCCCTCCCCCCTGGGTTAGAAGCATAATGCACCTTTTTTGTTTGCTTCAGTAATGCCGCCCCCGTGTGAAGGCTATTCAATCACTCCCACTAACTTTGGCCCCGGCCTGGGACCTCTTAGGACGTGGCATTTGTTCATTAAAGCTTTTGAAAAAACGCAAGGCAATGCCAGCTTGAACAAAAGCAAAGTTGTACTTTTGAGCATGCCTGAATGCTCGGCCAGCAAGAACTCTGAACGCTAGGCTAGCACCGACAGAATCCTCACGTATTCCTTTAGGAACTTGGGAGGCCCTCGGACCCTCTCCGATCTCCGTGGAAGTGCCGCGGTTGCCTGGTCTGCAAGCTTGCCCACCAGGCTCAGCAGACCAGGACTTGGGGACCCGTTTAAAACAGTTGGGATCAGTGCCTGCAAGCTGGCCTGCTGGTCCAGCTCTGCGTGCTGATTTGGGGTGAAATTCCCCGGAAGGGTGGTGTTCCCTGGAGGGGTGGTATTCCCGGAGGGGTGGGTGTTCCCCCAGTCTGCATGAGCAGATGGTTGGGAGCAATATCCCGGATGGGCGAACCCCCCCCTTGGAGAGGCTTGAAAAGCCGATCTCCCGCAACGTCCCATGGGCGTAGTGCCCGAGTCAGGAGCCGCCTCGATGGCAAACCCCTCTTTCGCTAGTTGCGATGAGCCATAGTTCAGTGCTTTGTTGACCGTCCCGATCAACCTTGGGAGCTTCCTCCCCCCCCCCGAGAGCAGAGCCAGGTGTGGAAGAGTGGCTTGGCAACCTCCAGCGAAGCTGGTCAATATGCCGTCGCAGCACACAACCGTCGTCTAAGGCCACTTCGTAGGAAAGGGGGCCGGTGACCCTACAAACCACAGCTACCACCCACAAGTTGCCAGGGCCATAGTTTCGGGCCCAAACCAGATCGCCCAAGTTCAGCCACCTCGGTGCCCGTGGTTGGGACACCTGCGATGCAACCCGGTCCGGATGTAACCTATCCAGCTTAGTGATAAACCAGTGATCCCATCGGAGCTCAGTGGGGCTCTTGCCCATAGCAGTGCATGGAGTGGTGCGGTGGCACAGGAGAAAGTCAGCCAACCGGTGATGCCAGTTGCCGTGCGTGATTTTTTTCAAAGAATCTTTTGTAGTTCGCACCATGCGTTCTGCTTGACCATTTGACGCCGGGTGGAATGGCGCCGACATAGCGTGGTGGATTAAGCTTGCCCGCAGAAAAGACTGGAACTCCGAGGAAGTAAATTGAGTTCCGTTGTCGGAGACAATTACGTCCGGAAGTCCATGAGTGGCAAAAATGCCATGAAGAACCCTGATGGTGATAGTGGAAGTTGCAGCGGACACTGGAACTACTTCCAGCCACTTAGAGTGACTGTCCATGACAATAAGAAAGAGTTGCCCCTGAAAGGGGCCAGCGTAGTCGATATGGATCCTCGACCAAGGATCGTGTGTTGTTTCCCACCTATGGATGGGAGCTTGGGGCATTTCTGGCCTGGACTGTTGGCAAATGTGACACCCTTGGACCTGGGCTTCGATCTCTTTATCGAGCCCTGGCCACCACAGGTGACTGCGTGCAAGCGCCTTCATGCAGACTATCCCCGGATGTCCGTCATGCAGAGAGGCTAGGACTCTAGTCCTCAGTGAGGTCGGGATGACTACCCGACTGCCCCACAGTATACACCCCTTGAAGGTGGATAGCTCCGATTTTTGCCTGAAATTCCATGCCCGGACACATGTCCGGCCATCCCGATAACACCCAGTTCAACATGCGTGTCAACGTGTTGTCGGCAGCTGTCTCAGCAGCTACATCCCCTGCATGGAGAGGGGACTCAGGTAAATCCTGAATGGAGAGGATGTGGTTTGCCGGGGCAGGATCAGGCTCTATGTTCCTTAAGGGCAATCTACTGAGGCCGTCTGCATGGCCCATCTCTTTGCCCGGCTTGTGAATCATGCAAAAATCATACACAGAGAGAAATATTGACCATCTCAACATTCTAGGAGAGATTATGTGGGGTGTCTGCTTGAACGTTGTGAACAACCCCAGAAGTGGCTGGTGGTCTGTGAAGACCATGAAACGGCGACCATACAAGAAGTCATGGAACTTCTTGATGCCCGCTACAATTGCCAATGCTTCTCGATCTATCTGCGCGTAATTATGCTCTGCGGCAGACAGGGTTCTGGAATAATATGCTATAGGGACCTGAGTCCCGTCTGTTTTAAGGTGACTTAAAACAGCTCCGATCCCATAAGGGGAAGCGTCGCATGCTATGCTAACAGGAAGTCGCTCATTAAAATGAGCCAACACCTCATTTGAGGAAAGTAATGCTTTAACTGCAGCAAAACTCTTCTCGTGGACACGTGGACACGCCCATATAGCCTGTTTGTCTAGGAGCCGGTGTAACGGCTCCGCCACGGCTGCCTTGTGGGGAAGGAAGGCAGAAATGATAGAAATTTAGCAGTCCCAAGAACGCTTGAAGTTCTGCTTTTGTTTTGGGACTGGGTGCCTGCTGGATCGCTTCCAGCTTGGACTGAGCAGGGTGTATGTCTTCCGCGTCTATGCGAAACCCCAGAAACTCTGTGGACGTGACCCCAATCTTACACTTGTCTTTCCTGAGTTTCAGGCCTGCTTTGCGAAACCGCAGCAACACGGCCCTGAGTCTTTCAGCTAGATTTTCCACTGATTCCCCTGCAATGAGGACATCATCGAAGTACGGGCATACGTCCGGAAGGTCTGGAAAATACCTGGTGCTACGTTAATGCCAAACTGTAGCCTCTGCACCTTGAAAGCTCCCCGATGGGTCACAATGGTTTGTGCCTCTGCCGTGGCATCATCCACCGGCAGCTGTTGGTAGGCCTGGGCCAAATCAAGTTTTGCAAAAATGCAACCCCCTTGTAGAGATGCCAGAATATGGCTGACTACTGGCACGGGATAGGAGTGTTGCTGCAAAGCTTTATTCAGTGTGCATTTATAGTCAGCACAGATTCTGACTTCTCCGTTGGCCTTAAGTGGCGTCACTATGGGGGTTTCCCATGGACTGCTGTCCACAGGCTCTAAGATGCCCTGCTGCAAAAGTTTATCCAATTCCGCATTAATTTTGTGCTTGAGAGTGAACGGTACCCGACGAAGCTTGATCCTAATCGGTGCGACAGAAGGATCTAACTTCAAGGCAATTGGGGGCCCCTTATATTCCCCCAGTTCAGTAGTGAACACGTCTGCGAATTCTTTGCAGACTTGGTCCAGGCTGGCCGTTTGTAAACTGTTCAGCCCCGTTACCTGAATTCCCAGGACCTCGAACCAATCAAGCCCTATTAGGCTTGTCCTGTTCCCATTGACCACAACGATGTTCAACATTCCCATGAATTTCCAGAATTGCACCCTTGGAGTGGCCTCCCCCTTAACTCTGACCGGGGAATTCTGAAAATCGGTCAATATTAAATTCGATGGCCTAAGTTTCACCCGTTGGCCGCTTCGGCCACAAATCCTGTTAAGAGTGCTCTGGGAAATGATGGACAGGGCGGACCCCGTGTCCAGTTCCATCCTCAATGGAACCCCTTGCAACCTGACTTCGAGTTGCAACTTTTTCTTTAAGGGCCTATGTCCCCCGGTTCTATGGACACTGCGCCTGCTGGCACAGAACCCCACCCTGTTTTGGCTGGGTACCCCGGTACCTTTCTGAGGCAACTCTTTCTTGGAAAGTTCTTTTCCACAACCTAAACAAACAGCAGCGATGTGGCCTTGCTTGCCACATGCTCAGCAATGGGCTGTTCGGAACCGGCAGTCGGCTCGTTTGTGCCGTCCCCCGCAGCCCATGCACCTAGGGAAGGGATCTGCCTTCTCAAGAAGTCTAGGAAGTCCTTTTGCCGGTGGTTGTCGCACCAGGTCAACTTCCTGGTCTGACTCGGCCTCTTCCACTGGTTTGACGTCCTCGTGGTGGACGGTTTGCGATAGCTGAGAGTTCTTTGAGAGCCGCAAGGCCCTTACAGCTCTGCTGGCTGCTTCTTCTGTGGTGACCTCTCGCAATGCGTCTTGGAATGAGATGGTCTCCTTCGCGAAGATCTTCTGCTGAAGATTTCTGCTCCGTAGTCCGCAAACCAAACGGTCCCGTAACCGTTCCTCTAAGTCCTTGAATTCACATGGCCTCGCTGCCTGTTGGAGGGCGGCGATGAATTCTGTGACGGACTCTCCTGGACGCTGGTCCCACTGCTCGAAAGCATGCTGCCATGCAATGACTGACAGCTTCGGCTCGAAGTGTTCCTTGAGCATCTTTTTTAGCTCTCCATATGTCACGGTCTCCAATGGCACTGGGGACACGAGGTTTTCCACGATGTCGAAGACGGCTTGGCCACACACACAGAGCAGCGTGGCGGCCTTCAGCTCGTCTTCTGCGATCCGGTTTACGCGGAATAATTCTCAGCCCGGGCGACGTACGAGCTCCACCAATCCGGGTAAGCAACGTCGAATTCTGTGAGCTGGCCCAGTTTTGCCATTGTAGGGTCTCTCCTCTACCACGTGCTGCCACTCTGTTAGAGGGTTCCCCGGGCAGTTCCTCGCAGCACTCTCCCCCAGCGTTTGCATACTGGCGGGTGAGTGAGCCGAAATAGGAATGCTGTCCCTCAGCGTGGTCTGGCCCTCCTTCACGGTGATTTGGGCCCTTCATTAAGGTGGCAGCAGTATCCCACCTTCGTCGCCAATTGTTTTGTCTTTAGGGTGGTAGACATTGAAGAGATGAGATTAAACAACAACAAGGTTTATTCATTGGAAACAGAAACAGAACAGAAAACGAAACTGGCTCCGCCCTTTTATACAAGGAGCTCTGGATAATCTTAACCAATCATTGCACGGGGTTTCTCCCGCGCTAAAATAGCAAGCATGCCCGGGTCTCCAGACATCCAGGCTCCGTAGCAACCACGTGGCCGCTAGCTTCGCCTGGTTCCCGCCCTGCACCTGCTGTCTTTAACAAAACTCAGTACACTACAGTATGTATCCAAATCCACGGTCTATAACTTCTATGGCATTGAAACTTGGCAAAATTGTGGCTGTTTCAATGCTGCCAAATTGGTACACCACTGTGATGCCTACGTTGACTTTCCCTACCAGGAAAGTCAATGGGGAAGCTGGTAGGAATTCAAAAGTCTCCCACTCCCACTGTGGTGATTCTGTTTGTCTGTTTAAGTAAGATCTCTGAAATGATGATCCAGTTATCAGTGTCAATTAAAGTTAGAAGCTATCTATTAGTTTCAAATCACCTTCATTCTTTAAATGATAACAAATTCTGGGTAAAAATATTTTTAGATCAGTCCTGTTTTTATTTTAAATAATGGGAATGTTAATTTGTTTCAAAGAACTGTGACAATTTCTTACATTTTAGATGTTGAATTATTATAGGCTGTTACTCTAAAACTCTGCAGAAAGATCAACTTTAGATCCCAGTGTTCTCTACTGTGTGCCATGTCAAAAGGAACAATAAAAAAAAGAAAAAGAAGGGAAGCTACTTTATTGGACTGTATCAGTGAAAATGCCCAGCCAGATGGATTATTTTGAATAATTAAACAAAATTTTGGTGAGAACTTTCCAAAACCACTTCTGTATAGTTGCCAAGAAACATGGATGTGGAAACATTTGTGACAGCAACAGGAGTTGAATTTGACCCCAAAAAAGAACTGCTAATCGTGATTAACAAATATCCCAGCAATGGGCTGGTTATTGTTATACCCAGCTCTACAATAGTTGGATAGAAGAACTTATCAATAGTGGTAAGTTTAGCAGTGGATAAATGGTCACAGTAAATACCGAACATTCTCATATGGTATAATTTCTATGTGAATTATTGAAAACAATCCCTCCTGATTCATTCACTCCTTAGATTCCTGAAACTCCATATTCCACCTTGCAACCAGCCACAATTGCAGATGTTGTCAGGTATTTTTAAAACTTGCCCACAAAATGCAGCAAAATAAAAACAAAGGGCAGGTAGAGGCAGGTAATGCCATTTTTAGTGCTATCTCATTGGCCAACTAGATAAAATATTGACTATTCTCAAGGAGCAGGTGAAGACATATTTGTTAGCGTTGGAAACATGCTTCTTACAGTTGGCATCTGTGTGGAAAAGGGCTGTGTTGGAAGTGATAACATGGGTGAAATAATTAGAATGTGACCGATATTGCTTTGAAAAAGACAGGTTACTTATTATCTTCCTTGCAAAACTTGCATTGCCACTTCTTCAGAAGTAGGTTCCAAATTGTAATTTTTAATATGAAAAAATATATATCCTGTTGTCCATGCTTTGCCTATTTTGGGGAAAATTTTTCTCTCAGTATTCATATCCAAAACTAAATATGGCACTCAGCTGAGAAAAAAGCCATATGTCTTTGCTTTATATGGTTTTGGAAATGCAATTCAAAATATAGTTGTTGGAAAACCATTTCCGTTGCAGTACATATAAGATGTGTTAATTTTTTTAATTAGGTTTTGTTAGGATAAATGTATAGTATGTACCAATTACATATTCATGTAAAAAAATTGTTTTTTTAAATGAAAGATATGTCTGGAAAGGCACGCCTCCTCAGAAGAATTTGTATTTTTGTGAATCCCTAAGATAGACTACTAGATTAACTGGTTTAAAAGTTAACTGGCTTTCTTTATTTCAATAAGCAAAATTCATTATCATTTCATGCTTTTATCTTCAGTAGATTTGCATAGAATTTCACTCACCTTAGTTTCATTAGAAAATGTTCTATATTTTATCTAGCTAGCAAAGACAGGAGAGAAGATATAACATTTCACTAAGTATTTCAGATTTAAAATTTTCCCTTCGTGATGGCCAACTATTGAAGATATTAGGATCCTTAAGTACATTTTCATACACGACAGCTTATGCAAGTCAGCATGGACCTTTCCAAGAAATAAACATTATTTAGCAGCAGGGACTGGATTCTGAATCTCTTCTTTAAGGGAACCCTAGACAGTTCAGGGAAGTATATTGTGTAATTACAAGATTCAGGTGAAAGAATTTCATAAATAGTGACAGAAAGGGGAAATAATTACAGATGCTGTCAAAGTTCGATTTTGATTGGCAGTCATGGAAAATCTGTGCTTAGAACAAGGAAATGCAACATTTTACAAAGGAAATATGTTATGAAACCTTGACCTGCTTGCTTGTTTTTCCCATAGGAAAAGTCGTATCTTACTGCAAAGGGAACAAAATCTCTAAAAAAGAAAAAAATGCCAGATTCCTCAGGTTAGATATCTCTTTCTTTCTCTCAAAACTAACATGAGTGGTATTGTTTTTGCAGCTTTGTGCCCTAGACAGGGAGAGTATGATTTGTCATACATGGAAAAAAGGGTTTTTCACCCCAGGGCATTCTGGGATAAAGTTTCTTAACCTTGGCTTTTTGCCCATGGGACTTGTGCCAAGTCTATCCCTCTAGATCAGCTAGTTGCATTTTTCTAGTGCCAGCATTGCATAATCTCATTCCTCCAAGTAGATTAGCCATGTTACTTACCAGTATTAGAAGCACTACATCCCCTTGATTGTCTGTTGCCATAACCTGTTTGCCAAAGTTTGGAGAAGTTGTGTTGCTCACAGCAAACAGAAGTTTTGATTTGAGTTACAATAGGGCTTGTTCAGTAGAACAAAGGATTCAGCTGACAATATATCATTGTTTTATTTTTTTTAAATGGCCAAAAATATCAGACAAACATCTGAAAATCTGTTCTCTGAATGGAGACGAACAAATTAACTGTATATTAACTGTAGAGTCCATTGGAGGGAGGGGACCAATAAATTTAAATAAATAAAATTAAATTAATGAATTAAAGGTTCTGAACCCATATAAAGTTTCCTTTCAGAAGTTTTTTTTATAGTTCCAGAATTTTTAAAATAGGAAGGATGAAAAGAATATCCTTCTGCCTTCTTTTGCTATTGATATATATATATATATATAAATTCTTCCCTGCTTCCCTGTAACATTTGGGCTGCATTTCTATGCTACTTGGAAGTGATGCTTTCACACGTGGAAAATGAATGGAAATTTTTTAACAGACAAGCAATGAATAGCAGTGGTCAGAATCCTTCAACTAGAGGCACCCTTGAGTGAGAAGAATATATTCTTTATAATATATTTAGACTCTTAGTGGTTGAACGCTTCACTTCAGAAGCTGGAAAGTCCCTAACTTTCAAAAGAGAGAAGCAGGTTTCTGCAGTGTGAGTAATTGAATGATGCTACATAAGTATTCTTTTCACTGAAATCATTGATTTTTTTTTCTTAGTTCTAGATGACTCTGATGAGAAGTCAGAATTATATTCTCATATGGAAAAGGTCCATAAACTCAACAAAGAGAATACAGAGAAGGCAAACACTTTTCTTGTTCGGAGAAATTCCCCCAAATCTCTTGATTCTTATGAGTCTAAAGTGTGTGCAGAGAGAAGTAATAGTAACAGTTGGAAAAGTTCTCTTCATGAGACCTCAGGAAAGAGTCCAGTGGAAGTGAATGCAAATGAAGCCAACCAAAGTCAGAATAACCCAGATATAGAAGGTGATGCTCTAGGACTTGTAAAGAAGCATGATGGATCTCAAGAAAGTCCAGAGAATGTGGGAGAAGATGATAAAAGAAAAGATATTCCCAGGGATGAAAAAGCAGAAGTACCAGAAAAAATATCTCAAAGAAAAAAATCAGTAGAAGATCCAGATATCAAGTATGTTTTCAATACCACACTATCTCCCTTTAGATTTATTCATATAGCATCATGCAGTGCTTATTGAACTGTAGAAGCTGGATTTGTAATACACACACACACACACACACACACACACACACACAGAGGCTATCACTTTAGATCATTAGATTAAAGATAATCCACACACAAGGATAAACACTATATAATATTTAATAGGCATTAAAAACAACAACACTATTTCCAACATGGGAAGAGAAGTTAGAGGGGGATGGACATAGTAGCTCTGAAGTATTATCAGATGGACAAAGGCAAAGTTAAATTTTGGTTCAGAATTAAGAGAAATGTATGGAATTTGGGGATAGTTTGACAAAGGAATTAATTCCTTGGTGTAATTATAGATACACCCTCAATAAAAGCTGTGAAGCACAAACAGGTTAGCCATCTGAGTAGAATGTTCTTATTTTGAATTTCCTGCATTAAACAAGACCTGGACTATTAGGCCTCTACAGACACTTTTTTGTAGTGTTGGCCTTCCGGTCTTGGCATTCTATGTTAAAAAGAACGCAATATCCAACTTTTTTCTAATTGGCTTGAGCAGATGTTGAATAATTGTTAGTCTAACAATTGTTGACAATACAAAACTTGTTCAACATGCTGTAGGATATTTGGTCCAATTGTTGGTCTTACATTACTTATAATCCTCTCAAGTCTTGGCTTTTATTGTACAAGGAAAAAAATTTTTTTTTGCAATCTCATTGGAACCAGAAAGACAAAACTTGCATAAGAAAACTTCCTGTTGGATTAGGTTAATTTAGAACTTTTGGACAACAAAGAAAACAGTCTTATGGAAATGTTGACATGTTACTAATGAAATTGATAGAAAGACTTAATGTTCCTGTCCATAATGAAATCCAGTAATAACAATAATTTGATAAGTGTTGAATTCTAGAGAAGGGAAGAACTACATACCATATTATAAGGTTTTGGAGGGAAATGGAATGGTTCTGTTCAACCAAAACCATCTTCCTTGAAAATATTCTCTAAGTTAGATGGAATCCATAATACATTGTGCACACATATAATGAGGAGCCCAATATATTGTGGAAGCTTGTGAGGTAATGGTAAGAACTTTGCTGCCTAAAACCTTAGGCAGCAAAGTTCTTACCATTACCTCACAAGCTTCCACAATATATTGGGCTCCTCATTATATGTGTGCACAATGTATTATGAGAAAAATCTCCTCCCGGCTAAATTGGGAACCCCCAATTTAGCCGGGAGGAGATTTTTCTCATATTCTCACAAGACTTATTCCTGTTCTAACATTCTGCCATTTATATTACCAGTGAAAACGTATACAGTTAGTCCTCAGGTTATAACAGCAATTGAGATTGGGATTGCCATCTCTAAGTGATGTACGGTGTGATGATATATGATCACAACACTTAGCAACCACAATCCTGGCAGTCCTGGTTGCCATTGGACGTGTGGGTCATTAAGCAGGAAACAGAGAACCTCAGATAAAGAGCCCCGAAGGGGAGTTGGGGAGGCCAGGGGAACGTCTTGGAACATCTTGGGAGGCCCAGTGTAGGTCACATAAGAGCGTACAAAGTCTGGGGGATAGGAATATAAATTTATATGCCGCCCAGAGTTGCTTCAACAGTGATATCAGCAGCATATAAATTTAATAAATAAATAAATAAAATGCAGGACGGCCAGGGGATGAATAGTGCCGGGTCATCAGAGTGCAGGAGGGCTAGAGGAGGGGAAATTATCAGAGTGAGTTCTGACCTTCCCTGCCAGCTTCCCTGCCATTTTCTTGTGGGAAACCATCGCAAATGGGAATCACGTGATGTAAGATGCTGCAAGTGTTGTAAGTGCAAGCCAGTTGCCAAGCCTGCAAGGGCTAGTGATAAGTACCACTTGTTCCATGCTCTCATAACTCCAAGCAGTCGCTGAACAAGTGGTTGTTAGCTGAAGACCACCTGTATACAATTTCCCACATAAATGAGGCTTTCTGCTCGGTCATTCATGTCCTGGTTACCTCCTGTATAGATTGCTGTAATGTGCTCTAAACGGAACTGCCCTTGAAGAACATTTGAAAGCTTCCGTAGTGGCAAATGCAGCAGCATGGGTAATTATGTGCACGGATAATTCTGCGCATGTTATACCTCTGATCTGCAAACTGCTACCACTTTGCTTCCAGGTTCAGCTCAAGGTGTTGGATAACCTATAAATTCCCACAGGATATGAGGCCAGGCTATTTGAGGGACTGACTCCCCCCAATTACATTTACTTGTCCCATCAAGACCAACAGAAGAGGCATGATATGGGTTCCATCTACAAGGAAATGCCATCTGACGGGAGCCAAGAGGGGAGCCTTTATCTCTTCACTGCACCCACCATATGCAACATCTTTTCCCCCAGAGGTCAGACTGGCTGCAACCTTGCTGGCCTTCCAAAAAAGGCCTGAAGACATGGCTTTGCCCATCTGGCCTAGGGATCAGATACTGTAATGGTGGCGCAAACCTCATAAAACTCTTATTGTTAACCTAAATTGACTACTTTCTCCTCTTGATTGTACTGTATAGATTGCAGGATTATTTTTTTAGTTTTTTTGTGTTTTAATCTTGTAAGCCACTCAGAATCAAATATGTGAAATGGGCAGCTCCATAAATTGAATAAAATAATAAAATAAAATAAAATAATACATGTATTCATTGATCAACCATGAATTCTAAAAACAAATGCTTCTGGTAATGTGGGTTGTTTATATTTCTCTACAATGTTCCAAAGATGACACTGGAATAATTTACAATTTCTCATCTAGGCATAAAGAAAATGAAAAAGCATTATTTCTTCTGAAAGATGAGCTAACCCTCAGCAGCAAGCGTCGTGTGAATGAGGGAGGTTTTCCCAAAGATATCAACAAAAAGAGCAGAGTGGATGTAGCAAAGGCCAGTGGTGGACTTAAACCAAAAGAAGCAGCTAAGCCAAAAACAACAGAACTTGCCTTACCTGGAAAAACAATCCCATCTAAATCAACAGCTGCCAACAAGAACAAAGCAAAGCAAGAAGCTTCAAAGGGGGATAATTTTATAATCGGTACAACTCAGCTTTAAAAATATACAAAATATATACTAATTGCAAGCAAAATGAATGCATTTGTATTTCATTTTCTACATTGTTCTGTTAACAGAAGAATAACAGCTGGATTGCTAGCTATACCAGTTGAAAATCCCATCTGAAGATTTGAAAGCAAACAAATTTTCGTGCTACCTGTTCTTTAAATGACTATCCTTGTCATTAGCTTTTTTATTGGTTTATTTGATTGCCAGTTTCTAAGGTTTGGGCTTTGCGAGACCTACAGAAATAGAAGCAAGTTATTTTAATATTAAATTAATTTTTACTTAAAGGTGCCACCAAGTTGTTTCAGCTCCTATTGATAGACTTTCTCCGTGACAATTTAGACCTAACCTATTCTTGCATGTTTCCCAAAGGTGTACTTTTCGCTACCGAAATTGAATCTATCCTCCTTATTGTTTGTCCTCTTCTCTTTCCTTCCATCTTTCCCAGCATTTGCAGCCTTTTGCAGAGAGCTGGGCCTTCACATAATGAATCTGAACTAGGATAATTTGAACCTGGTCATTTGTGCCTCGAGTGAGAACTCTGGATTGATTTGCTGGATGATCCATTGATTTCTGCTCTTGGCTGTCCGCAGTATTCTCAGGAGTTTTCTTCAACACCAAAAGTTCAAAAATATCAATATTTTTCCAAACCTGCTTCTTTAAAACCCAACTTTCATTTCCATTAGGTTTCTCAGTTGTCATGGTTGTAGGTATAGGGACTCATGGCATTTTAGTATCTTTTCCAAGACTTTCATGGCTCCTCTATCAAGTGCTCTCTGAAACTCTTTATTAAGTTTCTTCCTGAGATTTTTTGTCTTCCTTGACTTTGCTTCTCTTTCCTTGGCAATTTCCACAGATTGTTCCGAATTCTCCCAGTTTGCTTTCTTCTCTTCCTTTTTTTGCAGTCTCTTTTCACATTCATTGTGAACAATTTCTTCAAGTTCATTCGTAATTCCTCTGGTTCTTTAATCATTGAGGCTCAGTATTTCAGTGTGATTTCTGATATTCTTCTTGAAAACGGTGGGTATATGTACAAGATCCTACCGTGGAAACGTACTGGCTTCTTTGTCTGTTTTAGCTTGAAACTGGGTGACTTTGGGCCAGTCAGTCTCTCTCAGCCCAAACCACCTCACAATATTATTGTTGTGGGGGAAATAGGAAGAGCAGTATTAAGTAGGTTTACTACCTTACTTATAAAGTAATAAAGGGCAAGATAAAAATCTATTAGATAAATAAACAAACTAGCACATGAGCAGTTCATGATTTGTTCCACAGTCAGTGCCTGGCTATGTTTATGATGCTATAATTCAGCTCCTCTGCCTCCCTTTAGCAATCATATTGTCAATTTGATTTCTATATACTTCATCTGGTGATATCCATTTAGAGAGGCATCATTTTTATTGTTTGAACACAGTGTTAGCTATGAAGATTTCATTGGAGTGGCAGAAACTGACACATCGCTTTCCTGTTTCATTTTGGTTTCCTAAGCCATACCATCCAACTACATTTTCCCTTTTAATATTCCGTCGCCAGTCACAAGGAGTGCTTGATTTCAAACTGAAGTTGATAATAAAACTCATCAAGCTCCTATTTTTCTACCTTGGAGGTTAGAGCATAAATTTAAAAGACTGTCATATTAAGGGATTGCCCATGAAGTCTAGTTGATGTTATCCTTTGTTACCTTGTAACAATTCTTACTATGCTCTTCCTAACTATAAAAGCAAAGCTGTTTCATCTTGTTTTTCATGTCCATAAGAATAAAAGGTATGATTTTTCTGACTGAAAGTATCCAGTCCATTTTGACTTCCTGGTGCCTAAGATGTCAATTTATAGTTGTTTCACTTCTTCGTTCCCATGTCCGTGCTTCTTGGATACAATTAAGGTTGACTTTATTAAGCTGAATAGGTAGCTCTCTGTAGTCTACAACAACATTAAAAGCCTGTATTTCTATGTCACCACCATTATGTTTTTCAAATTTTCAAACTGTTCCAAAGTTCTTTTAGGACCTACCAAATCAGAATCAACCCATGATAGAATTTGTAGAATCCTGTTCCAAGCCAGATCTTGAGATTTCCAGAAAAACAATGTATACAAAAACCTTTTGCACAGTCAAAGCAAAAGCTGCCATCCTGCAACAGTGCACAGGACTAAGAACCCAAACAAGGGAAAATAGTGGTTTGAAGTTGCTCATTACATTTAACACCTGAACAAAAACGGAAAAAGCACACAAATAATTTTGAGACAGCAGGACAGAATCCGAGAGACTGTGAGTTCTAATCCCACTTTAGGCAGAAACCCAACTTAGGCAGAAACCTTGGGCTAGTCACTCTCTCTCAGCTCTAGAAAGCAGGCAATAGCAAACTACTTCTGAAATCTTATTAAGAAAACTGCAGGGACATGTCCAGGCAGTTGCCAGCAGACAAAATCTAACTCAAAGGCATGCATACCCACATAACCATTTGTGTCTCTCATTTAATTAGTTCACATTGGATGTGGCATTTTGTGTTTATCATTTACAGGTAACATACCATCAACGCCTGCTCCTTTTGATCACAGGATCATCAAAGCAAAAAGAGCTGGGATTGGTAGCTTCTATCACATCTTCAAGAACGAAGTTTTGGGAGGGTAAGTTGAGCTAAAATTATAGTTCATTCAGTGCAGAATCTCTTAAAAGAATCAGACCAACCCCTGGATACTGTCCTAGATTACTACAGTACAGATCAAGTAGTAGTTTTATTTGGATGAAGCAATAAGCTAACCATCCTAGTCCAGAATAGCAATGGCTTACGTATTTTAAATGGAAGACTGAACAGAAAGTTGATGGTTTCTGGAGCTGAGTTATTTTGATGTCTTCCAGTTCAAGAAGTCCTTGCTATTACCAATCAAACAAATTGATTCCCAGTACAAATAAATAGTCTATCATAATCTGTCCTAAAAATGAATGAGTGTCCTAAATTCTACTTCAAAGCATGACACTTTCATGAGAAGGAATGCTGAGAACATCAAAAAGTCTGCTGGTCTTAAAGCTCTATTTTGTCCAACGCCCTGTTTACTGCAGGGACCAGCCAAAAGCCTGGACATTGTCATTTTTCTTGTTTCTCTTCTGGAAATAGGACCAATCATGTTGATCTCCTAAATCAGGGGTCTTCAAACATGGCCCTTTTATGACTTGTGGACTTCAACTCCCAGAATTCCTCAGCTAGGCACGCTGGCTGAGGAATTCTGGGAGCTGAAGTCCACAAGTCATAAAAGGGCCAAGTTTGAAGACCCCTGTCCTAAATCTTTTATTGTAATCTTTTAACAAGTATATAAGATCAGCCTTGTAGGGTCAGGGCAAGTGATTCTCCTAATCCTAGGACTGTCCTAACTTCAAAAGAAATGAAATGAAAAGTCACCTGAGGCCTGAATTCAATTATGCTTTTTTCTTTTTCTTTCTCTAGTGGGCGGTTTGGCCAAGTGCATAAATGTGAAGAAAAAGAGACAGGTCTCAAATTAGCAGCCAAAACTATAAAAGCCAGGAGTGTAAAGGAAAAGGTAAGTGGGCTTTGAATAACATCTTATAGCAGGGGTCTTCAAACTTGGCCCTTTTATGACTCATGGACTTCAACTCACAGAATTCCTCAGCCAGGCACCCTGGCTGAAGAATTGTGGAGTTGAAGTCCACAAGTCATAAAAGAGCCAAGTTTGAAGACCCCTGCCTTTTAGCAAAGTGTGGGCTTTGTTATCTACTGTCTTGGCTTCACCTGGACAAACGTTTGCAGATGAACTCATATGCTTTTTGTGTGATATAAAGATCTTAGCTATTTGTACGAAGAGCAGCCTTTGAAATCTCCACTTCAATCTCTCCCCCCCCCAACATCAATTTAGGTAATCTATAAAGCAGAGGCCACAAATCAAGGGTGCGTGTTGTAATTTCTTTCACATTATTATTTTAGTAAGAAAATCTTATTCTATTTTCTCAGCTCTTGCAAAGGTTCATTGCAGAGTGCCTCAACACTCTGTTTTGGAATTGAAAGTAAAACATATCGTGTACTTGGGTGGGAAACCACATAGGAATACCATGCTATAAACTAGATTTAAGTAGTAAAAAACAAAAACTTAGCAGCAATGGCAAGCCAGATCTACACTGTTGTCAAGGGGAAAAAACAAATGTCCCCATGAGATTTCTAGGAGTTAATTCAAGTTGAAAGAGACTATCAGAACTTAGGTCAGCCCAAATTGTAATTCTCCATTATTCTGGAAACTTAATACTATTTTTAGGAACTAGGGAATAATAGAAGCCCCAAAGATTGATTCTTCTCCTAGATATGTCATCGCATTTTAGACAAAAAAGAAATTCCATATGCTCTGAAGATCAGCCTGCTGCAGAACACAGAATCTCTCTCTCCCTCTCCCTCATCATCATCATCTCTTTAAGCAAGCAAGACCCAGGATTTAACTCTTATACCTTTCTCTCCTACTCTTTCATGTAAAGACCTTAAGATATTTTTTTCTCATCCTTCCACACCTCAACTGCTTTCTCTGACCTTGTTCTGGAACAGCATCAGTGTTCAGCTTGCCAGTTTAACCATTATAGAGAGTTCACTTGATCAACAATATAAAGCAGGTTTCTTTCTGTTTTGTTTTTTTTAGAAAAATGCCTTAGTAGTTCAAAGTACTTCTAGCTCAGCAGACAAAGCAGAGGCAATGCCTATCTGAATAGAGACCTAAAGAATAATAGTCATGGCTTCTTCTGAAATGCAGTTGCTCTTGAATTCTTAGACTTGGGCAAAGTATAAATTTTGTTGCCATCCGAATATTGGCGGTGCATATTTCTACCAGCTGAGGTTCAGCATTTTGGGATGTCATTGCATTGGAAAAGGGAGCTTTAAGGGTTTAACTAATATGTGGAGACAGGAAAATCAACAATCCTAAAGATGGCATTAAGATTTTTGCAACATTCTCCTCAAATGTAACAATATTCTTTTTTTTTCTTTGCAGGATGAAGTGAAAAATGAGATTAATATAATGAATCAATTGACCCACATGAACATCATTCAGCTGTATGATGCTTTTGAATCAAAAAATGATCTCGTCCTTATTATGGAATAGTATGTATCAATTAGATGTTTGTTCTGCTTCTCTTTCTTAACCGTGTCTGCAGCCCAAGCATTTAATGAGATTCTCCTCATTCTCCATTCAGTCAACAGTGTGCTAAACCCAGCAACTGTAGTTATCTTTTATGGGAGTACAGAGAATGTACACAACATCTATAGTTTACACAGCTATTCAGTTCCAACCTAAGGTATATCTTCCACTTTCCTCTGATATACTTAACCTGGAACAGGTTTATAGAGATTACATAGTGACAGAACAGAAGGTAAGTTTTGGAAAGAAAAAAAAATATTCTACATTCACACTTAGGCAATTTCTTTATTAGAATTAATATTATCCATACCTACTACTTCTGAGTCGCAGTGGTGCAGTGATTACAATGCAGAATTGCAGGCTACTTCTGCTGATTGCTGGCTGCCAGCAGTTCGGCAGTTTGAGTCTCACCAGCTCAAGGTTGACTCAGCCTTCTATCCTTCTGAGGTCGGTAAAATGAGGACCCAGACTGCTGTGGGCAATATGCTGACTCTGTAAACTGCTCACAGAGGGCTGTAAAGCAGTGTGAAGTGGTATATAAGTTTAAGTGCTATTGCTATTGCTATATTGTGCAGGTATGTACAGATTCAAAATTGGAAACCATGTAGAGGTTGGATCAACTTCTGTTTGAATATGGATGTTTTGAAACACTACAATTTGATCGGTGTATTTGACATACAACCTGACAAAGGGAGGGTGACGTTGGAAGTATGAACTAGATGGGCAACATTTTCAGTGAAATGTGCTTAAGATATATCAGGGATTCAACTTTTGCATGTAAAGCAAGTGCTTTACTACTGAAGTATATCATTAATGCATTAGAGGGTCATACTATTTTTAAACCCTCTCTCTCTCTCTCTGCCTGAAGAATACTAAGGTAGACCTCACCATTTGGAGAATAAATGCCATACTTAGATTTCTGCACATCTATGATCTCCAGTAATTGTTTACTCACTGAAAACTGTACATCTAGCTTATCGCAAATCTCTTGACATTCACTCCTTGAAATACTCCACTTTCAATAAAAATAAAGTTGTTGACAGTTTGTTTTGGAATTACGATCAAAAAGTATATTCTACATCAGGTAATAGCCAAATCCTAAAAGATTCATTGCAGTTTGTTTGTTGTCTGCATGTACATAGTCACATGGGAAACAAACATTTCTGACCAGCCTTTCCAATTCCAGTGTTTTCTTATAATCCTAGATAGTATGGGCACGTGGAGCATGCCAGGTTGGAGAATATTGTTCTTGAATGTGAAATTTTCAGCACACTGAATTACGAATTAAGTCTATCTGTCTCTCTTTTCAGTGTGGAAGGAGGAGAACTGTTTGATCGGATTCTTGATGAGAACTCCAACTTGACAGAGATGGAAGCCATCTTATTCATAAAACAAATCTGTGAAGGGATTCAATACATGCATCAAATGTATATTCTCCATTTGGACTTGAAGGTTCTGTGCATTTGTTGTACTTCCTATGCAAAAAAAAATGTATATACTAGACTGAACATCTTAGAATTCAGTATTATGATAGCAGTTGATGACCCTTTTTGATTTGGAGCACAGAGTATCATGAATAGACTCAAATTTCAGATAATAAAAGCATATTAGGAGTGGGGATAGAATTTTAGAACCCAGATTGTCCTTTATCCTTAGAACTTGTAGGCAATGGTTAGAACATCTACTCAGGTTGAGGACTATTGTTTTAGCAGTAATCCACCACATTTCAGTGAATTAGAAGAAGGTCCAAGGGCCACAAGAAAGCAATTAAAACGATCCATCCTGCTATAAGATCAGTTGCACTGGGGAGCAACTTTTCTGTCTCCTGTTTGCTGTGATTGCAGTACACTGTCTTCCAGCATGCCATAGTGTTGAAAAGCAAAGTGAAGTTCAAATGCTAGGCAACTTGAATCTTCTCTCTGTTCTGCAGTATTCCTTCCTTTTCTTGATGTGGTAGCTCTCAGGACAGCTGAAAAGGATAGTTGCTAATACTAAGGAAATAACTATTCCTATAGCCTAAATTCTTAAGGCAAGAGATTAAGTGGATGGATAGATGAATGATAGGACAGAATATTTTATTTGGCCATGTGATTAGATCCACAAGGAATCTGTTTCCAGTGCAGAAGCTCTCAGTGTACATGCAAAGCAACAGAGTAATAATAATCATCATAATGATACCAGCAAGAGGGGTAGTAATGAAGATGAGAAGGATAATCATAATACGACAGCCATGCAACATGGGTATTATACTTAGATGTAAGACAGTACTGTGAGAATTAGGTGTTCAGTAGAGTGATGGCACTGAGGGAATAAACTATCCTGTGTCGAGTTGTTTTGGCACGCAATGCCCTACAGCGGCATCCTGAAGGGAGGAGTTGAAAGAGTTTATGTCCAGGATGTGAGGGGATCTGTAGATATTTTTTCAGCCCTCCTTCTGACCCACACTATATGCAGATTTTCTATGGAAGTCAGGCTGGTTGCAACTGTTTTTTTCCGCAGTCCTAACTATTTGTTGGTATCTGTACTCATCCTGTTTGGTTGCTGTACCAAGCCAGACAGTTATAGAAATACAAATGACAGACTCAATAATTTCTCTGTAGAACTGTATCAACATTTCCTGGGGCAGTCTGAACTTGAACTTCCTGAGTTGATTCTTTGTTGTGCCTTTTTAATGATGTTCTAATGACATTTCAAATCTTTTGGGAGATTATAGAACCCAAAAACTTGAAGAACTCTGCTGCTGCTGATAGCATCAGGCAAAAGTTCTATCAGCTTTCTATAAATAATGGGAATTTAAGAGGCATACATTTGATGGTGAGGCCGTAGCAGATGTCAAACCATATTCTCCATTGAATCAAGAACTGTCCCTGAAGTTATCTTCCTCTAGGAAAAAAAGCTATTGGGCCTTGTTGCATTCTATATGTTTATTTATTTAGGCATCCAGTGCCTTGGTTGTCTCTAAATCAGAGCCATGTATTTGGCTATTTAGCTTGCTGAATGTGATCCCAAATAATTGAATAACTTGGTGAGAGTGAATGCATATTATGTAACTTGAACGTCACTCTACTTTCAGTTCTATAACACTAAAACCATTAGGAAAAACTCAGTTGCCTGTGGCCAAAAGAAAATCTAATTTTTGTTCATGCCAAACCTCTCTGCAAAAACTACCAAGTCTGGATTTAAAGAGGGACAATATCAATTTTTCCTTTTTGTTGATTCTTATTTCATTGGATAAAGTAGTTTTTAATTACCAAATTGCTTAATTGAATACCAATTTGCTACATTATCTAGTTACGTATTTTTATCAGATGTTGGAATATTTAGTTCTATGAGTGTAACTGAGTGAAAATCTGGTTAAATCTGTATTTTATCTGGCTTGAGCATTCAGCCCAGAATTTACTTTGGAGTATTTCTATGATATAGATGTTCATGACTTATTTTTCTGTAAATATTTGTAAATTTGTGGGGGGGGAACTGCAAGGGGAGTTATTGTTTGAAGGCTGGCATTACAAAGGAAACTGTTGTCTAGCTAAACTTGTAAGTAACATTTGAAAGTTTGAGTCCAACATTAATTTATGAAGCGGAACCAATGAAACCAGTATTTGAATAATTTAGCTCTTTATCTACAATAGTTCTTTAGCACCAATAATAGCTAATATTAGTTAATAATTAATTTCTGCGCAGTTCACAAGTTTACCTGGTGTTAATCCATCAGATATTGGTTTGTTGAAGAATAAACTAAGAAGTTCAACTGCACAGAAAAGTATTAAAGCAATGTTTTCTGAAATACCCCAATATCAGCACACAATGGGCTGCAAATTACAGTCCCTGACTTCCTGAAACCAGCCAAAGTGCTTTCATTTCCTTTCTGAAAGCTCACTAATGAATTCTTTATCTCAAATTTCTGTATTCTGTCAAACAGAAATTCCACCACAAGGGAATTGCTGCCCTGGTGGAGTGTTCCCAGCCTCAAATACCACATGATTATAGTTTGATTTATCCACAAAGCCTAACCTGCTATAAAACACCAGCATCCAGATGCGTATTTTTATGCTCTGGTGTATTTTTAACACACTGATCCTAGAGCATTTCACTCACCATTTCTCATAAATGTGCACTTTTATTTCTTCTGACAGCCTGAGAATATCTTGTGTGTGAATCGAGAGGCATTTCAAATAAAGATTATTGACTTTGGGCTGGCAAGAAGGTATGTTGTTTTAATCAAATAGTCAGCAGCTCTTATTTTCTCACATTGAAATCTATTTCAGCTGGATGTCATGTTTTGGGGATAAACAAGGTTAAATAAGAAGGGAAGTGTCTTTAGTCTAATAGAAGAGGGCTGACCTTGGATAACATTGCTCTAGTTTAGATACTGCAGGACGAGGGACCTGAAATCTTCACAGAAAAGTTCTGTATGTTTCTTCTGTCATTTTTTTAAACAACAAAGAATTAGCCAGTGAATTTTGTTCTTATTGGAGGGGGAAGGAGGCTGGTACAATAAACAGTGACATGTTCTAATGAGGCCAAAATCATGGGTAAAAGTCATCAAAGTGAGCCTTTCATTCTGAAAGCCTTCAGCACTTTCAAATGGCACTTATTTAACATCATAAGTTAAATCATAAGCCCTTCTCAAGAGGCCATCCTTAGACCCAACAGTATTGGAGAACTTTTGTCCAGTCTCCAACCTTCTCTTTGAGGGAAGGTTGTTGAGAACATGTTTCGCTCGCAGTTACAAAGAATTCTGGATGAAGCGAATTTTCTAGACCTTTTCAATCTGGGTTCAGAACAGGGCACAGTACTGAAACAACATTGGTTTATGACTTATGGGAGGATTATTATGACCCTCCTGGACTTCTCAGCAGCCTTTGGTATTATCAACCAAGGTATCCTTCCCTCCAACTTCTCCCATCAATAAAAACATCTGCTAAATAACCTGATCAAATTCTCCCTCTTAGATACTTGAAATCCTAAAGAAATCTTCCCCACCTTAATACCCCCTGATGGTGACTACTAGGAAAATTAGAATTCCTAGCTAGGAAAATTGTTGAAGTATTATCATGTGCTATAAAAGTCATATTTGCTGCTACTGTTTCCCATGGATTTTTTTCTGTTTTGTTTCTTAGATACAAACCAAGGGAAAAACTTAAGGTCAACTTTGGCACTCCAGAATTTCTTGCTCCTGAAGTTGTGAACTATGATTTTGTTTCTTTTCCTACCGATATGTGGAGCATTGGTGTCATTGCCTACATGTTGTAAGTTGAACTAAATTCTAGATATTAGGATTGTGAGTGCTTCCAGATGAAATTTGTATTGTGCAGTCACATAATTTTATTGGGACATGGAATTTTATTGGATGAGGACAGATAATGATAATGGCAATTTTCTTTATTTATTTTTAAAATTTATTGGCCGCCCATCTTAACACACTGTAACTCTAGGCAGCTTACAATATTAAAAGATAAAACTGTGTAAAATCAAATGATATAAGTACAATACTATAAAAAAAATTAAGTTAGTTAAAATGATGGGGACGGAGGGAGTATGATGAGAAGAGAAGTGGGTGGGATCTGTTGTTAATCAATCACCCCCAATGTGAAACCCCTCCATTGGAGCCCCAAGCCAACTGGAAGAGCCAGGACTTTAAGTCCTTATGGAAAGGATTGGAGATGACCTTACTCCAGCAGGGAGGGTAAGATGTTCTGAGAACACCTTCCATTATTTCCCATACTAGAGAATCTGTTATGTAGAAAAGATTGATGGCATAATACTTTGTGATTGATGAGAAAAACACATCTTCTTTCCCCTGTCCTTAACACTTTCTACAGAGGGATGATTGAGAGCATCCTGTCATATTGCATTACAGTCTGGTTTGGAAGCATCACCGCTTCAGATAGGAAGGCGGTGCAGAGAGTGGTGAGGATGGTTGAAAAGATTATTGACAGTTCCTTCCCTTCCATTCAGGACGTAGCATATAAGCGTTGCTTGAGCAGGGTCTGTAAGATTGTCTGGGACACTACACATCCTCTTCATGACCTGTTTTCCTTGTTACCTTCTGGGAGGAGGCTTCCTTTGTATCCAAAGCAGAACATCCAGATTCAGTCAAAGCTTTGTTCCATACAGTATTAACCTTGTGAACTCTAAAGCTTCCTCCTTCCATTATGTATTCAAGTTGGATAGTGATTAATATTTACATGTTACTTATATGTAAGGGTGCAGGTCTAGACATATAGTATGTTTAAATGTGTGTTATGTATGTTTACACATTGAGAGCAAGCAACTAAATTTCATTTTTAATGTGTGCCATTGTGCCCACAGTAAAAAATGACAATAAAGGTTATCTATCTAATCTATCTATCTAATTCTCATCTGGAATATCCTTAGGTTTCTTTTTGTGTCAAGTTCATGAAGTTCCAAAAATCATGGTGAACTTCTTGGACTAACTCAAATATCACAAAACAGTATACAAAGATTTTAGCTTATGAAGCTTGATTGTAAAGAGCAGAAGAGAGAGAAAAAATGGCAATGTTGAAGCCAGAAATCCTAAAATCACAGCCTTTAGCGCTGTGCTGATGACATTACTGTGACAGCTGAAAATGCAAAAGAACTGCAGCCTGTAGTAATGAAAGGCAAGGAGCATGGTGAAAAACATGCGACTAAGATTAAATAGAAAGAAGAACAAACTAATGACAGCAGAGACCGCAGAGGGTTAGAATTGAAATGAAGATACGGTGATCGTTTATGACTTTTTAGCATCTATTACCAACCGTAAAATAAATCAACAATCAAGAAATACACTGCAAACTAGCATTTGATGGAATAGGAATGAAGACATTGGAAAACATGTTCAGATGCCATGATATGTCTATATTTACAAACATCATAATCACGCAAGCTATCACATTCCCTGTGACACTTTATAACACGGGTGTCAAACTCGCCGTGTCACGTGATGTGTCGTGACGTATCGTGACTTTTTTCGCATTGCCGGAGCTGAGGTGGGTGCGGCCTCCGCATGATGCAACCCGGCCCGCAGGCCAGCAGTTTGACACCCCTGCTTTATAAGAAGTGTGCTGGACCAGCCAGTAGCTGAGAACTGTATGTCAGAATGTTTGGCATTTAAAGGGTTAAGTGCTGTCTCCTTAAGAGATGGGTTATGGGTAATGTAGTTTTAGCTGTTCAGTGAATCCTATATTTATTAAGTCAGTGGAAGGGGCCATTAAGTTCATCACAGGATATCCTGGCTACGTGCCAGCTTAAAAAAGAAAGCTTTGTCTAACCGACCATGCTGCATGCATGGATATCGCCTGTAACCACGCTAACCTGATATGAAGGAATTACTGTTTTTACCTACGTAAAATGGACAAATGTACATATCCGGACGTATCTTCAGAAAGTAAGTTCTGCTAAGAATTCCTGGAATAAATATTTGTTTTATAACCATTTTCGTTGAGTGACTCTGTCTGGACTTGAATTACAAAGCATCTTAGTTCAGGTTCCGGAACAAGAAGCAAAAAGTTAGAAGTAGAACCAGTATAGAATTATGCTTTTGAATGTTGGAGAAGATTCCTGAAACCCTGTCACATAGGGAAAGCATGTTGCAGACCCCATCAGCTAAATTATTCTGACTGACAGGGTCAGGCGCCCTGCTGTCGCCCTCTGCTTGTGGAATATTCACACACACACACATGCATGCATACATACACACAGAAGTGAGGCAGGCCTCCCCCTTTCCTGGCCATCTGCAAAGGAGTTAAAACATGGCTCTGAAGCCTCACGTGGGGAACCCAGAAAGGCACTGCAGCTGTGGGGCTGGTTGGCACTCTAAAAACACTCCCTTCACCTTTTATCTACTTTTCTTAAACACAGTTCAATCAACCTTGCTTCCTTTTAGATTCTATTCCTTTAAAAAAAATAATTCTTATATGCTGTTTTATATTTTAACGTTTTTATTGTATACCGTCCAGGGTCCCTCTCTGAGGGAGATGGGCAGTTCAAAAATGTTATGCTTAATGACCATGGGTGGTTTTTTTTCTTCCTATAGGATTACTGGATTATCTCCTTTTCTGGGTGATGATGATAATGAGACTTTGAATAACATCCTGGCTTGTAGGTGGGACTTTGAAGATGAAGAATTTGAAAATGTGTCTGAAGAAGCCAAAGATTTCATCTCTAAGCTTCTTATCAAAGAAAAATGGTAATTACACACCTATAATGTTTTGCTTTTAATACGTTGTCTGCTCAGTTCCATTGCTACACACTGATACACAAAAATAATAATCATGTTTGACAGAATTACATTACTACTAAAATGTATAAGAAATAAAACAAATTCATGATATGCCAAAAATGAAAACTGCATTTTATTAATAGGTTAGTATAAGGCGCATATTAATAGTTAGATACTAGTTACATAGTATTACTCAATTATTATTATTATTATTAATAATCCTGAAGGCTTGGTGGATAACCATGTTAGTCATGATGGTGATTGAATTGGCCCAATAGTAACACCATAAAAGCTGCAAAGTTCTAGGGAAAAGAAATCGCACAAATCACTCATTAGGGATGTACAGGTAGTCCTTAACTTACAACCAGTTGCTTAGTGTCCATTTGAAGTTATAATGGCACTGAAAAAAGTGACTTGCAACTGATCCTTAGACTTGCAACTATCGCGGCATTCCCAGAGTCATGGATCAAAACTTGCCATGTATTTACAATGGTTACAGCATCCTGGGGTCATGTGATTGCGAGTTGCGATCTTCCCAGCTGACTTCTGACAAGCAAAGTCAATGGGGGAACCCGGATTCGTTTAATGACTCTGTGATTCACTTAGCAAAAAAGGTTGTGAAATTAGGCATGTCTCATTTAACAATTGTCTTACTTAGCAATGGAAATTCTGGACCCAAATGGGATTGTATAGGAACCAGATGATGGATGACAATTTGTATGGATGAAAATTAGCCTAAATCAGGGGTCTTCAAACTTGGCCCTTTTATGACTTGTGGACTTCAACTCCCAGAATTCCTCAGCCAGGGTGCCTGGCTGAGGAATTCTGAGAGTTGAAGTCCACAAGTCATAAAAGGGCCAAGTTTGAAGACCCCTGGCCTAGATGGACACTTTAAATTGCATACATATCTTGAAATGAAGACTTGTATGTTTAGTTTTCATTCAGAATGAAATTGGCCAGCTTACTAATGAAGAACTTGAATAATGAACCTATACTTTTGCCATAAGTGATAAGCTTAAGAACACCATTTCTGAAAGTATGTTTTGCTTTTTTTTCCAAATTCAAATCTCAAGCTAAAGCTGTCTGTTGCTGCATCAGACCCTCATCCTAAAACACAAACATATAAGCAAATATCAGACTTAAATATTTCTGATATTAAAAGTTCCTGTATACATATCACCCAATAACCTTGTTCTTTCCTGTTTAGCTGGAGAATTAGTGCAGGTGCAGCTTTAAAACATCCTTGGTTGTCCAGTCAAACACTCCATTGCAAACTGGAAGCTAAGGTCTGTAGATCTGATCAAAATTGTTATTTGCATTTATCTCTTAATCTCTTTGTAGGAAGAAGTGCTTATTAATTAGGCTGATCATTATAAATTAGTCTCCTATTCATTTCTATTATTTGATGACCAGATTATTGCAGGGGGGTTTGGGGATGGGTGGGGGATGCTATTGAAGATATTCATTGTCAGGCCCCCACTAAAATGGTGGTATTATCTTTGGCCCTGTAAATTATGATTGTGAGCAATTTCTTGCAAAAGATGTTCATAGGATACTTGCAGGTATATGCAGGTATGTAATTTGAAATATGAATGTAGCCCTGGTCATATGGTCAGTTAACCTGGTTAGTTATCTTGCCTGTAACAGAATAACAGAGTTAGAAGGGACCTTGGAGATCTCCTAGTCCAACCCCCTGCACAAGCAGTAAACCCTATACAATTTCAGACTTTTTACATACTTCTTAAACTTGCCTGTACTTCTTTAGGAAGGCCATTTGCATGCAAATTCCTTGCCTACCTGATCACTTTTCTTTTTTTCAAGAGGAAGGACTGAGGTAATTGTGCATTTGTAAAATGTCACATCCATCTGATCTCCCGGTTCAAGATATTATTTGTATAGTGGATAGACGCAAATGTATCGATTTCTCGCTATATAAAGATAGCCAGTGCCTCAATAAATACACCCACTCTGTTATAGGATTTGCATTTTCCCCAGCTCAACTGAAAGCAATAAGAACACACTGGCAATTGCTGTTTGAAGCATGTTATTATATGACAGGTCTTGTGATTTATTTTATCTTTCTTCCTCTTGTAGAAGAAGAGCAAATGTTCTTCTCCATCTTAAGCACCTGGGGTTCCATAACATCTCTCAGAACTGAAAGGTTGGTATTAAGTTTATATGTATCTATGTATGTATTACTGGCAAGCACATATTTTGTGGCCACCACGTGGAGGTCATCTCAGATACTCCCACTGCCAGTTATGGCAGCATGGTAAATCTAAGCAATTCCTTCCTGCCATCACAGTGGCCAAAAGAAACATTAGAACTATGTAATGAACAGTTGCAAACTGAATCCACTAACTGCAATTATCTAGCGTCATTTTCTCACGCTCCCGCGTGTGCACTGGCTTTCCGTAAATACCAGAAGGACACGGCGTTAGATCAGCCTTCTCTTAACATTGCTAAATGATTCGTGATGCTAAGGTTAGAGTTGTTCATATGAACATGTATGTTTACAAACAAGACTGATGGAACACAAGGAGGCTTACTTACAAGAAAAGGCACACGTTTGATTTTGAACAGAGTCACACATACTCTGCATAAGGGAAGGGGGGGGTGAAATTTGTCCCAAATACTGCCACAAGTTGAATTACATAATATATAAGCATATTACAAATCTGTGGGACTTTTATGCGTATCGTTTTGTTTTTTTTTCGTGCCCCTGGTTACTTGTGGGTTGGGATGGATGTTGAAAAACCTAAGTAGGAAATCCTGCTTAGCAATTTGAGATCTCAGTAGATACTGCCCACCTATTTTCAGGAACACTATGGAAATCCTAAGGCCTCAAATCTTACTGTTCAAGAAAAGTTTAAATTCTTTGGAATCTGCATTATCACAGATCACTTTCTCCTTTTGTATTACCCTGCAACACTGTATATTAAGCCAAATAGTCTCTATAACTAGTAGCTTGAGTTTCTTTTTTAACTTTGAAACAGCAAACCTATCTAGTATTTGTAGTGTAAGCTTTAAAAAATAGCCTCACCTCTCTATATATGTGATTGTGATGGGATCTCCCTCACAAAGACTACCCCCCAGACTCATAGCTATAATGCCAATCAGTCCGTGTCTAAAATCATGAGCTTAAATTTGAATGAGTTCCCTATGAGAACTTTTCCCCTTTCCGTTACCAGAGAGATTCCATTAGTGGCTCTACACTGCCAAGAAGCCTTGGGACCAAAACTCCCAGAATTCCCAGCCAGCGTGGTTGATGGACCTCTGGCTGGAAATCCAGGGAACTGCAGTTCCAGTACAGTTGAAGGACAGCAGAGAGGCAAAATGTCTGTTTTTTTTTAAACAAATGTTTGATAAATTAATACAAAAATATATATTCCTTTAAAGCACCTCAGAACTAGTTCAAAGGCACAGTTCTGCCAAGGCTGAGAATTCCCACTTTTTCAGAACTGCTTATTGTTTTTAAATACCTTGAATATTAACTATGAGACAGAAAAGGAAAAAAAAAAAAGAAGACAAGCCACTTTTCATTCAGAGGCTAATTCTGAACAGGCCAGGCGGTAATATGAGTCCGCCTTGTGGAACTACAAATGTAATTGAATGGTTTGTCATTCAAGTATTTCTTTGTAAAGACGCCTCTGCAGAGTTTCAAGGCTCCTCGTTCACAGTGGGTTCCTGTAAGTTGCGCTGCATGTTTCTATGTCTAAGCCACCGAAACCACATTGTTCCTAACCGCTTCAGACATGTATTGAGTCAAATTTGTGGGAAGAACCATGATTGCTTGATCCAGACAGGGGTAAGGCAAAAAATTCTTGTTTTTACCGGACCTTGATCTTTGGTGCTGCTTGAATGGAACTAACTGAAATGAAGAAGAATCCATGGTTTACCTAAGTCCTGCCAGATGCTGTAGCTGAAGTAGAAGGTGGCTGGCGGGGCTTTCCTTCTTAGCTGTTGTTGAGGATTGCTACGTTGTTGACTTTTTTCCCTCCCTATTGCCCTCCTATTTGGACACTATGCCAGATTTTCTTTGGGGTATTATGGGAATCATGGGCCTAGGCTCCTGCAGAGGGAATCATCTTTGCAAATCCATATTGGGGCTGGAGAGCTGCGACAATAGTCCCTAGCCATGCAGTGCTGTTTTGTGTAAATGCAACTTAGCTTAGTGAAGTAGCATATTTAAATCCTGATCCCACAGTGAATTACAACCAAAACAACTGTAAGTATCATATAAAGGCATTTGCTTGTACTGGGGAAGAAAAGCCAAGTGACGCCAGAGGTTAAAGTACAGTATCTCCTGGGACAAGTAAAATACTGAAGCTCCTTATTGTTGTTAACTGCTGAGTCCATGATGAATTGGCCAAAGCAAATGACTCTGATTTAATTAGATATGATCTAGTTTAGATTAGATTGTAAAGAGTGCAAAAGAGATTTCAAATCACGCACAGAAGTATTGGAACAAAGAAACAATAGTAACTCGCTTGCATGTGTTTTAGGGAAAAATGCAAAAACTAGCAGTTCCTCAGATCTGATTCCAGCATTAGGCAGAACACACAGGTCTCTTGGCAGGCAGAGAGCAAAATTAAACAGAAATGTTGTAATATAATATGCACTCAATGTCTCCTTTGTTTTGCTTGGTGATGTTGACTGCTAATTCATTCATGGTTTTTAAAAGACCATCACATCAGAGGACGTTTTAGAACTAGGCTTTCTTTGTAAAGGAATATATTATATAGGGTAAAATCTAATGCAGTTTTTTTGGCTGATGAAACTGCTGCCCTCAATGGAATAAGACAGAGGATATGTCCTTCCCGCACAATCCTTTCATATTGAAATATTGATAGAGCTTGAGGAAAGTGATCAGCTTCTAGCAAAAGTGAATGTCTGAGTGCCTGTTTGTGAAAAACCACACAAACATTTTGCCTGTTGTAAGACTGAGAGTTTCCATATGCAATTTTGGATTCTGACCATTCAGATTCTAAACTAGGCGGAAGCCCCAGCTTCCTTCCACCTTCTCCTCCAACATACACACAGGTCAAGGACTAGCAAGAATGTGATGGCAGGGACAGCGTAAATAGTCTATATCCCTCGCTCCATATCATTACTCAATTATAAGGAAGAACAACTGGTTGAAAAAAATCTGTGGAATCGTCTCCTTCTGGGAAATAATACCTCCTGCATGCATTGCTAGTGTTCTGCTTGTAAAGTGGTACAAAGATGCTTTCAGTTAGCTAAACCAGGATAAAGATCACAATCAGCAGGCTTGCTCAGACTAAACATGACATCCCCTTTGCCTGAACGGCTTGTGCAGGACATTGTAAGTTTAAAATACTCCCTCACTCAAAAGAAATCAAGCCAGGACTTGATTTCGCTTTGGGATATTATTTCTTTGGCCACTAAAATGGGTAACATGCAACAATGTGAAAAAGAAACCTGTCAGACTGTAATTCAAATAGTGTTCCTTTTTAAATGATGACCGAGCAGCTTTTCCTGGACTGTGGCAATCAACATTGGAATTTACATTCTTTTATTAAAAAGAGGAAAGGAAATATCCCAGGCAGGAAGAAACCATGTAGTTTGCTTTACTCTTAAGCTAACTTGCAATGTGCACGGAGGGTTTCATACAAAAAGCAAACTCTCCCTGCTTTTTACAATGATACAATCCACCAAATGGATTATTATAGAGCCAGTTTGGTGCTGTGATTAAGGCATCAGGCTAGGCACTGAAAGATGGTGAATTCAGGTCCCACCTTGGCACAAAGCCACTTGGGTGACCTTGGGCTAATCACTCTCTCTCAGCCGCTAGGAAGGCAAACCACTTCTGAAAATCTTGCCAGTAAAACTCCAGAGACTTGTCTAGGTAAGCACTCACACTGACTCAATAGCAAAGGAAAGAAAAACAAGAAAGTCCAGTTGCCTTGTGAAAAAGCATCTTTGGGATAACTATGACCTGGATGACAGAGAATCTCCATAGACATTCATGAAACATATTTTTCCTTTCTTACAGTTTAGACTTTGACTGGTCTTTCTTCCACCACTGAGATGGCTCCCAGATGTCACATAACGTTTTCCACTAGAGCTCCAATATCTCATTCCCCACGCTCCACTTCCCAATTCCCAATAACGGAATTATGGTGTTTATATCAAGGCAGAAGTCTCCAGCTGTAAAGAAGGGAGCGGTGATTCTCTCAGATGGAAAATGCTGAGAAGCAGAGAGCAAGACAAGATATTGAAAGATGAGATTAAGTGTACAGCAGTATTTGTGCTATGTCAGGGGTCCCCAACCCCCGGTCTGTGGACCAGTACCGGGCCGCGGCATGCCAGCAACTGGTCGGCACAAACAAGCAAAGCCCCATCCGCGAGATGCAGGCAGCATACAAAACCACCCACCCTCCGGTCCATGGAAAAATCTCTCTCCACGGAACCGGTCCCTGGTGCCCAAAAGGTTGGGTACCTCTGTGCTACGTCTTAAATTAGTCTGCTGCTCTCAAGTATGGTAGAGGGTGAAGTATAGTAGTAGATGGTCACCTATCAGACTAATCAGCTCTGTTCAGGGAATGCCCAAAATATCATTGCACTATTTTATTCTGATTTGCAAAATACTTTGCACTGGGCTTAACAATGATCATAGTTATGGCTGCTATCTTGCCTTTTTCTTTTTTAACCACACCTTTTAGACCCCCTGCAAATATTCAACACTAAACTATGATTCAGTGTAACCTTTTGATGCCTCTGTAATGCTTTTGGAAGTATATATTGTGGATTTAACCTGTGGCTTATTCTGTTTCTTTTGCAGGAGAAGCTGCTGTGTAATCACTGCTTTTGTGATGTTTGGAAACCCAGATGAGTGGTTCTGAGGCTTCACCTTCCTCTCCTACTCCCCGAGATGACTTGAGGTTTTTACTAAGTGGACCAACAACCACTTGAGCTGCAGGATTTACATCCCAGTAGTGCTGAGCTACTCTCTTCTTCCCCTGCTTTCTTTCAGTCTTCAGTGGCAATTGGCATTTCCAGGAAAGAGTGCCATTTGAAGACAGTACTAATTTGTGCTTGAGATTGGTATCTTTGCTTACAGTCAGCATGATATTTCTGGTGTTTCCAGAGTCAGTTGTTGAAAGTACGGTGAGATGATCAGATTCCTGCTCAGCTCAGCAATAGAGGTTGACCTTGATTTTGTGATGGCTGCTTTCAAAACTACTGCATTGAAAAACGTGCTGTTAGGAGAAACAAAATGGGGTAAAATTATGTGTGATGTGTAATGGTTAAGAGAAGATGGTCTCTCTTTCCCCTGCAAACACAGAATGACTCTGCTGTTGTCATGATAAGATGTTCCCTGGAATGTCTTCTCCACGCCGGTTGCTAACATATATTAATATTGTAATATTGTTTAAAGTAGGAACTTTAAAAATGGTGCATTTGGCAAGGATGGGTCTCGAATGCAGGTTTTTCTTTTCATTTTGTTTGAATTTGCTAGCTGGTGAATCTTTTTCATAGCCTTTGAATGTTCCTATTTAAAATTGCCGTAGGTTAAAAACAAATGGACTCTCCTAGTTTCTGAAAGCTGGTGCAGTGAAGGGTTGAGAGTTTACAAATAGGAGTTGTGAATAGCTAAAAACTCCCCTCGTGATCTTAGGCAACAAGCTGCCTCTCAGCTTCAGCTCCATGGGTGTTTGCAAAGGTTGGGTGGGGCACGAGGTGGAGGAGTCAGGTGGAGTGGGATGGGCAAAGGGAACTAAATATGTCATGTGCTTCATAATATCATCATGCAAGTGAAGGAACATGATCTGTATCCTTCATGAAATGACATCATGCTGCATATGACATATTGTTGCATATACTGAATGTCTCTGCCCAGCCCATCATCCCAATAATTACACTAGCTTACAAACCCAGATTGTGCCTGCAAACAGCTTTGTGGCCCTCAACGCAAGACGCATTTTACAGACGAGAAATAATAGGTGAACACAATAAGGCTAACTTATTGTGAGATACTAGAATTTTGTCAGGGGAGCTGTAAGCTAAATCAAGTGAGGAACTGGTGGCACAGGGATATAATTGTCAGTGGTTCTTTCCTTTACAGTGATTAAGAAAGATTTCAAGTAGACAAAAGAATTAATAGTTTTGGACATGGTAAGACTGAGTCTGAAACAGAATTGCACACAAATTAGTTTAGTAAAGCAATTGTTAAAACACAGAAGTGTTTATGAAAATTTGAAACAGAAGAAAACAAGTGAGAGAATTATGACAAAGTGGGCAAAAATGTTGGGTATAATACACAGATGGAATAATGGGGAAATATGTGGCTGAAAGGTTTGAAATTTACCTTATGTTATAATCTTAAAAAGATTTTTTATAAAATGAGGTGCCATGTATATGTACCATTGAGATATATCTCTATCTAATTCTCTCTCTCTCTCTCTCTCTCTCTCACACACACACACACACACACACACACACACACACACCTATCTATCTATACTTCAAATTTATGTTGGAAGCATGAACAACAAGAGGGGACATTTTATCATGTTTAGTGGGCGTGTAAAAAAGCTAGAAAATTCTGGATCCAAACCCATACACTGATTCAGAGGATTTTCAAGATTAATATACAATTGAAACCAGAGGTTTTTTTTTGAGGGGGATTGATGGACAAAAGTTATGGAATGTTGTTGTACAGTGTAATCGCAGTAAGATTATTGTATGCATAAAAATGGAAAGATATGGCATTACCCCAATGGAGGGATGCTTGGTGAAGATGATGGAACTTGCCAAGATGGCTAAATTGACTTCTTGGATCATGGAAAATGTTTATGTTTGTTGCTAACTGGAACCTTTATAGAATTTTTTGTGTGAAACAGAAAAAAAAAAGAACTTATCATCTATGGTTTGAATGATTAGACAGAATGGATTACAGAAAGAAGACAGTTATGTTGTAATCATACAGAAGAGGTGAATTGATAATTGTACTTGTAAAGAAGTACAATTGTAATTGTACTGTAAAGAAGATTGGAAGCTACTTCTTCCTATGTTTTTTCTTTCTTTTCTATTTTTCTTTTACTTTTTTCCCCTTTCTTGTAGTTTAACTTTTTCTTCAATTTATTTCTTTTTTCGTTTATCTTACTTTGTATCAGTTTGTATTCATTTTCATTTTCATTTTTAAAAAATCTTTAATAAAATTGTATTATTACCACAGCTACATCTGGTCTACCAGCTTAGTTGTAAAGAGAGCTGAAATAAGACACTTGAAATTGTGTGCTATGGATACATACATGCATACACAACTACATGTGGGTTTCTCTGTAAACAAATAATGCAGCTTAAGAAGCATCCAATGCTAATAACGAAAAAAGATGTGTACAAAAAAAAGAAAAAAACCCAAATATCAAATAGATCTAACATTAAACATAAAAATTAATCTGTTTTTTTCTTTTCTTTCTTTTTTTTCCTGTTTTGTATTTTATTTTTGATGATAAAAGAAAAATAAACGTGTTTAAAAAAAACTCTGCACGATCAATTATCAGTGAGTGGGAATTTATATTAGCTGCATTACTAATCTGCTCCAAGTTTAAAATAATGTCCTCCAAATATATACTGGCTAAGGAATTAAAATATTATAAATTTGGTAGTTGGAAAAGTTGTTAGAGATCAGCATCTATTTTATCAAACAGCAAAAAAGAAAAAAAAAGTATGGCAGTTTCTTGGAGAAAAATGTTTTATTTCCTTGAGGCTGATTATTTCTTTATCCAACTCCATAAGTCCTTTGACTGCAGAAAAATGATCTCTGGGAAAATAGATTTATAAATGGTCTTGCCAAGAAACCAGAAAATATTGCTCTGGACTATGGGTACCAAATTATTACTAGCACAGAGGTTCCCTAAATCTGATAACAACCAGCTTTATTAGTTACAGAATACATTTAGATTGCTGTGCGCTTGACAAGTGACTCCATGGCCCCACAATACTTGCTCTGATATTTGAAATCTGATTTATCTTAAACTAGGGGGGATGAAGGTAGAATGAGAAGTCAGTATAAACCTTATATCAGTACTAGGGGGCTTCCCTGTTCATAATAGACACAAGCACCATGTAATTTTCAATTTGAATAAATATTAAATGTTGAATGAATCTAATCCTCTTCCAAGATAAATATATAGAAGGAGATTACCGCAATTTTTTTAAATGTGGAAAACTGATTGATCCTGATCGATGAACAAGTCACGTTTGATCACGAGATGGGTGGCACATAAATTTAATGAATAAATAAGTGTTCAAGTTTCAATTTTATGTTTTCATGAGATGGAATAAGGCCTGAAACAGGAATGGTATATATAGGACCAGATTCCTCATGTATAAATGAAAATATTCCTTCTATATCAGTAGAAAAGATGACACCCTCACAGTTTACTAGATAATCCTGGATCATAACAGGATTTCTAGACATTTGCAGATTTTAAACTTGTTTAATTGCCAGTATTACCCATGCTGATGAATTGGTGATATGGATATTCATTCACTGCATTAGATTTTGGGAACTCCTAATCATTTGATGAAAGAATTGCAGATATACCAAGAGTTCTTAAATTTAAATAATGTATACAGTATTTTGTGTTGCTTCAGAAAACAAGCTTTAGCAACAGCAATGCATTTTGCTCTTTAAATTTTTCATTATTCTGTCACTGGAAATTACAATATTTTTGTTCTTGTCATGAAATGGTGATCAATAGTGCAATAAATTTTCATAAGCTGACAGATTGACCTTTGGGTCAGTTTGCATATTCATTGAGTAAAAATATGTTATTAATATCTTCAGAGTATCCTAGTTCAGTTGTAAAACAAGGTATAGGCTGTATTATGGAGAAGTAGATCTATCTTTAAAATAGCTAATTAGTATGTCCTAATACTTGCTCAAGCTATCTATGAATAAAATGATAGATCCCTTTGTACAAATTCTTGGAAATTCCAGAGTTAGGTCACATGATAAACACAATATTTCCCAACCTTGGCTTTTTCCAGGTGTGTGGACTTCAAATCCCAGAATTGCACAGCTAGCATGCCAGTGGTGGGATTCAAATATGTGAACAACCGGTCCTCTGTGTGGATGCCGCTTCCAGAAGTCTATTCTGGGCCTGGGCCACAAAAAACTAGCTACCAGTTTTGCCAAACTGGTGCAAACTGGCTGAATCCCACCACTGCAGCATGCCCATTGATGAGAATTCTTACAGTTGTTGCATCACGTAATGAAGCAGAAGATAAGGAGGAAGTAAATATATTTGATATGAGTCAAGGAAATGTCTACCAAGAGATCTTGCAAATCCAATCCAATCCTTACCTGTGCATTTAATAAATGGAGACCGACTTGTTAAAAGCTGGAGAGGGAGGGGTTCATTTAAACAATTAAATAATATTAAGAAATATTAATTACGTTCGCTATTTCTACCATAAACTATCACCATCTCTACCCATTGTTCTTAATTATGTGTAGCTGATTAAGTCCAGGACTGTCCACAGGAAAAGTAAAAAAAAAAAAAAAGTCAACATGGTACACATTTCATGCAATAAAAGCCTTCACCCTTTTTTTTAATGTGCATTGTGACTAATGAAGTCAAAGCAGCCTAAATATCCAATTCCTTGTCAGGGCAGAAGTTCAAGAGACAGACATATAGCTTACTCCCAGCTTTCATCTGAATGAAAGAACTTTCTGACTGAGATTACACATTGTATGAAGCTATGATTTAAAAAATGTTATTCTGAACTAGTGGTTCACATTCAGTAAAATTGTAAACCAATTAAAAGCAATTCTGCTATGGCTTGGTGTTAAGCATGAATTGGTCATGGATATATATATATATATGTAGGTCTTTGGTAATTTGGGTTTTCTCCCGCGTAAAATTGGAAGTGTCTTGGCGACGTTTCGACGAAGTCACATTCGTCATCTTCAGGCTGGCGTCTTCCGCTTCGTGCTTCTAGGAGCAATGTGTGATCGCACAGCCAACCCCCCAGCCAATCAGAGCACAGCCAAGCCCCTAACCAATCAGAACACACCTCCACCCAATCAGAACACAGCCAAGCTCCCACCCAATCAGTTCATACCCCCACTGGTAGTTAAAAGGAAGAAACAGCTGCGATCACACATTGCTCCTAGAAGCACGAGGCCGAAGAGACACCAGCCTGAAGATGACGAATGAGACTTCGTCGAAACGTCGCCAAGACACTTCCAATTTTACGCAGGAGAAAACCCGAATTACCAAAGACCTATATATATATATATATATATATATATATATATATGTAGGTCTTTGGTAATTCGGGTTTTCTCCCGTGTTTTAAATCATTATATATATATAATATTACAGTCCTTTAAACCCAATATGTTTACTCAGAAGAACAGATAGTTCTTGTTTAGTTACTGCCTCATTTAGTGACCATTCACATTTACTATGGTGATGAAAAAAATAACTTCGTGACCAACCCTCGCATTTATAATCTTTGCAGTTTTGTAAAGCACAACATAGTTGAAATTAGATCGTAAGAACATAAGATAAGATAAGATAATCTTTATTGTCATTTTTTTACTATGGGCACAACGGCACACATCAAAAATGAAATTTAGTTGCCCGCTCTCAAAGTGAAACACATACATGACACACACCTAAACATACTATATCAGTGGTGGCGAACCTATGGCACGTGTGCCAGAGGCGGCACTCAGAGCCCTCTCTGTGGGCACGCGCGCCATGCCCCAGAGATGGCAACTGTCCCTCTTCAACCAGCTGCCTGCTAACTCGCCGAGGTCCCACGTTGCCGGATGCATCCCGGCACGGCTGATTTCCCTCCCCCCCCGTCCCATCCCTCCTGGCTTCGCATGCTCTTCTTTTCCTGGGCACGACCCACTGCATCCCCTCCTCAGCTGTGGACCGGCCATCCAGATCAGAAGTGGCTTCTTTGAACTGCTGGCGGCGGGCTGCAGAGCCCCAGAGTGCGCTGGTCGAGGGGCCAGCAGGCTGTGGCTGCTGACGGACACCGTTGGCCCCCATGCACTCGCTGGCTGTATGCGGAGGCCGATGGTGTCAGGCAGCAGCCACCCATAGGCCCTTGCCTATGGCAATGGCACCCCCAACCTGCCTCACCTCACCCCGCAGGACGAGCCTCCTGCCTACCGCCCCACCTGCCAGAGACCCCCTGGATCTCCCCCAACCCTGCCCACCCCCCACAGGCATCCCTCCCCACGAGCAACATTGAGGTGACCACGCCCACCTTGGCCACACCCACCCAATCTGCCATGACCACCACAGCCACGCCCACCCAATGGGCCACGTCCACCTGGCACCCGGCGATAAATAAGTGGGGTTTAGGTTGCAGTTTGGGCACTCAGTCTCTAAAAGGTTCGCCATCACTGTACTATATACAACATTTGTGGTTTCCCTTCATGAAGTCCACATTCTTCAGATAAATGTTGTGTGATCCAATGATCACTGTAAAGAAACCAAGAAGATAATGACAATTGGCTTCATGCCATTCTCCTTTAGTTCTGTCCTCCTCGTCTAGTCCTTCTTCATCAAAAGCCACTTGCTTCTTTGCAAGAGAGCAAAAACTGTCATTGCTCCTTTCTTCTTCCTTTTATGTGACTATCTGAATACATGCAGTCAAATGATTGTGCATTATGTAATTGTGTGATCATAAAAAAAGGAAGAAAGAAGATGGCAGACCTCAAGTTGCTGTAAATGCATTGAAAGTTCATTTTGAAAAATAAATTCACTAGAAAAAAAATACTTCTTTCCCTCAAAAAAGACAGAAAACAGCTGCCTGTTTTGAAGATAGCAGGTGAACTAAAAACTGATGAAGATGTACAAGCATTGGAATACTGGACTAGGAAAGCTTTCTTAAGTTGAAAGATGAATGTTAGATTGCCATTTGCTATCCAATTCAGATGAAATGAGAGCCCTGTTTTTTTTCAAGTGAGATGCAACTGTTACAGACCTACAAATGTGGTTCTTTTAAAAGATCCCATGCAAGATCAATGGAATGCTTGTGTCTATAAATACAGTACATTTGGCCTTGACAATTCCCCTGAAGCATGTCATAATCCTAAAAGCAATGCATTGGATTCCCACAATTGGATTTCACAGAAAGAGTAACTAAGTACATGTTTCTCAGTAAATACAATGCAGTTTGTACTGAAAAGAAATGTCCTACATACATAATGCTTGCAATAGTTGTGGTTTCAAAATGTTACTTTGAATAAGGATATTCTGTTTCAAGGCCAACTTTGAGTGCTAATATTTTAAGAGCTTGTTGAATAATACGTAATGCCAAGTACTTTAACAGACTTCATATATTCTACATTTATAAACTTTGAGTACCATGTTCTAAACTGCCATGTTCTTTTGTAAATAGCATAACCATAGTTTATTCTTACAGTTATTCCAGCATTTAAAAAATATTTTACCACCCTTCCAGTGTTTGTTACTCTATGTGTTATGTGCTCTGTTTGGGGATACTATGTTCATATGTTAAAATAGAATATATGTTCATATATTTTGGAAATGTGAATTAATATGACTGAGCAAGACAGGCACTTTACAAGATGCAGTAACTGTATTGCACTTAGCTTATATTTTCACGGCTGGGTTGACATGACTGCAACTATTATTTTCAGAAGTAGGGAACAGTACCTAGTTGATAGTTCTACAAATAAATTTGAAGAATATTGTGTCAAGGTACAGAATTTTCAACATTATATTTTGAGAAAAATGATTCCACTTGCATTGACACCAATACAATCTGCATAAAATGCTTTAAATGTTGATAATAACTTTCTGCTTCCTTAGTTTAAGTGATTTTTCTGGTTCGTATTACTGCTTCTGTCTTACCACATGATTGTTCTTATATGACTAAGTGAACTTTTGAGAGATTATTTGATTGTTAAAACAAGTAAAGAGATATAATATCCAATATTCAAGGCTTATTTAAAAAAATGGCTGCTGCCAATAGAATGGGCTATAGACCAGTTGACCTTTTACTTAATGGCTAGATAATATTGTAAACAAAAGAAAATTAAACAGCAAGAAGCCAACAGTGTCATCAACTCACAAAAAAAAAGTGTTGTAAAGTCTTTTTATGTGTAGAGCAGCACAGTGGCCTAGAGATGAACACACTTGCCTCCCACTTGGAAGCTTGAAAGTTCAATCCTAGGTAGTGGCAGATGTTTCTCTTATCAGAGTGCAAGAAAAAATATCTGCTGCAAACTCTGTGTAGGCATCAAGAAGGACATCTGGCCAGTAAGTGATCAGCTCCATTCAGTCACCCCAACTCTGCCCCAAATAAAGGGATTAAAGGGTCATAAAAAGGGGAAAAAATATTTTTATGTGTCATTCAGAAAAGGCTGCTGCATCTTTACACTTCATTTGCATTCACAGTTATATATACCTGGGATTTAATAATAATAATAATAATAATAATAATAATAATAATAATAATAATAATAATAATAATAATAATAATAATAATAATAATAATAATAATAATAATAATAATAATAATAATAATAATAATAAAATAATAAGTACTTAATAATAATAATAATAATAATATAATACTACATAATAATAATAATAATAGTTGGAAGGGACCTGGGAGGTCATCTAGTCCAACCCCCTGCTCAGGCAGGAAACCCTATACCATTTCAGACAAATGGCTGTCCAGTCTCTTCTTAAAAACTTCCAGTGTTGGAGCATTCACCGCTTCTGGAGGCAGGTTGTTCCACTGGTTAATTGTTCTAACTGTCAGGAAGTTTCTCCTTAGTTCTAGGTTGCTTCTCTCCTTGATTAGTTTCCATTCATGTAGTTCCATTAGTTTCAATTCATGTAAATGCATGAATTCACCCTTAAAAGTGCATGAATCTCTATAAGAATATTTTGATCAGGGTGTCTCAAATTGATTGCTATCATATATTTACCTCCACTGGTGATGCCTCCCAAGTATAATAAAAATACAATCCTAGAACGATCATATTTACAATGAAGAAATCAAACGAGAGTTACAAATTGAGATTATGTAGATTTAGTGCATACAATAGCACACACATAGATAAGCCAAGAATAGGGAAATTAAAAATTCATATAAAAGAAAGCATGTCTTTGATTATTTTTGAATTTGACCATCAGTTCTAGTGGTGTTGAAGATCAAATAGCTATCTGAATTGCCTTAAAAAGAAAAGAAAACTGAGTTATCTGCCGAGAAATTCATTGGGCCCATCTCTGCCAATTCTGAAGTTTAAGGAGGTCATCATTGCGCTTTGAAAACTGGCTTTATAGTGGACAACTTTGCCTTCTCATAGATCAACAGTTAGCTATTTATTTATAATACTGGATGCAATATGCATCAAGATAAGATGTTTTGTAAATATGCTTTTCAAGTTTATATACAGAGGTCATAAGCATCATAACTACATCCTTTAATATGTTTTTTGTGTTGCGTAATTTTTTTTCTTAAAACTAGTGAATGTCTTCAGTATACTTAGATCTGTACAAATGTGCAGATGATTGTGCAATATGTACAATTTAAAATGTATGCCATGTTTCTAAATTAATATGGCATCTCATTAAGATTGAAAACATAGCAATTATGAACACACATTATAATCTGGAATAAATTATTACTTTGATTACTCACAGCTTTTGGACTGATGTACCTTTATGTTCCAATTTTCACCCTTCTGATTTTGAATCTTTAAACACCGTCTTTAAAATTATTTACATCTCTTGAATGTTTAGTAATTGCTTAATATGATTACTATAAGTAGTTGATTCAAAATCATTACAGACCCAGCTACCAAAGGCTTCCGCAACAGATGTGAACATCAAGTGTTACTGAATGTCAAACAGTTGCCTTTAATTGTGGTTTGTTGTTACATCTGAATTTGTTCCAGTTTAATTATAATGTGCTACATCATTCTACCCACAAGACACAATGACAGAACTTGTAGAAAACAGAACCATATGTAGAGCTAAATGATTCTTTGGGGATCCACCACTATCACTACCAGGATATGAGTCTCTGCACTTCACATTCCTGACCCCATGGAGTAGAGTATAAGGAACCACACTCAAATGTCTGAGGTGAAGCCTCAGATAAATTAGTTATTATGGACAGGGCAGATTCAGGCCTCAGGATTCCCTTTCAAGGTCAGGAGAGATGGATATGCAATAAAGCCCCTTAGGATTGTTTGCTGGTCTCACGTATTTGCCAGACTAGAAAGCTGGTTGTCTGTGTTGACTCGCCAACATAGTAATATCTTCTGCTTTCAGGACATGCCTGCTCAACCACTGACAGGAAATTTGGCATTACACACCCTTCAGGCCTAGATCACAATCCACCAGACAGTCCTGAATTAGCTCTGATATTATGGTGTCTGAATTTTACAGTGTAAGTCATGGGGAGAAACTAGTTTTCATCAAGAGACTATTTTGGCATTACTTTCGTGACAAATATAATCAGTGGTCTAGTCCAGAACAGGTACAAAAAATTCAATCTAATAGCTACAATTTGAGGTTGTCCCTGAAGTCTAATGAAAGGCTCTCTGGGCAACTGATCAGGCCACTGAGAATTCTGGCTTTGACTTCAATTAAGAATAATCTTGCCAAAAGTGATGGAATTAATTACAGAAGAAAGAAGCGCTTGGAGTTTATTTAGTGACTCACTGTTTTTCACAGTTTCCTTGGATGTGACAATCCCACCATTTCTGAATGGTGCTTCTGTTTTACTCATTTCGCAATATGTTTATTTGAAAATATGGTCAAGATGAATTCAGCAAAAGAGGTTCTGGCCTACAAATAACATTAGATATTAATATACTAAATGCAGAGACAAAATTACAGGCAACTACAACTCAGCCCTCATAACATTTAAAAATCTCATTTATTTCAACCACGTTAACTTCCAATATTACCAGATGCCAGCTTCAGGAATCATGTTAACCGTATTTCAACTTTACTTGTGAGTATTTTATCAATTTAGCATCCCAGAGAGCACTAGGATTTATGCTGGCTTCACTGGTAAAATGTTTACTTCATTTGATGTAGACCTGGGACTTTTAGTGAAAAGTAATAAGGTAACTTACAGTCCACTGAATGAAGAACAATTGAAAATGTATGGTTGGACTGGTAAATCTCACGTACCAGATGGTATATACTCCTCATGGAAGAGGATTCTCTACTCTTTTATTTTTCAAATGCCCTCCTAGCAAACCCTTTGGAGGAGTTTTTGGGAGGCCAAGAGGGGTTATAGGTGGCTTGGAAAACCATCAATAACTCCCCCACCCCACCCCCATGCTCTTGAACAACTGAGATTGAGGTGAGAATCCACTTTCAGCAAGCATATACATTTGAGTTATTTGACTAAGGAACTAAAGGAAATCCCATACTTGAAGCAATCTCTGAGTAAGCCCCTCTGCAAATTATTGTGGTCCATGTTTGCTACAGCAATGGCTCCTTTCAGAGAACGGATCTGATAACATTTAGATTATATTTATAGCCCACTTATCCTCCTACATATTCAGAATAACATATTTATCATCTCTGTTTCATTTTATACTCACAAAAATCCTGTGAATTGTAATAAATTGAGGTGTAACTGGCTGAGGCCATCTGGTCCAAATCAATCCAGTGAGCCTGATAGCAGATTGGCAATTTCAGCCTAGTTGGAGATTTCAACTTCCCTTTCACTACACTACATCACAATCTTAAATACTACCATGAAGCATATGGCATACAGCAGGGCTGTAGCTTAAAAGTACATTCTATGACTGCTCCAGGTATAATCTCTGATATTTTCATATAAGGCTGGGAGAGAACCATTTTCAATCTCTGTTTGTTAGGGATGGAATATATGACCACCAGTATTTTAAGATAAGATACTTAAATTCATTTTTGTATACTGCAATTTTCCGGTAAAACTCATTAAAATTGGTTAACATTGCCTATAAAACCTGGGTTCCTAAATAAACTTTTAGAGTAATAGTAAACTACATTGTAAGAAACCACAACTTTTTATATCAGTGCCATTTTTTTTCCTTTTCTCAGACTATTTTTAACAAGCTACTGTCTGGTCATCAATACTGTGGGATTTGTGGATAGCAGTCAAAAGTGAAAAATGGAAACAAGTTGCTTGGGTTATTTTCCCATGCCTCTCCACGGTTTAGAGAGAAAAAGAACCTTAAACCTGTGAGAATTCATTTAGGATACAGTAGTGTCTGTTCAATATAAATAATCCTGGCAGCAGGTCTATTTAGCTGGTCTATTCACACATTTTTATCTTCTTTGCTTTACTGAGTATACATGGCATCCAACAGTCTTGCTTTTACTCAGAACATAAACTCTATATTAGTGTAGTCACAATTCATTAAAAACCTAGATAGATAGATAGATAGATAGATAGATAGATAGATAGATAGATAGATAGATAGATAGATAGATAGATAGATAGATAGATAGATAGATAGATAAGATAGATAGATAGATAGATAGATAGATAGATAGATAGATAGATAGACAGACAGACAGACAGACAGACAGACAGACAGACAGACAGACAGACAGACAGACAGACAGATAGACAGACAGACAGACAGACAGACAGATAGATAGATGCTACCTTCCATAACACAATAGTACACATTTCAGCACTAATTATAACCTGCTACTCCAGTGCTGATTCTGCCAAATGTATGGATGTGTAAAAGTAATGTAGGTTCATTTTCTTGTTTCCACTGAAGAACAGGATAACCAGCTTGCCAGATATCTCTATTAGAAACAGACATTTGATAGATGTACTGTATACTGACCTACCCAGCTCCCGTTTTGAAATCTAGTTACTGAAATACAGGTAGTTCTGGACTTATGACTATTTGTTTAGTGTCTGTTTGAAGTTACAACAACACTGAAAAAAGTGACTTACAACTGGTCCTCGCACTTACAACTGTTGAGGCATCCCCACAGTCAGGTGATCAAAATTTGGCAATTGGTATATATTTACAACAGTTGGGGTGGGGGGGTGGGGTTCACATGATCACTGTTTGCAACCTTCCAAGCTGCTTTCCAGCAAGCCAAGTCAATAGGGGAACCTGGATTCACTTAACAACCTTCTGATTCACTTAATATCTGCAGTGATTCAGTAAAGCAACATGGCCAAAAGAAGGTTATAAAATTGGGTACAATTCACTTAACCGCCACCTTGCTTAACAACAGAAATTCTCGTCCCTATTATGTGGTATGTCGAGGAGTACCAGTATGTGTTTTGTAAATTAAACTTGGACTTAGATGAAGAATAAAGCAATTCAAAATATGCAGAGTGAAAGTGGCAAAAATTCACTTCATGGTAAGTATTCACAAAGTTTTATGCACACCCTCTTAGAACTGTAAAGATGAATGATTAATGCAGTAGCATTTGGAAGCAAATTAGATCACTATATAAACAATCTTAAATCTCTAACCCTAAGGAGAAATGAAATATTAAATAGCTAGATGGAGCACTTAGTGTAGTGATTCAGGATATTACATTTTGCAGAAACAGAGAACTACATTTGAAGTTGTATTAAGCCTACCTGATGGCTTTCTCACTGTTTTTGCTTTACTTCTAAATAATGTGGCCAGGAAATGTACTGAATTTTCACAGTTTATGGAGGCTGTATTACAGTCATGCTTTGTATAATAGGAACAAATAGAGAAATGCCTAAATGGCTTCATTCAATCAATCAATCAATCAATCAATCAATCTGGTAGTGTGCTCAGAATTTGCATAAACTCAAACAACAGAGATTTTATGACATGTTGATTCTTCTACACAAACAAGGTCAGATAATTCAGAATGTCAGTCAATAGAGAATTGCGAACCAGGAGAATGTAGCAGCATTTCTAAACTTCATCTCTCTAAATATCTAGAAAACTAGAGGAAAGAAGAAAATGATTTGTCTGCCATGCAATATTCAACATAATTTAAGCCAAATTTCTGTGTGGAACTAATTTAGTTAAAACCCAAGAAATTGGGTTTAAAATGTTTACAGGGAAGAAAGAGTAAGAATCCATTGTTTTGATCTTATATTTCACTGAACAGATTAAATAAAATGGGCAAAAGATACATATTCTCCTGTTCTTTCTTTCTGAAGATTTGAGAATCCATTCTACTGATGAGCAGAAACATGCATCTTATTTAGCAAATGACTTTGAAGTCTTTACTTCCAGCCCATTAGAAAGGTAAAGTTCTTTTGAATCAAGCTAAATTCTGGGCACCAGGTGAAAAAGTCCAAACTGTTTTCATGGTCAGTAGTACAAATGTGGTTTGTTTTTGTGTACTTTCATGAGGTTTTACAGAATAGCCTACAATCCTAAAATTACCTTAAATTTACCTATCTAATATAAATTAGGACTGATTCTGCCTAGTTTTTTTCAAAGTGATCAGGCAAGGTAGCTATGGATCAATTGTGATGAAAGTCAAATACATAATCATGGTTTAGAATGATCTTAACAGCTTTTCTTTTGATGCATTTTTATCTTTAAAAATCACTATTGTTCTTGGTGATTAGTGATACAATACTGTCATTGTTATCAGGGTAAAGAAGATCTGTTTCTAAGGATAGAATAGATTATTGGCCAAGTGTGATTGGACACTCAAGGAATTTGCCTCTGGTGCACAAGCTCTCAGTGTACATATAAACAGCGAAGTGATATAATCATAAGAAAACAATAGGCGAAGGTAATAGGAAAGAAGAGAAAGATAATTGTAATATAGCCCTAATTCATGGGTAAAAATCCTTAGGTATGAGACAATGTTGTGGGAATTAGGTGTTTAGCAGAGTGATGGTACTGGGGAAAATCTGTCTTTGTGTCTAGTTGTTTGGTATACAATGCCCTATAGTGGGGTCCTGAGTGGAGGAATTGAAACAATTTATGTCCAAGATGTGAAGGAACTGTAGATATTTTCTCAGCCCTCTTTCTGGAGAGCTACCGATATTGTTAAAACTGCAGCTAATCATGGCAATGAAAAACAGTAAATGAATTTTAAAATGACGCGTATTTGTGGCATTTTCAGCTCCCCTGAAAACTCCTTTTTTGAACACAAAAATTGTTTGCCTCCAAATCTTCTATCTAGACTTAAATACTTCTAAGGGAGTGTGAGTTGGCCAGTTGTTGTTGTTAGTTGCGAAGTCGTGTCCGACTATCGCGACCCCATGGACAACGTTCCTCCAGGCCTTCCTGTCCTCTACCATCTTCTGGAGTCCATTTAAGCTCACGCCTACTGCTTCAGTGACTCCATTCAGCCACCTCATTCTCTGTCGTCCCCTTCTTCTATTGCCCTCAATCTTTCCCAGCATTAGGCTCTTCTCCAGTGAGTCCTTCCTTCTCATTAGGTGGCCAAAGTACTTGAGTTTCAACTTCAGGATCTGGCCTTCTAAAGAGCAGTCAGGGTTGATCTCCTCTAGGACTGACCGGTTTGATCGCCTTGCAGTCCAGGGGACTCGCAGGAGTCTTCTCCAGCACCATAGTTTAAAGGCCTCAATTCTTTTGCGCTCAGCCTTTCTTATCGTCCAACTTTCACAGCCATACATTGCAACAGGGAAAACCATGGCCTTGACTATAGTTGGCCAGCAGGGGTCAGTTTTGCTATACTTTATTCAGTGGAATGTACTTGAAGGTTTCTCAATAATTTTGAAAAGCCAGTTTTGGAAATGTACTTCTTATATGCTTTGAAGTTTGTTCTGACGTTTCAGGAGACCAGATTCTTTTGTTCAAAACTAGATTAGGTAACATCTAATATATTATATCATATAATTTCATAATTCATAATATAGATATTGCACAAAAGCATATGGAAATGTAAGCTGCTTTGGTTGCTATATAACATTGATTATAGGAAGAAAACAAATTAATTTGCAATAACAAAAATCATTGGATTTCAACAAGAAGGATGTCAGAATTATTCAAAGGTTTGAACCGGTTCACCAACTTTTTGAATGGCTTTTGGTAAATCATTACAGATCGTATAATTCACAGCTCCCAATAGAATGCTGGTTTCAAGTTATGGGAATTGAAATCCATCAACTCTAGAGAATGCCAAGTTTAGAAAGACTGGTGTAAATGGATCCTATATATTTCAGTAATTACAACATTGGATCAAAATGATAAAAGAGATCAAGCTAAATAATCAGTAAAAAATGATATATGCAAAATATGTCAAACTTTGACATGGTTACGATTTCAAACCAAATGGCTGAATTTACACTGTTGCTAAGATCTGATTCTGCTAAACAGTGTGTTGCCAACTAGTTCATTTTCCTCTGACTGACAGGGTATGTACAGAAAAGTGAAAATATGCTTTGTATTAGGGTAGAGAAGAATGGAGAATATATTTTTGAGGTTGGGAACTGCAGGTAAACAACAAAAGCAATACTAAATGAAGGCCATATGACTATGACGTTAGTAGAACCAAATATTTTGGCCCAGCTTTTGGGGAATTTTGGAATTTCATTAAAAACAAATACATCACCTATTTTCCACCGAGTACAATATAACCAACAATACTGATTTTGTGAGGATTAAACGGAAAGTATCTTCTACATGCCACTTCCAGTCCTTATGGTAATATGGAATAATAATGTAACAGCAAGAACTACAAAAAGACTAAACCTAAGAAGAAAATCACAGTTCCTAATAGAGTCCTGGTTTTGAGTTATGGGAATTGAAATTCATCAACTCTAGAGAGTGCCAAGTGTAGAAACAGAGATAGAAATAAAGATAGCACATATCTTGATAAACATAGCTTGATAAACACACAAAAGGCACACACAAAAACCTCACTCACATGGCATCATTATAAAGCCTCTATTGTATGGTGGTGGGTGATGATGTTTTTTTTCCCCTGAAGCCTTTTTTATGGTGTTTGTTCTACAAAAAAAGATTCTATTTGTTCATTTTAAATGGCATGTAAAACAATTATGGTTAAATAAAAAGGGCTATGTTTGGAAAAGCAACGAATCAAGAAATGAATATGAGGAAGAGGGGATAAATTTGTTTCACAATAAGTAAAACTTCACTTTTCACCACCATTACAAATAATCAAATGACAACAAGCAAAGAATCAGAAGAAGAAGCTGCAGATAGCATTTCTAATCCAGAAAATGTGTATTTCTGAATCATGGTTTTCCCCTTCATTTTCCCCTCTACTTTGATTCACTAGAAGGAAAAATCCAGAACCCATAACTTTATTTTATTGCACTGCTGACAGTGATTTCAAATCTAAGTTCTTAACCAGGCAAAAATGAAGAGATGCTATATTCCAGAGAGTTCAGCAGTCTATAGCTCCATTTGGGGGGGGGGGGAACCCAGACATTTTTTAAAACCCTGTCAATATATTTATAATAATTGTCTGAATCAGCAACCTTCATGGGGATGGATTTAATGATAATGGAACACATTACATGGGCTAACTCATCACATTCAAAAGTGACACAAAGAAATAAAAAGAAATATTACTTTTGATTCAGTTCTTTCATGGAATATTTCAAAATTAAGGCTCCTACTAAATTCCTAGAAAGCGGATGTTAACAGAGTTTAGTGGACTTAAAAAAATAATGAAACATGGGTTAGGAAGATAATGAAGAATTACAAGTGAAAAATTAAATTTGTGCACAATGATTGTATGACACTTCATGTTAAAGTACCAATAGCAAGAAAAAAGGAGCTCATGAATGCTTAAAAAAATAAATATATAGAATGTCTATTAGGAAATGGCAACAAGGAGGTAAAATTAAATTACTGCTAACTTAAACAGTTGATAATTGAAGCAACTGTTCATTCAGATTAGTATGAACACATCTGCTGCAATTTAAAAAGTTAAGTAGGATAACCTGATCAGAAAAAAGTTTTCTCTAAAACCCATGAAGTGAATTTTATGAAAACTTTCAAATAACTAATGAAGTTTATTCATTTATAAGAGTTTGTGTACTACTCAACATTACTATTATTATTATAGAATTAGAATTAGTCCAAGAGTTTCCTTATAGGGAAGATGGGCAACATAAAAATGTAATTAATAAATAAATAATAAAATGACCCAATCAGTACTCTTCCAGTTCCATAATTTGTAATTCTAAGGCAGTGATGGCGAACCTTTTAGAGCCCAAGTGCCCAAAAACCGCCCCCGCCTCCCTGCCCACCCCCACTCTTCACCCCACCCACCCACATGGCCACCCACCGCCTCCACGGCCCACCGCAGCAGATCGCCCAGGCAGCCCAGCAGCACCATGGTGGCCACGCTCTCCGCCCATGCCCCGCAGCATCATCTGCGTGTAACAGGGTGCGAGGGCAGAGTCTTGTCCCCGCTGCCTGGCTTCCATGCCCTTAGCTGTGCTGCTCTGCGCGGACTGCGCTCGGGGGCAACTCTCCTCTGGGGGGGCTGCTGGTGAGGAGGAGGGGGCCTCGCGGGGAGGTGGGGCTGGGGCGACGGTGCACGTGCCCACAGAGAGGCTCTGAGTGCCACCTTTGGCACACGTGCCACTACTGTTCTAAGGTATCACGAGTTGACTTTCAGTGTGCATTGTTTTAATGAAATCTATTTTTAATCTGGACTCCTTGGTATTCTGAGCTTGGTTGTCGCAGAGTTTTCTTATTAGTCTTTTTGTTTCCTTCTTAACTTTTTTATTGTTTTGAATGTGTGTAGATATTGCTATATGTGCTTGTCGATGGCTGATTTTTTCTAAGTGTTTAACTTGCAGGAATTCCCCAGAGGTTTTGGATTTAGCTCGGTCTAGGATGCTCAGATTCCCAGTTGAAATTATGGTTAAGTCTGTCCATTTGCTGTGAAATTAAGGTGTTTTGACTGCTACTTGGTGTACATGGATGCTTCCTGCTAGGTTTCTGCCTACCTGTCCTACACACAGGCCCTTAGACTGTATGTTGTAGATGACTCCTGATTTTTCTTCTTGGTACTGAGCAGCAAGGAATTCAATGTTCAGTTCTGAACTACATCATTTTTTCCCCCTATTAGTCTATTTTCATTGTTGTATTTTTCTGCTTGGGTTGTGTTGTTTTATAGTTTTATATTTTATTACCTGAATGTTTTATTGGATTTTATGCTGCCTTGATTCTAAACTGCTTAAGAAAATCCGGTCTGGACTAAAACATCTTGGCCACAGCTTGCAAGGAGTCTGGATAGCAGATTACCATATCCTCCCATTGAACAATCCCCAGCTGCTGTTCCCTATCACTTTTCTGTTCCAGGAAAGCCAATAACTTTCCTTCCTATAAGCAGGTCTTTCAGGTCATACAGGCTTCTAAATATATGTGTGCTATATGAGCACCAGTACGATATAGGGATTAATGTGCTTAAGAAATGAGGAGAATCAGTTTCTGGTTGTTCCTTAAGCAGTTGGGTGACTTTGAGCTAGTATCTCTCTTAAATCTTAGACTGGGATATCAAAAATATTTAGTAACGTACTAACCCTCATTGGATTAGGCTATAGATTTTGATCCATAATCTTACATATGGGATGTACACAGTTAAATGGAATGTATACACGTACGTTATATTAAAAAAGTTAAAGCATTAAAATGCACACTCATTCTCATATAATAAGCAGATTTAAAATGAAAATACATTAGCAATGAATGTATTTACAGGAAAGTCCCAATAGTTGCTTTGTAAATAGAAAGTTGCTGATCGAAAAACCCCGCATTAAAAAAAAAAAAAGCTATTATTCTTTCCCTGAGCCTGCTACTTTTCTCTAGACTCTTTTTAAGGTAAGTCCAACAATTCACAGTTTCAACATTTCCCCCCCCTCACTTGAGGCAGAAGGGTTTACCCCCCAATTTCTGAATAGCCCCCCAAAATATTCTTCCATTACGGTATTCTGGTAAAGAAGCTTTAAAAGATATCAGAGACAATGCTAACACCACTGATTCAGTTCAGAGAGCGTTCTTGCTCCTAGAAAGTAGCCATTGAATTGCTGGAGTCAGCCTACTGCAAAGTGAAGCACTCTGTTTAAAATGGACAGGAATCTCAAACCATCATATCATGGGAAAGTATAGGTAAGATAGAAGAATGGACCTGGAAGTCACTTTGACAGTGAATTAGGGGTTTAGCAGAGGGCAAAGTATTCTATTTCTATCCTCCCAAAACTATTTCCAGCTTATTTCTGGTGAACCAGAGAGTGTGGAAGAGGCAAACAAAAATGTGTTATTGCAGGAAGTGAGTCACTTCCAGAAAGGGAAATTAATACTGACCAATCAGTCCCAAGGAAGACTTTCTCCTATGCCCTCCCGGTGATCCTTTCATCTGTTTTTTTTAAATGTAAGATTGATTCACAGAGAGAACTTTGTCTTTTACATGCCTGAGTAACACTGACTAAAAAAAAAAGGGCATTCAAAACAACGAACCTTTCTGTGTCTTAAACCCTTCCAAATCTACTTAATATTCACATAAAATAGAACCGAACTCTTATGGCTATTTATGGATCTATTATTTTAAGGGATAATTTATGAAGTTGGGAATATTTTTTTTTATTGTTTGTAATATTGTTTATTGTATTATTGTAAACCACAAGCTGTATGTTGCATTATTTACTGCGGTTACAGTAGTATTTATAGTGTTGACTAGAGATTATAAACACCGATGATTTAGGTGATTTAAACCTTAAAAGATTAAGAAAAAAAGAAAGCTTATGTCAATGTCAACCAATATTTTTTTAAAGGTTAATGTTGATACCCATAAGGTTGCTTAAATTTTATATTTAAAGTGAATGCAGTATAGATTAAATTCTGCAAAGTACATTAAATTATACATTATATAATAAAAATTTCTATCTTAAGCCTAATGCTTCATATTAAGGTCTCCATTGTATTGTTACTTAATTTTTGCATGCATTTAGTAAAGAGAAAAGAAACAATCAACAAAATAGATAACTAAAGGACTATTTGGTTTCTAATTTCCCCCTTTTTCTACCTCTATGAAATGTTTTCGTAAGAGTGAGATTTTTACTCCATCCTTACTTAGATAAGGACAGACTCCCAACTTCATGATAGAATATAAACTTTATGTTGATAAAACTTCAGGGTCATCCCAAATATGCTTTTTTCACGAGGCAACTGGACTTCCTTGTTTTTCTTTGAAGATGTTTTGCTTCTCATCCAAGAAGCTTCTTCAGCTCTATCTGGATGGTGGGGAATGGAAAGATTTTTACTTTATTCCATTCTCCACCATCCAGTCAGAGCTGAAGAAGCTTCTTGGATGAGAAGCGAAACGTTTTCAAAGAAAAACAAGAAAGTCCAATTGCCTGGTGAAAAAAAGCATATTTGGGATAAGTATGACCTGGATGGCTGAGAATCTCCATAGACAATTTCAGGGTCAGTTATTAGTTTTGTAATTAAAACAAGCCATGAAGAGAGACAAAATACCTATGTCTGACACCCTGAAGAGCTTATAATTTAATTTTATAAGTATATAAAATATATAAATTACAAGTTAATTTTAAAATAGCTATCTTAGATAACCCAAGAGTTCAACATACCAGCCATAAGATTTCAGTTCTTATCAACTTGAGCCAAAACACTCAATGACAAGAATTGTGGGAGTTGTAATCTAAAGTTTCTGGAACATACTGCAAAGCAATTTCTTTACATTTTCAAAACCTTTACTAATGTCAGTATCCAGTCTGAAATGAAACAACAGTGTGAACAGGCTATGTAAAACATACACGAAAATTGTGCGCTGTGCTTTCGGGGTGAAAGTCCTTCCAGAGCCTTGTAGTGATTGCTTGCAATGCAATGCTATTAGCTGGGTGAATTTTGAATATGAAATGGAATGAGCTCTTTCCCCCCCCCCCATCCAACTTGTTTATTTATATAATGGGAACGAAATTATGCAGTGAAATCTACACCAAGAATTTGAATTTCCTGGGGAAAAAAAAAACCGTACAAAGAATGTGTTATCAGTGATAGACAGAACAGCAACTTTCTACATGAACTTCAGAGAGAAAATTGAAAAGTAAAATGAGTGACATTTTTAGTTTGTGCAATTGAGAGGTTTTGGAAATAATAACAGTTGATGCCAAAAATCATAACTGCTTTCTGAAACACCCTCATATACAACCCTTTGAGATAAATACAGGGTTATGCCTTTTTTGTTGACCAAATAAAGGCCACTAGAGTCAGGACACAGGTTTTCTGCTGATGGGTTTATCAAACATGCAGAAGTACAAACTCCAGAGACTCTGCAAGAATGATGACATATATAAGCATCCCAAGGTAATCAAGCAATGTTATAAGATCACAGGCATGCTTGACCAACCAATAATTTATTATACTACATACTGTTTTACTTCTATGATCATGGGGAACCAAAGCGTATTCTTCCAAAAAGCATTCAGTGCATTTGCTACTGCTAGTAATTAATTGACTTGCAAAGCTATTCTTGCAATGAAAACTATACCCCTTCCCATTACTTGTAGTGTTACACTGAAAAACAGAGTGTCGTTGAGTCAGAGATGCCCCCCTTTTCATTCCTCAATGATAAACTTTGCACTTAAATGTCATGATTTGATTTTCAACCACTGACCCCCAAGATTGTTTTGCAATTTTGTTCTCTAGGGTATCACTTATTCTGCCCAATATTGTGGTCATTTGTGAATATGAAAAACTTTCCCTTGACCTTGTTATTCAAGACAGTAATAAAAATGTTGAAGAGTGACAGAGCTAAGAGTAACTCCTGGGTCATTCCACTTGATGCCTCCCTCTCCTCATGTCACATGATTTAACCTAACCCAGACCAGGGTTCACGTAGGTGGTCCTTCTCTAATATGTTCTGCAATACTGTATACAGTTTCATTTGGAACATTAAAACTGCTTTATCTGTGCAATAAAGCCCATCAGGCACAGTTTTTATTTTCTCTTAATGGCGCAGATTTAATCTAAGCTTACAAATAATAAGCAAGTTCAAAATAAATGCTTGTTTTTAACCATTTATCCACTTCAAAATCAATATAAAAAGAAAGCATTGCAAGACTTTAGAGAGATGAAATTGTGAATGGATATTCTTATAACCTCTTTCAACGTCTATGAATGTTGTGCGTTCTGCTTCGGCCCCTTGTACAACCGAGCCCAGCTATCCAGAAATATAGCATCTTCAGTCCATCTTTATATTTATTTTTCATTCTTATTAGGGTAACGTTCAGAAGAAGGATGGATCTTTCCAATTTAAACCAGTTACACAGAGTTACACAATTTAAACCAGTTATATACCTTGATTTAACAAGGGTGATCATAATCATAGTTGGCTTTAATCACAGCAAAGTCATACTGAACTATTTCAGTTTTAAAATCTGGATTGTATTTTAGTGTACTTGCAATGAAGATTAAAGTCTCACCTTTGAGCCTCACCACACAAACTATATATTCATTTAAAAAAATACTGGCTCAGATCTTAGTCTTTCTCCACATTTCAAATGAATAATATTGTTTAAGGTGAACAAATACCTGTTAATTTGTAAATTAAGTCTTTAGTCTCTTTTACAGAGTAAATACTTTCAGAGCTATGAGTATTTGAGTAGTAGCCAGCTAGTAGAGCCTAAGGTTGAGTTTTGTTTTGCTGCAAATTTGCAAGATCAGACTTTCTTCAGCTTCCTCAGGGAGAAGAGAAGGTGTGTTAGAAACTAAATAAAGCGATGGAACTTCTGTATTGCTCCCACTCGTCTGTAAATGTTACATGTGTGTTTATTCTTAGAAACAGAATCTACTCCTCTTTGTTTTAAGTAAGGATAAAAGAAAATATTTTCTTCATTTTAATTTATAACCGGGATAAGCAATATCACCACTGTTTGAAAGCATGCAGTGGGTTTCTAAAGAAGTGCTTCCCGCTGCACAGCATGCCCCCATGTTTCACCAATCATAATAAGCATCCACCAAGGAACAAGGCTAGTAGAGACAGGGGCTTGTTCATTGTGGAATCTCTACCAGGAGATATTTATTTGCTTAGGTATTCCCACATGTAATATAACTTGACATCTTCAGTATAACTTGGAGAACGATGGTTTTATCCCAGCAGTATTTTCTACGCCAAGTTCTTATATTGTGGCTTTGTGGAATTAAGCAGAACAAAGGTGTAATTCTGAATTAATCCAATATTAATTGTTTTTATCCTGCGGGGCATCCCCAATCGTTTTTCTTCAAAGGAAGCCTAACATTCTGTTAACAATAAAGAAATAAAGCAGATAAGTCACTTGAACCAAGAGTAAGCTTGGGAAAGGTTTCTTCTGAGGCCTATGCCTTGAGGAAGTTTTGGCTTGAGACATGTCTGAGGGCTGTAAAATATCCACTTCTGTGTTTAATTTAATTCTTACCTATGGACCATAACATACTATAAAGGGTGTGGGGAAGGGAGAGATGCAGAAGCTTTTACTTCCAAACCAGCAATGCCCTCCAGAAAACTATTTCATTTTACTGGTAGTGGTAAAATACACAGTCCAGTCGAAGGTGCAGTATCAGCAGAAATAAGGAACTTGGCTCTTTCCTTACAGCTGCGTTGGTCTAATCTACAACATATTCTTGAATATAAAGCTTGCTCTGTTTGTCTGCTCTGGGTGCTTTCATTAAGAGGCCTGACTCCTCAATACCCCTGAGTGGAGGGCCAAGGTGCTAATTAGGGAAGTCAGAGCTGCCTTTACAGCGTTTGGCTTCCCTTATCCCCCTGCTGTTTCAGCTAGATGGGATTATTTCTTCATTTCATCATATACCTTTAATAATGCACAACTAAAGAAATCTCCTTGCTAAATATGCAAGCTACAGGCAAAAATGGCTTTGCTCTTAAAACACACATGCACACACTGATGATCTTCAGTTTTGAAAAATGTTGATAACATTTGCAGACTTGTGAAAGATATTAAAAAATCAGGACAAAAGTTTTTCATATATGCTATTTGGGTTCTTTCCCCCCCCCCCTTTTAAATGAACTACATAAGAAAGTTGCAGCTAGCCTAACATGAGAATCGAACCTATACTTTGACCCCAGATGTGGGGAAGGGAGAGGCTTCAGATTCAAATAATGGAAACATACCTGTAAGTAAACTGCTGCTTCATCTGGTGATGTTGGCCATTTCAAATTGGAATCTCCAGTGGAATTTCAACTGGAAGTTTCAAAAATAACAATAGCACTTAGACTTACATACCATTTCATAGTGCTTTACAGCCCTCTATAAGCGATGTACAGAGTCAACATATTGCCCCCAACAATCTGGGTCCTCATTTTACTGACCTCTGAAGGATGAAAGGCTGAGTCAACCTAGAGCCAGTCAGGATTGAACTCCTGGCAGTGAGCACTGCACAGTGAGTTAGCCTGCAATACTGCATTCTAACCACTGCACCACTATGGCTCTCAAAATCAAGAGATCCAACAATGTATTGTATGTTACGTATATTAGTGTTTTGGACCTAAAGCCTGAGATTGTCCTTAATGTTGTTTATAAATACAAGGAGCAGCATGGTGGGATTATCAAATTGCAGTGTTTCAGATTATTAGTCTACAACTCCCAAACGCCTAACCCAACACAACTGGAAGACACCATGGAGAAGTTGCTGAAGGATTTAATAAATCAATGTAATCCCAAAATGTAAGGGTTGCTTTGTCATGTATTCTCCCCACTCCTAGGAATGGGCAAAACTGCCAGGTGGAGCTGATATTCTTTCAGTTGTTAATATATAATCTGCATGTCTGAAGTAAGCCTAACTTAAAACTAAGGCCATTCAGACCTCCCAAATTGTAAGTTAAATCAGACTTTATTTTACAATGGCCACTTGGGAACAAGCAATATGAAAAGCAAGTCAACATTTTGCAGCTGGATGTGAGAAAGAATCCAGCATTTATTCACCCTTCCTGTACTGTACAGACACTGATAGGACTGGAAGCTAAACCTTACTAATATGCTGGTAACACGATATGTCCTCCATCAATTAAGGTCAGTGATCTAATTTATGGATATAACACAATCCACATGGTGTGTGTGTGTGTGCATGCAGTATATATCCTGCAATAAGACATCCACTGTTTAAAGTGTTAATAATGTGTCCTAACAATGGACAATCAAAGGACCACATTAAAACCACTAATAGAGATGTGCCATTAGAATAAGAACAATTATTCTGACATGATTTCAGATAACCACGATCCATTGAAGGAATTCTAGCAGCTTCACTCTCTCATTCAGAAACAGGAAAGTATCAGTTGCTCTTTCATAAAAGAATAGTTGGAAAAGCACATTATGAATTTCTCAGTGTCTTAAGATCAACTATCATGGTTCAGGTTATAAGAGAATCATAAGATTGCATTGGGGTACATGAGAAAATTATCTTTTTCAGTAATCACACATTTATGGAACTCTCGCCTCAGAAAGAGAATGAAAATCTATTTCGTTAAGCTTCTTTTCATTTATTCTATTTCATTCAAAATGAGTTTTCAATTGTAGTGGTAGACTTGTACAAATATGTTACTGGCCTAATTAGGGCTACTATATTTGGGTTGCAAAAATCCAGCTGACCACTACATGACAGCAAATTTTAATTCAGTGATGTCATCTCACTCTTCTGTAACTCAGATATGGTAACCCTACTGCTAATTGACAGGACAAGTTGCTTTAGGTCAGTGATGGCGAACCTTTTAGAGACCGAGTGCCCCAAAACCGTGCCCCCACCCCCGTCCCCACTCCGCCCTGCCCGCTGGGCCACCCACCACCTCCACGGCCTGCCACAGATTACCCAGGCAGCCCAGCAGCGCCGTGGCAGCCACGCCCTCCATCCGTGCCCCACAGCATCATCTGGGCACAAGGGCGGAGTCTTGTCCCCGCTGCCCGGCTACCATGTCCTTGGATGCACTGCTTCACGTGGGCTGTGCCCGGAGGTAAATCTCCGGGGGGGCTGCTGGTGAGGAGGGGGACATGGAAGGAGGTGGGGCTGGGGCAACAGTGCGTGTGCCCACAGAGAGGGCTCCGAGTGCCACCTCTGGCACGCGTGCCAAAGGTTCACCACCACTGCTTTAGGTGGTTCTGTTTATTGTAATGTGGAACTGTATTTCCTGGGTCTTGCAATGGTATTCTGCGTTTTATATAAACTTTGTAAGGCCACAAACATTCAGATTCACCATGAGCCAAAATCCAACTGATATAGTATCCCTCCCTCCCTCCCTCCCTCCATCCATCCATCCATCCATCCATCCATCCATCCATCCATCCATCCATCCATCCATCCATCCATCCATCCATCCATCCATCCATCCATCCATCTATCTATCTATCTATCTATCTATCTATCTATCTATCTATCTATCTATCTATCTATCTATCTATCTATCTATCTATCTATCTATCTATCTATCTATCTATCTATCTATCTATCTTCCGAACCTCTCTTCATGGGACAGTTTAATTTTACAGGGATTCCAAATACATGTTAATTCATGAGAAGAGGCTCACCTGCCTGACTTTTTTCTTTGCGAGGAATACTGAAACCACAAAACTGAGGGTCATTACAGCCGATTTTCTCATTCGGTCCTATTCCCTGAGGGTACATCATGTCTGACACTAACTCTGAGAAAGTGGTTCTTTGTATCTAAAATCTGTGTGGGTCTTTTCAAACATAAGCCTAACCATAATATATCTGAAATAGATGGGATTACCCCCTTTCCCTTCCTTTCCCGTGTGCCTTCCATGAGTTACATAAAAGCAAACCCAGAGCTTTAGAGCTGAAAATAGCTGAAGTGAAGTGACGCAGATTTCACCCAAGATGAAAGCCTGGCTTCCAGAAGGCTAATTAAAAGCAACTGAGACACCAGCATTTGATACAGCGTTTACTCACCTGAAAAAATAAATGGAGAACTGTAGCGCAGCTTTAGTGGGAAAGAGGCTGGAGGGGTTTTGCTCAGGTCACAGGAAGGCCTAGTGCTGCGAGGAGACAGCATCAGCCTGTTCCTCAGAGTCAGAGGGAGGTCAGTCCAGGGGGTGGAGGGTGTGCATGCTGCTCCACATCTGGTACAGGCTAGGCTCAGTGGTGGGATTCAGCCAGTTCGGACCATTTCGGCAGAACCGGTAGCTAATTTTTTGTTGCCCAGGCCCAGAATGGACTTCCGGAAGCGGCATCCACACAGAGAACCGGTTGTTCACATATTTGAATCCCACCAGTGGCTGGGCTGCAAGGTGGCAACTGTGTCTAAAAGTATTGATCTAAAGAGGCATACAAGTCTTTCCCCATTCTTTCCAACTCAATGAAATGGGGAAAGAAATTGTCTATGCGCAAAAATTGGACACAACAGGACCAAATGGTGGGTTTGGTGAGAAATTGACTGAAAAAAAGACCACATTTTATATTGAAATGAAACTGGGGGAGGTTGGTTTGCACAGACATCCCCCCCCCCACAAATTATCCCAATGCATTCTTACAGGCAAGATGTCTGTCTGGAGGTGAGGATAGTTTAAAAAAAAAAAAAAAAGTAAACATGATCACCGTGATCATTATCCTTCCAAATTTTCATGCTTCAATAATATCACAAGGAAGACATAGTAAAGGTAAATAATGTCCCACTGGAGATTATTCAGATCGAGAGGAGAGTGATGCAATGAAAATGATGCCACTGTAGCCACCTCCACCATCTCCAACAATGAAATTCAAAAACACCACTGAGAGAAATCCAAAATAAATTACGTATCAAGAAAAAGAGGAGGATTTTCTTAGGAGGAAAAAACATGGGAGACATGATAGGCCACATTTCAGTACTGTGTTCTCCAAACAGAGATGTCATTGTGTTAAAGTGTCTCAGTCTCCTCCCCCATTTCTCATCTCTTCAACTGGCTGATTAAGGAAAAATGCCTAAATTCAGATTATGGTGACATCTGTGTTTAATTCTCCTAACACTCCTTGGCAATGTCTTTTAAAATGAGGCATGTTGCAAAATTGTGGTGCTGCATTGGGCTTAGCATACTCCAATTTTACTAAGAAAAATAGATCAGATATGTTTTTAAAATTCTTTGCTGTGTTTGTTTGCAGTGTCACAGTTCAAGTTCATTTAACCTTATGCTGCTACTTTATATACTTTTTTTTATTATTATAAGCAGAAAAAAGTGTCTTTAGTTTATGGGACAGTGTGACAAAAAATAAAAATTATTGACAAGTAAAATGCACTGCACCAAGAAAGAAAAAAACTTTTTTATTTTTAAATCTATCACCATATAATGACTGTAGGATTAGAGTAGTGGATGATGTTATTCACATCCACTCAAAAAGTCTTAACAAGAGATTTCATAAATAGCCTCAAGAGATTTGGGGATATTGTTGTCTGCCAGATAGGAAGTAGAAACAGAGCAAAACAAGTGATGAATGACAGGAAAAGAGGAGGGAAGTGTGTGACAAAGCAGAGCAGGGCAAAAAACTTAAATATGCACCACCATGTGAGAAAGATCACATAGAATACAACCAATGTGGTCTGAACACCACGCCACAGAGGAAATGTGTATTGTACTTTTTAGATTTCCTGAAAAGGCACATTAACATTCTGAACTGGATCGACCAGAATTTTGAATCAACCAGAAATAAATATTTATTGTATTTATAAATATATTGATAAATAAATATTTATTTATGTATTTACCATTCCTATGGGTGGTATGTGTCTTCCTCAATCCTGGATTCTGTATAAGAGATCTGGGAGTTTGTGGGTTCTGCACGGTATCTTAGCTGTTCCTAGCACTGCACTCTTCTGGACAAAGAGCTCTGATGTTGTTCTTAGGATCTGTTCAAGTCACTCTCCCAAATTAGGAGTCACAGCCCCACCACTGGAATCACTTTGACCTTTACTTTCCACCTCCTTTCTAGTTCCTCTTTCGGGCCCTGATACTTCTCCAGTTTCTTATACTCCGTCTTCCTGAAGTTGCTATCACTTGGCATCACCACATCTATCATCACTACTGCCTTCTGGTCCTTGTCTACTACCATGCTGTCTGGTTGATTGCCAATACCTGCCAATACCAGGATGTTAACTCTGTTTACTCCACAACCTTCTAAGGAATCTCCCATCTGGACTTTGGAGGTATAGCTCATACACTGTGCAGATGTTCTTGTACACAATGCCAGCTACTTGGTTGTGCCATTCAGTATATGCTATTGTTGACTGCACCTTACACCCTGCCACTATGTATTGGACTGTCGCTGAGATTTTTCTGCACAGTCTACACCTTAATGGTAGACCTCTCCTTCTATGGATCTAGTGCCCAGTGCCTGTTCTTGGGCTGCTATGATCAGTGCCTCAGCGCTGCCTTTTAATCCAGCTATTTTCAGCCACTGGTAGGATTCCCAATGATAGCCCCCTCAACTATCTTCGATGGTACATCTCATGCAGGATCTTGTCTTGCCATGGCACCTCCTCTGCTTGATCTTTTTCCCATGTCTGCTGCTGCTTCAAGCTTGTTCCCAGCAGTTCATCTTTGAGTGCCATCTTAGTGATGTATTCTTGGTTGCTCTAGATTTCTACTAGTGATAGAAGACAAAGAATTGGAGATTACCAAGTAGCAGGTTCTGAACATCAAAATAAAAAGAGTATGAGATAAACTGGCCCTGGTGGTCCCAGTGGTTTTCAAACACTGGGTATCATTTCAAAAAATCTCGAATGGCATTTAGAAAATCTGTGCATTGACAAAATTTGCATCTGTCAATTGCAAAGGCCACATTGCTTGGATCTGCATAAATACTACATGGAGACATTGTGATACTCAATGTGTATGAAGAGCAAGGCCAGGTAAAGAATTGACTGCTGTGACTTCACATTGTTGTGAAGATAATAATAGTAACATCCCAACTTTTTTGTATGAGATGGAACTCCTAGTGGTAGTCATGTAAGAGATACAGCCCTTTCACAGAGAAACAATGAACAATAAATTCCAATTTAGAATGATGTAATATGAAGCCATAATAACCTAAGCCACCCCTAAGGAGATATAATATTTTTATAGTTCATATTTAGCCAGGAGGAGAGCTTATGCATCTCCATCTCTGGAAACAGGGAAACTGCCTATCTCATGAAACCTTCTCCATATATAAAGTCTGTTCTTGGACTATTTTAGGAGAAATATACTAGAAATTATGTTAAGATCATTGTGTGCATGCACTTTTCACACCCTGCAGATGGGCGATCAAAGAAAATGGTGGCCTCTTCCCAAATGGCTACCAGAGTGGGTTTGGCCAGGCAGTTTATCAAGTGACTTACTCTCATTGATATCACTCCCTTCATTCACCTGTGCCCTTCCCAAACACACTAAATATCATTTGTGAAGCACAAGAAATCACAAAGCATCTGTGAAACTCTCTGTAATGTACGTAAAAGCCACCAAATTCAATTTGTTACCCCGAAGCAGTCCCCACTTCATTTATGAATCTAAAGCAAACGAGTTATTTGAACAAGGATTTGTTGAATGGAAGCAATGTTTCAAAGCTTTGCACATCCTTAACTTCTATGAAATCCTAGATGGCTTGAGTAAACAAGCCAAACTGCATATTCCCAAATGAATGTAATGCTGTTCTTTACCCAAAGCTCAAACAAATGAAGGGAAAAGAGACATGCAAATGGGCGATGGGAAGTATCAAAAGTATCAAAACTTTTAAATAAGTATTCAGCATTTTTGACATTAAATCTTGTAGGACCAATACTCAACATATCAATAATAAAAATGATAATAAATTGTACTTGCATAATTCTCTTATTACCACTGTCCTTTTAAAAGAAAATCAAAACAAAACAGGATAAATTAAAAAAAATATCTTGGAAATTAAAACACAAGAGTTTTCATCACCCAAGCACCCTAAAGTTTACTACTGTAATGAGGCCTTATTTTGTAATAGTATATTTGGAACTAGGAAGAAAAAAACAAGCTTGCCAGTTCATCCAAAAGCAATAACTAACAGATTGAGAAAGTCTCCAACTTACAAACCTGGGCAAAAAAACCCCCAAACAAACAAACCCTGAATTTTGAGCAGGGAAAGCAATCCAGTTGCAGTTTTCTGCAGTTTTATTTTATCCTGTTGCAATCAGTATTGGTTTAAGACTTTCTTGGATGTCCTGGTTTAAGAATTTCCGTTTCTGTGGAGATGAGGTGGTCTAGAATTTGACGGTAGCAAACAACTGACCTTTGTATACCCTACTTTGATAAAGCTGAATTAAGGTCAGAAACTAAAATGAATGGTAATTGCACAAATGGAGTGTTCTGCATGTGTGATGGAATAATCCCTCCCATCTCCATACACTGATGTAGAAACACACACACACACATATACACACACACACACACACATCTGTTGTAGTCCCATTAAATATGTCCCAAAGTGGGGCAGAAATCTCCATTGGCACTAACGCTGACATGAACTTTGTAACGGAAAATATTTTAATCAAGGGTAATAGCTGGGTGGAGGATTAAACTGGCCTTGTGACCCGTTTCAAGTCTGATTGAATTCACATTTTTTATTTGCATCTCAATCGTGTTTCACAGAATATCATATTTACTTGGGCTTTTAAAAAATCACTTTTGATAATCTCTGATTATTTTATTTGAAAGAGGCAAGGGGAAGAAAAAGAAAAGGAACGTTTAATTTCTTGACAGACATTTAGATAAGAGATTTAGACATTTTAAAATGGTATAATTCTTGCTAAACGTAGGTTTCTAGGAGAATGGAGAGATCCTGAAAGGTACCAGCGACATGTATAACTTGTTTCAGAAGGTGAGAAAATGTTAGTCATAATTTTATTAATTGAAGCTGACATGATATTGATGCTACGTAGGGTTCAAATTTAACTATTGTGCAAAACCAGCCTTCTGGGCAGCTGCAAACTGGCCAGCTGGGAACTTTCCAAGGATAACAATATGTGTGCATTGCCTAAATGTAATTTATTTATGCCATTGTTGATGGAGAAGCAGCCAAGCCCTAATGCTCTTGATCTTGGCTGGACTGTGAGGTCATTCCCTCCCCTCCAGTGTTGAGCCGTCTGCCAAAATCTCCCTTCCCTTGACAGAGGTCATCTCTACCTGCCTATCACAGCCATGGACCAGCCCTGTTCCCCAGATGACAGAGGAGGAGATGTGCTATAGGAAAGCCTTGACCCTCTGCCAAATGCTATATAGCTATAAATGCTCTGCTGTAGTCATCAGGGTTCTTCGAACATCCCATGTTTGCCAACCAGGACCGGATTCTGAGATCTGTATTCCATAAAGCCTGAAAACAACCTCCTGTTAAAATGACATTTCACGATGAGGTTTCACACACAATGGCCATATTTTCTTGGGGGGGGGGGAAATAAATAAAGGACAAATCTGAAAGAGGGCCAGATCTGCTTAGATTGCACAGATATTGTTACCTAGTGGAGTAATGAAACTTTTGCAAGCAAACAACCAAGTTCAGAGAGCACCCATGATTCCACAAATAAATAATTAAATCAAATAAATCTAAAGGACAGCTTTATGAAATGAAGGGCTGACCTTTATAATAAAGGAGGTATGGTCTCTGTAGGTATAACCTGCCCCCCCACACACACACACTAACTAGCCAATATTGAACTTGCAGCTTTATATATATCTATTTTTTAATTTGGTGTTTATGGCATGTCAAACCCAATATGTGTACAAGTAGTCCTTGACTTTCAACATTCATTTATTGACCATTCAAAGTTACAACGCCCTGGGAAAAATGACTTATGGCCATTATTTACACTTACAACCTTTGCAGCACCCCCATGGTCATGCGATTTACATATATTTATGACAGTTGCCGTGTCCTGGGGTCATGTGATATCACCTTTTGAGACCTTCTAACAAGCAAAGTCCATGGGGAAGCCAGATTCACTTAATAACCATGTTACTAATTTAACAGCTGCAGTGATTCACTTAACAAATGTGGCATGGAAAGTCATCAAATGGGGCAAAACTCACTTAACAAATTTCTCACTTAGCAACATAAATTCCGGGTTCAGTTGTGGTCGTAACTTGAAGACTACCTGTATTCACTACTGCCAGCTAGCTTTATTAGCAATCCTGTTTTCTTAACTCTCCAGATTGCACAAACAATGAAAGGCAGCAACTGAGACGTTCGTCCTCATGTTCAGCCCTCTGAAATGAAGATTTCAGATTGAATATACTCGGGATTTCCAATTCTGTTCTGATTCTTCCTGGCCAATGAGCCAAAATGGAGTTGAAGAAAATGGCATTTTAAAAAATGCCCACACATATGTCATAAATAATTGCACAAATGGCACCATCCCACAATGATGTCATGACAACTGACATAAATCATCAAACAAAGCAATGGCATACATAAGCTGCAACATTTATGTGCTGATGACATCATCCATTCCCCCTCCCTCACAGCACCATCTTGCCCATGGAAGACCACCACCAAAGATATTTAAATATCTAGGAAATCCATAACTGAGAAGCCTAGAATGATGAGAACTAGAAGAACAAAAACCTTGTAAACGATCTGGGTTGATAAAAATACTCCAGAATTCCAATTAGTAATGGAAGAAAAATGTAAAGCATCTCTCAGCTTCAGCTTCTAATGTCTTCCTTTCCAGCTTATTGAACATGAGCAAGTATGGACAAAGATGGCAGGTGCTACTGCTAGTATAAAGGCTCAATGACTTATATCCAAAATGGCAGGACTGTTTGTGACAAAGCCAACATTAAAAAAAAAAGTCTTTTCAAATTTCTACAGCCATTATTGGGGCTTTATTCACTTACGTGTCATTTTTTTCATCTACTGACATAAATAGGATAGCTTCTTATCTTACCGGAAAGCAGTTTTAATTTAGTGTATTTGTTTCCTTCAGCGCGCTTCAGCCAATTAATGTGAAGTGAGCGCTCCAGATGTGCCTTACATTTTCTCTTTAGATAGTATTCTAGCCCAGCCTTTCCCAGAGTAATGCCTTCTAGACATATTCATGGACCACTTCCATATTCCTCAGAGACATGTAGTAATCCTTATTATGATAAGCATGGGATGGGAAAAATCCCACTGATTACTTTTAAGAGCATTTCCCAATTCAGTTTTACATTAAAAAAAATACATAATTTTTTTTGGGGGGCACACATTGTTTAGTCAACTCTTTCACTTGCTTGCCTGACTGCATTTCTATCCACTTTGGCAGAGGGAAGCATATTGTGACCCACGTGGAGATGGATCTTCTTCCCATATCAGCAGCTTGGGGGGGGGGGCTGGGAGACACTGTCTGCCCCGAAATGACCTGTGAGATCTGTGAAGGCTTTGAATATGGATCTACCAAACACACCACATAAATTATTAGAAAATGTAGTCCCATGCTTGCTTTTTCCTTAGCATGAAATTGTAGGAGTATCTTTTTTTTTTTTTAAATCCTTGTGGATTCTCATGGACGCTATTCTTTCCATGGCACAGAATATAAATACACTGAATCAGTTAAAAGGGAGGGAGGCCAACATTCATAAAGTTTCATGGGAGTCCTATGGGAAAGTCTTTAAAAGCAGCTTTTTAAAACAGATGTTAATATTAATATATTAATGTTAATATAATCCACTTTAACTAAAATGTTCCAACCAAGCAGGCCCTGCTGTGTCAGCCTGGCTACATGCCATCAAGAAAGTATGCTAAGTTCTGAATAACTCCTCCCCAATATTAGAAAAGCCATTTAGGAATAATATTACTCCAAAAGTGACACTTGCAAGTACTGTGTAACACTTGTTTATGACTCATTTTTGCATTTTTGCTTTGTGCTCCCTGTTCACTTGGGCCTCCCTTTGTTCTTTTACTAAAGAAACTGATCTGCAGAAGACGAGGGTAAACTGCGCGAAGTCTGGAGCCATTTGCAAGCGCAAGCTTTCCAAAAACCTGCTGCAAGCATTTCTCTTGCTGTTTAGCTTGGAAGGATTGAAAGCTTCAGCCAACTGGCAAAAGGTTGTATATTTGGTTTAAAAAAAAAAAAAAAAAGCAGCTGAGAGCAAAAACAGAAAAACATTTCTATAAACTGTTTGAAAATTATATACAAGGGAAACAATTTTAAGACAGTCATTTTCATATTGATGAAGAATGTATCTTCCATGACATACGATTCAGATACCCTGTTTTTGTCCCAATAATCCGTATACAGTAGTCCTTGTTTAGCAACCACAACTGGGACACCCATCTCAGTCATTAAGTGAAGTGGTCACTAAGGGAAACTGCAACAGTGCTTATAATTTTAGTTCAGCTTTCCTTTGTTTTACAAATCTGCAAACGTTATAAACACAAGGATTGGTTGCAAAGTTTCTTTTTTCATCACCATTGTAAGTAGAAACAGTTGCTAAATGAGGACTAGATAGCAAAATTTGCCAGGCTGAAAAAAACGTTATGCAGGAGGATGGTTCTGATTATTATAACTTCAATTTTATAATCATGTTCCCCATAACCAGATAGATATATAACATAAGGAATTATGCTACATTTTTTTTATTGGTTTGCGACATCTTGAGAGGATTTATGCAACTTTTAAAAAAAGATGGGGCAATCTAGTGGGTTTTTTTTTAAAATAAGTCCTTAAATCTCAAAACAAGGTCAGTACAGTCAATTAAATTTATTTCATCTCAGAAAATGTCTAAGAAACTTTAGTTGTTACCAACTTACTGTTGAACTTGTAATTCAGGAGTTGGAACACCAACTCATTTGGGTTGAATTTTATTTAATATTGCCAAAAATTGCTGAAATCAACAGGAATGTTGCTGTGACTTTAGCACAACTATAATATGTTAATATATATTTATATTTTCCTTGGCTTAAATTCTAGCATTTGAGATTTATCAATAAATTAAGAATTGTGAATTTTTCAGTTAACAAACGAATGAATTACACAGCCTGAAAGGAAAAACTAAAACCTAACTGACAGCAATGAGTTATTTTTTTTTTCAACAAAAGAACAAGGAAGATAGCTTCCAAAAATGCAATTAGTAATTTTGGAATTGTTCTGCTTGTGATATATAATTTCCAAGGATTCTGTGTCCCCTTTTCATCCTTTTAAGATAATTAATTTTGATTTTGTGCTAATACTACTTCTTCTTTATTTCTTCCTTTACTGCTTGGGTGTCGACGGTTGCTAACTGCTAATATACTTGCATTTATATACTTTTTATACTTTTTTATATACATTTATATACTTTTTCTGTTACTTAATGTATGGCTTAAAGTATGGTATGGCCAGTCTAGAGAAAAGAAGGACTAGGGGTGACGTCATAGCAGTGTTCCAGTATTTGAGGGGCTGCCACAAAGAGGAGGGGATCAACTTATTTTCCAAAGCACCAGAAGACAAGACAAGAAACAATGGATGGAAACTAATCAAGGGGAGTAGCAACCTGGAATTAACATGGATGCTTCATCACTGGAGGTTTTTAAGAAGAGACTGGACAGCCACTTGTCTGAAATGGTATAGGTGTTCCTGTTTGAGCAGAGGGGGTTGACCAGAAGACCTCCAAGGTCCCTTCCAGCAATATTCTGATTGATTAATGTGATTTATTAACAAAATAATGCCGCATTTGAACAGCTTTGGAAATCCATTAAAAGTTTCAAACTCCCTGCCATCTCTCGCATCTGCATGCAGCTTGTATTTACTTGACTTCTCCATCCAGTGTATTCCAGTTGTGGGTAAATTTTCATAAAGGGTCAGCATATTAGCTTTACTAATTGAATTAAAGTAACTATATACTTATGCTCCTTGGAAAGCTAAGAGCAGCTAACCTGGATCTTTCACTACAATATTTCAGTCCAGCCCTTGATTTAATTACAACAATGCTACAGGCATTGTCAGATGATCCACAGTTCCTAAATAATGAAAAAAAGTGAGATAAATCTGAAGCAAAAACACTTTAAATATTGACCTGTTCGTGTCGTAATATTTTTAAATGGCTATTTCATTATTCAGTCAGTTTTACTCTGCTTGTCTATTCTGTTTTTTAGTTTGAAAACATTTACAGTTACAGTATCTAAAGCATGCTTAGGAAATAAAAAAAAAAACAAGTAAAAACAGCAAACAACCAACTAGAATGAAAAATACACAGTTCCCCAATGTAAGCCATTTATGAGAAACAAATTGAAAACATTCAAAGAAATAACAGCATTATACAAACCTTGATTAAATGAACAATGCTTCCATTGCTTGTCTAATGACAAGCAGATTAGGGCAACAGGGATATTCCACAATAGCTACCCATAAGGAATGGGTTCCATAATAGATTTTCCTGTGTAGAGAATTACACAATGCTGTGTATCATATATTTGTTGAAGGGTGCTAAAAGTATTTACAGGGATCCAGAAGATTCATAAAAAAAAAAGGAAGTGGTTAATGCATCTGGGCCTAGGCTACCCAGAGTTTGAAGCTCAATTTCTGTCAAGCTCAAGGAACCAACAACAATCCGTGGATTTACTTCTGAATACTTTCTTTATTGTTTTCTGTTTATAGACAGAAATTTTGCCAAACTAAAGCAACTGTATGCATAACTATTAAATACACTCTGTGAATTGCTATGGAGGATCCACCTTTACCCTCTTCCTGAATGACAAAGATTCCAATCTCCTCCGCTGTCTCTTTGCTCTCTGGGAAAGAGCCCTCCTCCCTCCCTCCCTCCAGTTCTGGATTGTGACTGAAAACAAATAGGAAATGTATTTAAATGATCTGAGATGAGAACAATAAGATTCAGCTAGTGGTTTTCCTAATTGCATTGCGTGGACTACTTGCTATTTCCAAATTGTCTGCAAAGACACCTCCATGTAAAGAGCATTAATTTCATATTTATATTAAAAATGTAAACAAAACAGAAACATGGTATTTGAGTTTTCTCAGGGATGGTTCTAGAGCAGGCATGTCAAACTGCCGGCCCACGGGCCGGATGCGTCACGCCGAAATCGCACCCATCCCATTGCTGGCAATGGGGGAAAAGTCACAATACGGCGCGCGAGTTTGATATGCCTGTTCTGGAGCATATCAAATAATATTTCTTTGATGCCTTAAAAAAGGTATTTCTAATTTTTCCAGAGTATAATTCAGAATAGCCTACAGATGCCAATATACTTACAAAGGAAAGCAAAAAAAAAGCAAAACCCATTAATCCCATTGAGACTTCAATGACTTAAATTTGTCCTAGCTTGTATGACAAATTCTCAATATGACCATATAAATTTATCAAAAAGTTAAAGTCAAGTCAGACATCTAGCAGGCATCACAACCTAGGGGGGCTGTATATATGACTGCCCTTTATGCACTCAGAACAATGTAGATTTTTCTCAAATCCTTTCAGAAAATGAGCCAAATTTGTTTTTAAATAGTGATAAATTAACTGTTTTACCATTAAACCAAGGAGTCTTCAGCCTTCCTCAGTTTTCTGGCTCACGTTTAGCAGCAATTGCCCCCATATTCAACATGTCTTTCATGCATACTACAATAAGGATATACCGGTAGTAGCTGTATTTTACTACAGTAGTGGTCCAGTATTCTAGCAATAGCAATAGCACTTGGATTTATAAACCGCTTCACAGTGCTTTACAGCCCTCTCTAAGCTGTTTACAGAGTCAGCATATTGCCCCCAACAATCTGGGTCCTTATTTTAGTGACCTTGTAAAGATGGAAGACTGATTCAACCTTGAGCTGGTCAGGATCGAACTGCTAGCAGTTGGCAGAATTAGCCTACACTTCTGCATTCTAATCAGTGCGCCATCATGGCTCCATGTCATATCCATGTCAGTCTAACCAAACTTATAAGCTTCTATACGTATTTGATATGGCATTCAGAATATTCAGTCAGAATTTTATCAACCATCCTTCCTGAGAATTCTCAGATAAGGAAAGTTACTCTACAATAACAGACAAGGGTGCCTAAGAAAAGCAGAAAAGTACATTTAACCCTTACCCAGCACAAAAATGGAAAACTGAATTCCACAGGAGAAAACCCTGAAAAGATATTTCTCCCTATCTATTGGGGGGGGGGGGAAGAGTAATAGTAAGTAGAGAAGTTAAACTAAAGTTCTCTCAGATATAAATCTCCCAGAATTTGCTCTCAATGGAATAGATATATTGAAGCTTGTATAGCTTGTTGCCCTTAATGATACCATAAATTAGCTATCTTGAGATGGTTACCTCATTCTGTTGTTTTAACTGGAAACAGATCTCTGCAGTGTTTCAGATAGGGTCATGTTCTCTTGGTGACACCAAGGGCAGAATCTGGGATCTTCTGTACATAAAGCATGTGTTTTATCTCTCTGCTACTGAGTTATGGCTATAAATCTTGAATTTAATCCAGGAACTTCTGAAGGAACACATATTAGATGAACTCCCCTTTCAAAAGTATAATAGTGGATACACTATTGGATTCTACATATACTTCAGAGGTCCCCAATCTTTTGGGTACCAGGGACCAGTTCCGTGGAGAAAGGTTTTTCCATGGACCGGAGAGTGCGTGGTTTTGTGTGCTGCCTGCATCCCATGGATGGGGCTTTGCTTGTTTCTGCAGACCGGTTGCTGGCATGCCGTAGCCCGGTACCGGACCACGGACCGAGGGTTGGGGACCTCTGATATAGTTTATACTAAACTTGTTTTACAAGGATTTGTAGAACAAGTAGAATCCTTTCCTCTGTCTTTATCAAAAATCAAGACAATGCAGATTTTGTGATTTATTGAAAGGAGAAATAGAGGAATTAAAAAACAAGTGATCCCATGCAGTTCCAACTGAAATAAATCATGGAGATTTCCTGACCCATTCATGTGAGCATGCAACCAACTTTTACATGTGTTTGCACATAAAAATATACCTGTTTGCACATATCCAAAAAGGAGAAAGCCAAACAAAAATAACAGTGCATAATTAAATATAACTGCTTGTAAAATAAAGTACACCATTAATAAGTATACCATAAGTACCATAACGAATGATTAAATATAATTGCTTGTAAAATAAGTACACCATCCTTGCATACAACAACTATTCTCCTTATACATAAAAGTACACCGTATAGATAGATACACAGCCATCCCCTCCTTTCCCTTCTCTTCAGTCTAGCAGAAAGAGTGAGGGGGAAGAAACAGGTAGAGTAAGGATAGAGGAATGAATGATTGCACAGGGGAAAAAGGAAGGAACAACTGGGTAGAAATGAGGCAAAGAGAAGTAACAGGGAAGAAAAGTTTGTTTCAGTATTATAAAGAGAAATAACTGGGATAGGTCCTTCCCAAGGGTTTGGAGCAACAATAATTTGTACCTCCTGCCAATTCTTTTCCTTTTTACATTCCAGTGTTTATCAGCCAATTCAATAAAGCACACACTCCCATTCACACAGTAATTTTTTTTACTAGGAATTGGGAAAAATCATTTTCCAATCAGGTAAACACAGTAGTTAAAAATGGCACTGGCTCTATTTGGTCCTCATTGGGCTGTTTTGAGATCCTATGTCTGGGGTTTATTTTTTTCAGTTTGTCTGTCTGCTGCAAAACACAGGATTCAGAGATTACCACTAACTTCTTCTTCTGTGTAAAGGATACCAGGTTGGGGGAAGCAACAAAGCTGCTTCTCTGACAGCTTCAGCCATATGGTTCCAGGGTGCTTAAGTGCTTTGGAGGAATCCAAGGAATAAGGGGCAACAGGCAGAATTTCTGCCAACAGGAAAATGCAGCATTTTTCAGGGAGTAGCAGCTGATCTGAAGGTTAAGTGCTTTAATTTATGCACCACCACCCCAATTATGGGGACGCAGGGATAAACTGCCAATCTTAGATCAGCACATCCTTTGTATATAGAAAGAATTGTCGTGGAAAAACCCAATGAAAAAGACAAGAGACAGCAGGACAAAACAATAATTCTTACTTTAAGATTCAGAGGTTTATTTTGCTAATAATTTGGAACATAGCAAGCATAATAACACAACATTACTTTCATTAATAACCCATTGCAATGAGGATCATATGGTATAGCAAATTCCAAAAGGACAGCTATAGGCCAATGGCAAATCAATCAGGTTCAGTCCCAACACTTTATACCCTTTCTCGTTCTAAAACTGTAGTCAGATGGTCTGCTGACTTTTGCTGACTTCTGCTGACTTCCTGCTGACCTTCTGCTGAACATAACTTTCCACATATACCCGTGTACATTGGAACCCGCATCCATCAGCTACTTTCAGTTCCTCTTTTCCCATGATTACAATACTCATGTTCCAAATATACACAGAACTACCTACTTTGCAATTTATATTGCTCAGCAGATTACAAATAGTATGTCCTTACTGGGAAACAGCATAAAGTTCAAGTTAAAGCTTCAAATCACTTCTCTGGGGCCTATTTCAGGTTTGCTCCAGCCTCTTGTTATATGAGGAAGGGGCTATATTTTCATCTCCCACAGAATATTTGCTATTTTTCAGTTGTCTACAAAGAAAAGTTCATAATTCCTAAAGAAGTCAGCACTTACTGAATTCCTTAACTTTTTTTGTATTTAATCAACAGGACAAATGCTATCCATGTTTGCATTAATGCAAGCCTGAAATTTATCCCAAGAAGAATCTCCATAGGCTTGTTAGGGATAGGCAGACAGGGACCCTCATATTCCTGTGCAGCTTCATAAATCCCTGGGGAAAGCAGTGCTATAGATTTTCTTCTCTCCCATGTTCACAGTGTTAATTCAGTCGTCTTCCCTTTGTGAGAGATTCTGATAGAAGGAAAGCTACTGTTTCCATTATTTCTAAAAGATCCAGCAGTTATACTGTGCACCTACAATAACTTACAGGACCAAAGGAAGATAGGTCATAAAGAGTTCACCTCTTTTAAAAAATACATCTGAACATATGCAGAGAAATATCTGATTGCACTAATGACTTTTATTGCTTTTAACATGTACTCACTTAGCCAACCAGGTGAAATTGATTTATAGCTGCTTTTTATGAGTCAAAAGTCCAAGCAAGCAAAGTAGGGGGGGCTTTTTTGGATTGTTTTTATTTTGGGGGTACACGTGTGACAAGGGCTCCAGCTGCTCCTGGTTCTCATCCTGGTTGAAATTTGTGAGAAAATTCAATTTGAGTGAATTGAGGGAGCCTCTTTTTTTTCTTTTTTTCTTCCTCAGCTCTGAGGGAAGCTCATGGCCACCTGAATCAAAACCAGATGTCCTTATCAGGCCTAAAGATAACAAATTGCAGATTGAGATCCTGTCAATGGCAGACCACCAGCGCACGGGGTTACAAAACTCACTCAACGCGTGAAATTCTAGTCCGATGCATATTAATGCTCAGCAGATCTTGAGCCCTCTCTCTTCTAATTTGGGGTGGGTGCGTCAATTCTGCAAAACATTCCTGCATTCTAAACCGGTCATTTGAGATTGTTTAAGTGAAAACCAAAGGCTCCTTTGCTCCCAAATTTCCCCCTCCCCCCTCCCCTGGGTCGACAAAGACTTGGTCTTTTCAAGTCTTGCTTTAGCAATGGATGGCTTGTTTTGGCAAAGACAGCAGGTGCCTTCCCAAACTGCAAGGGCTGGAGTGTCAGCAAAGACTCAAGGTCTTGGGTGGCCAGCTTCGCACTTGCATTTCCCCTGTGTCAGCTGATATACCTGCCACCCACACAGTGAAAGATTCTAGCTAGTGTAGAAACTTTCAAAGGACCTGACCTTTTACTCCTCCTTCATCTGCCCTGCCAACCCATTCCTCCAATTTCTTTGGAACAGCTTGGGCATATGAAGAATCTCTGCTTTTTTATAAACAAAAAAGACAGGGAACATTTACAATCTTGGGCCATGTAACACTAGCCTAAGATGATTATTAAAATACAGTCATGTAAACAAATGATTCCTTAAATCCTTTGCATTCTCCTCTTTAGCCTTAGTCAAAGAAAAGGTTAGGAAGGATTTACTGGATTGTGGTGTTTTGTTTTTTTAAAGAAAATGTTATTTGGTGCTCCGAAGTAAAGGATGCATATAATTGCAAAATAGAAATCCATGCTGTATAAACTTTTCCTCTTTTCTTTTTGTGATTCTGGTGACACATTAACTTTGCATCAGATTTTTAGTGATGTCTTGGGAATCAGAATCTTTATTACATGAAGAATGGCATTTTTGAACATCCATTTGGTCCTGCCAATAAATCTAGTAAATTGCTGGTGCTGCTCACTGCTCTTAAGCATGTTCATCATCCAGAGGGAAGGCCGAATGAATCAGTTTAGTGTACTTGTGTTTATATAAAAAAAAAGTGCTTGGGATTATTATGTAGATATGCTAAAAAACTAAATATATGCTCCCTAAGACTTAAGAAAGGGCAAAACTGTTTCCATAGTGTGGCAGGAATATAAAAGACTCTGTGGGATGTGCCTGACATAGAGGGAAAGAAATCTTGACTGAAACAATATGCAGAACAATTTAAAAGTAGGAGTGAGGATAATTATGTTAAATCAGAGGTTTAAAATTACGTAGCTGACTGTTGGGGGAGGGGGGGAAACGCTCTTCTTAGATTTTCAGGACCTTTCCATGGGTTTGGATATCATTAGCCATCTTATTCTTCCAAGCTATGATGGAACAAAAAAGGCAGTATTAAGCAGTGAGTAGCAGTCCCATGAAGCAAACTTACAAGGAAGCATCAAAATGTTGCTCTTTCGTTCTGTGCTTGTTCTGGGATTTCCACAAGATTCCACCTCACCTCTCAATCCACTGAGCTTTTCTAGTGAGTAAGGGTGACATGACATCAGCCCATGAATGCTATATCTAATTATTATATTTTCCTTTAGATTCTAGGGAAATTATATTTGAAACCAGAATCGTAAGAGGAATAACTGGACGGTGAGGCTAATGAAGTAACACTTTATTATGATAACATTGTGGCTTGCATATTTAATGGAATTACTGCCAGGCAGAAAGCCTCTTGCATTTTTTTTCTATAACCTGATGAAATAAAATTTGCTTGAGAATTATTTCTTTCAAAAGAAAAAGACTGAAATAGTCTCATGGATTGACTGTGATGGGTCTGCATTTATTTAGATAACTACCCTTGATTTTAGCCAAGTTATGAAATACAAAAGAGATATGTGACAATAGCCTGTCTTTCACTGAAATAATTTTTCTAGATTATCTGTTTATCTGCTCTGACTTGGAGAAAGTTGAAAAGACAGAAGATGCAACCAGGAATATTGGGGGGGGGGGGGAGAGGACAGCACATGAAATCAGTACCAAAACATAAAATTTGAAAGACAAATTCTTTGTACAGAGATATTTCTTTTGTTACATCTATTTCACAATATACATAATATTTTAAACATCAAAATAGGCACATAGTTGATTTGGTATCACAATCAGAGAACTTCTAGAGGACACAAATCAAGAAATCTAAGAGCCAAAATTTTTCTTTAATTGCTGTGTGAAAGACAAATATACAGAATTTCTAGGATGATTGGATAGACACAGAACCTCTGGATAGATATAAAGGTGCCACCTCTTGACCCAAGAATCATTTCCACACAAGAGACTTATAGTATCTTCTAAAATCATGTAAACAGAACTGTACCAAAGCAATAAGTGCAAATTTTATATCACCAGCTATGGCTATGAAGCTACTGTAAGTCATTAGTAGGGAAATGGCCAAAGTAAGCTCATTATCTTTAATGCAATGGAAAGAGAAGTTTAACAGGTGCAAATTCTTTTATTACAATTATAATTTAGCAAACCTGTAAGCCAGCCAAACCTCTCTTTGGCACCCATCTCTTAAAGACTCAGGATCACCCTTTGAGATTAAGCTTTAGTAAAGTTAATCTAATATAAAATGCCCCTTTGTGGTATTCAGGTGGGGGGGAAGAAACCCTCAATAACTGCAAATAAAATATAAAATTTGTGCTAAATATAAATGGACCATGATAGGCAATGTCAAGCACTCTGTTGAAGAAGAAATTATATTTATGTCATTATGAACTTTTCTAATTTCAGTTGCTTTTTTAAAAAAATAACATAAAAAGTATAGGAAAATTATATTTGTGTTCCTCACGACTTGCCACTAATGATAGCCTTGAGCAGCCTTTAGGCAAAGTAAGCCAAATTGGTTGGCCTCATTTAGGTTCATGTCAGGAAATCAAACATGAAGCAGGATACAATAAAGCGCAGAGGAGAAATGATTGGGAGAAAGATGAGGATATTGTAAACAAGAAATATGGACCTATATGGATCCAACAAGATCTCTGAAAATAAGCATAGCCTCCTGGGTGGCAGAACTTCTATAGTTACCAGAAAATGTGTTGCTTTCCTCACTCAGAGTTAAGGAATTGTAGAAAAGAGAAACCACTTAGGATGTGAAGTCCTAAGTAGTTCTTTTTCTTTTTTGCTGTCCTAAGCAAATTTTGGTGGATTTACCTTGATTATAGAAGTTGGGAGACTAAACCAATCTATATAATCCTTCTTTCCTCTCACACACAGAGACATCCTTCGGATTGTAGTGTGCGGGTCTTTGCTCAAGAGATTATTGTCTAGGACTTTCTTGAATATGAAAGACTGTAATAGAGAACATGTGGGGGGGGGGAGATTCCTTCCTACATATTAAGGTTTAACAACAACAACAAAAATTCTGTGGGAGGTATGTACCCTTCCAACGGCCTCATATCTTCAACAAAGTTAAAGTTTTACTAGAATTCCATGGAATCTCTGTTGCATTTCTCCAGTAGGTCTCCACCCTCACCCTGAATTCTTTCCCAACACAGGAACCTCCAAAAGAAATAAATATTGAAAAGAACTACTTCTAATGTGTGTGTATCATTCAATGAAGTTCAGGCCAAAATTATTCCTCAAATCCCATGGCTGGCAAAGGTCATGAATAATAATAATAATAATAATAATAATAATAATAATAATAATAATAATAATAATAATAATAATAATAATAATAATAATAATAATAATAATAATAATAATAATAATAATAATAATAATAATATCACCCATCGGCCTTTGGAAACTGGAACCTAAAATGCAATCCTCTAAACTGCCTTTGTAAGAACAGTTATTTTCCAAAGAAGCTGTGTTGTAATGAATGTACAGGCACACATCCTTCCTTTTTATTCATTATTATTTCCTAGTTCTGACTAAAAGACAATTTTTTACTGGGAATCATAGAGGTATCAAATAATGAACATCAGTCCCACCACTTCCAGTAATTCCTACTCCTGAGCCAAAGTCACCAGTTAGATTTTATTTCTGTCTCTAGAAGGTTGCAAAACTTTTTTATTTAAAAAAGAAGAATCTTATCTGAGGATGTTCATTTAGGAATATTAACCTGACTTCTACAATTTAAAGCCATCTATAGATAGTCAGTTTAACTAACCCTTTATCCAAGATTTAAAAACACACACAAGTAAAGCAATTATAGATATCTTAATTTAAAGGTAATCCCTGACTTACAACCACAATAGAGCCCAATATTTCCATTGCTGAGCAAAACAGTTGTTAAGTGAGTTTTGCCCCTTTCTTGCCACAGTTGTTAAGTAAATCACTGAGTTGTCAAGTTACTAACACGGTTGTTAAGTGACTCTGGCTTTTCCCATTGAAAAGGTGATCACATGATCCTGGGACATGCAACCATCATAAATACATGCCAGGTGCCAAGTGTCCAAATTTTGATCACATGACCACAGGGATGCTGAAACACTCATAAGTGTGAAAAACTGTCATAGGTCACTTTTTTCAGTGCCGTTGTAACTTTGAACAGTTAGTAAAACAAGGGTTGTAAGTTGGGGACTTACCTGTAACTCTTTCTTTACTGGTCTCCCTTGTGCTGGGTTTTTCCTTTATCAGACTGTATATTGTAAGGTCCTTTTCTAATGAATTCTTTCTCCTCCTTCCTCCAATTTCCTTCCACTCTCCTTTTTACATTTCTCCAAGCCTCACAATTATCCCATTTTTGGTCAGTGCCTCCTTTTCTCTTTCCTCTTTTTTTTTTTTTATATAACAAGTTTTATTGAATTTTTTTAATTTTACAGCCAAGTGCTTAGGACTCATCGTGGAGATAGGGCACTCCATAAAACAAAATAGAACATATAATCATACATAAACAATTTAGGTTACTTCTTTAAAATTTCCCTCTCTATTTTATCAATCAAAAAAACAAAACAAAAAAAACAAAACTATCAATAATATTTCCACCCATTTCAAGCTTAATTAACTATTAACATATTCCAATTGGTATTACATAGACATATAGTATACAGTTCGGGTATCCATATAATACAGACCATATTACTCCAATTATTCACTTTATATTTCTCAATTAAATTCTATCTCTTATTCTATTCTATTTCACATACATATTTTATAGATGAATATAACTTTGCGTTTTTAAACCATTTTACATTAGCTTAAGTTATTTCTAATTATTTCTAAGCTAAACATATAGCTATTATATATATGTATATTTTAAAATTTCTCCACTATATTCTATTTCCTATACTCTATCAAACATTTTTATACGTCAATCCAATCTTCAATCATTGCAAGTAAAAATATCATTAATATTTCACCAATCTCAATACAACTCCTTTAGTTTTAACTTTTCCAGTTTTCCATAGTTGCCATTCCAAACCATAATCTAATCCATAATTCAGATCAATAATAATCAGACTAAAATCTTAAACCTTAAAAATCTCAAAAATATTAGCTCACTTGCAGTCTCTAAAAACCATTTTACCCATCAAATAAAGTTTTAACACTCATTTTTAAACCTAATTCTAGCTTTCTTTTTATGCCAGCAGGTTTCCACAATAGGGCCTTTAGCTCCTCCCATCTTAATATTTGATTATACACATTTTTCCACAGTTGCGTCTGATCATAGTCTTCTTCTCTTTTTCCCAATATTGTTTGCACTATGTAATCAGTCTTAGTCAATATGGTGATTATTCGTTGTTTGTATGTATTGTCAGCATTTTTAATGTCTCGTATTAGAGAGTCCATTTCTGTTGTTTTTAAATCTATAGATGTTTCAATTGAATTCTGCCTTTGGTCCTCAGAAATCTCCGTCCTTTGTATATAAGGTGTAACATCTTCCTCTTCAGTAGATTGTAGATATAAATCCTCCATCTCATTAAGTTGTAAATCCAATTGTGTATCATGATCAGTTGGAGTTTGAAATTCAGTTTTTAACTCTGAACCATCCTCATTCCTAAGTGTCCTGAAATGTTCTCTTACTTCTTCTCTCATTTCCAAGATTTTTGCTAATATGAGTCCATAATTAAGCTGTGGATAGGCTTCCATTTTTCTTCTCTCTCTTTTTTTTTTCTATAGTAAAAGTACAGCAATGTCTGGGCGTAGCACCAAGTTCAACAGTTCAACTACCATGGTTACAATGTTACGATAAGGCTTTCTGGGCTTCACGCCAATTTCCGGGATACATTGTAACCCTCCAATCCACATAACTCCACCCAGTAGCCAAGGTAGTTTTTTTTTCTTTTTAAAGTGGATAAAAATGTTCAGAAGGGGGGGGGGAGGAAAGAAAAACACTCTACCCCCCTCCCTAAAAATTTCCACTTAAACTGAAAACAAGCAAACAGAGAGAAAGAGTCACAGTAAGGCTTTTTTCTTCTTCTTCTTTTTTTTTTACAGGATCCCCCAAATTCCAGCAGTTCAAATACACAATAAAGATTAGTTACTTTTTTCCCAAGTATTCAGACGCTGCTTTTTCAAGGGAGGGAATAGTTTCTAGAAGCTTTTCATAGGGAAGTAAAGAAAATAACAAGAGGGAAGGAAAGTTCTCACCCGGATCTTCCACGGTGGTTCTTTATGCTTACATGTTGCTGTGACTTTCGGCTGGAGCAGCTAAGTGATCGGCCATGTTACTGGCCGATCTTTTCCCCGTCGGCCCAAAGGTGATTTCTCGGACCGCAGAGGGAGCTGCCGCTCCCTCCGCGATCAACGAGTGCCCTCCTCTACGGTGGTCGCCCCTCCAGGGCGACTTTCGACCCTGTCCAGAGTCTACCGGCGGGGGGAAACCGGATGGCAAAGAGATCAAGTTCTTTGCATGTCCGCTGGCTCTGCAACCGGATCCGGAAGTCCCCTTTTCTCTTTCCTCTTGATGACAGCAGACGTTGCTGTCAATCCTCCCTAACTATCTGGCTTCTTCCATTTGATAGTGTCCATGTTTTTAATAGTTGCTAAGTGATGGTTATGCTATGGTGGTGGTGGTGATGGCTAGACTACTGGTGAAAGAGGAAAAAAAATGGTGAGGATTGCTTCCTTCTATTTTTTTCTCATAATTCTAAAAAATGGTAGCAGTGGGGGATTAATACAACTACAGCTATGCCTACTTAATTTGTGAGAAGATAATAATAAATAATCAGCTGAGGAATGAATTTAGTCCACATTTGAACTCAAATGTAATTCAATGTTTTAAAATCAATGCAAAAACTGAAATGTATCTCTTTTTTGAGCTTTGCAGAGGCCCCGATTCTACAGTGCAGTTGGCCAATAATAAGGAAAGGTATATTAGACAAGGGTCTGTACAAAACTATAAATAATCTTGGAAATAATGCCTACAATGTATTATATTGCAGAAGAATGTTTGGTATAATGTGTGTTTTAAGCAGAATGCATATGTTTGGAGAAATGTGAATCAAAATATATAGCACATTAATGCTAAAAAAAATAAAAAAGTCATCCCATCCCAAATGCTTGCTCCTGAAACAAGATGCATTTCAGAAAGATATGAAAAAGTCTATTCTTGAGGTGTATGTTAGAATGCACGTTTTTCCTGCATTCCCCCCCCCCAAATACTGCATTGTTATTTTTTATTCACTTCAAGGGGTTCAAAGTGGCTTCATTCTTCAAATGTATTCTCACAACAACCAAAATCTACCAGTGAACATTCTGGAACAAAGACAAAATCTGTCCAGATCCGGCCATGGATTTTATGGCACTGTAGCAGCTTTCTTGCAGTGATCAAAACAATATTTTCATCTCTATTAAGAATTGTGTCAATTGAAGGCAAGTTGATGTCATACAGAAATTTTGCTATATAGAAACCCAGAAGCTCAAGCCAGCATGATCAACAGCAAGAAATGATGAGTGAAAACCCAAAACGTCTGAAGGTTGACCAATCCTTTTCTTATAAAAATGAATTGTAGGAAAGGGATCTAGACAGTTGTGTGCAGAGGCAGGAACGCCCACGTCTGAATTATTGCTAGGCAAAAATTGACTAATTTGTGGGCCGAGAAATTTGATAAATTATATTCCTGGATTTCTCTCAGGAAGGAGAGATTTTTCAACAATTATTTAAGGGCAGAGGTTCTCCTTAACGCTGACAATAGCACTACTACTGAAAAAACTAGTGGGAGGAATGATTGCAAGTGTTTCTTCTATTTAACTGAAATGTGGGAAAGCAGGGAGCTACTAGATTGGTGAGGAAATGAGTGAAAGACACATATCCCTTGGGTCCCACATAACTCTCCATTGAAAGCAAAATTACTTTCATTAGGCTGGATAAGAACTGATTGAAAAAACGCAGAATAATTTCTCTGTCTTTTCTGTGTGCTAATAGAAATACCACCCATATTTTCTTATAGTGCGTGTGCAGATTTATTGAGAGCCAAACTGTTTTATAAAGAGAATACACCCAGAAAAATATTGTTGTTGCTTCCAACAATAACATTGGGAAATACACAGGGATTCCTATCCATCCCCCTTAAATTAGCATACTGCTTTTTAATTCCCTTAGCTGCAATGAATACCACACTTAGAACTAAAATAAGAATTGCTGTATGAAAGGAAAATAATCCACCCCACATCAATTGTGTTTAGTTGCTCTTAACTTTAAGGGGGAAGTAAAACATATCTGCCCATCTTCCCTCCCTTTCTGTATAAATTTCCTGAGTCCAGAATTATTTCCAGGGAGCAGATAGATAGCAGATAATATAGGGGACTGAGATTCTCAGTGATGTTATTGCTTCCATCATAGCTGCCTTGTCACCTTTGTATATTTTCATCAGAAGTTATGTAAGGAAAAAATTAGTGTGATCTAAGGCTGGTAAGAAGAACAGGAAATTTTTTGGAAGCAAGATTAAACTGCAGTTACAACTTAAACATGAATGAATAAATAAATGAAATGAATGCTCTGATTCAGAGCTCTCTGAACACTGTAGTTTTATGTAGTTTTTTGCTATCTCTTCACATATTCAGGCATCCCTGTAGACACCAAAACAAAATTGTTTGTACCTGCTTCATTGATATCACATTGAGAGTAGGTGTCAATTTAGATTCTGAACTGAAATAGTTCTCATGGGAGAAGGAAGAGGGGCTGCTATCGAGGGGAAAGTCTTTTTAAAAAAAAGCAAAAAGGCTGTGGGAAATAGAAACTTTAAAAACAAAGACTTGGAAAGGAAGTGATGTCTGGCAGCTACAGTGGCTGATTTGGACATGGTTCTAGCAACTGTTCAAAATGCAAAGCTGGTTTCAGTCCAGAGAAGGGATGGCCAATGATCCTAACATGTCCAGATATGTTGATACTGTAGAAGGCTTGTTTGAAGCCCATGGAGCATTTGAGAACACAGTCGGGAGAAGAATGCTGAAGTGGAAGAATGTAAGCTAGGAGCTATTGAAATAACAGTCCACATGCTTGCTCATTGTCAGTCTTGCCAAGATCTGGTACATCAACTTATGCAATACACAGGTCATACTGATTCTTTTTATCTTAACTAACTTTTAGATAACTAGAGTGATGTACTCTTCTATAATGCTGCCAAGTTCTGTTTAATGGAGCAAGTTTCAGCAGGAGCTCTGGGTGTGCAGCTCTGGGAAACTTGGAACTCTGGGTGTGCAGCTCACAAAGTGTGGGAATATATGGGCATACTGTGATATGCCTGAACCTGCATGCATCACTACAGTTTCTAAATGCTCAAGGGCAAGCCACATACAGCACATTGGAACACAGTAATCTAACCAAGAGGTGAATTAACCTCAAACCACTGTAACACAATGTCCCCTATTCCCTAAGCTTGTATAGAAGTGCCTCATAAATGATGCTATTAAAAGTCACTGAGAGATCTAGAAGGGCCAAGATGGATATCACCCCTAACCTGAGACCATCATAGCTCCTCAACAAATGCAGCCAAAGTTATCTCAGAAATATAACCTAGTCTGAAAACCATCTGAAAAGGCTCAGAATAATCTGTTTCCACCAGAGTCATCTAGGGATATAAGCCTACCATCTTCTCTTTAAAAGGAAAGGCTGGAGATTGGAGGGAAGTTGTCCTTTATTGTTGGATCCAATGACAGCTTTTTAAAAAGAGCAGTAATCACTGCTTCGTTCAAAGCCCCAGAGCCCTCCCTCCCTCCCTCCCAAAGCAACTGGATAGGAAACACTGGGCATGCCAATTTTTTCTTAAGCTCTTCATTTAAAAAAAACGTTCAAGAAATTGGGTTCGGGATAACAAACAGAAATAAAAAAAATATCTCCAACAAAAAATAGCTCTAAATAGTTCTGGGCCATCCTAACCAATTTTTCATTGGTTTAATCCAGTTCTAAGGCATCCAAGAGTCAGTCTATGCAAATTCCCAGGAGATCAGCCAACCAACCAAAGCATTCACAGTTTCCACAACAGATATATATTTCATCTACATACTCTAATTTATAATGTTGTTAAGCTACTGCATTTTAACATAATATTGGCAGAGAAGAAAACCACATTCAAATAAGGACAAATTTCAGGAGCATTAATGTAGAACCTGATTCTTTAAATACCTATTCCATTAATTTAAGGATGCACGTTATATAAATAAGATGCTGATGAAATATTCACTGTAATTGCCATGGTGATGTATTTTAAACACTTTTTGTGCTAATAGAAAGCTATAGTTGTATTAAATTTCTATTTCTTTTCAGTTTTCTGTACATGGTTTGTATTATTGAGAATTGGGGCATTTTTCTATTTGCACTTAACGTTCCTTGGTAACATTTTTTCCATACTGTCTCCATGTTGTTGTGTTAATCTTGTGTATGTCCAGGAATGAGATGGGTTTAAGCTGTCCTTCATAGTGGTTTTCCTCTTAAACTGACAGTGTTCACCGTGAGCTTCAGAGTGTATGAAAGCTGTTAAACTTTGTATCTCACTAACCTGGAAGGAATTTGAAGATACCAATGACTCAAGGCAGCATGAAAATTGGCATTGGGGACAGCCCATTTCCTGCCTATATAATTTTTTTCTTTCTTATTGAAAGATGGATGGACATTGCTTCTTTCCAATGTCAAATATTAGCTAAATATTACACTTCAAGTATTCAGCAGGTTTAAGCTAGAGGAAATATTAGATATCAGAGTTAGTTGTAAAAATTTGGTCTAGAAGTTAGATTTTGTTTTGCTGTTTAGCAGTTCCAAAATGTGAGAGATATACGAAGTGGCCAAATGCTATCAGTTTAGAACAAGCTTCACTGTTTCTGCAAGTTAACTAAATATTGTTGGAGTTGCTGTCTGACCATATCTGGAGAGCATCAAGTTCACGTATCAGTTCAGTATCTTTGCAACCATTTTCAGCCTTAAGCATTTTATTGTAACTTACATGTTTTACTAGAGAAGAGGTCCAGCATCTTCCATTTACAGGATGCTTGTGAAAAGTTGAAAAGGTGAAATGTTTTGGGAGGGATATTAAGGGATATAGGCCACATGATCAGGAAGGTTTTAATGTGTTTGAGCAACATGGTGGAACTAAGGTAACATACGACCGACAATCTTTGCTGGCAGGGCGAGTTTCTAGCTGTTTCGGAACTGTTGGTGAGACCGTTAAAAGTCGTTGGTGCTATTTGAAATTGTTCTGCCAGCAGCAAGATCTGACTGCTGGCCCAGCGACGGATTCTATTGCAAATAAGGGCTGTTTCCAAAGGAGGCAGAGGAGGAGAGGTCCCGGGGTTTATGGAGCGAAGGAACTGGATGAGGCTGTCGGTAGGCGCAGAGGAAGAGAGAGAGGCTGTGCTGGCCCAGTGTATAGCCATCTGGTCCAATATATAGCTAGCTTAGGAACTAAGAATTGTGTGTACAGCAAGTAGCATTTTAAGGGTTAAAATGCTGCCCTCTTAAGGGTGGCCTTCTGGGAAATGTAGTTTAGTTGTTACATGGTTATATCTGTGTTCTAATTGGCCTCTGGGAGGGTCTTGTGTCTTTATTACCAGACATCCTGTTACGTGCCAGGTTTTATTATCTCTCTGCATGAATCTTAGCCACGAGGCTAAAGGCTAGGAGCTCTGTAGCAGCAGCATGTAAGATTTACGTAGAATGGGGAAATCCATTATCCTTTTACCTGTGAGATGGGTCCAGATTACAATCTACATTCTGGAAGAACTTCTACAATAACTGTGAGTTAATGTCTTGAGGATGCCTGGAATAAAAGTAATTTGTATGACTTATCCACCAAGTTTATTCTGCCTGTTTCAAGTGAATCCAGCAACCTTCTTTGCACGAGACAGGAAAGAGGCTTTTGGAGGAGTTGGTGGCGGCGGCAGCATGCTCCAGGGGCGAAAAGAAGCAAGGCCTCTTTAAGGAAAAGGTGGAAGAGGCAAGAGCAGAAAAAGGAAAGGAGGCGAGGGTGTCGTGCAGGAATACAAGCTAATTTGAGGGCTAATCCACATGGAGCTCCGTTTCCATCTGTCCTGTTTGCCATTGTCCGCTCCCTAGAGACTAAAATGGACAATCTGAAACTTGAGCTGGCCACAACAAGGAGTGTTTATTGGAGGTGGTGGCCCTTTGAGAGCTGTATGCAATGAAATTTCATTTTGATGTATGCCGATTGGTGTACATTCAAAGTGACAATAAAGTTGTTGTTGTTGTTGTTGTTGTTGTTATTATTATTATTATTACCAGCATCGTCGTTGTTGTTGTTGTTATTCTTAATATTAATATTTTCATTTCTTGCCTGTAGCCAGTTGTGCTCCATGCACGAATGACTGCAGAAGGCCAACTTTAGCAAATTCATGCCCATGTTTTAAAAAAGAAACAGTGAACGTTTGGGCTCGGTGTATCAAAAATTCAGAAAATGCCTAACTTGACTCTAGTTTTGTATCCTTACAAAACGAAAGAGAAACAATTCTTTATGTAGTCATATATTTTTTAAAAAATAAAGGTCCAATCATGACCATCAGACCACCAACCCCTATTCTCCAAGTCTCCAAGAATCACACAAGAATGAGGCATGCTTTCGAGAATGGATTGTCAGACATTGATGAATGCTGGCATGTCATCTAAAACATTGTGCATGTCACCTTGGACACACGTGCCCATAGATTCGCCGTCACTGTCTTAAAAAGTGGCACATGCTATCTGTTTGAAATTGTTTTCTCTATTCTTTGATCAGTTAGATTCCAAGAGACAGAATTTTTGGCTTGTTGCCTTTCATCCAGTCAATCATAACTTTAAATAATTCCCTAATGAAATGAATCGGGCTGTGTGTCATCAGCATATTGAGACACCAAGCTGTTTCCCAAGATTTCATCAAATAACTATTAAATAGCATATTGATGAATAAGTTGGATGAATTCTTGGAGCATTCCTCCAACCAAGGCCACAGAAAGAAGCATCAATATCTCAGTATTGCTTTCAAAAATATGTTATTCCAGAAGGATAAAACCACTCCAGAATGTCCCATGTAAGCAGGATGACCCAGGAAATGTCAAGATTAATAACATCAAATATCCCTAAGAGGTTTAAAAGAACTAATAATATTCCTCTTTTCTGGTTCCCACAAGTCAGGCAGATGAGAACCCAAAAAGAAGCTGGAAGCCTAGACCAAGAGGTTCTGCTTTTAAAAAGTGGTGTTTATGTACATGTATTATAATATTTCTCAGAAGAACTGGGAGTTAGGGGAATTTGCTTCAAGTAGCCGATACTGAAAAAGACACGGATAATGAATCTGGTTTTAAAGTTCAGTGAGACTACAGGATTAAATTTCACCCTTTTCCCCCCAAAGTTACCCAAACTTTCCCACTAATTGGTTAAGCTCAAATTTTGGAGCTTCATCTATATAAGACGTCATTAATACACAGTGAATTTTGCCCAATTCCAATTGTGTACACATCTGTGCAATCAGGATTTCTATAGATATAGCTTTTTTTTTGTAATTGCTCTGACACTATGTAAGCCACAGCAAAAAGAAAAAAGTAATGCTGTAATCTTTTTATCTTCGAGTTTGTCATTCCTTTAAATGCACGGAAAGGTATATGGCAGTACCATCAGTATGTATTGTGAAAACACCTGTTTAACAACTAGCACTGAATCAATTGTGTATCCTAGACTTTTATATTAGCTCACTCACAGTGTGTGTATGTCTGCATTTGGTATTACTTTTGTATTACTCATGCAACATTTTTTAAGTGAGTTGTCTTTAGGGTCTAAAGGTTATTATGGCAGATTTTTGGCAGAAAATGCTGAAAGATAAGGAAAAGAATGTGGCTGACATGTTCAGGAAATTAAAACATTTTACCCTGCAGTTACCATCAGGGACTTTTCAGATGATACATCATCCACCATTGCATGATATCCCTCTCTCCCACACATTTTTTTTGGTCTAATTTTATACATATATTTGATTTTTTTTAGAAGGATGACATGTAAAGCAATGCAGGGTAGATTTTCATAGAGAGACACATAACCTCTTGAGCTTATTTAAGAATATTTCCTTCTCTTTTTTATTGCTAACTTCCCAGTTGCATTTGAAATTGAAGATGAGCATAGTATACTTTAAGTAATCAGGGAATTTCTTTTGATTAAAAATCCATTTTGACTAGAATTAATAATAATGCAGGATAATACAGTATGTTTGAGACTTAATTCTAACTTTGGGCAAACAACCAGTAATTGTGTAGTCCCATAAAATTCCTGCTGTGATTGAAATGCTGTAATGAAGTCTGAAAGGTAATTTTTCGTAACCAAAAATGAGAGGGGTATATAAGATTATGTATAGTTACAAAGGAACTATAGTCACAAAACCTAACATTTTATTACTTTAGTTTTAAAGATGTAGTTAATAGGTCTCACTATATATTTAACTTAACTTAAAGGTGAAGAAATCTTTCTGAAGATTCAATAAATAATTGCCAGCACAGGGGCAAATATATTAAGAATACTGCCATTCCTTTCCATAAACCATCCTGTTTTAACCCACTCTATTATAGTTTTTATAGTTCTAATATTATTATCAGATGTAGTTTTACACGTAGATTTTAGTAAGATAAGGATTTTATATGTTATATTCACTTGATTTTATGGTTACTGAAAGCATTTCTTTGTTGCTTCTTCACCTTTCAAGATATCTTAAAATCAAGATTGTTTACAACAAAGCTTGAAATTTGTTAACATATGGGGGAAATGTACTTTTTCAAAAATTGCACTGAGTTTCAGTTTCAGCCAACACGAACATAAATAATAGATGGTTTTAAACAATGTAAAAAATGTAGGATTTTAGGTGCTTTGGTAGCTGGAGGTCATTTTGGCTTCCCTTGAGAAGGCTTCAGCTTCTTGGCTACAAATATCCCCTTGAAACCATTATGTTGAATGTGAACCCACCAAATTCTTTCCTAATTCCAAAATCACTCCCATGTATAATTTCAAAGACATATAACTAGTATTGTGCCAGATATTTTTTTTATGGATAAATTTGATTTGCACAATATCTTCCTTTAAGCTGTCAAATTAAAGATGTCTCAAAAATCAAAATGAAAAGATGGAAGGAGAGGGAGGGCAGTGAACCCCTCAAGCCTGAAAGGGTCTCTTTATTTTAAACAGGTCATGGGTAAGAGAACGCTGCTGTGGTGGCAGTCCTCGCAAAAGGCCCTTGTCGTTGTACATGCATGTTAAGGCTTAGATGATCTGGCCACACAACTCCTTTGAGAGAATGCATTGCACCTAACATCACAAGTGGACTTTGGTAGCTTCTAAAAGTATCCCTCTGGATGGTTCACTCTACTCTATTTGTTAGCCATTCCACTTTTTAATCAAGCAAGTGGTACAAAATCAATGATCTCATGGAAGGATGGCCAACAATGTTTCATAGGCAGGATTATAAAATGGCAATGGCTGCACATTGGGAGACTTGAAAGACCAGGTTAGGGATAAATTGTCATGGAGAAGATCTAACTATATGGTTGCTTGGCCAAAAATGACTTGATGGCAGTGGTGGGATTCAGCCAGTTCGCACCAGTTCGGCAGAACCAGTAGCTAATTTTTTATTGCCCAGACCCAGAACGGACTTCTGGAAGCGGCATCCACACAGAGAACCGGTTGTTCACATATTTGAATCCCACCACTGCTTGGTGGTACATAATCAATTATAGTGAAGATGACTTTGTCCTCCTGTTTCTGTAGCCTATCTTTTCTTACTGATTTTTTTTAAATCACATCTTTAATATTTCTTATCCACTGATCCTGTGTTGCTGCAGCCTAGAGAATACCTATTTTCTATAGTCTTCTTTTCCTGAGAAATTACATACTGCTTCACAAAGTCTGGTCCAAAAGGGTGGCAAGCATTTGTGAATTACAGCTTTGCATTAAAGAGAATGTCTCACCTTTAGGGGGGGGGGGGAGAAAAAAAAATCTTAAAATGTGTGGGTTAGAACTGCAAAAGGCTTAAAAATAAAAGTTCTCATTGGACAGGATGTTTGAATTTCATGTATTCTGATTTCCCAACCCCTCCATTCCTGCTAGTGGTTTTATTTTTCTCCCAAGCCCATTACTAGTTCCCTTTATCATTGTTCTACACCAGTCAACTTGTGCCAAAAATCGAAGTTTTGCAAACTTCAAACCAAACTCTTGGAATACATAAGATCGGACTGTTGTGCTTAGATATGGTAATGCTACCATTTAACAAACACTGTTTGCTCTTTGGGTGTTAAAGCAGCAGACTGAAAGTTATTGCTGAGTATATGAATAATTCCTTTGAAAGACACGGTCACAATCAAATCACAGCACACGCTGTCTTTGTCACAAAATCAATAAACAATAATAAGCTCCCAAGAATTTCTAGGTTATTTCTTTACCCTTATAACCCTACATTCCAACCAAACTATGTAAAAACTTCATTTCTAATGAGAGCTCCCATTACCACGTACCTATCAGAAACACTCCAATCACTCCTGTGATTGAAATCATAAATGTGGCACAAAATGTAAGAATTAGACACAGCCTGGCAAAGCCCTCTTGGATTCCTAGAATAAACTTGTGGGAACTGAATTTGAGTGTCTGAAAATCATAACATAGATAGATCTCTTTTTTTTTTCTTTAAACCCACGACAATTTGAAGAAAAGCAGTCAGCAGAGAGTGTTTCCCCCCCCCTCCCCGTATTTCATTCCATATTAAGCAGAGGGCTGTTTTATCCAGGGTTGTATGAGCTATAGTTCCACATCCACTTTTTTTCTATAAACAATAGAACATAATATTATTTATTTAACTGCAGGGCCAGCCACAGCTTTGTAAAATGTCTGTAATTACTGAGTTTCAAAAAGGGGAGGGAAGTTGCTGTAGTTATCTTGCTTGCATAAAAATCCATCTGAATTTTGCCAAGAAGCCAAATAAAACACAGTTTGGCTAATGGGTTCGCCTCAAACATAAAATCCCTTAACAGCTCCAAGTTTATTAGTGCCCATTTGCTGAACAAACCTTGGCAGGAAGGCTGATTTTCCATTGGCATGAGGAGACTTAAAGAGGCTATTTGGCAGGTCCAACTTTTCAGCAAACCTGAATCTAATTCGAAGGCTTTACTAATCTCTGTGTCTGGATAGATCTTTGTTGAAAGTTCAGCAGCTTCACTGAATGGAGCAGAGGAGATATTGGAAGAGACAGATGAGAGGGAAGATTGGGGGGAAATCAGTTTCTAGGCTCAGCACAGGGATTAGAGATGGGCAGGGGCCTCCCTCAATCTATTTTAGAACTAGGCCATTCAAATCAGATTAAATTGGAGGACGGCTGCTTGACGCCAATCTAATTTAAAATGAGCCCCCTCCTGAATTGGCAGGATCTTTCATCACGTTTCCGATGAGATTCTCAGGAGCATGATAAAATTCTAGAACAGCCTTTCCTGCTTTCTAGATGTGTGGAGACTGCAGTTTCCAGAATTTTCAGGTAACAAAACTGTAGCACATTTGAAAGAGGGACAAATGCAGAGACAAATGTATATATATATATACACACACATATATACAGTATATTTGTTCTTTTATTCTTTGGCATTAGTCATGCCCTTTATTATCTTTATAAATTTATCAAAAGCAAGGAGGGCAACATGGAAGCCTCTCAGGAGACATTAAGCCTCAAAGTGGCATCTTGATGTTAAGATTATACAGTTGTGTCCAAATGTATTGGATGCATGGGAAAGAAAACCCTATTTTTGTACAATGATGGCTACTTTGTGCTTTATAAAAAAAATCACAGAATGTGTGGTTGTGTCCAGTTCTAAAATTGGCCAGTTTCTGTGAACTTTCTCCATAGCTTTCCTGAATTTGAATGGCATTGTGAAAGACACTATTTCAAATAATTAGATCCCAAGCCATTTATAGTTTTATAGAATAGTGACCTTACTTTAATCTGGTCCAGTAGCTCACAAACTGTCAACAGGTACTTTAAGGGCCAGAATTACTTGATACTAGCCTACTTAAATCTGGCAGTTGCATTCAGCTTCCAGATGATGTTCAAGGTTGGCCTCTATGGAACATATTGCAATAATCCAATAATAACGTTATTATGGCATGGATCACTGATATCCAGGAAGGAAAGTAGCTGGCATACAAAACTTTTCAAAGTGGTGGATATAATTCCCTAAAGAGACATTAGCTATTTTCTGAAACTACTAAATTAATGCCTGTCTCCTAGAGCTTGCCAGTATCGATGGACAATGGTGCTGGCTAGGGAATTCTGGGAGGTCCTAAAATTACCAAGGTTGAGAAACACCGGTCTAGACAATGATCTAGTGCAGGGGTAGGCAATCTTGGCTCTTTTATGACTCGTGGACTTCAACTCCCAGAATTCCTAAGCCAGCATGGCTCAGCTTGGAAACCTCTCCATTTCTCCTCAGCATGGCTGACTCAGGAATTCTGGGAGTTGAAGTCCACGAGTCATAAAAGAGCCAAGGTTGCCTACCCCTGATCTAGTGTTTAACTTTATTCTGTCAGCTTCTTGTCCACTTCTTCAGCCCGCCCACCCCCCGATTTGCAACTCACTTGCAAATTTTGAGATTTGTTTTAATCTCATCTATATTAATTATAGTGTCTGGTTTGAAGCAGATTAAGATTTCTAGCCACAAAATACTTTGCTAATTTATTATAGTAAACTACTGAGTAGTCTTGCTGAGTCTGTTCCTGGATTAGTCCTAAACAGTTTACATATCATCCACAAAAGTTCTTGGATGATTGATTGATTGATACATTGTGGATGTAAAAAGGATGAAGAAATAACCCCCCCTTTGTTGCCATCGGAGCTATATTATAGGCATCATTATGGTACCTCACCTTGGACATTTATGCTGCAAGGTCTAGCCATCTATAGTTTGCTTCTTTGTCTGAAGCTCCCAAACATGAGGAGATTCCAGGCTTCCTGAAGTTGCTTAACAGCCATAGAATCAATGACATTTCTAATTAAATTATTTGGTAGGAAAATAAGAGCCTTGACCAAATTGCCAGCCCAATCTTCTGAAAAATTCTCCAAAATAATCTTAAATTCCTGGAACCTCAAAAGTTTTATGTGTAGACCATCTTAATTTGTTCCAACCCTTAGTGTTTGCTTAAGTTATTTATCTGCAGGACTCTAGATTGGGCAATTTCACTATATGACCTGAAGAGTAGATCAGTCCAATGAGATAATACTCATTCACCAATCACAAGAGCACTTACATTATGCCCTAACCCCAAATCTAAACCAACAGGGTGCGTGCCCCATGAGGTTCTGAGACAGCCCCATAATTGTCTATAAAGTCCCAAGTTATACAAGTGGCCACTTCAGCATGCATAAAACTACTCTTAAGACTGCTCCATCCCTCAGCAGAGAGATTGATATTTAAACAAGATTCCTATTCTGTCTCTCCAACCAAGCATCAGAAGCAAATCCTTACCAGCAACTCCCAGACCAGAAGGCTCCAGCCACAGAATTTCTCCTAACATGAACATTAATCACTGTTAGGCAATTTTTTAATAATGCAAACTTGTAAAATAGGGAGCTGGAATAGAGAGCCCATTTGAAGAATCCCATCTAGATAGCATAACAAGAAAAATTACAGACTGTCTCTGAATGGATGATGGGTTGTGTTAATTTTAGTGAGTCATACATTTTGGAGACAGTTGCATTATCGTTTGAGGAGGAAGACAGCATGTATTTTTCTGTTGTGTTTCTGACAGCCAACTTGAAACCTTTGCCAAATCACAGAGAACTGTGAAGGAAGCCTCATAGGAAACCACAAAATAAAATTTGTATGGCCTCAAAGATACATGGCTAGACCACTATTATGCCACTGAAGAGGGTAAGGAAAAACAACCAGTTTGTGGTCATAGGGTTAGATTTCTCTGGAGCCCTCAAGAAAGACAGGCAGCCTTCTGAAATTAGAAAGCCCACGTTTATTTTGTTTATTTAAAGTATTTATGCCCTGCCCACTACCCAAAAGATTACAAACCATTAAAAAAGAATAAAACAATAAAACTGAATAAAATGGGTAATTTCACATGAACAATAATATTAATAGTAACAGTGAGTAACAGAAAGTCACAGGACTTATCCCTTGCAGAGGTAATTATTAGCTAGCCCATGCTAAAGCCTATAATTTTTTTTACTTTGTTATGCATTAAGCATCACATATATCTCAGTCTAATTATAGGAGGATTTGGGCAACAGAAAGTCAAAGAGCATGCTGATACAATAAACATGGTCTTAAAAGTAGCTAATACTTCATGGCTACTTAACAAATTGCAAGTAAGAGTAATTGATTCAGTTCTCTTTAACCCTAGGGGAACTTCACCTTACCCTTATGCCACTGAGTCCACTAACAACTCCCCCAAACCAAACCTTTAAACCAATCTCCATTGCTTCATTTCCATAGGCCTCTAAATAGGAAGGATAAAACCATAGTGGCTAAATCTCTATGGAGATGCAACCTTTAAATGAAAAGATAGTAGTTTCAGATATACCGCACCTGAGCAATTATAAACAGATTACTTCCCAAGTTCAGCCAATATTCAAAGTTCAATTTAAATAACAGTTTGACAGACCCAGAATTAGCTCCAAGACCCTCTTTTATTCTTAATGTTTTAAAGATGAGTCTGTGGTTCATGAGCTTCACTTTCATTTTTTTTTTTTTGTTCTTCAATGTGGACATTAAAAGCATTCACTTTCATTTTTGATTAGCAATATTTAGCATGAATGTTATTTCTGAAATGTGGTTAATTCTAACTGTGGTGAGTCAGTGTAAATCAACTGCGTAAAAGAATAAGGAATGGGGATTTGTGAATCCAAAATTTAAGGAATGGGGATTTGTGAATCCAAAATTTATTGCATCTCTGTCAAGGTTCAAGGTAGACCAGACTAGGAACCCAATGCATGGAGATCAGTATTACTTCTATTGTGAAGATATTGTAACAAAGACTTGAAAGTCTGAATGCACTTCTTTTATCTTTATGTGAATTAGGGAGAGCTTTCTGAAAGTTTACTCATGTTGCATTCTTGCCCTAAACTCAGGCCTCTTTTATATGACCATTTCCTTGGTAGCAGCTCTTCCTGCTGTCTTTCAAGGCCATTCCCTCTGCATTCTACATCTTCCCCTTCCATCCAAATTTAATGTGATGTTAGTAGAGCCAAGCACAACCACTCTTGTTTTTTTCAGGTTAGTAACAAGTGTAAGTTTTCCCATGACCTACATGCTGTTCCTCCTCTCTTCTCTTCCAAGTTAACACTGTGAGACTTTCAGGAGACTTTCGTTCTCTTTTTGATTAACTGTGGCTTGTCACATTGTACAAACTGATTAATTTTGACCAATCACTTTAGAAAAACCTCAACCTGTGGCTGAAATTCTGCTTGCCCATAAGTCTATTAAAATAATCAATTTGCAGTCATCAGTCTAATGGGGGGGGGAGAGCGGGGGAGCGGGGGTTAGATGTTAAGTGAGAAAAAACATATTACAGAAGACCTGAGTTCTGCAGTCACTCTCCATCAATGAAAATGAACAGAAAAGACCACAGAATTAACCCACAGGCTTGTCACAACTATGTCAGCAGATTGTTCTCTCCACTACAGGCCCCAAACTCCTCTTGCATAGCTGCCTCAGGATCATCTCAATCTAATCATCCCAAGATTGAGAGAGGGGAAAAAGAAAATAGATTTCCTTATATATGTATGTGCACCACACCACAATGAACATAATTCAGAATATGTTATTTTCTCCAGGATTGTTAATGAGCACTGAATAATCTTAATATTGATTGCCATGTCTCGCAATAGCTCTCCTGGATTTCAGGCAGATCCAGATCCATTTGCCATCTGATTTTTGTGTTTGGAGATGCCAAAGATGGGACTGCATGCAAAAAAAATAGTCTCATTGTGAAACTGCGGCCTCTTCCTTTGTTGTTTGTACGTCGGAATTAATGTTTCTCTCCTAATAAATGTAAAATCTATTTTTATATAGCTAATAAGTACTGTATCAGTGAATACTTTTTTATCCCTCTTACAACCAGCCCAACTGCATACATTTAACCATATTGTCTCAAATGACTCAGGTGTAAATCTTTTGTGTTATTTCTCATTTCCCAGATATTTTCTTCTTTGCTGCAAAAAGTAGAGGTTAGTTGCAGGTACATAAACATCCATGGGCATTAAATCAAATCTAAAAGCAATTTATGGAAAGGAAAGGGAAAGGGAAGAGAAGAAACGGAAACCCTTACTTTTTTTTTTGTAATAATCTTTTTACCACATTTAAATATCTAAATGGGTTGTTGTTGAGCTATAGTAAAACGACATGAAAGAATGGAGAATCATGCAGCTGCTATTGCTGTCACATTTCTGGTGGCTGAAAATGGGTAAGCAGAGCAAAATAATCTCCTGTATTATCATCACTTGTTCTATTTGCGGGTTTGAAGGGGGTAAAAGCAACAATTCCCAAAGCTTGGCTATGTTGTAGCTTTCTCGGCATCAAGAGAATGCATCCTCTTGACTATAGATTTCCAATTCAACTACTATGGATATGTTAGGCCTCCCTTCAGAGTCGCCTTTGGAGATCAGAGATCAGATTAAAGAAGAGATGAGACTTTTGACACGGCATCAACTGGATCTTTTTGCTGGCCAGGATATGACAGATGGCCATTCTTTTTTCCATTCGCAGCCAAGATGGCTTTTGCCTATGTCCATCCAGCAGCAAAACAGCAGGCCTTGCCAAAACAAACAGTCCAAGGTATGAACATTAACAGTAAGCAGTAACTGTGGTGTGAGGCATTCTCAGGCAAATCCAGACATCACGGATACTACTTGGAATATCTGGGATGTCCTGCATTCCTTTGCAGTGAAAAAAGGGCTGCGCCACAGCAGTGTGGGAGACAGCAGCCAAGGAAAGGCCATGAGCTTTGCAAAGCCAGCCATCAAGTTTCTAACTATGGCTGATTGAGGGCAAACTGGAATGTACATAAAAGTGACGTCTGACGCCAACCACTGTTATGCATAGAATGCATTTCTTTCTTTTTTTAAAAATCCCAAACTATTAATAGAAAACTGTAAAAAAAAAAATCATACCTAGGAGCTTTTAAAGCATTTTATCTGAGAATCTATCCATAACGTTTTAGTACAGCTATTACATGAGTCATTGAAATACGCTTGTGTTTGTCGATATGCCGAAACATTACATTTAGAGGAAGATTATTTATATTTTTCAGGCTGCTTGTTGACATAAAGATTTGCTTTATTCTTGATCCCATTGCTAAAACTATGAAACTTAAGAAAAATATTGAAATGGAAAGTCATGTAACTAGCTGAATAGCACAATTATATAATACTTTTAAGAACTGCTGCAGAGAAAACTAAAAGGACTCTGTTCTGTATCATTCTAACAATCAGATCAATAAGGACTACAATTAGCTCACAGAACCTGTTTATTAAATTATGAAAATGTGATAGAGATAGATAGATAGATAGATAGATAGATAGATAGATAGATAGATAGATAGATAGATAGATAGATAGGTAGGTAGGTAGGTAGGTAGGTAGGTAGATAGATAGATAGATAGATAGATAGATAGATAGATAGATAGATAGATAGATAGATAGATAGATAGATAGATAGATAGAAAGAAAGAAAGAAAGAAAGAAAGAAAGAAAGAAAGAAAGAAAAAGAAAACAAAGCAAGAAAGAAAGAGAAAGCAAGAAAGCAAGCAAGCAAGCAAGCAAGCAAGCAAGCAAGCAAGCAAGAAAGAAAGAAAGAAAGAAAGAAAGAAAGAAAGAAAGAAAGAAAGAAAGAAAGAAAGAAAGAAAGAAAGAAAGAAAGAAAGAAAGAAGGGAAGGGAAGACCTGGAGACATTCGCCTCTCTGGTCCCTGCTTATCTTTATCTCCTACCCTGACAAATAATCAACTGAACTGTGGCAACTCTTATCTTTTTCTTATTGCCTTTCCTCACCAAGAACTTCTCATATTGTATCACCAACAAAGGAGTGATAGAATAAATTAAAACTAATCAAGCATACACACAGCTGACACTCCAAACTTGTTAGGTGTGAATTCAAGCCAAATGGCACAGCTCTCCCCTAGACCATTGTCTCTCACTCTCACTACAGCAGAGTTTAATTTAGCACCTCTCCCGAGTCTTGGGAAACTCCAAAATTTGAGTGTATCCTCTTATTGTCAACATTTAGCTGAAGTAGAAAGAGTCACACAGACATACATCTTGGACTCATATTCTTCCTTTAGTTGATTTCGTCAAAGGAGCAACATCCCTTTTCAGTGGCATCATCATCCACGGTCTGTCTTTAATGATGGGCTACTGTGCAATAGTTCTGGATGGCAACCAGCTAATCCACCCCCTCTGCAAAGCTTCCAACAACAAGACTTGTTCAATATGACCATCTTTGCTCTTCAAAATCAGTGGACTGCCATGCAAGAAAGAAGAGAGGAAAGAAACAGCTGGAAGTTTCACTAAGAGACATGTCATACTCCTGCCCTTACAGTTCAGTTATATCATTCTGCTCTGCCTGATGTTCTATTTTTTATTATTATTATTATTATTATTATTATTATTATTATTATTATTATTATTATTATTATTATTATTATTATTATTATTATTATTATTATTATTATTATTATTATTATTATTATTATTATTATTATTATTAACAATAACAATAACAATAACAATAACAATAACAATAACATAATTTTTAATAAAACAAATAATGTATTATCCATCATTTATCATCCTGCACAAATTAAACCTAACAAATTTGATTTGTTCTTAAAGAGCTTCATTTTATAGTTAATCTTTATTTGAAAGAAATGATTGCAAGTATTTCTGTCAAATGGCTGTCATTTGTTATTTGCTTTTGATACCATATAATCAGCATCTGTAAAATCTTTTCTGAAAGGGTTTTCTAAATAACAATCAGTTCAGAATTTGAACTTTGCCTAGGAGGGTGGGATTTATTAAGAGATGGTCAGTTAACCACTAAAACCTTTTTCTCCCAATTGTTAACTTATACGAAATACAATTGATTAAAAAAGAAAGTAGGTTTGTATTAAACAACTGACATCACCTATAACTGGTTACTTTTTACATTGACTTTGTACTACTGAATGCTTTGATTATTTGTATTTGAAATCTGGATCTGTAGTAACTCAAAAGACAGTTAGATAATTGATTCCACAGCTACCCTTTTCCCATTTTAGCAATAGCAATAACACTTAGACTTATATACTGCTTCACAGTGCTTTACAGCCCTTGCTATAAGGTTTACAGAGTCAGCATATTGCCCCCAACAATCTGGGCCCTCAGTTTACCGACCTCGGAAGGATGGAAGGCTGAGTCAATGGTAAGCCAGTGAGAATCGAACTGCTGAACTGCTGGCAGACGGCGGTCAGAAGAAGTAGCCTGCAGTACTGCATTCTAACCACTGCACCACCGCGGCTCATTTTAAATTGGTTCTTGACTATAGACTTTGGTGCTGCAGTTTAAAAAAACCTGCCATATTGAAAGAACAAAAAACAAGATTTATAAAAATAAAATAAACATAAGCAAGTTTATAAGTCTACATATATCCTAACTTGGAAATAGGCAGAATTTTAAATATATGAATAAAAGGCAAACTTCATTTTGGAATAATTCAGAATCCATCTTTTTCCATTTTAGCAGAACCATTAATTCACTTTGGAAAAGCTGACGCTCTATACATCAATTGACTTTTGTCCAGGAACTTAACAAATGACTATGTATTTATTTTGCCTTTTCATAAAATTTGGTGAACTTGCAGAGGCAGAAATGCTCCTAGAGGCTCATCATCACGACCCCAAACTAGAGCATGGACATATTCTAATAACCATTTTTATGCTCGGTTTTCATGACATTTCCATCTCACCCCCAAATTCAGAAAAAAAAACCATGAGAAGACACAGGTATAGCAATAGCACTTAGACTTATATACTGCTTCACAATGCTTTACAGCCCTCTCTAAATGGTTTACAGGTCAGCAAATTGCACCCAACAATCTGGGTCCTCATTTTACCGACCTCGAAAGGATGGAAGGCTCAACCTTGAGCCGATCAGAATCGAACTGCTGGCAGTCAGCAGAATTAGTCTGCAATACTGCATTTTAAACACGGTGCCACCACGGCTCCACGGAATGATGTGCTTCTGTGCCTATGATCTATTAGTTGGGCAAGTTGATCATTTAAAATTAAGATTCAAACATTACATTTACTTAATATCCCCCGCCTCACATTGGGAATGGAGTTTGGGTAGTTTTTCCATCAGTAGCTAATACTTGGAAGAATGGCAAAGTAAGCCAGAAGAGATCATCAAGCACTGTTTGTCCCAAATTAAATAGTAAGGACACAAATCATGTCTCGTGTCAGAATTTTTTTCTTCTTCTATTCAATTGTGTCCAATTCTTGGAGATTGCCTCAACATGTCCTTGCACTTTTCTTGGCGATGTTTTTCAGAAGTGGTTTGCCATTGCCTTCTTCCTAGGGCTAAAAGAAAGTGACTAGTCCACGGACACCCATCTAACTTTGTACCTAAGGTACAAAGGGACTAGAACTCATATTTCTCGGTTTCTAGTCTGATGCCTTAACCACTACATATTGGCTGTCTTAGATCAGAATAGAGCTTAACAATCTTTTCTTTTTTGCTAGCCATTAGTTTAACGTAGTCATCTTCCTACACACTAAACAGATCAAGCCTCATAAATTTCAGACAACTAGGATCAGAGTATTTGGGAAGAGGTGTAAGCAGTGGTGGGATTCAAATACCTGAACAACCAATTCTCATATTTGATGCAGGCCTGGGCCTCCGATGCCTAGAACGGACTTCTGGAAGTGGCATCATGCACTTCCGATGGGCCGTTCTAGGCCTGGGAGGCCTCCTCCAGGCCTCCAAGGTCTAGACTGGACTTCTGGAAGCCAGCCGGTTCTCCGAATTCAGTAAATTTAGCTACCAGTTCTCCTGAACCGGTGCGAACTGGCTGAATCCCACCACTGGGTGTAAGGCAATATATTTTAAATTTGGGGAGTTGGTTAATTAAATTAAATTGATAGGCAAATCTATCATTCTGAAGCAATGAACTCAGTCAAATTCTGAATACGTTTATATAAAGACTTCAAACCCAGTCAAAGATGGTCTGGAAAATCCTACACAGACATCTATGATTCTATAACTTGGTGACAGAGTTGTTGAGAGTTGTGTGTCACACAAGCTTAATAACTTATTAATTCTTATTAAATATTTAAAGTGTGTGATTATAAAAAAAAAAGGATTTGCTCTTACTGTTCTCACCCACTTTTCAATGGACGATTTCTATATCTGTGTTTCTGACATACATAATACAGAAATGAGAAGGGAGGCAATTTGTAGTTTTTTTAGAAAGGTAATTTTTTTTCCCCTGTTTTATTTTCATGGCAAGTGAATATTTATTTCAAAACTGCACCATTGTGGAGAGGGCCATTGGCTACGAGACAAGCAAAAACTAAAATAATAGGTCAAAATAGGGCATTAATCTAGTACATATGTTACCCGCAATGTGTGAAAAGATGACATTGTATAGAATGCCTAGGAAATCTATAGAATGTGTGACTTTTTAGGCAAAGTATGAAATGTCTATGTAATTTTAATATGCTTTACACTTTCTCTAGACATTGTATATCATAGCATTATGCAGAATGACAAGAACTATTCGGGCAAATTATGAAAAGAGAGTCATGAAAAGGGTTAAGGCTAGGGTTAGGGTTAAGGATAAGGTTATTGAAAAGACATATATGAAAATGAAAGTAGAAATTCAAAATAAAGTACAGAAATTTAATTTCTTATGGAAAAAAACAAGAGAAAAAACCCAATATTGACCTATTTGTTGTAACAAGGAACGCTAGAATAGCATTTTAGCAGGAGTATTTTATACTTCGCCAGTTTGCTTTTTGGCATTTTATAAAATGTTTAGGAAATGCATGAAATATATTGTTTCATACTTTAACGTCCATTTTTGGCATTTATAAATGTCCTAGGCATTCTATAAAATGCCTAATTTCACACATTTACAGTAACACATACAACCCATTTTTCCCATTTTCCGAGCACTGGGGAATTGCAGGAAACCAGAAGTTTCTCAGGTTGTTTCTTTTTTGTTTGTACTTTGTTTTTTTTTTAAAAAAATACAACTTGAAGATAGATGGAAATTCATACAGTATGTAGACACTCCAAAATTCACTGCTCTCCCTCTCCCCTTACATTTCTCGTGGGACAACCAGCGCTTTTACGTCTGTGCAAAAATATTCACAACTTGGCCACAAATAGAATTGGGAATAATTTCAAGGCTTATTTGCAATGTGTATTAGGCTTATCAAATGAATAGTTTTTCAACCGGGAGTATGATTATGAGATCAGGGTGGTCGTCTTTGGTATTGTAGGCCATGTGGGACTTTCCATATTCATGACCCCAGACAATAAATACCAACTTACATCCATGGGACTGCATGATTGTTTCTCAGAAACCAATTTTTAAAAATTGACATTTATGAGACATTTAGCAAGATTACTGAAAAATCCCTACCATGTTTCTATAAAAGTCAGCTGTCAAAAAGTGAAATCATTGAAAAGATGTATATTTCTTAAAACTTTATCTTGCATATTATGAAAACAGATGGGTTTCTCTTTCATCTTTTTGATTTGATTTCACACACTGATAATTGTCCATCAGAAGATGGACAAATTTAACAGATAGATACAAACAGAAAAAGGTGTTGCAGTCAATCTCTTCCTCTCTTCCATCAAGATTAAAATATATTTCGGAAATCTTCACAAGTTATCTACTCTGACTTGTCCCCAACATAGCAATAGCATTTATACTTACAGTATATACCACTCCATAGTGCTTTACAGCACTCTCTGAGCAGTTTACAGTGTCAGCATATTGCCCTTAACCATCTGGGTTCTCATTTTACTGACCTTGGAAAGAGGGAAGACTGAGTCAACATTGATTTGGTCAGGATCGAACTGCTGGCTGTGGGCAGAGTTAGCCTGCAATACTGCATTCTAATCACTGCTCCACTATGGTTCTTTTATTTCACTAGAGGCAGGAAATTGATGCAGCTTTCTAAGTCAAAATATGGATAATGGTGGCTATTTATTTTTTAGTGTTAGTATTTTTTTGCAGCCATATTGATCATAGAATTAAGATTTATAAAAGCAACTGCTATACTTTCAATGGCAGTTAAATTGGCAATTCCTCAACCTAGTGAATTAGACTGAAAGAAAAGTGCTAATGCAGAGACAGAGATAAGTATTTTGCCATTTGGAGGGTCCCAGGCTAGGAAAACCTACATAAAGGAAATGCTTGGTAAGTGGTAAGTGATGTAAAAATATGATCTTTGTGTGATATTTGGTCTGAAAATAATGTAGTGAAGTTAATAGAGACAAATGCAAAGTTTTTATCATACGGAAATCAAGTTAAAAGCATAAGTACAAATCAGAGACTGTATTTAACACATATATAACACATATATATGTTAACACATATATTGTTTGGTAACTATATATATATATGAAAAAAGATACCAGAATAATAATGGTGATGATGATGATGATGATGATGATGATGATGATGATGATGATGATGATGATGATGATGATAATTGCCATCAGTCAATTGCGGAAGGCAGCTTTACTCAGAACAGCTTCCATTCTGCAACGATATCTGTAATACCATCAAACATCCAAATCTGCCTATCCCAGGTCCTTGGTAAGGACTCGATAGGTAGACAAAAATGCCAAACCCAGTCTGAACATCTGGCTGACTGTGCGATGATGATTAATCATCATCTGGATATGAATGAACAGTGGGATGTAACTGTCCAAAAAGATCCTCTCTGAGTTTCCATGCTGAAAGTAGACTTCAGTGTGGATCTCCTGAATCCAAGCTACATCTTCATCATTATAACATCCTGACTTTAAAAGCTAAATTCATTTATCACAGTAGGTGCCCAAATGTTGGGCTCTCCAGAGTTCACCACCAGGGACAAGAGGGGAAGACCATTCTATTTAGTAGGAGGACTATTTCATCCCATTAAATGTGATTAAAAGGATATTGTTTATCTAATAACACACACACACATACATATAGAGAGAGAGAGAGCACTTAACTAAATTAAGTTTTCTAGCCCCTTCCGCAGTCTCCATAGTTTACATTTCCAGGGCTCCTTTTAGAACAAATTTCTGTGCTTGTTACACTTTGTTGGTAAAGAAGGAAGACAAAATCTAAGCCAAACAGTATACATAGACTGAAAGGGGGGGGGGAAGCAGTCCTTTTATAGTAATAAAAATTAGACTGTATTTTGAGAAAGACACAGCTTGTAACCCCACTGAAAAGCAGCATTCCAGACAAACCCTTTGAGAGTTTTGAAGTGTGGAGTATTGGCAGTTCCCCCCTTCAAGAATGTGAATGCTTCACACAGATGCTTTGTGAAGTAATCTGGTGAAGAAAACCCAAGAAGGAGGAAGACAAGCAGGCTGATAGAACTGAGCTCCCAGATTTCAGTTGGTGTACATTTTCTCAGCCTGGGGGGACCAAATGGCAAAATACTCATCATACGGCTGGAAAGCCATCTTCCTGCTTCCTGCTGTTGCACTATTAGACATTTAGAATCAGATATATGCTGATTCTAAAGGCATTTACTTCTATGGAGCCTCTGTAGCTCGGCAGCCTCAAGGAGACTACTTTATATGTTCTGTTTTCTACACCTGTTCAGTGAGCTGCTAAGATGTGAAAGGTTATGATATCCCTTAACTTCAGAAAATTAATACAGAATCATAATGTTCCATTTTCAAAGGCATAAACTGCAAGCAAAATAAAAGCCTATGATATGAAAAAGGCTGTGCCACAAACAAGAAAGGTAAACATTTCTGAGCAGTAAATAAGATATATCTTATATATATATTAAGATATATCTAAGGCAGTGATGGCGAACCTTTTAGAGACCGAGTGCCCAAACTACAACCCAAAACCCACTTATTTATCGCAAAGTGCCAGGGCTGCATCAGCATTGTGATGCCCTCAAGGGAGGCGGGGGGCATGGCCCACTGGGTGGGCGTGGCTGCAGTGGTCATGGCAGACTGGGTGACCGTGGCCGGGGCCAGTCCCTCACCATCTCCGGGGCATCCCTGGGGGGCCAACGCCGCTTGCTCGCTCACTTCCTGCCCTGTCGCTTCCAAATGCCACGTGCTCGCTACTCTGGCGAACTCTGCTGGGGCAACAGCGCGCGTGCCCACAGAGAGGACTTGAATGCCGCCTCTGGCACATGTGCCATAGGTTCGCCACCACTGATCTAAGGCATACCGCAAGACAGAAATGTAACATTTATTTATTTAATTAATCAACTGGCCTTAGAAGGATCACATATGGCTATCCAGTGATGCTGTGAAGTCACTAAAAATGAGTGTGAACTCCCCAAAGCACACCAAATTTGTTCTGTTGAAAGTCAACATTTTTGCCTGAAAAAGTCAAAAATTGTGTGATTTCAGGGCTACCCTTGATCACAAGTTCTCCAAACCCTCCCCCCATCAAATAATTCAATCATTTTGATAAGTTTCAGCAGGACTACTATTCTTGGAGGAAATTGCTACTATAGTAGAAGATCCAGTGCTGCAGTCTCATAAATTTCTGGCATAATCCACAATGATACAACATGTACCAGAAATAATTATAAAAATAGGTGGTGGATTTGTTTGAAATCAAGTCTTACTTGTGTTGACTTGAAAAAGCATATACTGTATATATTTGTTATGACACATGAAATATGGTTCTAGTTATAATTCTGGAGAGGAAGCATGGAGACATAGAAATAGGATTCTGATAAAGGAGAATATTTGTAGTTCAGGGTTAAAATGACGGGTCCTTGGTACTTTCTGAGCTTGGTTGTTTTCTTGCAGATGTTTCACTGCTGCACTGATGATGTTACCAAATAGGGTAATGAAACATCTGCAAGAAACAACCAAGCTCAGAGAGCACCAAGGACCCCTTGGAAAGAGGATTTTCCAAAGTGATAGAAATAGAAATATAGAATAGAAAGAATAGAAATATAAAGAAAAATAGATAGCTTAGTCATATAAAACTACTCATTCTTTTCTTCCTTCCTTCCTTCCTTCCTCCCTCCCACCCTTTCTTTCTTTCTTTCTTTCTTTCTTTCTTTCTTTCTTTCTTTCTTTCTTTCTTTCTTTCTTTCTTTCTTTCTTTCTTTCTTTCTTTCTTTCTTTCTTTCTTTCTTTCTTTCCACACAAGATTCATTTACCAGCAACCTATTTGAGAACTGTTTATAACCCAAGATTCCATACCCATCAAATTCCTTTTCTTTCTGAGATTCTGTAAAATAGGCACATGCAAAGTTGATTTTTATTCTGAGGAGATATAAACAATCCTCTATAGCTACTCAGCATTTCAATTGTTCAATTAGAAATTTTTTTTAGAAAAAAAATCTCAAGAGTTTAATACGCTAATCATTTCCCACACTTTACTCTGTCTTAATTAATATTCTTAAACAGCTAGTAGTGGACTATAATTAGAATGATACATGGTTTGGGACTTAGTCATTCTATTAGCAAAAGATAAAAATATCCTAAGATAATATTTGGTCTAAAATGAACTTTAGAGGGTGCTGTTGCATTTGATGTGTTAAAAAGTAAGAAGGAAATCTGAGAACAGCAGATCTATTATCTTCATTGTATTATGCTTGCTAGTCTCATAAACTGTAAAAACATGAAATTTCTGTTATAAAATTCAGTGATTACTTCAAGATGTAAAAGCTTCTGTTCTGCTAGTGATGCAATTGTTCAGGCTGTAGCAATTGCTTGCCTCTTATCACTTCAAGAGAGAGTGAATTAAAGACTTTACGCGCATTAGCAGCCTTTGCAGAAAAAGTTGAATAAAAATTTAGGCCCAGAGAATAGCATACTCTCTTTACTTTTGTGTTGTGTCCAGTAGATAATAGTATTCAGGAAATCTATCTGAGATCCAAATGCTTTACCACTTTATTTGTATAATACATTATAAAATTATTTTATACCAATGTATTTTTCCTCCTGAACTTATTTTAGGAGTATTCTTTAACCGTGGTACATGGTAATCTGAATGTTTAAACGTGGTGACGATCATCATTGCTGTGGATAGACTTAAGAATATTACTTCATTCATTTTCCCCTATATATATTGGAAACTTAAAGAACAAGAAAAATCTCTTCAAGTTTATCCAATCAATTCAGCATAACCTTTCATGGTTAAGGATCCTGCCTTCTGTTTCTGTTTTTTGAAACAGCAATCCATATATATTGTTATTTATTTTGATCAGTTAGCAATCGATCTGATGGAAACTGAAATATAAATCAATATAACCTGCATGTAACATTTTAAGGCCTTGAATCTAGCAGACATATAATTGATAGTTATTGCCTCTTTATACATAATATTAGTTTTAGATTTTGCTCTTGTTGTGATGCCACACTGCAAGAGAAGGGAGATTCCGTTTTAAACATTATTATTCTTTCCAAATTAATTTCCTCAATTTTGCACAAGATTATAAAACTCTCTACCTTAATAAAGTTCAAAATCTGACTTTTAAACATCCTACAGTGTTGATGAAATTTAGTTCTAACCAGTCACCCAAGCTCTGAATATTATGAATGAAAACATAAAAACGCTATAGGAGTATTTTTTTTTAATTTTTACTTTAAAAAAAACTTCAGAAGTTGGGTGGCTGAATTCTAACTCCATGTTTCTCTGACATTTTATATTTTCTTTCATTTCATCTCCTCAGCTACAGTGAGTAAAAGGCGGCTATATTTATATCTCTGCTTCCGTTCCAGATGGGACATTAATAGATATATAGCTTGCAGCTGCACACAAAGAATATTATAGGCTCGGTTCTTCTCCCTCTCTACACACAATCGGTTCTGTTCCATTTTGTTGTGTTTCTGGTCTTCGTTGTTTTTATAAATCAGAAACGGAGCGCTGTACATCTATCTGCCTTCCTCTTTCTCTTTCTAGGCGACCTTCCTTTATTCCAGATCCAGTGGCTTCTATGCTACGACACAGCACCCCGATTCTCCAGAGGATTCTGAGAAGAGGAGGGATTTTTGTTTGACTTAGGTTTATTAACTCGAGCATACGCTCTCTTTCTCAAATTTGTTTTCTCAGCCGGTGGCACCTTGCACCATTGCCCAGTGCCATCAGTCCTGTGGAGAGCAGCTTTGTAGTGGAACTGAAGGCATCTTTAAAATGAGATGAAGGCAATTGAAAAAGAAAGAAAAAAGAGAGCCTTTAATAGCAGCTTAGAATCAGAGTCTCAATGTTTTCTTAATATATTGAAATATGTAACTGCATAAACATTGCACATTCCACCTACTGAAACATTTGCTGGAACAGCTCACGAAAGGGAATTGCTCCTTTAATTCTTTTTCCTTGCCCCACTAACTTCCAGACTGATACATCGTCTCATTCTTTTTTCCCCCGCCTCCTGCTAAAAAAAATGCAAACAAGGCCGTGCTTTTTCTAAGCAGGAAGTTTTTCCTCTCAGTTTTCATAGTTATGTACTGTATTTCCTACTTCTCAATTTCATTTCTAGGCAACATTTTCCTTCCTGAAGCACAATTGCGTTAATCTCTGTTACTGCAGCATTTTGCTTGACAGCATAGTAATACCATTTCAGTTCAGGTAGTCCTCGACTTATAACACTTTATTTAGTGATCGTTTGAAGTTACAAGTTGTGACCGCTTTTCACCCTTACGACCGTTGCAGCATCCCCATGAATCACGTGATCAAAATTCAGACCCTTGGCAACTGACTCCTATTTACGACGGTTGCAGTGCCCAGGAATAATCTGACCCCCTGTTGTGACCTTCTGACAAGCAAAGTCAATGGGGAAGCCAGATTCACTTAACAATCCTATTACTAAATCAACAACCGCGGTGATTCACTTAACAACTGGGGCAAGGAAGGTCATAAAATGGAGCAAAATACACTTAACAAATGTCTCACTTAGCAACAGAAATTTTGGGCTCAGTTGACGTCGTAAGTCGAGGCTTTCTTATACAATAAAAACCTCTTCTCAGAAGATGGGTTTTTGCCTCTTTTTGGAAATTCTACTTCCAAAAAACACACAAGCAGAAAATGCAAATCTCACATATTTTCTTTACCCATTTCTCACTGTTTCTCCACTTATTGCCCATAACCAGTCCACCTTAGGGCCTTCTTAATAGAGTTCCAGTGTTACCTTATATGTTTGGATGAACATTACAGCAAGATATGAAACCCAGCCCAGGTTTAATTTATTTTTATATGCAATAATTTGATCTATCTAAGCTGTGAGACTGACAGCAACAACCAATGGACTCTGCTGGAGTTCTCCTCAGTGGTATAATAAGCAGTCAGAACAAAGACATTGAGTAAGTTTACATGTCTGTTTAAATCTTCACAATCTGTTGAAGGCAATAATTTGGATAGTTCTTGGCTCCTGCAGGAATAATGTAGTCTTGAAACACCCATCAGTATTATTATAAATCTTTTTATAGGTGGACAGCAGCTGAGAGTAGAGTCTTGCCTAAGCTCAATGACTTCCTGATTGTTTCCCATCTTAGCCATGACCAAGTGACACCCGAGACATCAGGAAAGCACTGATTCTCTCCAAAGGTCATTCACAAATTATAATTTTGTTTTGACATAAGTGGACCATTTTTAAATACATATGGAATGCTTAATGATTTTTAATCTGAATGTTCATGATCTTATAAACTGTATTTAATGTGAGTTAATCTGAGTAATCATCAAATGTTTCAAAAAGTATCAACCAAGTGTTCAGAATAATTATTAGAAAAACTGTCTTTCTGAACCAATATATATATTTAAAAGTCTTCACCTCAGACCCCTTGCAAAAAAAAACCTTCCTCACACACTGAAAAAGTTCTGTCCACAAGTACAAAGTAAAACCATGTGCAACTGATTTTATAGCCTGCAGCTAAACCCTTCCTTCAAAAGTTTTGCCCAGTTTCATTATTTACTCATGTCTCAAGTGAATCATGCAAAACTATATTTTGGCTCTTAAATCATCCTTTCCCTTTCTTCCCAGCAGGGTGACCATGCTTCAGGGTTTGATGGGTAGAAGAAGAAGAAGAAGAAGAGGGAGGAGGTAAAGGAAATAAAGAATTCACTCCACCCTTCCAGGCAGAAGGAAAAGTGCTAGTAATCAGTCAGATGCAAGAACGTCAAATTAACAATAACAAAAGGTACAGTATAATGAAGTGATGGGTGTAGCCCTGACATGGATGCCAGAATACTTTGCCAGTAGAAACAAGAATGAACAACTAGGTACATGATGTCATTGTGAAATGAATTTTAATTTTCTAAATGCAGGTGAATTTTCTCTTAGAAGACACGTTTGTCCCATCAATGAATAAACTTAATTTCAGTCCTGTTTCATCAGTGTCAGAACTCACCTTATTAAATCTGAACAATATAATTCAAATGTATACACGGTTTTCTGGATATGTTTAAAAGAATGACTATGGGAATGGGCTAGAGGAATACATTGTGTAGATTGGCAACAGTTATACTGCATCTGGATTCAAGTATTTATTATTTATTCAAGCAATTCAAGATCATCACATATATGAGCTCTTCTCAAAGCAGATCTATCAATTGCTTTCAGGATAAAAATGACTCCAATGTCCTACTGAGAACTTAGGTCAGAGATAGATGGCCTGGTATTCTTCAACATTTTTGTATTACATATGGATGAACATGTTTTTCTATGTGAACTATCTACTCTGAATTTGAAGATGAAGAGGAAGATATGCTTGCAATATACACATGTAGCACATAGACCTATTAGTCCTTAATAGAATTGGGGACTGAACTGAATTCACATTTAGTTTCTTACAATGTCATTCTTTGTCTGTGGAGATTTTCAGTTATCCAGGTCATAGTTGTCCCAAAGATGCTTTTTCATGAGGCAACTGGACTTTCTTGTTTTTCTTTGAAGACATTTCACTTCTCAACCAAGAAGCTTCTTCAGCTCTGACTGCATGGTGGGGAATGGAAGCATTTATACTCCTTTCAGACAGCTGGTCATTTGTATTCTTTGAGGGAGTTGTTGAGGCCATCTGGAAGTTTATCTGATGACACAGATAAACCTGATGACACAAATAAACCTCCAGGTGGTCTCAACAACTCCCTAAAAGAATGCAAATGACCAGCTTTCTGCAAGGAGTATAAATCCTTCCATTCCCCACCATCCAGTCAGAGCTGAAGAAGCTCTTGGATAAGAAGTGAAACGTCTTCAAAGAAAAACAAGAAAGTCCAGTTGCCTCGTGAAAAAGCATCTTAGGGGATGTCATTCTTTATTCATTCTCTGTAGCAATTCTTTGGGTTTTCTCTTTGAACTCACCCTAATTCCCAAACTGCAATAGTGATGTAACATTCCCCCCCCCCCACAAATCCTGACCTCTATACTCGTGTTCTTGGGACTCCTTACAAGGAGACTTATGCTTTGTGGCATTTCTTGGAATTATCATATGACCACACCACATTACATGTTCTCAAGAGATAAATGAGACATCTTGGAATCTCTGCTTCATTGACAGATCATTTTAACCATCTGTTTTTAATCCTTACATTTCCACACTGTCACCAGTTAAGGTTTGGAAGCTGATCATATGTGACAAGGGCATTCTGTATGGGTATATAATGCCTCTGAGATAGACCCACCGACACACACACAGAGGCATTTATATTACAGTTAGATAAATGAGTTTGATGCTTCCATCATTACTATTCTTTTTCCATTTTAAAATATAGTTAGGGGACAAAATAACACAGTTCTCAGTAACAAGACTGGACCTTGCATAACAACATTAATTAAAGCAGCTTTCTCTTACTTTCAGCCTCTATCATGAGCATAAAGCAAGAATTGATTCATTAATTTTCAAAGCATTAGCAGCCTGATTTTATTTAACTAGTATCTACCTCCTTGCTTTTTTTATCTAAAATAACAGTCTCAGTTTAAGGTAATCCAAAGTTCTGCCTTTTATATGACAGACAGAAAGGCAGAAATACAAGAAAAAGTGCATCAACAATCCCTTCCTCTTCTTTCCTCCCCCTCCCCGCATTTCATTGGCTTCCGTTTCTATCTGGAAAAAGAGGGATCAACGATAAAATCATACATTTTATCATAGATAATTACTGGATAAACGAAATTTATTGTCTTTGCAATTCTACATTAAAGCTTTAGGAGAGATACTGGTGTTTAGGAGGGCTGCAGAGCACAGAAAAAGGAACTGTAGGGTTGGCACAATATCCTGTGCCACAGCAGAATGGAAAGATAACACTATGATGAATGCCATCATCTAAGCTGTAGCGTGGCATAGTGGATGGCACCAGTATCAGTGATTACTCTGAACAGACAGTTGATAAAACAGGAAATAACAGATGAGTATAGGGATGTGAGCTTATCATTGAGTGGAGGGTATCCATTCAAAGAGCACCTTTTTCCATTTCAATAAAGAAGGAAGGAGGTGGAGGAGAATTGTTAAAACTATCCATTGTCTTCCATTAGGAAATCAAAATATTAGTATATTTGTGCGGACATTTGATTGTAGGGTCAGAGACAACTTCCTTTGAAATGTCATGTCTGTCCCTTTTATTATTAAACGCTTGGCTGAAAACAATTTGTCTTTAAAGAATGCAGGATAAAGCACAGTGAAATCTACTGTCTGATGTAAACTGGTGGAATGAATGGGAAGGTCTGTTTTTCCTCACAGCTCTATCACACTTTCTCTTGCATCCAGCATCAAATTTGCCATGGGAATAAAGAATGGAAACTCTGTGTTTATCAGAGGAAGATCGTCACAAATTAGTCAGCAATGAAACATACTGATAGAAGTTAACCTAGAAACCAAAAGAAAAAGAAGAGCAGCATTTCAGCTGCGCCTTTAGTTTCTGGAAAGATTGGAAAGAACTGAAATTGCTGTGCAAACATGACAGAGGAAGGAAGTCTGCAATGCTTCAATTAAACAAAAAAAAAATCATTTAACCAAGACAATTCATTCTCTTCAAATGTGCTCTGGACACAAAAAAAGTGTGCGAAGTTACAAATTCATTTAACTCATTGAACTATCTCAACATGTTATCTAGTATAACAATAATAATATCTGTTAGTCTAAAATTTATATATATATAAAGGGAACATAAAAACTAACACAAATACAGAATAAAAAACAAAGAAAATAGGAAAGAAAATAGGCAAAACTGTAGAAAGAAAAGATAAAAAGAAATAGAAAGGAATTTCCAATTTCCCTTGCATTTTGTAGTATGACTACAAAAAATATCTCTTATTCTATGACTATAAAAAACTCACTTTTTTCTATTATCCAATTTCTCCCCCTAATCATTAAAATCACAAGTTATGAGTGCAGCTTTTTCTCTTTCATGCAAGAAGTCTATAAAGGGTTTCCCGTTAGCCTAAATGTAGATACAGTCTTTTCTCTAATCAAGGCAGTCAGTTCAGCCATCTCTGCAAGTTCTTTAACTGCAGGGAAGCAAATATGGTGTGTTGGATATTTTGTAGGAGGAGTTCCCTGCAGTTTGACACATTTTGGAGTAGAAATGTAATTGCTTTCTGCACACACCCAGCTTGCAACTGAATTGAGCTTTGTTGTGCCATTCCAAAGCTGTCAAAACTTGGTAAATGTGAGTTGAACTGAGAGCCAAGTGCATACTGAAGCAATTAAATGCCTGCTTTACTACATGCCAGATGTTACACCCATGATCCATTCAACATACATTCTTAGCATGCTAGATTTGGGCTATGAATTCTCTCTCTCTCTTACTTTCTCTCTCTCTTGGCAGAGTTATGTGTACAGTACTAAGCACAACTGAAATATAGAAGCACATGGGAATTCGAATGTATACCAATCTCTCAGTTCTTCAGTTTATATTATGTACTGTGTGAATTAAAAGACCAAAAAGATAATGAGCATAAGCATATTAATCACTTCAGTGTATTATTTTGTAAACTCCACTGTTGAATTTAACTTTTTAAGCCTTTCCCCCCCATAAATTCAAGAGTGCATCAATTTAAATGCACATCCTTTCCCCAAAGCTATTGGCTGCATTATTTGATATTGTTCCAAAATATTTGGCGCCCTCACATCATACAGCTTTACCCAATTTACCACTGGCAATATCCTTAATATGATTTTGAGGTCTCCTTTAGACAGCCCTACAATATTACTTTTGCATCCAAAGGGCAAAGTAATATTCTACTGAGTTTTATGATCTGGTTCCAGAATATGTCTCTAACTGTTCACTTCAACAATATATAAATAAAATCAGCATAGCTGACACGAGATTGCTAAGAGACGTCATGGGTCAAATTGTCCATAGATTTCAGTCTTTAGATTAATAGGACTTAAAACCTTTCGTTTCCTTTATTAATTAAATCAAATCAACCCATTATTCCAAACACAATAGTTCCTAGATTTATTGGCCATTCATCCTCCCCACCCATTAATATTTAGATGCCTTAATGTAGTTTGTACTTAGAATCAACCTCCCCCCTCCCCTTTCTTTTTCTCATGCTTTAATCATTACAGGTTAGAAACAGACTGATATAAATTCCTTTAAAACTAACCTGAATTTCATGAATTTGAATTAATGGTACTACATGTGTTAATCCAATCAAGATCAAATGGCCCATCAAGCACAGATGGGGCACTTTAGCAGGATCCATTTTACAGTATACATTTGGAGTGATAGCAGGAAAAACAATGTTATCACTATTATGAGTCGGATGGGATCAAGTGTTCACATATGTGATCCAGTATATGATCTGAAACCACATTATGAACTTTTACTGCCGAAATCTGATAACTGTATCTTTTTTTAAAAAAAAATCTGAGTTTTGGAGAGAAAACAGAATATTCAAGTAGTCAATTGATGTTAGTAACATCAGATAAAACAGCTACATGTGCTAATGTGTGGAAGTTAATGGTGAAAACATTACAATAAAACTAGTCTTTATATTATATGACTGATACAATATAATAAGTCATAGAAGTTTGAGATAACAAAGTATATTTTGGCCTTCTAAAAATTCATCAAAATTGTTGGTAAGATGGATACTGGGGAAGAGAAACACATAATTTATCTTGAAAGAAATAATGTCCTGTTATTGTTATACACTGCTGGGACCTCATTAGTGACTATAAAAACATCACCTGCCAGTTCTGTAGGGTAATAAATCTATGGTGGCTAATAAAGAGGGACAGGAGAAGAAAACAAGGACTAAGAATTATTATTTTGCCCTGCACAGAATTATAAGTTAGGCCTGTCCATTTTGCCTCACTGAGAGACTTCCAGGAACAAGAGATTATGAGAATTCAGTTTTGATAGATAATGGGTTCACATTCCAGATTCTGGAGGACAAATATTTACTGACAACTGTGTCCATTTGCTCTCAGCAACTTCTATAAGGGCCCTCCTGCGCAATAGCTCTCAACTGTATTGTGGAAAGCTGTAATAGATAATTGTAAGTCACCTTCTGTACTGCCAAAATGCCTTGTGATTTTTTTCCAGGTATGGTTTATTGGATTTTTCAATACCGCAGGGTAGATAGAGATTCTCTTTGTAAATTTAAGTGTGTACCATTTGTAGATTTTTATTGGTTGGGTTTAGCAACTTTCAGAAGACTATGTATAAGAATCTAGACTGCAGAAGGCAAGAAATCAAAAAACTCTAACTGGAAATCTAATTGAAGTAAAAGTAGATTGGATCAGACATCACTGGAAGGGAATCGGCTTGAGTCAGTTACTGTATATTTCTATACTATCTGACAAACTACTCTGAGAAGATCATCACAGAGAACAATGTATAATAGAGTGTATGATAAAATAGGCTAAGAATTTTGGACATAATATACTGATGAAACAATGAGGAAAATATGTGACTGAAAGGACTGAAATGTACAATGCTATAATTTAAAAGAGAACTTTTATAAAATGAGATGTTATTGGTGCATGATTCCAAAAAATAAAATATATATCTAGAATGTATAAAGTTACATTCGTTCAGTGACCATTGGAAGTTATTACAGTGCTGAATGGATAGTAGTTACAACTGATCTTCAAAGCTCTGGCCATCCCAGTGCCCCATAATCACATGATCTGGGTGCTTGGCAACTGGTATGAACATATGTGATTTCCACTTGCAACCATCTTCCCCATCTTCCCCAGAAGCTAGCAAGAAAGGTCTCTTCCACCCATGTACCCTCTCCCTCTCCCACTTGTGCACTTCCATGCACCCTCCCCAACCCGTGTAGCACCCACACACATTCTCCCTGATCCATGCTACATCCTTGTACAACTTCCTGACCCACACTGTAACTCTTGCACACCCCCTGAGACCCTCGCACACCATCCTATGTCTTCATGCATTTTCCCTGACCTCCAATTCCTTTCTCATGTTTCACCCTCACACACGCTCCCGTGTCATAACCAGCTCAGACACTGATGTGGAAACCGACAGTGAGCAGCCAGAACGGAGAGACAAACTATCTGAGTATTTGAATGCAGAAGAGGCTGTGCTGCCCGATAATCAGGAGTCACAGCTTTCAACGATTTTGGAGGATGAGGAAAGGCCAACCTGTTTCAGTGCAAGGCCTCGCTGTGCACAAGAGAGCAGAGCAAAGGCTTTGTGAGATTTCTTGCAAAAAATGAGAAACACTGTTGTTGCTTTTATTTTAAAAAAGCAGCAGGCTCAAGCCCTCCATTGGCAACAACCATTCACTAACCTAGACTCTGTGTACCTTGCTTCTCGTCTTGAAATCTTGTGACCATGACTCTGGACCTGGATCAGCTGACAACTCTTCTACAACATTTGAACCCTGGGATGTCCCCTGATCACTCTAATGCCTAGAATGGGACCTTTAGGCTCCCACCATTGGCCACACCCACTTTGCCTCCAGCAACCCACCTCAGCCCATTCCCAGCCAGCTTTCCTCCTCTGCTGGCCCTCCCCCGGCCATTCTCCCTGGGCAATGGGCCCCTGGCCCTTTCGCCTGGCCCATTTGCCCAGACACTGTTTGTCCCAGGTGTTTCGCTCCATGGGACAATAAGCCACCAGCCAATTGGGTGACAGGCAGCAACGATGGTGCTGGGAAAGGAGAGTGAGGGGGTGGAGGGGATGCAGGCAAAGTGGGCATGGCCAATGGTGGGAGGCTAAAGGTCCTAGACCCCTTGTGCCTGCTGTTTTGGATGTGGACACTCTCTCAAAGCAAGCTTACTGGACATGTGGGGACTTGTGTGTGTGTGTGTGTGTGTGTGTGTGTGTGTACATGTGCTTGCACATTTTCTTACCGCTTGTTATTTGCTGGAAAGCTACCTAGTAAAGTTTGCACATCGCTCTGCTTGTTTGTAAGTGCATGGCTTGAGACAGAGCACTTGAATCCTCACAGCCTCCCCCTCCCCCATACACCTTTTTGCTCCTTTCCTCACCCCTCAGGAGCCACTTACCTGCCTTCCGGCCTGGAATTTGCAACTTCCTGCTGGCTTCCTCACTCACAACCATTCAGTGGCAGCAAAGGCAGATTTTTCTGTAATTCTTTCCTGTCATCTAGCGATCATCTGTATTTCTACAGCATGGATTTGATAACCCTAATTGTGGTGGAATCTCTAGCTAGACTGGAGGGAGGTGTTATGAGGGGGCTGAGCTTAGAGTTCTTGCACTGAAGAAAGCAGCATAGGCCTGACTTCCCCCAGAATACTTGAAGCCTTTTCTGAGTGTCCCCAAGCGAATGCAGTCAGTCCGAGATTATTTTAACATAGATAAGTAACAATAAAGCTTCTGCTTGACACTATTCACAAGTGGTTCTAGTTGCTTGCGCCTGACATTACTACTGTTAGCCATACCTTACAAAGCTTATGTTGTTTCACGTCTTTTTCATCAAGAATTTAGTAAATTATTACACAGCCTTTGAGGACTTCATCAGCTCTTTGAACAATTACAATATAAAAGTCGTTTAAGACTGATGGTAAATTATATCTGCATCAAACCAATAGGGTACCTCTTTCAGTGGCAGCAGAATCAGACATTCAATTTTCTTCAGAGACATGTTTGAAGTTTGTTTGTTTCTATCCCAGCGTTATTATTTTTATAAATAATTTAAAATAATGAACATACTTAATACTCTCTCACCCTACATTCCCCACAACAACAACCCTATGAAGTCAGTTGGGCTGTGTGAGAGGGACTGGCCCAAAGTGACCCAGCCAGCTTTCATGCCTATTTTCATGGGTTAGAACTTACAGTCTCCTGGTTTCCAGCCAGGTGCCTTAACCACTAACCAAACTGGCTCTGAGAAGGGTTTCTTTTTCTCTCTCTACAAGTAGAATTCAGCTATAAAATGCAGCATGAAAATAAAACTAAAAGAAAGAACACGCTGCCGGTTAATTCCAAAAACGGTTGGAATCCCAAATTGACTTCTGTGGTACCATATGGATGCAAACTAATATAGAGGAACCAAGATAACCAAGAAAGCACATGCATTTGTAATTATATGCAGTTGGGACTCGTTCATCATGCCATATAAAAAGAAATATCTGGACTCCTTATCTAACAAGGTGCTTGCTGATTTATACTTTAACACATCCTTCCTTAGCCTGATACCCTCCAGATGAGTTAGGTTGCAACTTCTATAATTACATGCCAACTGAGGGTATGAGGAATATGTGGTCCTGAAAAATTAGGGGACCAGTTTGAGAAACTTGCCTTAATGCTTTGCTAGAATACCTGTCCTGAGCACACATTCCTCTGTATGCTACACATTGCCACAAACAAAATTTGCAAACTGTGTCACTGAAAGCAGAAGGGAAAGTGTATAATAGTGCTAAGAATAGTCTTGTTAGGTCAAAACAAGGCCCACCCAAGTCCAGCATTTTATTTCTCAGAGTGATCAAACAAACACCTCTGACGTGCTTAAAAGCAGGAAATGGAAAGATATCTTCTTTTATTTGCCTCATCTCACCCCTCTGCAGCTTTGGAGGATGATATCCCCCAATTCAAAGGTAAAGCTAAGTCTCAGAAATATTAACTTTAGATAGATCTGTCTTCCAGCAGATCTATTTTTAAAGGCATCCAGGTCTGTGGCTTTCCCTACATCTTGTGGCGACAAATTCCATAAGTTAATTGCATATTTATGTGACGAGGTCTCTTTCTAAACAACTTCACTGAATTACTTTAGTTTTAGTGTTTTGAGAGAGGGAGGGTGTTTTCCTTGCATTCAAATCGAGGAATTATTACAAAAGATGAACAATAAGCCTATAGTTGACCTGGAAGATTTTTCTCTCTTTCTCTATTTGTAAAAAATGTGACTCATCTTATTTAAGCATGTTGCAAGACCTATATCAAGGTAGCAATATTACCATTTCTTGCCTTTGTCATACTTTTGTCTGGTCTTCTGAACCATTCCAGATGTGCTTCCTGACAACTGAACATGGTCAACATGTTCATGCACATTTTTGAACATTTTGTTATATTATTGAAATGATTGCCATCTCATTTTAACTACATTTTAGGACTTTGTTCCCCAACTGAATATCAATTGTTTTATTTCACATGTTATCTAACCAAGGATGGGAAATTAGATGTTGTTGAACTGTTGACCAATATTGATGGGGACTTAATTCAACATATCTTCATGTTATTTTTACTAAAATATTTATCCATTTATTTTTATTAAACCGTCAGAATTTATTACTCATAAGTATGTGTGGAAGCTAGATAGAAACTAGATGACATTGAACTACATACCGTACCAACCGTTTTTGATTCCTGGAATTAGTAATGGGGAGACAGAAACTGTAGCCAGCAATGTTGTTTTTGCCCTCTTTTCTAAAAGATTGATTTAAAAAAAGGAGAAGAAAAATATATTATAAAATACCTAGCGTTTTCAAAATTGAGTGTTGTTGTTGTTAGTTGCGAAGTCATGTCCGACCCATCGCAACCCCATGGACAACGTTCCTCCAGGCCTTCCTGTCCTCTACCATCTTCTCGAGTCCGTTTAAGCTCACGCCTACTGCTTCAGTGACTCCATCCAGCCACCTCATTCTCTGTCGTCCCCTTCTTCTATTGCCCTCAATCTTTCCCAGCATTAGGCTCTTCTCCAGTGAGTCCTTCCTTCTCATTAGGTGGCCAAAGTACTTGAGTTTCAACTTTAGGATCTGGCCTTCTAAAGAGCAGTCAGGGTTGATCTCCTGTAGGACTGACCGGTTTGATCGCATTGCAGTCCAGGGGACTCGCAGGAGTCTTCTCCAGCACCATAGTTCAAAGGCCTCAATTCTTTTGCGCTCAGCCTTTCTTATGGTCCAACTTTCACAGCCATACATTGCAACAGGGAAAACCATGGCCTTGACTATACGTACTTTTGTTGGCAGGGTGATGTCTCTGCTTTTTAGTATGCTGTCTAGATTTGAGTGTACATAAATATTAATAAATGAATGCATAAATAAATCCCATGTTTCATCAAGGTCAGTCTGAATATGCTCAAAGGTATATCTTTCATAGATTTAAAAGCATTCCATTTAGAGAATTTACTGTATACTCTTTCACATGTCCAGAGATTACTGAATGAGAATAAGCTGGTTCCCGTGATATCAGATAGTGGGATGGACCATTTTTAGCAACAAGCGATGTCTTCAGATCAGAATCTGGCAATCCCTAAAAGAATATGTTTTGAGTTGCAATACTGTATATTCATGCTTCTGTTAAAAATAAAAATAGGAAATGAATACTTCTGCCAAAATTAAAAAGCCATTCAGGGAAGAAAATAACTCCATTGTCATTTTAGCAGCAATGGTCATTTTTGAAAGAAATCCTTCTGTAAATTCTATCTCAGGAACCTAAGTTTTTTCACATGTATAACTCAATATATACTTGTGTGCCTGAGGTTTGGTAGCTGTTGCTTGGCATTTTAGTCAGAAAGGATGTTGTGCTTGTACAATGAGTGAAGGACCAGTGCACTCGATTGCACAGCTGTTTGCACCTTAATTTCTTTGGTAGCCTTTTTGTGAGAAATAATTCCCCAACATTATCTTGTATAATACAGATATCATACATATCAGGAATGTGGAAGGTTGTGAATCTATTTCAATGTAAGGATAGAAATAAAAAAAAAAACCCTCCAATCTAAATTCCAGTAATACCCAAGAAGCTCTGGATTTCTTTAGGAACATTAGGATATTCATTTGCATTTTAAGGAGGACAGGCTTTACAATAAGAGTACTAAGGTTTGGTTTACACTGAGGATCACATCAGTTCTATACAGACACATAAAGCCTCGGTCACTTGTAAATTGGGGTCAAGAACCTATCTGGGTGGAGAAAACACAGCCAACGCTTTCCTGAAATCTTTCCCTATGCCAGGAAATAGTCACCACACCCACGACTCCTCCAGCTGAGCCAAGGTGTTCCAGGGACATAGGCAGCAGTGCAAGGCACGCCTCTGGAAAATACTTTTACAAAGCATGTTCCGTTCTTTAAATCTTCCATTGCGCATCGCTCAATTAAATTAGGGTGCTGTTTAAGGTCTAGTTAAGTCTATTAAAGCATTTCAAAATATTTTACTGATTAAAGATTGATGTTATTAGTATAAATAAAACATTAAGTAAGAGCATGGTCCAGCAAAAATAAGCATTTTAAAGCTCCACTACAAAAGATTAGGTTACAGGCTTACAGCCACTTTAGTCCTACAGAATGTAGGGGGGACTTTACCTCCAAGAGGAAATAGATTGGATTTCACATTACTAATTCTCTCATTCAATATATCACACTAAAAATGTTTCCCTAGTTTGCCTGCCATAGAAATTCCTGTTTTCTTCCTTTCTTTCTTTCTTTCTTTCTTTCTTTCTTTCTTTCTTTCTTTCTTTCTTTCTTTCTTTCTTTCTTTCTTTCTTTCTTTCTTTCTTTCTTTCTTTCTTTTTTTTTCTTTCTTTCTTTCTTTTTCTCTTTTTCTCTTTTTCTCTTTTTCTCTTTTTCTCTTTTTCTTTCTTTCTTTCTTTCTTTCTTTCCCTTCATTCCCTGCCTCCCTCCCTTCCCTATGGTGTACTGGCCTCCCTGCTGCATAGTGACATTCTTCCTTTGAGCTGCTGGGTTCCATGGGGAATCCTGAGGCTTATAGTTCTTGGGCATTTCAATCTATCCCAATGGCCGGAATCTGGAATAGCTCAGGAGAGTGGGGTCACCATAGCAGCCCTGGACATGACCCAGATCATCAAGAGCTAACACATACTGGAGGTCCCAGGATAGACCTGATTTTTGTCTCAGGGAAAACAGAGGATATTATCATTAAACCTTTACCATTGATAAATCACTCTCTGATTACTTTCCAGATTACTGGTACTGCCTTCCACTTTACAATGGTAGAATATATCATGTTCAAGAGGGAACTTGGGCTAGTTCTGAAGATTTGATAAATGCCACAACTTAAGTCTCTTATCACTGCTTGCTATGTAAAGAGGACCTTGGATCAGGTCCTGTGCAGCTTCTCACTATGCCTTGATCCCAAGGGCCTCCTTGGTTCGTCAAGACACTTTGGAAAGGAAACACCAAAAGAGATGCCTAAAGTGCCATTGGAAGAAAACAAAAACTGAATCCAACCAAGCATGAGTAACAATTCCTATAAAAGATTACACTGTAGTGATAAGAGGATTACTGCGTCCTCTGATGATGTTCAGCAGCCCTTTTTATTGTGACTCATTCCTTCTTGTGAAGAGATGAGCCACAGGATTATTTAATGGGCTACTGTGAGAAATAGTCAAAGTATCGGGTGGATAAAGCTTTTCAGATTCACTTGGAGTTCGATTTTAAATGATATTGAGCATGGTTTTCTCTGGTTATCCAGGAGGATTTCAACCTTATAATTCCTAAAAAAGAGAATCCTTGGACTGATGAATCTGGTCACTTCTATATTAGTGTTATGTCCCTCTTGACTGGTGAAGGTTGCACAAACAAATGACATAGATCATGCAGGGGTATCTCCTTCTTTGAAAATGGGGTGATGCCTCCTGCCTTGAAGAAGATAGTGATATGTCCTATCCTGAAGAAGCCAGTTGTTATATAATTACTGTTTTAAGGATTTTTTTCTGATTTCAGATTGCATTTGGTCTTCCCAGTTCATAACTTAAGCGTGTTCTAATGGATCAAAAGGTTCCGATGCTTTGGCTCCCTCAAAGGCACTGAGATAATTCTTACCTGAAGGTATCCATGACAGAATCAAAAACTGTGACATATCTTTATCAAAAGGTCAATGTTTTTTTAATTAGATATTTCTAGGATATGGACTACAGAACTGGAATCTTCAGTAAAGCCTCAACAATGGATTCATGTCCTTTAAACATGTTAAAGTTGTATCTATAGAACAGAGATTAAAGTTGATTTGTATTGCTAAAACGTATTCCAGCATATGAAATAGAAAATATAGACTATATTTGCATGAATTTGGTTAATCGTTTATATTGGGCCAAGGAAGCTTTTCCCAAACTGGTGCCCTCTAAATCCTTTGAGACATATTATTATCAGAAATCCCACCCAACTTGGCTGTTAATAATAACATTAATAATCAATTTCAAACGGGATATCCAATGTGAATTTTTTTTTGAATTACAATTCATCAAGAAGTTTTATTTTAGGTTAGACATATGAACAACATGAAGAAAATTTTTATCATGCTTGGTGGACATGTAAAAAAGCTTAAAAATTCATTCAAATGTGTACATTAATAGAGAGGATTTTAAAAAGTAATTGAAGCCAGAACCTTTCCTTTTAGGATTGAGGGTTAAACAGTTAGAAAATAACTATGGAAGATTATTTCAATAAATGATTACTGCAGCAAGATTACTATATGCCCAAAGATGGAAAGATTCAGCATTACCCACCATGGAAAAAAAGTTGGTAAAACTGACAGAACTTGCTGAGATGGACATGTTGACTTCTTTGATTAAAGAAAATCATTATTGACATTCATCAGTGACTGAAGACCTCTTATGGACTTTTTGTGTCAGAAAAAAAACGACTTTGTGATTTTTGGTTTTGGTTATTAGAAATAATAGAAGAGAAGAGAATTTTGATGAAATTGGAGAGACTAGTAACAGCTGAGAGGGATATCAGAAACCGTATATATATATATAATTTTTCTTTTCTATATCTTTTCTGTTTTCTTTTTCTTCTCCTTTTTTCACATTTACTTTACTATTTTTTTTTCTTAGAATGTATTTCTTATTATCTGTATAAAAGAACTGTTATTTTATCACCTTTGGCATGAACTGTAATATTGGCTTCCAGATAGACCACAATGTTAATTCACTTGGCAATATTAGGACTATGGAGACTGGGTAAGTAGGAGCTTGATTAAAATATGTTCAGTACAATCCTATACATATCTCCTGAAACATAAGTCCCGTGATCTGGGTTCATGCATTGTGCTAAATGTACAATATTGTGATTTTCTGGTTTGGATAGAGTAGGTGAAGCTAGCTAATGTGGTGGCATAATATAATTTAATGCACCATTAATTCATAGGTGCTATTTAAAGGAAAGATCTTAACAGGACCAGATTCTTTGCCCTTTTCACCCCAGCCATGCTGAAAGATAGCCCTTTACAACTGCCATTTTTAGTGATGTACATACATATGTACATTATAAGGATATATCTGAAAGAAGGATCTGAACTTCTTAACAATGGATACTTCTATCCATGGTAGAAGGTTGTGGCAAAAATTCAGTTTTATCTTGGCTGTGGTGCAAAAATGTGATATGTTTGATATGTCCAAACTTCAGAATAGTGTTTTGCATCAGCTTCATGCTGTGTCCTTATTATTACAAAGCAAGGTCTTGAAAGGGTAACATTTGGCCAATAAAAGGGCACTGCTAGCCAACTCACCATGACAAGGCTTCATGTACTGCTGTCCAAACACTTGCTGAAATTAAAACCACATGGAGGTACAAAAGTTTATTCCAACCCCCCAACCCCCAAGGTGGAATAACTATGCATAGTATCCTCTCCTACTTAGAAGTCCCTCGGGACAATTCAAATGGACTATGAGTCTCCACAATCTCTCAGACTGCCAATGTAAAGTTCCAAATGAAAACATTGGTATTCAAAATCACAACACAGCTTCAGGACCACCCTTATCCAATTAAAATGTCTTTGGCAATTATAGCTTTGTTCCCACATGTTTCATCAAAAGGCGGAGGGGTAGGGGTTGAAGAGAAACTTCACTAGCCAGCACTTTGAAATCACCAAAAGAGTCCAAGTAACTCTTATCAGAAACACAAATCAGGAAAGAAATGCATACAGATAGCGTTCCAAATACAGTGCCCTTCCTTTGCTGATGTTAAACATCAGTACATCAAAAGGACATGTACTTACAAAAATAATGTGAGTGTATGAGAAAGCTTCCATCTTTGAACTGTTGGTTCAGTATGTTTTTTTTTTACTATTTCTACATTTGAGATAAGTTATTTTGAACAGCACACATAGTTGGGGTTGCCGTCTTTTATCATTCACTTTTATCTTTCACTTATTATTTTGTCTTTTTTTTACAACATCATGAAGAATATTAATAAATGTTTTGCATGGTGCTGCTATTAATGATGGTAAATATACTTGTGCAATTTATACAATCTGAAGAGAAATCAGAAGAAAAACCGACCAATTGATATAGCTCTAGTGGGCAGCCAATAAACTCTTTCTTGGTTTTGGAAGGCAAAAGGTTGGGAAGCATGGGTTAGGAGGTATGCAGATACCTTATTCCATTGCTCTTCACATAGAGAGAACTTCTGATGGCTAAGCATGTTTTTACAGCTCTATGGGCACTGCACTGTACATTCATACAAAAAAAGGAATAGGACTTCCTCGTAATTATTTCACATCAATGACTATTTTTTTCTTCCATTTTCTAACTCTGGGCATTGGTGTGCAGCTTTTGAACATAGTGAAAATGTTGCTATGTTCATATTCCTGTGTCTGCTAAACAACAGTTGTGCTTAGAAATAATCCTGGCCGAAGGGAGATCACAGATGAAAAGGGTTCCAGTGTAACACATGCTGTGGGAAAGGATGGTACCATCCAAGCTCCAATTAGAGTCTCATTTGAATGCTTGGAATCTCTTCCCATATTCAGTATTTATTGTAAATACAGACTTTGTAGTATCATTCAGCTTTTAATAGTTTTCTCTTCCCTCCTCTGCTGTGTGGATAGCACACTTTATAAAACAGTTATCTTAAAATATATTTCATTGTTTTCTCCTTTGCTTTCATATTAGAAAGCTGTGTTTGTTTGTTTTCCTTGAGAAACTACATATTTTTGAAAAAAAAGTCTTGGGGCAAATTCGTTTCTACTTCTGCTTGCTGGCAATAATGGCCCATGCTTTGTTTACAGGTTAAAAACAAATGCCAGTATAATGTATCTATCTCTTGTCCTTAACTCCAGATACAACACAAATTAGTTCATGGTTTTTATATAGGAGAATTTTGTATCATTAGTCATCACTGCTTTGAGTATTCTGCCACTTGGGGAAAATGTCCTTACTTGTACATCAGTTTTCCATTCAATGACATTCCATATGCAGTGAAATACTTTGAATTACTTAACCAGATGCAACGTTTTCAATGTAACTCTGTCCCCCAGAAAACAAGGTAAAAATTTTATTCTGAAACTAAGTAAGGTGAAAATCTTAGCCGTAAACTTCTAACTTCAAATTTATGTCAGCAGAAAGATTGGCTGATAGAAAACTCATTTGGAAAAAGAGTACATTTCAATTTTCGTGAAATGACTTCCAGCCTTTTGCTGGCACTTAGTAGAAAATGTGATTGTTATGTCTACACCTACACATGGTCCTCAACTTAGGTCTTCAAGTGAAACCAGAATTTCCATTGCAAAGGTGGTTGTTAAAGGAGTCGGGACCAATTTTACGACCTTTTTTGCCATGGTGGTTAAGCAAATCACTGCAGTTGTTAAGAGAATCATGTAGTTGTTAAACGAATCCGGCTTCCCCTATTGGCTTTACTGGGAAGCTGGCTGGGAAAGTTGCAAATGGAGATGGAGATCCCATGACCCCAGGACTTCACAACCATTGTAAAGACAGGCCAGCTGCCAAGCACCCTAATGTTGATCATGTGACCGTGGAGATGCCCCAATGGTTATAAGTGTGAGGACCAATCGTAAGTCACTTTTTTCAGGGCCATTGTAACTTTGAATGCTTGTTAAACAAATGGTCAAAGACCATCTACACAAAGTATTGGGGGATCTACTCAGTGGTGGGATTCAAATATGTGAACAACCGGTTCTGTGTGGATGCCACTTCCGGAAGTCCGTTCTGGGCCTGGGCAACAAAAAAATTAGCTACCAGTTCTGCCGAACTGGTTGGTGCAAACCAGCTGAATCCCACCACTGGATCTACTGCCATGCTGCAGGATGAAATTCTGGGGTCTCACAGGTAAAGGAGTGACAACATGATGATCACTCAGAAAGGACAATGTTGGCATTCAGGGCAACATTTGTTTTTGACAACCATTTGATATTGCTCATACAACATTGCTTTTAATTTTAAAAAAAGTGAAAGAGATGGGGAAGCTGGCTGGATGTGTTATCAGTACTTATTTCATTATTTGGATTCCAAAAGAACATTTTTTTTCTTGCAATAAATAGTGCTTTTTATTTATTTACCCATCAAACAAAAATTACAAATTCGTACAAACACAATGAAAAAACCAAAACGTGTCAGGGGATGATAGGCACATTAGTGCACCCACGTATGCCCCCTTAGGAACCTCTTAAATAGGGGATGAGGTCCACAGAAGTTAACTTGGACTTAAAACTGTGAAAGTTAGTAGCTGACACAACTGAATCGGGTAAGATATTCCAGACTTTAACAATTACGTTACAAAAATTGATTTTTTTTACAATTAAGTTTAACGTGGTTTACATTAAGTTTAAAATGGTGTTCACACATGTTACATTATGATTCAAACTAAAAATAACATTTACAGGTAGAATGTTACTATGTCCAATTTGTATGGGATGCCTAAACCTGACAGCAAGTGTCGCAGTTCTGAACTATCCAAACCAATAATTTCAAGCCTAACAGCATAAGGTATTCTATTATGGACAGAAGAATGCAAGGCTTTCCTTGTAAAGTACTTCTGAATTTGCTCAATTGTATTAATGTGCAATATGTGGTAAGAATTCCAAACAGTTGAACAATATTCTAGAATTGGCCTAACATATGTTTTGTAAGCTGCAGGGGGGAAAAAACTTTGTAGAATTAAATACATAATTTTTGTGCTTTTTTTTTTTTTTTAGCAATGCTGTTACAATGAATTTTAGAAAATAAATTGTTAGAGATGAGTACACCCAGATCCTTAACAAAGTGAGAGTCATCTACTAGATCAATACCACCTAACTTATACTTTACATTCTGGTTTTGTTTTTCAATATGTAAAACTGAACTAATAATAATAATAATAATAATAATAATAATAATAATAATAATAATAATAATAATAATAATAATAATAACAACAACAACAACAACAACAACAACAACAACAACAACAACAACAACAACAACAACAACAACAATAATAATAATAGAGTTGGAAGGGATCTTGGAGGTCTTCTAGTCCAACCCCCTGCTCAGGCAGGAAACCCTATAAATACATGGGTTCTCAGATAGGCCCATATATTTGCTTTGTCTTTACACCTTTCCCTCCATTTCAATCAAACTATGGAAACAGCATGTGCCAAAAAAAATTTCTGCTGAAATGAATTGAAATTTTTTTCTGGATAAGGTAGTTCTGGGTACATTGAAAATATCCTGCTGCAAAGATGCATTTTTCCTTGATTGAAATGAATATCTGAGCATAAAGGAAATTAGACAATATCCAGTGCTCACATATGGTAAGGAATCTGTCTTTTGCTCTGGCAACATAAAATATTAAAGATTAGATAATATTTTTGTAGTAATAGATCATAACTGTAACCTTGAGCCCAATACATCTACAGAAAGAGGAATTAACATTTCACTAAAGATCATCTGCCTTAATGCAGTTTTCCATTTTAAGAAATAGAGATACTCAGGGAAAAAAAGCTTTCAGCAATGCTTTGTTCTCATTAGATAGTAGCATATATATGTCTTGAAACTATTAAGGGGGACAGCTTTTTGGAATCAGAAAAAGCAAAAGTTTGGCAACAGGATAGCTGCAATCTGAGGGAAAACTAAAATTCACACCACAAAATAAATATCCGTAAGAGCTGATTTTCCCAATAGTTTTTAATACAGAGCAGGTTTGTGTGAGTTGTTCTTGTGTGGTGTAATTATATTCTCATAATATAATTATTTGTTATAAATCTCTTTGAGGCCTGTCCAAGATCGAACAAAGCCCTCCTATTGGCCAGGATTAAAACTATGAACTGAACCATATACTTGAGCTCAGCAGCAGCAGCAGATAAATGAAGAATATGAGCTCTGCTTTTTGTGACAGTATAGAATCTTTCAAAAAAGCAAAATCCTTGTAATTTCTTGAATGAAGCACAAAAGACGGAGAAATTTTCATTTTTTCCCCCTTCATGTTGAACATTTTTTATACAATTGAACATTTGCTTGTCCTTTCTTTTGAATTAGTTAGTTATTTTTTGTAAATGGACTGTGGCATACCAAGTTAGAGTGGATGGTAGTCTAATAAGTTACAGAAGTTCCGTTCACAGCTAAATCTTGGCTGTATCCCCATTTCATATCATGTTGAAACCAATGCATTATGAAGGAAAGTCTTAGCAATCTCAAGGGTGTGCTTTGTATGAACTAGGCTGCTGTTTAAAGGCCTTTCCCAAAGGATATAGCAGTTTGTAGCATGTTTTTTTTTAAGTGCTTGGCAGAGGTCCAAGAATTTAGACCTTATAAAGATATGCTTCAATGCTGTTTCTCTACATGACTGACAAGACACAGATACAAAACTAAAACCTTCACGGTTCACATACCATTAGAGTAACCTTCCCATAGAGGTAATCCTCAACTTACAATCAAAGTTACAATGGATCTGTGCAGGGCCAGATTTGAAGTTATGACCCAGTTTTGAAGTTCTGACAGCTGGCGACCCCCCCCCATGGTCATGTGATTGCATGATGGGGCACTTCGAAGCCAACCCACATTTGCAACCATTTGCAGCATCCCGAGGTCACATGACTGCAGTTTGCAACATTTTTGCTGGAAACTGGGGTTTACTTCCAGTTTCTGGGGGGGGGATCAACCACTGTGGACAATGAATCTGCTTAATGTCCACTTTATGACTGCTATGTTTGCTTAATGACCACTGCATAAAAGGATGTAAAATTTGGCACAATTTACAACCATAATTCCAGGCTCAATTAGAGACTAAGTCGAGGACTACCTGTATATGAGGAAATATATTGGACTATGCGTAGCACTTATTTAACAACCATAATTGGGACTGGCAACTGGGTTGTTAAGCAAACTGGTTACTAAGTGAATCTGTGAATGTGCTTTCCTTCACTTTACAGATGGGCAGCTGTATGAGATAGATGATAGATAGATAGATAGATAGATAGATAGATAGATAGATAGATAGATAGATAGATAGATAGATAGATAGATAGATAGATAGATAGATAGATAGGTAGGTAGGTAGGTAGGTAGGTAGGTAGGTAGGTAGGTAGGTAGGTAGGTAGGTAGGTAGGTAGGTAGGTAGGTAGATAGATAGGCAGATAGGCAGATAGGCAGATAGGCAGATAGGCAGATAGGCAGATAGGCAGACAGACAGACAGACAGACAGACAGACAGATGTGAGGACTGGTTATAAAGTTACTTTTTCATCACAATCTTAACTGCAAATGGCCACTAAACAAGGACTACCTGTACACCTCCCAGCTGCCTGTGAAATCTGTAAAATGTATCAATTTATCAGGAGAGACTGCGTTGAAGAATCTCTATTAGAGCAAAGGGCAGTTAAGATTACAGTTCAGCAGCTTCTGGAGGACTATAGGTTTCCTTTCAATGCGTTAAAACATGTGCATTTTATGTGCAAAGCATTTGAAAAAGATGCTCTACAATATGCATTAGGACAAGCAAAGTATTAATGCAGCTCCATCCCTGTCAACACTCTTGAAGTTATTCAACAATTGTTGGTGGCTGTCTCTGATTGTGTGTGTCAATGTGTGTGTGTCTATGTTATTTTCTCCCTTATATTTAGATTTCTCTTTCTATTGCATAATACTTTCCACGCATTTAGAATATATCCATGTACGCACCTTCTTAGGATGAGGTCTGGGGGGTTATTGCTTTTTATTTTATGTTTGTATTTTACTGTATTCTTTATACTGGGATTTTACTGTTTGTAAGCCACCCAGAGTCACTGTGAATGGACAGCCATACAACTCTTCCAAATAAATAAATAAATAAATAAATAAATAAATAAATAAATAAATACATACATACATACATACATACATACATACATACATACATACATACATACATACTGTTGTGTTGAAACAGGTATAAGATTGTGTATTAAGTTGCAACCACAAACTCACTGACCATGCACAGTGCATAAAATATCCCTACTAAATATTAGAGCTGGGGTGGGCAATAATAGCTCCTCTACAACCTGTGGACTAACTCCCAGAATTTCTGAGCCAGCCAGGTAAAGGGGCCATAGTTGCTCCCCCCCCCCCATATTAGAGGAAAGTAATACTCAATTTGTGCACTTTGTATTTACAAATCAGATAATATATGTCATATCCTGTGAGGACTTTCCTTTCTTATCAAAGCAATTCCATTCATGTTTTGCAAGTAAAGTAATTTAGTCAGAAGAGGCCCAATCTGAAACTTTGTTACTTTTCTTAATAGCTAGTTGGCCAACTCTGCTTTTGTTGGGGAAAACTCAGCATACCTGTTTTATTTATTTATGACATTTTTATCCCACCTTTATTACTTTATAAGTAACCCAAGGTGGCGAACATACATAAAAGTCGCGATACGTCGCGACACATCACGTTACGCAGTGAGTTTGATACCCGTGGAGTAAAGGATAAAGATTGCAACGTTTGGTGTGTGCGAAGGGGAGAGCAGAGATATGGGATTTTGGGAGTTGCATCTCCCTTGACACCTGAAGCAGTAAAAGAGACAGTAAAGAAGAATGCTTTCAGCGAAAAAAAAAAAAAAAACCTTCTTAGTGAATTACTTGTAAGTCAGCTGTGGAATCTCCCAAATCCAGCAAGTCCTATCATACAGTCCTCTCTCTTTAGTCCAGGGGTCTTCAAACTTGGCCCTTTTATAACTTATGGACTTCAACTCCCAGAATTCCTCAGCCAGCGTGCCTGGCCGAGGAATTCTGGGAGTTGAAGTCCACAAGTCATAAAAGGGCCAAGTTTGAAGACCCCTGCTTTAGTCTTTACCAGGGGTCTTCAAACTTGGCCCTTTTATAACTTATGGACTTCAACTCGCAGAATTCCTCAGCCAGCGTGCCTGGCCGAGGAATTCTGGGAGTTGAAGTCCACAAGTCATAAAAGGGCCAAGTTTGAAGACCCCTGGTCTTTACCAGCAAGGAGAATCCCAGATACACTATCACCTGGGACCAAGGGGACAAGTGAAAAGACATAGGGGAAAGTAAGTAAAAGAAACTGCAGCCTTTACATCTGGCTAAAACCTAAAAGTGAGGGGATAATTTTCAAATGTCAACCCTGCAAAGAATCAAGAAAGGAGGAATCAAGCTCTAATGCATATTGTTTCTTCATTGATGTCTGGTCTGTCCTGGAGATATTGCTCTCCAGGATGTTCAGGAGTAGGAAACATGTTTCCTTTCAGATCTTTTGGACTGCAACTCCTATTTTCCTTTGCCATCTTCAGTGCTATCAGCTAGGACTGATAGGAACTGATGTCCTGTTACCTATCTTAGCCTTAATACTACCCATCTATCTCTTCAGGAGTAGCTATTACGAAATTGTATCCAACAACTCATCAGTACACTCTGCCTCAAAGGAACAAGTATAGTGAGCTAGAAACTGTATTTTCTTGACTTACAAGATTACGTTTTTTATATTTCTTTCATAATTTCTCTTAGTTCTTTCTTAAATGGGTGGACAGATGTTTGCAATTACATCCCAATATGTGGTCTACAGGTATTCAAGAACTGAAGAGCTTGGCTCTTTTAAAAATATTTTCAGGAAGCCAGCTGCCAAACCATACCAAGTGGAAATATTCTAAAAAGATGGGCAACAAAAAGGACTTCTTATAAAAAAAGAAGAATGACTCATGGTCATAAAATATAATTACTGTAGTATTTTTGAAATGTATTGGCTGATGAAAAGGAGGGAGGAATTTCAATTGCCTGTTCATTAGAGGAACTTGCCCCCTCTTTGCATAGAAGTATGTGCAATATTGGCACAACTTATTTATCCTAAAAGGGACACCTTAGTTTTAGATACTGTACTTGTTGAAACTGCCTTTCTATCTGCAATCCTATAATGGGATGAACTCTTATATGTCTGGCTTGAGAATCACAGTTTGAATAAAATGCTATACAGGTAGTCCTCGACAGACCATTTAACCAACATTCAAAGTTACAACAGACCCTGTTTCAAAGTTACAATGACTGCAGCTGCCTTGTGGCCATTCACCCCTATGGCCCATCATAGGATCGCTACAGCATCCTCCCGCCTCTCCCACCCCCCATCTTACCATGCTGTAACCCTGCAGAGCCTGGGCCTGCTCCCCACCTGCTCCCATTTACTTTTTGAAGCTCTCCGGACATTATGTTATAGAAGGAGAGCAGGCCACGTGTCCCCAGGTCACACAACAGTGATCCAAATGTCGCCATACTTTTGTCCTACTTGCTTGTGGGCAGGGATAAAATGGCGGCCCCCAGACAAACTGTTTCATTATGCTGCCTTAAAGAGATCCACGCAGGTGCTGCAAAAGTTTCTCTATGCTTCAGAAATCTTCTGCAGCACTCTGCAGATCTTGCTAAGGCAGCAAAACAAAGCAGTTTGTGCCTGGGCCGCACAATGTGGCTGCCATTTTGGCCTTTCCCACAAATAGGTGGGGACAAAAATAGTGGCCGCCAGACAAACTGCTGGTTTACTTACTGAAAGGTTAAACCATAATGTACTATACTAAATAGGATAAAGCAAGAGAGAGTTTAAATAGGATAAAGCAAGACAAATCCTTATTTTTAAAAAAATCTACAAAATGTATTTATTCAAACAAATATAAAATGCTTGCTCTATTATTATTTTCTGTTAAGTTAGGCAAATATAAATACTTTCCAGAATGCCTGATTAAGTTTCAGGGACTGGTCTCATATTTTTAATATATCTGCACTAAAATACTTGAGCACCCCAATCTATGAGACAGATAAATCTGACTAGAATTTGTAGTGTAGTGCAATAATACTGTATTGCAACCAAAAAGGACTGGGGAATTCTATGTCACCATAAAGATTATGATGATGATGTACATTTACATAGACTAGATGAAGTGATGACCATGCAGTTACATTTAATACTAAAGTACTCCTAAAATAACAGATGATTTTTGTGACATTCTCTTCACCTCCAAATAAATAAAGCTAATGGTTTCATTGATGCTATGATTGGGAAAGGAACAGATATACATCTTATTTTTATCTGCATTTTTAATCATTTAATCCGGGGGTGTCAAACTCGCAACATCATGTGACGTGTTGCGATGTATCGTGACTTTTTTGCCATTGCCAGCAATGGGGTGGACGTGGTTTCGCTATGATGCATCCATCCCGTGGGCCGACAGTTTTACACCCGTGATTTAATCAATTTCCATCTAAATAATGCAGGGGTTTTTAAATGTTTAAAACTACTATTGCCCACTGCAGGTTTGCACAATCTGAAACTCTCTATTCTTGTCCATAATACAGTAGTCCTTGTCTTATAATAATTCATTTAGTGACCATTCAAAGTTACAATGGCGATGAAAAAAGTGACTTCTGACCATTTTTCACACTTACAGCTATATCAGCGTCCCCATACTCATGTGATCAATATTCAGGTACTTGCAACTGACTCGTATTTTATGACAGTTGTAGTGTGCCGGAGTCATGTGGCCTTCTGACAAGCAAAGTCAATGGAAAAGACAGATTCACTTAACAACTTAACAACCGTGTTACTAACTTAACAACTGCGGTGATTCCCTTAACAACTGTGGCAAGAAAGGTCCTAAAAAGGGGCAAAATTCACTTAACAACTATCTCGCTTAGCAACAGAAGTGTGGCGCTCAGTTGTGCTCGTACGTTGAGAACTACCTGTATAGTAGATTGAATTAAAATACAAGAAAAAATAGAGTGCAAAAACTATGAAACTGATGTGAAAAAAAATGCTAGTGAATATAAAGGAAGAATTGACGTCCACTTTCTTGGCAGATAAACAAATAATCAAGCCAGCTCATTGGAATTTATTTTTCTTCTTTATGCTTTTTTGTGCATTTGTAATTCAAGCAAATTAAAGATGTCAAAACCAGCTTTAGTGCACAAGTATCTAAAAAAAAGTTATGCAGTGTTGTTCCTGGAATATCTCCCTGCTTGGGAAAATGGGAAATATATAACAGGATATTTTAAAACTTAAAAACATTTTCTCAAAAGAAAAAATTAGATATAGAAGTAACAGTACACATCCAAGCAGTTCCAAAATACCACAATCATCAGCTCATACTACATTTCTAGAATAACCATGATGTGGTTGCCTAAAAAGAGAATGTAAACTCTGGCTGCATTCTTTGAAGTTTTGATCACAGAGCTTGGAAACATATTACATTATTATGCAATGCACTCATCACCTTTCCCTCCAAGATGGATTACCTTGGATGATTCAAAGGAATAATGAATATTAATGAATGAGGAGTGGATACTGATGTATGTTTGGATTGCTTTTAAAGAGGAAACCTTACGCCAAAAGTTTACAGTCTCATATGAATTAGACAAAATCTCCTATACTATGTACATATAAAAAGGATTTTTAAATATTCAAACACTATATGAGGTTATATTATATCACCACGGAATATATGGTAGTGTTGAACTATCAGTGTGGAATGGAGTATTTTGGAAAAGGAAATGACAGACTTTTTAAAAAACAAGTTTTATTAATTTTCCAATTTTACAAAGCTCCAGGTATTAAAGAAGCAACATGGTGATTGGGTAATCCATAGTCCAATAACAAACTCTTTCATACATATGTCAGGTTGCATCTCTATTTCCCTTGATTATTATATCACATTCAGATTAATACATTGCTAGTTATAACTCAATCAGTTGAAACATTTATCAATATCTTTTGACTTATACGCCTCCATGTCCTGTTTTTAACTTTTATCTAATTTCAGTTACAGTATTCCAGTTAGCTTAATGTCCATAGTATTTAAGTTTCGGATAGCCCACAGTTCCCTTAGTTCATTACAAAATAGTAATTAACTTATTATTTACTCAGGTAAATTCTTACTTTATTTCACAATCATAATCTATTTCTCATCCTAATATCATCACTTACTAATAAAATATCCTTTATCATCTCAATCCATCTTCTATATTATAATTCAAAACTATTATTCTAGTAAGTAGTTTTTATTTCCCTTATAGATCTAAATCCTAAATATTAAATCAGTTAATGTCTTTTAAAATCTCCTTAGCCCATTAAATGAGATTTTAGGCTCTTCCATTAAAGGTCACATTAAAAAAAAATCCCATTTTTTAAATCTAACTCTGGCTTTCCTTTTGTGCCAGGCAGGCTTCCATAACAGTGCTTTTAAATCTTCAGGTGGATCTCCCTTCATTCCTACACATGTCATTTGAATCAAGGGAGACTATCCAGTTATCAATTTTTCAAGGAAGCTAGTCCCTTCATAGTCATTAAGTTGTTGGCCTAATAATTTGAATCTCCATATTAGGCTTAGTATATTTGTCGTCAGTTCAGACTGGTCTTCTTCTTCTTCTTCCGGTTTCAGCTGGTTTAAATATAAAGTCATATTCACTGTTGTAGTTGTTGGTTGGTTGTCTGGGTTATCTAAATTCTCAATGTGTTGTGTATGTAGGTCTTCAGCACCTTCCGTCTTAGTGTTGCTTTCTTCAATTTCTGTTGCTGTTAGAATTACAGATTTTTTTGTTGAAATCAAGGTTTGGTTATCAGGGTTCAAAGTAGGTTGTAGCTGGTATTCTTTAAAGTCCACTTTGGTGTTAATTCCGTCTTCTTCTGTTGCCTTTTGAGTTGTAAGTTCATCAGTTTAAATCTGGGCTGCATTTTGTAGCTTTAAGGTGGCGCCTTTATCTTTCAGTCTGGAATTCATTAGCTCAGTAGCCTCTAAGATTTTTTCAAGTATAAGTTTGTAGTTAAGTTGTGGGTCGTATTCCTCCATTTCTGTGATGTTTACAGATAGTCCTTTAGTGGAGGCTATTTTTTTTTATAAAAGTCAATAAATATCCACCTCCACTATAGAGAGTTGTTTTCACCACCCAGCTGTTTCAAGCTCTTATCTTTTTTGATAGTGTCAAGGACAAATCTAAGTCTCACAGGTCTCCCAGTCAGAAAAAAAAATTCACTTGCTGTACCAAATTTCACCACAAGATGTCCCCAGTAGCATGTAAAATCTTTTCCCAAACTCAAATTAGGCTTTTATCCAGTTTAAAAAGAGAAACATTCTTTTTTTTTCAGCTTAACAGATAGGTAAGATAATAAGTCTCTGTAGAGATAAAAACCTTTTGGGACCCCAGGTATCCAAAAATTACAAGTCCAATTATTTAGTCATTTAGTTTAGTTATTCTTTTTTTTTGTTTTTGTTTTCCATAGCTTTATACTCCCAGAGTAGGCAGAAGCCGCCAAATTAAGAAGGGGGAAAAAGAATTTCCAAAGGCTTTTACAGGAAACTAGTTGGGAAGCAAAAAGGTAAGGTAAGGTCTCACCCAATTCCTCCACATTGCTTTCGTTGTGCTTGGTAGTGCTTTTGGCTTTTGGCTGGAACGGCTTAGTGATCAGACATGTTAATGGCCGATCTTTTCTTCATAGGTCCAAAGGAGCTGCCTCGGATCAAACAGAAGGGCTGCCGCCCTTCCGCAATCTGTTGAGGGTCCTCCTCAGCGGTGGTCGCCCCTCCAGGGCGACTTTCGACCCTTTCCAGGGTCTTCCTACGAAGGGAAACCGGACGGCGCAGAGAGTGCTTTCACCCTGCGTCCGCCGGCGCCGCGATCACAAACCGGAAGCCAGGAAATGACAGATTTTTGAACAAGAATAGTTTATACCATGTGTATGACCATTGAATATACTTGGAACCAGCCACTGTATTAGGAGATTTTTTTTAATGATTAATTCCTCATTAATTCATATAATTATTCATATAATTTGTGTAATCTTATTTCATCTATCTATAGTATTTAATGTCTCAACCACCATCATTTTTGGTAAGCATCAAAAAGATCTTACTAACAGGTCCTTTACAAGATTTTAGGTATATAGTAATGTGTGGTCAAATTATGAGAGAATGACTTCTTCTCATGAAAAACATACCACTTTATTTTTCTTCCTTGGCCATTATATGCCATTTCTCAATTGTGTGGGTGCTTCCCCTAGGACAGTGATGGCGAACCTTTTAGAGACCGAGTGCCCAAACTGCAACCCAAAACCCACTTATGCATTGTCAAGTGCCGGGTGGATGTGGCCCATTGGCTGGGTTTGGCCAATTGGGTGGGCGTGGCCCATTGGGTGGGCATGGCTATGGTGGTAACGGCAGACTGGGTGGCACTAAAAAGTTCAATCAATCAATTCCAACTTTGCAAGATCTTTTTTTTCCCCGCGAGAAGTTGAAATTGACTGATTGAACCTTTTTTTTTTTTTTGCACACGGCGGCGGAGGCCTAAAGTGAAAAGATTTTATAAAACCCAGCTGAAGGCCTAGGACTGGGGCAACGGCGCGTGCCCACAGAGAGGGCTCTGAGTGCCGCCTCTGGCACCCATGCCATAGGTTCGCCACCACTGCCCTAGGACAACTTTGGAAATGGGTTCATTTGAACTGCCAGCAGCCTCACAATTGTAATAATGAACACTGCTATACTGAAGAATCAAATGTGAGTGGGTGTGGGATTTAAATAGCAAAAGGTGATGGTCACAAGCGAGGAATAAAACTCCCAACTTGAACATAGATTTTTTGAGATAGTGGGGGAATTGAAATATACATTCTCTTTGGCCTGAGTTAGCTGGGTGAGGAAAAACACACACTAAGATGACATGGTCATCTCCTGAAGGAGAAATATTGTCCCACTGTTTTGGATAATATTTGGGAAAGAAAAAAAAATCAACTTTATGGTATTTGATCAAGCACAGGTTTCCCTCTGCTTGTAAGTTCCCTATCCAAAGGGTAGAAAGCGACGTTCTTAAGAAAATCTAATACACATAACTATAGTTCTCATCCTGCATACAGACAGTCTGAGAAATACAGACAGATCAAAAGGCTATTTATCTGCTATCCTTCATACCTTAAGTACTACCATATATAGATTGCTAAAAATGTTAACTCAAATGTAAGTCACCTTGAGTTAGTGGGATTTATCCTCATATATGAACACTGAATGAATCATTCAAAGCCTTCGGTATTTAAGTCCTATAGTTTTAAAGCGTCATAAAAGTAAAATGTCTATGTGGTCTGTTTAGTAGTGATTTAAGCCAAGGGGACATGATAGAACCTATTAGTTTGTTTTTAGCAACGTGTTGTTTGGCTTTTTTAGAGAAGAATTTTTACTGATATGTAATGATATACAATTAATCCAATACTGGTCTGAATATTTCTTAAGTGTTAGATCCATGTGACAGTGCAATCAATATATTGTTCATATGCAAGATGATTTTGGAATAGAGGGATAGATTATTTTTTTACACCTTTCAAACCATTTGTATTTCGCTTTGGGAGTCACAGGAGATACTAAGGCATGTAACCTGGACACTTTTAAAGCTTTTTGATGATTGGGCTATTTTTTTTCTTTTTTATTACTTCAAGTTAATTAGTGGAATAAAAGGGAATCTACAAGAGCATTACTATCTAATATGTCCTCAGAATTAGTAAGTATAATGGGAAGGGGAAAGAGGAGAGGAGAGGAAAGAAGAATGGAGGCTTCGGGAAATATGTTAAAACAGCTCTAAAAATGTAATCATATGGCTTGAAAATCTTTTTTCTTGTGCATTTTTAAATGCATCCAAAAACTAATTCAAATGTTGACAATCAATACCTATTAATTCATTGTGACTAATGGTTGATTTTTTTTCTTTTTCTTTTTCTCTTTGATTTAGCCATCTCATGCTCCATACTAGAAAAATCCGTAACTCATGATTCAAATATTAGAATACACCCAAGGGGGAAAAAAATTCATCGTTGAGACTTCCGGTTTTGCGCGGTAGCAACCGGTCGCAGGCTTGCGGATTCTCCGCACCCCCGCAGCTAATTTTGCCCTGCTTGGGGACCCTAAATGGGTCTAAGTCATCCCGGAGAGGCGACGAAGAAAGAAGGGTACTTCAGCGATTCTGGAACGGCGGCGGCCGTTCTGCTCGACTTGGGGAAAGCCTTCCAACCCGACAGGAGAAAGGCTGGCCGTATTGCATCGACCAGCCCAAGCTACTAGCAACTGAAGTCCAAAAGCACTAACCAGCACAACTGTGAACAGCGTGCTTGAAACTGGGTGAGGAATTCGATCTTCTCTTTTCTATTTTACATTTAATTTCCTAGAAAAGACCTCCAAGAAGCAAAATACCTCCGAAAGGGAAGGAGGGGGATTTCCACCCCACCCTTATACTAACAGAAGTGGCAAATTAATCTTTTTATGGAGGATCAAAATATATGGAAGTGAAAAACAAATAGTTGCTGACACCTAGTGGTGGATGAAGACTATGACAGCTATGACTTTAATATAAAATTTGGCAAAACCTGGGAAAAGCTAATCTGTGTTTGTGACCTTCAAAGTTTTAACAAAAAGAACCACTGTGACCAAAAAAAGACAATAATCTGGGCTGTAGACAAAGAGAGAATTATAAATTTCAGGGGAAAAAATCTTTTTTGAACTATTTGAATTACAAATATCTATTTAATTGGAACTCTAAAGCTATTTGCAGAGAAAAGAAAAGAAGAGAAAAACTCAAATTCTTGGCCATCATGGACCAGAGACATGTAGAAAGAACATATCAAGAAAAAATAAATATTTCACAGGAGGAGATATATAGTATACTGCAACTAATTCAAACAACAATGACTTTAAACCACAAAGAAATCCAAAATAACTTTGAAAATATAAATCAATCTATTTCTAAGTTAACTCTACAACAAAAAAATTCCCAGAAAACAACAACAGAGAAGGAGCAGATAAAACAGATAAATGGATATAGAATTGAGAATAGAGACTTAAAGATGGAACTTAACAAAACAAGGAAACATGATTTAATCCTAGTGAGGAAAAATTCACAAGAATTGGAAAAAACAACTTATCCCTTAAGACTACAAAATAAATCTGAGGACAAGAAAACAGATTGGATAAAATGGACTGTAGAGATGTCAGGAACATCGGAGAGAAAGAAAATGATAAGAGAAGCAGAGAGAAAGAAAAAGAAAAAGATTTTCAACAAACGTGGAAAGGCAGAAGCCCCGTACAAAGACACTTCACCTGATTTACTTTTTATATCTACAGCAACATTTACGAACATACGGAAAAACTTTTTGATTCAGCAAAATACATTGATTAAGAAAGATACAGGGCAAAGGAAAACGACTAAAGTGGAAACCAAGAAAATAGATGATGGGACTTACCAGAGAGAATACTTAAAAAAGAAACATTTGTTTGAATATGGTTAAAGAAATAGAAAAGTTTTGGAATATATATATGTCATTCTAAGAGGGATGAATTCCCTAAATAATATAGTATGCTTTTTGCCCTTTTTTGTTCTATTTCTTGATATGAATAATATAAAAAAGTTGAAATGACTTAGATAAAGGAAATGTTTTAGATACTTAAATGTGATTGAATTTAAGAAAATTATAATAGATAAAAAATGTTTTGAATAAGAGTTAAAGGACTAGATGACTAGATGTATTAAATGGAATGTTTAAAGATTAAACATATTTTTAATTATGGTTAAAAAGAATAAGAAATTTAGGAAATAAATATATATTAGCTTAGGAGGGATATATATTTTAAGTAGTATGTTATTTTTTATGTTTCTTTACTCTTGCTCTCCTTTCTTTTTTTATTGTTCTATCTATTCCTTAAGAAATGTAAAAGTGTGAGATGGTTCATATGGAAAAACAGAGTTAAATTTTTAAATGTAATTAATTTTTGAGAAAAATTTAACCAGTGAGAATACCTAGAATTTGGTGGGAAAAACAAATTAAAATAAGGACTGAAACAGGATCTATGATAAGGCAACCAGAATGATTGGATAGAAAAGAAATATTATATTGATGTGACTATTACTTTCAGGAATATTGGGAAAAAATATATATTTAATTGTTATCTATCAAAACAATAAGAATTGTATTAACTCAATGTTTGCAAAAGAGGATATTTTGGGAAAAGAGGAAATCAACTAAAACCATTATGTGGATTATGGATTATAGAAATCAATTGTTAATGATTGTTTTACAAATGTAACCCAGACAACACACTGTTCACCAATTATTGTGATTTATGTTTTTTAAAAAATCAATAAAATATATTACAAAAAAAATATTCATTGTTAATACATAACAAAGCAATAATGTTATGACAGATCCAGTTAACCCACAAATGAAATCAACTACCATTTTTAAAATGAAGTTATTCCATAATATAGGTTTTTCATGGGAAGAAGGATTGAAATTACATCTAATGTAAGTCCCAAATATTTTCTAGTGTTATCTAAAGATATAGAAAGTGACTTTCATGCAAACAGAGATTTCAATACTTAAAAGGATTTTAATGGACTTAAATAATAATGATCAAGTTTAGCTCAAGAACTGAATTCTGAAACAGCGGTAAGTTAAAGCTAAAACCTTTGGCTATGGAAAGGTAAAACATGTCACAACTGATACAATAGTGGGAAAAACAAGCTGCAATATAGAAATAGATCCAAGTTAGAATACAGAGTAGAATTCTTGCCTGGTTTAACTGTGATATCTGCCTCATTAAAACTAAAAATAGGGTTTAGTTAGTTATTTACTGTACTTTAATCTGATTCACTCTGGTAAAACGGAGGAGAAAAACCCAATACACTTTTTGTACTAATCCTGGATAAACCTGACAACTAGGTGATATTTCCAATTTTATAGATTCAATGGCAGCAAAAGAGGTAACGTAAGATCAGCGGTGGAACAGAAAACATTAGAATTTTCTGTATTCTATACAAAAAAGGACTCATTTTTATAACGATCTGTTATGGGATGCACTAATGAATCTATCTGTGAGTAAGGCTGAATTATCTCCTATATTTCTTATAAAAAGAAGCTAAAATTGAAGGCTTAAAGGATAACGTTAAAGACATTAATTCTTCATGAATCACATCTCTCTTCTGAAAGATACAGCTGTTTGATCTTTGCTAAATATAAACTTAGCAGAAAAAGAAAAGCTGTTTACTAAACTCCTGGCTAGATTTTAACTGCTGATCTAACAAATAAAGCAAAATAATATTGCCTATTTAGGGTATTAATGAGAATGAGAACAAATTCCATATCTAGTAATCAACATTTTTGACGTTTATTCTAAATTCAACTTATTCTTCATCAATAAAAGATGAAACGGAAAGTAAGATTGACACATTTTTCATTAGACCAAGTGTTGGAGTGATTAAAAGCAGCAAGACTTGAGATACTCATTTTGCCCCTTCTATGTGAAAGGAAAAAAAAGAAAGAAGACAAATAGACATGTTTTGCTAGAGTTGAGAAGGCTTAAATAAGCAAATAGATACCCCTTACTAATGAAAAAAGGAAAGAAACTTTTATTTTATTTTATTTATCCATCAACTCTGAGCACTTTACAATAAAAAAAAACCTAAACAAAAAACAAAAATAAAGGAGTAATAGATGACAAAAAGTCATCAGAAAAAAAAGACTTACACAACCTAGATCACATGTCATCTGCACACTGACTAAAATAAAAATATTTGATTTTGACCATGCTGCCAAATGCTGGTAGCAGGATTGTGAATGTTTTAGAGACCACAAAATGATGCTGGAGGATTTAATGTGGCTTATAAGGTACTTGTCTATCTCTGGTTTTTAGGTATATAATATTGCAATGTATCAGCTATATCCTTGTTCAAAAACCTTTCCACAGACTGTTGTGAGGAAAAATTAAAAGAAGTAAGGCCAGCCATGTATTAAAGTGCACGTGTAAAAGATTTCTTACATTCCCATCCCAGCAGGGTTACAAGAACAAAATCAAGTGAAGGAGAAATTGTTCTCTCTTTTACTCAGCCCATCATTTTTCTAAAGTAACTTTTGCTGAGAAAAATGCAGTCGAAAGGAAATTCAGTGAGCTGCAGTCCAACCCAAAGCAATTATGTTTACTGTTGAAACGTTTTTTAATATTAAAAAAAAAAAGTAGCATAAAAATCCTACAAGCAAAGCTGTTCGTTGTTTGCTGGATTCCTGCACAATTGCTATTTTAAGATGAAATGCTCTTGGTATACCCCGCCTTTCTTCTTTAAATCACTGTCTTGTTTGGAACAATATAAAAATGCTGTATGTGTCGTTAAAATTCCTTTCTCGGGCAAATACAACTTTTAATGCCATTGTCCGCTTAAGACATTAAACTGCTGAAACTGTTGCTTCCAAGAGGAAACACAGTAATATGCATCTGCAATGAATTAAACACTTTTATTTTAATTAAATAATGATTATCTCAAGGGTCACTTGGATAACTAATTGGGGTCCCTTCCACAAGAAGCAAGTTTCTCAGGTTGAACATCCTGCCCAGACAGCAAATACAATGGAAAAACAAGACTACTGTAAAGGCAGCAACGAGATTCAGGAAAAGCAACATCCGGTGTGCTTATGAATAAATGGTGATGACCTAGAAAGACCTGGCTACAAAAGGAGAAAAGGAAAAGAAACAAAAGGAAAAAGAAAAGGGATAAGATTTATGATACATATATACACTAAGCAATTCACTAGGGCTCCATTTGTCTTTATCGTTTATTCTGATCTATGCTTATTTAGGATACATGTGAACCGCTTATTGAAGTCACTGACCTTTAGAGCTATTCCACCATAACAATCAAGGAAAATGAAGGAGGTCATTAAATAAATGGCTATTTGAGAGGTCTCTGAGCTTGGTTCTGTTCTTGCCGACGTTTCATTACCATACTAGGTAACATCATCAATGCAATTTGGCAAAAAAGAGTCTGCACAGGCAGCAATGTGTCTTGAAATAATGTTCTCAAGGGTTGGCACAATGAAAAGGACGGGCAAAGCATGTCCAATTTGAAACCAAACATATCCCCAAGGCTCAGTCCAAGAGATTGATTTCTTTTTTTTTAATCCATCCATAGATATTTTATGGGACAATAATGAGCTCATTTTAGTTGTAGGTTGTAAAATGCCCTCTTAAAGTATTACTCAGACTATAACATAACCTTATGGAGGAGGGTATTGCACCAAAAGTGTGGCAGGTTACAAAGTCTTCTTTGTAAATATTGAGCAATGGACTGAGGATTTAAAAGAAATAGTAATAATGAAAAGGTACCAAAGACGAGCACATGTATATTAAAGGTACTTGAGTCTTGTAGAATGATTTGAAAAACAATGAAGAAAAGGAGACAGGAAATTGGTAACAGAAGACAGAAATGGTAGAAAAAGAGCTGGCAGGAGGTGGGGTTTTTTTTGGTTTTCACTTCAATGTTTTTTTCACAATTGCATTGTATTTTATTGTTGTTCACTGCCCAGAATTCATTCTGGTAGATTTATTAAATTTGTTTAATAAATAAATATACCTTGCACATCTAAACTAGCTGTTGCCTTTATATAAGCCAAAAAATACTAACAGCAAGTGTTCAGCTACAGGTAGTCCTTGACTTATAACCACAACTGAGCCCAAAATGTTTGTTGCCAAGCGAGACAGCTGTTAAGTGAGTTTGCCCTATTTTACGACCTTTCTTGCCCCAGTTGTTAAGTGACTCACTGCAGTTGTTAAATTAGCAACACAGTTGTTAAGTGAATCTGGCTTCCCCATGGACTTCACTTGTCAGAAGGTCGCACAAAAGGGACCACATGACCCCGGGACGCTGTAACCCTCATAAAAACGAGTGAGTTGCCAAGTGTTCAAATTCTGATCATGTGACCATCAGGATGCTGTAGCGATCATAAGTATTAAAAAACTATCATAAGTCACTTTTTTCAGGGCTGTTGCAAATTTGAACGGCTCCTTGTAAGTCAAGAAGTACCTGATGTAAATGATGTGGACAAATAAGCTTCTGTATTTAGGGGGAAACCTCACTCTGACTTTTGGTTCAGGCAATCTAATGCAAACATTAATTCATTTATTTTATTTATTTTCCTCCTGTTCAATCGTGTCCAATTCTCAGAGACTGCCTGGACAAGTCCCTGCAGTTTTCTGAACAAGTTTTTTTCCCAGATGTGGTTTGCCATTGCCTCCTTCCTGGGGTTGACAGAGACTGTCTCAAGATGGCTTTGTGCCTAAGGGACTAAAATCCACACTCTTGGTTTCTACCCTGATGCCATAACCAGTATAGCAAACTGATTCTTATTAATTTTATAATCTAAACTATAGCATTGCAAATAATTTGCTCTAAGTATTCTAACTACAAGCTTTCTGCATTGCTGATAGGATGGATTTTAAAAATCAAGTATAATCCCTTCCCAATATTACCACACCAAACAAATTCACATGTAGATTATTCCTGCTTCAACAATGGATAAATGTACATGTTCTGTCTCTCCATCCTCATTCACAGACACCTAGTTCGATAGCAGTGGGGGGGGGAATGGCACAGCCGAACTTTGGAAGCATTTGCATTTTTAAAAAAATCTGATTTGTAACTTTATTAATGCCATTTTTTGTTACGAAATAAAAATAATTATAGCTAAACTAATTATAGCTAAGCTAACTACTGAGCTATGGTGGCGCAGTGGTTAGAATGCAGTACTGCAGGCTAATTCTGCTGATTGCCAGAGGTTCGATCCTCACTGGCTCATGGTTGAATCAGCCTTCCATCCTTCCGAGGTCGGTAAAGTGAGGACTCAGATTGTTGGGGGCAATATGCTGACGCTGTAAACCACTTAGAAGGGGCTGTAAAGCACTGTGAAGTGGTATACAAGTCTAAGTGCTATTGGTAGTGCTAAACATGGGAGACTCATGAATCAGTAATAGTCACAATAATAATCATTGTGAGTATTTAGCAAAATGATTAGGGCTATATTCCCTTTTGAAATTAAGTCTTCTTTAAATAACCTTCTTGTAATAGGTGTTATTTATTTGGTCGAGTGAACATTACTGATAATGAAATCCAAATCCTTTCCTAAGGATAGAAAGCCAGTAAGGAGGAAACAGTAGGGAGCAGAAAGAAGGAAGAAAGAGAAGCAGTTCAGCAGTTATTTGCTAAAATCATTCTAAATGTTTACAGTATGAAGTACATATTTTAAAGCATAAATCTTCCCTATAATATTTATGGAAACAGGGCTGCTGATAATATGGATTTATAATTTATTAAACTTATTTTGGAAAGAAATACACATGCAGGTTTTTTTTTAAAAAACGTTTTGTGAATGGTAATATATGTTTATCAAAGAGAGCCAGTAGATGGCGGTACAGACTACACACAAAGTTCATTACTGTACATCCCCGAATAACAGTTATAAAGAAATATTTGAATTAAACTTAGCTATGCTTAGGAACCCCCCCAAATATATTACCATATTATCCCAAAAGTTCTACATTGGTATAAATTGATTGTGGCCCCAATTCAATAAAAACAACAACAACAACAACAACAATTATTTTCTATGTTGTCAGGCAGAGTTGAAATGCATTCAAATATTGCTTCTAGAAGTAGCAAAAGACTCCTGTTTTCCCTATATCAACTAATATTTTGCAATGGAAATAAATCACATGCAGTATTAACCTAGCTGTGCCCTTGTTTTTTCCCAAATGAAAAATCTCAAAAATACTCGACTAGCATTTGTAAAGCAAGTAGCACCTTCTAGCCTCAGCCTTTCTCCTCTCATTGAAATGTAGTAGCAGAAGACATTTCTCCCAGGAGGACCTCCTCATCTAGCCATCCTGTAGGTATCCGTGTACTGAGCCATATATGTTTTATAATTCAAACTAGCACTTATACTCAGATACCTTTTGTTAATTGTCAGCCTTGCAAAGTAGTCCAGGCAAGAAGCACCACCCAAAACTAGCTTCACTTTTATTGTAAGGTTAAATTTACAGAATCTTGCCAGACTGAAAGTGCATTTCTCCCCCATTGCTTTTACAGCTCAAGAAACTAGGGAGGGTCTCTTGGGAGACATTTGCTACACCCACATCCTGCTACACGTTGTGCTGTAAGCTAAGCTGCCTATTATCTTACCGTTGCCATGGCTGCAGCTCTTTGCCTGCCTCCCAAGATCATTCCCACCTTCCATTACAGTAACCAACTCAAGGCCAGGAAGATAGGCGTTCATAATGGTTAGCACCTGTCAATCAGGGGACATCTACACTTTGGACCATCGGGTCATTTCAAATGATTTTTAAAGACAATGTATTTCTGAGTGTAAGAGACAGATGTATTATCAGGTGGGTACTTTTATGTGTTACCTCTCTGTGTATATTTCTGTTCTCCTTGACATAACACCTTCATATGCCAGCAGTTCGATCCTGACCAGCTCCAAGTTGACTCAGCCTTCCATCCTTCTGAGGTTGGTAAAATGAGGACCCAGATTGTTGGGGGCACTGTGGAGCGGTAAGTCTAAGTGCTATTGTTATTGTGTACATGTGTCCACTGGGAAGAACTGTGGACAGAAGATGCTCTGCGCTGGATCACGTGGCTTTGAGAGAAGATGAGAGACTTGGAATGAAGCAGATGGCAGAATTCTAAGTTGCTATCCAAATGCCTCTTCCGTACAGATGCATTGGACATTTTTTTAGGAATGATTTTTTTTCCCCTGCGGCTCCCAGTCAGTTCAACTCATATTAAATATGTTCTTTCCTTTGGTAGGTTCTTCCAGCATACCATTCTGTTCGGTTTTCAGAATCATGACTGCTGCTGGCTGATTGGCAGACAGAATTCTTAACACTTTTACTTAATTTCTGTTGAGTTGGAAAGAATAAAAAGGTAAGATTGCTCCCTGATGCTGTACAGTTCCTTTAAAACATCTGGAACATCAAGGTAGCCTGCTCATGTTCAAACTCTTCATTTCTTAGTACCCCGATTTACCTTTTATGGTACTCTTTTCAAGGTTTTAATCTACTGCGCTATTTGAACAACTCACCTAATTTGATTGACAATGTGAAGTCGCTATTTATGCTAGATGCAGCATCTGGTTTTAGAACATCTATCAACTGCTCTTTCTACTGCCATATTTTTTTTTTGCCCTGAAGAATTATTAATCCCAAGCTTCACATCTACATCAGCAGTACTATTATCTGCATCGTTCCATCATTCACTTCACTATTTTTACAGACTTCAGCCAATGACAATTTGGAAAATTATGAGGAGGGTTAATGTTGCATGACTGACCAATCCATATCCTGAAGTTAAAAGAATGAAGGACGTATCTTCAGATATAATGCAGGATGCTTATTACATGAAAAGGAATGCTCTTCACGTCATACTTTCTTTTTTTAACAAGACCCTATGAGCTGCATTTGTTTTAAAGACAAGAAGCTGTCTTTTTTTTCGAGGGCACAGAGAAGCATCTTTCAGACAAGAATCAATTATATAGAAAGGTAAATCAACCTGTTCATATTATGCAAACAACTTTTACACATTACATGTATTTTTATCTATAAGCACCAAATCATTTGGGAGTTCCTAACTGGGGGAACCTGCAACAATTGTAAGAATCAAAGTGTGTATCTTTCCAGCTTTCAGTGATTGTTAAATCCAAAGCCCATGGAACATAGTATGAACCCTGAGAATTTAAATATTTGAAAGAGCCATAGGACTAGATCCAATATCAGTAGAGACCACAGTCACACTGCACTTTACAGTCTAAATCAAGACTAATTGCCCTACTAGAATTAAGTAGGGATTTACTGGGAATTCTGTCCTTATAAATATAGTTTGCCAACACTACTATGTGTGCATTTCTTGAAGTTTCTAGGAATTAATACATTTTTTAAAAAAAAAATTAGAGTCATTTTAAAATACACTGTCTGAAGCAACTATCTGTAAATTAACCTTTTCGACCTAAAGGTATTCAGGTATCCCTTTTCGCCATATGTTTGCAATATACAAGGCTAAGAAGGCTGCAAGGGGTTCACAATTTCCAAGAGATCAGCAAATACTACCCAAGGAGCCATCTTTTTTAGGGGGGAAATATTCATTTTTTATAAGGACTGATACTGGGCTGCATCAAATGCTACCTCAGTGACCTACTGTAAAGAGTCTTTTAAATTTAATCATTTTTGGAAAAGGAAGGAGTTTGGCAATGTGGTTTCTCATGCAAGAGTGATAAAAGCCACACCTATTAAATGTTCTCTTAGACTGCTATTAAAGGTTAGAATCATAGGGCTGGAAGGGAACGTGGAGGTCTTCTAGACCAACCTCCTGCCCAAGGCAGGAGTCCTTATATCATTCTGGACAAAGGTTAATAATAATAATAATAATAATAAAGTTGGAAGGGACCTTGGAGGTCATCGAGTCCAACCCCCTACTCAGGCAGGAAACCCTACACCATTTCAGACAAATGGCTGTCCAGTCTCTTCTTAAAAACTTCCAGTGTTGGAGCATTCACCGCTTCTGGAGGCAGGTTGTTCCACTGGTTAATTGTTCTAACTGTCAGGAAGTTTCTCCTCAGTTCCAGGTTGCTTCTCTCCTTGTCTAATCTTTTCTTGAAAACCTCCAGAGATGGAGCACTCACTGGGAAGCAAGCTGTTTCATTGATTAATCATTCTGTCAGGAAATTCTTCCAGGTAGGATCTCGTTTTGAAGAGCTTCCATCCATTACTTCTTGTCCTGCCCTCAAGTGCTTTGGAGAACAAATTGACCCCCTCTTCCTTGTGACAATCCAAGTATTGGAAGACAGCTATCACGTCAGCCCTAAATCTTCTCTTCATAACCTCTTAACCTCTTCCCCCACTTCTTTTCCTCACAGTATTTATATCTCTAACGAAAATATGGGGATAACAAAGAGATTCTTGGAGTAGCAACAAACATTACTGGACTGGTTCAAATTATAAAGAGTGTGGAACAGTGAGTTTGAAACAGAATCATGGTCGTCAGCCTTCCTGAGGGAGAAGACACTTGAACTGAAGGATGATGTGATCAAACCTAGCATCCAGAAATGGCTCTGGTTTATTAATTTTAGACTCAGAATGTAATTAACTCTTTGCTCATATTATACTTTGTATCCATGATTTCAGCTGCACTTTCATTTCATACAAAAAATAGGAATTTCTCCTTATTTTTATACCATTTATGTTTATTGACCACTTGGTAGGAACTTAAGTTCACTTCACTACTTTTGTGATACTAGGGCAGAATCACCGTTTTATTTTTCCATCTTCAAGTAAAGTATTGACATTCCAAGGAAAGTGGATTAATCTAGTTTTGCAAATTTCTACATCTCAGATCTGCTTTTGATTAGTTCCAAGGAATTTGTTATGGATGAAGCATTGGTTTGATAACTGACTTTTGTTTCTAATGTTGACAAAGTAGTCAAACTGAATTACAGATTCATTATGAATAAAAGGGATGTGTATGAAATTTAGTTTTAATTACAAGAGGAATATATATATTCATATATATATATATATATATATATATATATATATATATATATATATATATATATATATATATATATATATATATATATATATATATATATATATATATATATATATATATATATAGTGCTAGCAGCATTTCTATTAAAATTTCGTGGGTGTTGTTAATGATTCAGCCCCAATCTGATGTACATTTACTGACATTAATTGTTATACTGATGTTTTTGATATTTATTGACACAGATCACATAGCTTGCGTTCTCATATTTTGTCAATTTTAGGTTTTATTTGTCTAAGAAGCAAGTATTTAGTTATTTTTTAAAATTTTATTTGAACAAACTAAGAAAACATTGAAATAAACAAAACACCATAAAGAACAACTCTCCCCTCTCCCGAAAAAAGCTACATACACAAAAATAAAATCTATCCTTTGTCCCAACAAGCCATAGTTGCATATATTCATAAATCAATTTATAATCTTGAGATAAAATTTTAAGCAGTATATGCCAAGCCATGTTCATAAATCTATGAAATCCAGTAGGATATACTGTATTTCTTTTTCTTTTTTCTTTTTTTCTTTTCAACTAAAATTGCACATTTTAATCACTGCAATTTTCCACACTTTTAAACAGCACTTGCCAAAGAAACATGCACTTAGTTTGTTGAGTATTTCAATGGAATAAATGTGAACCAAACATAAATTGAATGAATGTCTTGTGTTGTACCACTTTATGTATTCCAGACAATATAATCATTATACTGGAATTAATTAGTCTGAGGTTGGGATTATTATAGGCTACTATGTAATTTTTGGATCCCTTCAAAAAGTTTCAAACCAAAGGAGTAACTAAATAGGCCCTACTCACTATTTTTTGGATTATCATCCTAGAATGCTGCTAAACCTGTGGCCCAGAGTCTCAGAAAATATTATTGTACATAGTGTTACTTGAACTTGTTTGTTTCCTTTTGGCAAAAGGAGCAGGTGCTTTCCCAGATTTAACAAGGTAATAAAACACCGGAAGTAATTTTTTATGTACTAATGGGACATTGTAAAGAGTATATAATATAATATTTCCTTTTATTACAGGCTTTCTTTTTAGCATACTGCAATACAACAAAAAGAGACAGCTTTACATTCAGCTATACTTACATAGAATGCTAAATATTAAACAAAATAATTTTTTTCACAGATGTGGAAGATAAGCAATTCACTGTATCATAGGAGTTCAAATAGTGAAAAGTGTAATGGATACTCCCCCCCCCCCAGTCTCACTTTCAAAAGTAACCTACTCCACTAATTTTATAACAAAGCCAGATACAATCTTGCCAATAACCAATTTTCACTGAAGAAAGTGGACAAGCTTCTTGATGTCTAGACTAAATCATGAACATTCCTTGGAAAATTAACAGGAACGTTTGGTCTAGGTTTACAATAATACTTTCAATTATGTAGAAGTAATCTAAGATTTTTGAGCATATGTTTAAATCCAGAGAACTCCAAAGTTTTGTATTATTACAAGCCAGGGAAAGTCTTTGTTTTATGAAGAATATATGGGACAATATGTCAATTTAAAACAAAAAAAGGAAAATATATCATTCCGGAGTAGAAATTATATAAGTATATGTATGAAAAGGCATCTATTTCCATATTAAAATAAGAAAAATCTGTTTAGTATTGCTGCATATCAATTTTGCCTCACTCTTCTGATTTTAAAAAGGATATTCTATTTTGTACTCATCCTCCAAATATTTTCTGTCAATCAATATCATCTAGACATTTATAGATTTATAAGTGATTGAAGAACTATGTTCGCTAATTCTTTTTGCCTCCCTTTTTACAATAAAGTAGCAAATCTGAAGTGGGCTTTTACAAATATCCATTGATAAGATTGTCCATTAATTATTATATAAGTATGCAGTTGCAACTTTAAAGGTAGAAGACATATCACATAATTTGCATATTCAGCATTAACTGTCATGTCAACAAATATGAAGTTTTTCCTTCCACTTTCAATCTGTCCTGGGTAGTTCCAAATATTCTTCAACCTACAACCACAACTGAGTCCAAAATTTTGGTTGCTAAGTGGGACAGTTGTTGTGAATTTTGCCCCATTTTAGAACCTCTCTTGCCATAGCTGTTAAGTGAATCACTGCAGTTAAGTTAGTAACACAGTTGTAATGTGAATCTGGCTTCCCCACTGACTTTGCTTGTCAGAAAATGGACGATGAGGATCACATGACCCCGGGACACCACAATTATAATAAAGATCAAACAGTTGCCAAGCAGCCAAATTTTGATCATGTGACCATAAGGATGCTACAACAGTTGTAAATGTGAAAAACGGTCCTTTCACATTTGTCAGTGCTGTTGTAACTTTGAATGGTCACTAAAGGAAAGGTTGTAAGTCAAGGACTACCTGTATTTATTTTACTCTATGCAAGTTTAGAGTCAGTTTGGTATAGTGGTTAAGACATCAGGTTAGAAACCAGGAGACCATGAGTTCTAATCCTGCCTTGGGCACAAAGCCAGCTAGGTGACCTTAGAGCCAGTCACTCTATCTCGGCCCTAGAAAGAAGGCAATAGCAAATCACCTCTGAAAAACCTTGCCAAGAAAACTGTAGGAACTTGAAAGGTAGTCTGTGAGAATTGGACACAACTGAACAAAAGAAAAAATGTATGCAAGTTTACTTGAATAGGTCCCTGATCACATGTGTATTTATTACTATACTAGGAATAAGGAGTCTTACAGATAAACAAGCTCCAAACCCTAAAGGACTTTAAAGGTTATAATATGAATTTCACATGGAAATAAACTGGCAACCAATGTAACTCCTGAAATATTAGTGTTACATGACAATATTGGCTTGATCTTTTGAACATCCAGGCCACTACATTGTACATTAGTTATTCTCAACATCCCCAGAAAGGAACGTCTGTCTTTTCCATTTCATTACCATCTTTACTACCTACTCATGATTTTCTAATGTAGCAAGACTTTGCTTGTTATCCCTTCATCCAGCCCAACCAATTTCATGCAATTTCAGTCAGGTCAACTTCTCTTTGTCGTCTCCATTTCCCTTTTGCATATTCTGACTTGGCTCAAACACTGTCATCTTCCCTTGCTTTTTAGACCTGAAAAATTAGTTAATAATGTTCAGTCCCCCAAACTGGTTCCTTCTTACTATTCTCTGAAACATGGGAGTAATCACTCTCCCACTATCCCAAGAATCTACTGTTATTCCCTAACAATTGGGGGGAAAGTATATCAGTTATAAATTGCGTTGCAAGATTGTCATAAATTATTTACATTCATCAGGCAGCAGATATTAAAACAATACTGGAACTATTTCCTCAAATAATACAAGGAAATTGTTGGCCTGTGCCATACTAAAATGTTATACCGTAAGACTCTGTACCAGCAAACAGAATTATGTATTGAAACAAAGAAGTATCTTTAAAAACATGGCAAAATGCCACAGTATTATAAATAAAAATTACTCATGCATCAAGATGATATCTAATCATATTGCTAAAAAGTCAGGTCTTTGCCAAATCCTTTTTTCCTCATGTAGCAGTAACATCCTTTTAAACCTCAACAGACCATTTAACCTTCTCATGAATGAAATCAGACTCACCCTTCCCTTTTCTACCTTTGCCATTTTCTATTCTCTGCTAAATAATTCCCATTTTTTCTTCCTACCCACTCCTCTCAAAAACCATATTGATACTGAAGACAGCCAGGAAAACCAACAAGTGGATCATATAACAAATCAATTAAGGATTTTCATTTAAAGCATGAATGATCAGGCGCATACTATGATATTTTGGGCACATTATGCAAAGACTCGGTTTCCTGGAGAAGTCCATAATGCTGGGGAACGATGAAGGAAAGAGAAAAAGAGGATGACCAGCAGCAAAGTGATTGGATTCAGCTCGGAGAGGAGTGAATGCACCAGTGAGAAAACTACAACATCGAGCGGAAGACAGATTATCTGAGAGAATTGTCTATTTACGAGGTCCCTGAGGGTCGACACCGACTTGATGTCACTTCATCAATCCTGAAGTCCTTCCTGGCTGCACTTCATTCCTCCTTAAGTAGGTGGCGCCCTCTCTAAAGACTTTCTTCCCGGAGCGCATGCGCTCCATGCGCAGGACCTCTTTTCCTTCGGCTCGCTAAAACCCGGAAGCATCCTTCAGTTTTCAGTTTTCTCTGTCTGTGCTTCCCACAGCTGTTCTGCCCCCCCTCGAGTTCTCGCCTCTTCTCAACCCCTTTCACTTTTTTAAAAATACCGCTGAGCTCTTCCCTATAAATTATATATATATAAAAAAAGGCAAGCCCCCCCCCCCGTTAAATTGGACGTTCCTTTTGATTGGCTGGTAGAAAAGTTTCTGCCGCTGTTTTTCAAGAAGCGGAAGCGAGAGGCCGGCTGGCTGAAAGACTTGAGTGGCGTTTGTGTCTCGTTTCTCTCCCCACCCGCTTTTGGTCGCGGGGCGCGCGAGCCTAGAATAGAAGCGATCCAACGCTCTGAGCGCGCGGCAGGACGGAGGAGCGGGTGCGGATGGGTGAGCGCGCGCGGAGATAGTGGCGCAGAGCTGCACCGGGTAGCAAGCAAGCAAGCGAGGGGGAAACGACGGGCAGGGGAAGATAACCCAGTTACCTAGAAGAGTCGTGTCGAAACGAACGTGGAAATGCAGCCCAAATCCCGGCCATACCAATAGCAAACGCCAAGCTTTCCTTTCTGACCTGGCCCCCCTTTTAAAGCCACAACCCACAACTCGGTTATGTTTCTCCACTTATTCTCGAAGCCTTCGTTATCATTTCTGTTTTTTCAGTGCCATTAAACGGAGGTTTCGCCTTGACAGTATCCCTTTCCGGGTACTCTGATTAGAGTACCTGGGCGACACCTCTTTGCAAGTACAGCTCATCCAATTGCTAGGTTCCCTCCCATTTCTCTGCACCCAACAGAGAATTTCAAGAGGCCCTCCCTTCTTAAGGCACTGGAGTATCCTCAGAAGCAGGAAAGCACCTGCCCCAACTGTGAATTGGCAGTTGACACCTGTGCAGGTATGAGCACCAAGAAAGTAGCTCTCATCACTGGCATTACTGGCCAGGTAGGTACAGTTGAACTTAGTTTCATCTACATCTAATGTTATAGAAAATATTGCATAACATGCTTTATTCAAGACAAAGGGTGGAGGGGAGGAATTGGGTGCTTGAAAATCACTGGACAAAGGGGATCTATGCAGATTATTTATTTATCCATCACCCATCTATTTATCCATCACATTTTTACACTGCCCATCTCACCTAAGTGATTCTGGGCAGCTTACAGTAAAATATTAAATGCTGAATTTACTTCCTGGTGTTTCCTGCAATGCATTCCTAAGGACAACTGTGGCAATGAATACACTTGTTCATAGGTATATTATAAGGATATTTGATGTTGACTGTGTATCTAGTTCAATATGTATGTATTGTTTTGAAACATCTCAATGTGCTCTTTTTTCCCCACTTGTAATACTTTTAACAGAGGATTCCAAAAAATGGGCATTACTAAATACAAAAGTCTGGTTTTTTAACTTACAGATTGTCGTCCCGTTTCATAAAGCCTTATTTTTTTAATGGTATATATTTGCAAAGGGGTAATTTTTGTATTTCATATAAGCAGGGTAAAATAATTCCTATATGGAGGAACCACTTCCATACAAGAATGTGTAATATGAGAAGTTCCCATTAAGTATATTGTGCTTGGAATTGCCCAAGTGTCATATTTTTTTTGCTCATTTAATAGAATAATCTGAAGGAAAAACCGTTACATCTCCTTGGTAGCATGTTTAGTAATTACTAAAAGAGTTACTAGGATTTTATAGAAGTCACATCCTGGAATGTTTTTGATAGGTAATCAGAAATGATCAAGTTTTACTATTTGAAAGTGCATTTTCAATATGCAGACAGGCTGCCTGCAAAATGGCTAGCACCTGGACTGCTGGTGCCCTGTCCCTTTAAGACCTCTCTCTAGCAGCCTGTGGCTATAAAAGCTGAGCAGATAGGCAGCTGAGTACAGCGGTTTTGCTATGGAAATGAGAGAGAAGGTGGGTTTTTTTTTGTCTTTTTATGGAATTAAAGGAACCTGAAGCAGCCTAAGGCAAATAGAAGAGTTGCTGTTCTCCAGCTGTAGGGCTGACTTGGGTATATGTAAAAAACAGGTGACAAATACTCTTTATTTTTATTAGTTCAAAGGTCCATGATAGCTCTTACCAGTAAAGTGTTCAGCAATAGGTGGTGGCCTTTGTTTCTTTGCACAGTTTATTCATATCCTTGTGATTTATAAGCTGATCCAAAATGACCCAGGAAGTAGTGGAAAAATTATATCTTGACAATCTATTTCAACATCTGGGTTTAAGTTGAGATGAAGACAACTGAGTTTAATAACGAATGATGATAATTGCCAACTGGTCCTGTTCTCTTTTTCTAACATTTATTTATTTAATTGATCAAAATTATATGTTGCCTGTATCATAACTCTACAGAGTAGAATACATAGTGGCTAAACAACAATAAAAAACCCCACAACTAATGTCAAATGACAATAGAATGACAAAACATCCAAAGCAAAGCAAATAACGTAAGCATCTACAAAGCAGTACAGAATGTGCATCTTTACTGAAGTATCACAGAATTATTAAAGGCGACACTGACATGTTCTATACAGCTATAATAGAGACATGTTCTATACAGCTATAATAATTAGAGCACTGTAGAGTTGGATTTCAACAATTACTGCAACAATGGACTTCCAGTGCCCCCACTATGCTATTCCTGCAGTAATAAATCTTTTAGGCTCAGTTATATCAAAAACTCAGAAAATGCCTAAGTTAACTCTGCTGGCATATTACACCTAACCCCCATCCTGAACAAAAGAGAAACAATTCTTTATATACTCATTTATTTTTTAAAAAGTACAGTCCAATCATGTGTGTGTTTACCGGGATCTATTGCATCCTGCTTATCTTCAGGGAGTGTTCTCTTTCTGTTGACAAGTTCCTGGAGCAGCTCCAGGTCACACAAAGCCTTCCTTCTTAAAGTGGCTTTGGAAAACTTTGACTGCCTCTGCAGCCTCTGAAAACTGCACTAAAGAATATTCTTGTGTGATTTTCAGGGGCTCTGGTGACTGTGCAAGAGCACAGCCCTCTCGTGAGACTTCTAGAGGCCATATGAGAACACATCTAATTCTTGCACAACCTGTTGTAAGAGCAGGTTGTGCTTTCTAGAATATTTGTTTTCAGGGGTTGGTGAAATGCTAGTGTGTCACCAAGAATGTTGTGGGGTGTCACCTTGGACATATGTGTCATAAGTTTGCCATAACTGCTAAATTCTGCACTTCCAGACTGGGACTGCAGAGCCATCATCATATTCACAGACGAACTGCACAATAGCATGTCTTCTTCAAACAGAGAAATAAATTGTACTTGCATTTCATGGGGCTGATTTTTTTTTTTAATAAATGATGTTACAAAGCTGTGGAACTAGTTAGTTACAACTAACTTAAATTGCATAGATTTCACTGAGTCTTCTATATGTGTCAGAGTAAAAATCGATTCATGTCATCTGTGCATGGCTAAATAATTTATTAATAATGCTACTAAACTAAACCAAACTATCCATGTTTTCTTCTGTAATATAGGGGCAAATTTGGAAAAAGTAATATTAAATATGCCTAACATAGGCCTTGTAAGCCAATTAGGGAAAAAAATGTTTGCAGTTGTGAAAGTAATGTAATGGTTTGGAATTACATATACCAAAGTGAAGGTAAGGGAATACATAACCAAATATTCGATATTCTGCCCTTATTCAAATAATCAAACTTGTTTAGTTTATGTTTATCTGAATTATTCTGAATGAGTCAAATTCAATTTGATTTCAGTTGCTGACTCAGTCTGGGTCTCTGAAGTTATTCACTTTGGATTACCAAACTGGACTTTTAAATTCAGCCAAAAACTTTCACTACATTATTGAATTGTTGGATTATTTTGTATCATTAAACTGATTACTTTCAAATGAATGATCCAATTTGGTAAGCTGAGTATTTTGGACATATGACTGAATTATCTCCAAGTAAATTTTTGCATAGACTTACCTTCATAACAACATTATTTCTGAGACCCAAAGTGCTAAAAATGGGACAAGGGTCTAATTTCCTAACTTGAAAATTAGAGTAGTCTAATAACCTGGTTACAGATTGGAATTGAGATCTGGGAAACCTGGGTTCATGTGCCAACTTGGTGCTGAAGTCATTTTGTTCTGCCTGGAGTTATATATAACAAATAAGTGTAAAGTCTGTCCAGGAAAATCTGTTGATCAGAATGGTAAACGTGTTATTATCTCAGCAGAGCTTATATATAGTTCTTAATATATTATCATAGGAATTCTTGGAAAGTCAAGAAATAAGGAATAATTCCTTACTTTTAGTTAAATATATTGGTTAAATGAAAATAAACTATGTGAGTTAAAAATCTAAAATTCTGTCCTATGATGTGTGTTTTTTGTCTCTCTATGGAAAATAGAAATTTTTTTTTTTTCTAAGGACAATCTAAGTTCAGATTACAGTTGCAACAATTGTAATCACCATTATCTAGATTGTATTTTTATTATCTTGGGAATGAATGTGTAGACTGAAAAATTAAATGATTCTTGTTATTGCCAAAGTTTATAAACATTGGAATTGAATTTGGAGAATGAACATGTGATCCATTGCATGATGCAATGGGCAAAGAATTTAGGGTATAATATAATGCTTCCATCATGGGAAAACAAATTGGATGAATAGTTTAAAATTTACATTAAATTATAATCTAAAAGATTTTTTTAATAAAATGATGTGTCCTTGGTATTTAACACCTAAAAACTGTCAAAGTAGGACAAAGATATTTTAAATGTATGTTGGAAAGAAATACTGGGTAAGATTCATATTTTAATGCAGAAGTTCCTTAAAATGAGTATAAAAATAAAATCAGAGACTTTTCTTTTAGGCTTTAGGATTAGATAAATTTGTTGTTATAGAAATGGCTGGTATGGACTAGTACGTGAAAGTAAAAAGTTGAGGCTGTAATGTTACTACTTATTCTACTGCGCTAAAAGGAGTCGGAAGTCAATATTTCTTGTTTATCCCCTCTTTACCATACATTGCTTTCTTTTCCCTTTTTTCTTCTCCCGTTTTCCCATCATTTTCACTTTCTTTTGAATTTTACTGTATATCTTGATAAACTTAATAAAATTATTATTAAAAAGGCAATTAAGTAATTCTGCATATGAAAACCAATTGAAGACATAATAAAATTAGCCAGTATTCTCTAATATAAATTACCAATATTTAAATGAAAAGATTACTCTTCCTTTTTCTTGCCGAGTTTTGGAACAAGGATACCATCAATTGAGATTTTTATTTGGAGACAGAAGATTAGCTTACACTGTGAGAGTCCCTGCTCAAGAGTGTGTATTAATGGACAGTAACTTTTTTACCAAAGTATACAATCACTGATGTGATATTTTTTTCTCCGTTATAATCTTTTTATCATTTTGAAGTCCCGAAGAAGAGCCAGGATAACTCTACAGTTGTCATTCATTTAAAAATCTGTATAAGCTGAAATGAGTTAAAACCTGTCAACAGGTCCTTAAAAATATTCATGTCCGGTAATATCAATATTGTACCCATATTATATGTTTCATATTAAATTTTCTTTTTCTGTTCTGTTTTAATATCAAATGGAAACTCAAGGCATTTGAGTTTATTAATTCAAGTAAAAGATCTTTTCCTGCACCATGGCCCATATCTGAAGCCACAACAACATTCTCCTCAATTTCTCTCTTAGTTATCTTAAAAAAAAAATAGAACACAGAAAAGGCAGGATGGAAGAAAAAGTTGGTGTCTAGACCTATATTGTCATGGAGAGTTATATAATCTGAAAGCAGCACATATACTAATACAACTACATAGGAAACCCAGTTCCAGAATTAATGGCATTGGTTTCTAATAGCTTCACCCAAGATCTTATTTCTTCACTGAAAAATCTGGACAAATCTTTTCTCAGTTATGTCTGACAAGACTTATATTATTGATCCCCACAGGGCAAAATGCTCAGTGTTCAGCTGTTTGTTTGTTTGATTGATCGATTGATTATTTGGACCCTTTTGACACTCGTAGTGATTATGTTCACAGTGACATACTATTGAGGTTTTGTCCAAACTTTTGTGACATTTCCTGCAGCTTCCCACAAAGAAGTCAGAGGGGAAGCAGTTAAGAAAGGTCACAAGTTGCTGCAGTAAGATGTTTCTGCCACTCTTTTTCCCAAGAAGCCCACTACAGAGTAAGTTCCAGGGATCTTGTACTCCATATCCCCACCCACCATCCACACTCTCTAATAAATGCCTGCCTGTGACAACCATGCATCCTTCCCCCCCCACTCCTTATGTGGGACTCTCACTCTTCCTGCTAAATCAGGGGTCTTCAAACTTGGCTCTTTTATGACTTGTGGACTTCAACTCCCAGAATTCCTCAGCCAGCATGCCTGGATGGGGAATTCTGGCAATTGAAGTCCACAAGTCATAAAAGGGCCAAGTTTGAAGACCCCTGTGCTAAATGACCAAGTAACCTGGGGTTATGAGAACAACCTAGACTGGTGAGATTGCCATTGCTAAGCAATGAGATCACATGATGCCATTCTGGTTGTGCATGTTCTTTGTGCTACCCATATAGTCTCCTAATAGTCTCATAGTCTCCTAATCCATTGATGGCTTCCACTTTCCTTCTGCGTGCTTCATTTATTTGATATAATTGATTTGGTTGGGTCATGTCCCAAACTTAGAAGTATATGCTATGTATAGGGTAATAATATGGTTGGGTCACCACGTCTCTCAAGTCAGCATATCAATAAATATGTTTTTTTTTCAATATGTAACTTGGGTTTTTTCCCCTTAACAAAACAGGGACAGCTGTATTCATGACTATGAATGGTATAGTGATAAACATATTAGGGGCTGGAGATTTTAAGTGGTTAAGCCATAATATTTGCTTCCTTGGGTTAGACTGCATTATTTCAGAAATGCTGCTCAAGCACTAAATAATGTTATTAACATTTATTAGAATGTTATGTTTTATAATCAATTACATATGGGAAACTAGTTTAAAACAATGTTGTTATGAATGGGGTTTTGCCAGTATATATTCTTGCATTTGAGCTAGTCTAGATCTCATCTCTAATGCAGAGTCAGGAGGTATTTTGCCATTCCATTTGTATAGTTAAAGTAGATGGATTTCAGTTTATAACAAGAGTGCTGTCAAGTTGCCTGGAAAGGGATATTCCACCATTTGTATTCTGTAGCCTTATTTAATTTGGCTTGTAATTTTTAGCCAGGGAGTTCTTTACGTTCTTTGTTAACATCCCAGGTGCTGTAACAAATAAACATAATACATGAAGGAAGATGGCATACATTTGTCTTTAAAGAAGATTATAATTATACTTATTCCACAGAAGACTATAATGGTTACATTGGAAATGGGCAATTTATAAACTAGTATTTAACTTCCAGTGATAGTTAACTTGATTCAGAGAGAGGTTTTCTTGGTTTTAATAGAACTTTCTCAGAAGGAACAGAAATGAAGAAGGCGAATATACTTGTGCCAGGATAATGTTGCAGGATCCAATATGAGTCGGTCACCGGGACCAGAGGTTTTTAATCTTCTGAGCTTTTGGACTCGTGCTGGAGCCCGTCTTCAGGAAACTTCTCTTTAGCCATGAGAATGAAGACTCTCCCATTTCCCAGACCAAGGCAATAGCTAGGAGGGAGTGTGTTCTACAGGTATCAGCTTTGGTTAATATGTCAGCTGCATCCTTTCCTGGAAGAAAATGCTCTTAACACTCCACTGGCCAATCTTACCCAGCATTGATAATATAGTTAGTATTATTTAATATTCATAACCTGTCCTGTATTACAGTAGTGTCAGAAAGCTGCCATTAAAGAATTCGGAAGCTAAATGGGACTTCAGATGACGTTGCACCTTGAATCGTCTGCAAGTTTGTTTCTGGGTAATATACAAAGTGCTAGTTATTGCCCTACTATATTTGGCTTGGTTCCCTGCTTCTGAAATAGTGCATTCCCTCCTACCTGTTGCTCATTGAGGTCTGAGGAGATTGGGCAACAGTTGCCATTGGTTTGTCTCATGATGGCTCAGCTTCAAGCTTTCAATTACTTCAAGAAGTAATTGCTGTACTTCTTTAGAAGGTAGTCCCTGTGCCGAATTGAGATGTCTATCCTCTTTGTTCACTTTTTGAAAGATCTTAAGGTTTTCAGCTTTGGATATTAGCTGCTGTTAATATCTTTACTTTTAATTTTTATTGTAAATCACAAGAAACCTCAGCAATTGGTGCCCAAATAATAATAAGAAGAAATAAAGGAACAAAATGATATTTACAGTTACAATGCATAGTAGGAAGGAGGAAATGCTGTGTGGGAATGCTAGGTTTGTCATTAAGAACATTTTGTGATTGTATCCATCTAGATTTCTGTCTGTCTGTCTGTTGCATTTGTACCTCACCTTTTTACTGGGAATTCTCACAACCGTATGAAGGTTTTGCGCACGAAGGCAGTGGAGGGATTCAGCCGGTTCGCACTGGTTCGGCAGAACCTGTAGCTAATTTTTTGTTGACTTCGGCGAACCGGCTGAAGCCCTAGCCCTTTTTCATAAGACCTACAGTAGAACAGACTGCCGGAGGTGCGTGGATGCTGCTTCTGGAGGTCTGTTCTGAGCCTCGGAGGCCCGGGAGAGGCCTTCCAGGCCCAGAACGGCCCACCCAAAGTGCATGGACGCCGCTTCCGGAAGTCTGTTCTGAGCCTCGGAGGCCTGGGAGAGGCCTTCCAGGCCCAGAACGGCCCACCGGAAGTGCGTGGATGCCACTTTCGGATGTCCATTCTGGGCCTCAGAGGCCCAGGCCCAGAACAGACTTCTGGAAGTGGCGTCCACTCAGAGAACTGGTTGTTCAGATATTTGAATTCCATCACTGCAAGAAAGACATGATCCAAAGTTATCATGAAGTGTATGGTTATGTGAAGATTAGAAGTTCACTCTCTCCAGATTAATTTATATATATTTTGCCTGATACAGCTATGAGGAATCTTAGATTACATCCAGAGTAGTGTTTAATAGGATTCCACTCATATTCCTGAGTTCAATATACCTGTGGTAAAGAAAGTATGGAGAGTTGGGAGAGACTCAAATGCTACAAAATGGACAACCCCCTGTCTTCTGTAAAAGGGATTACTCCTTCCTTCACAGACCAGTCAGTCTGATTCTGGCCCTTTATTTGGAAATAAATGAATGCAAAATAAACAATTGTTTTGTATTACAAGAGTTTAACACAGATATAATTTTGAAAACCAAACCTATGTATTTCATGCATTTTTATATTTCCAGGAACTGAGTTTGTACTCTCCCACCTGTGTTTTGGGAATAAGTGATATGATGAATCCCTACTCACTATCTAAAACAAAGACAGAACAATATCTGAGGAAGAGGCAAAAAAATTTAGACTCAGTTACACACATATATACACCCTTCCCTCCACCCACCTCTCTCTACATATTATTATTTGTTTTAGAAATAATGAGTTTAGAAATGGTTCAAAGGAAATAACAAAATAATTTATGTGACCATGAAAAAGCTGCAGTGGGTTTTAGTAAAGCAACATTCACGAGTCCTTTACTTAGAACAATTAAAATCAAATCAATCAAAAGCTGCTTACCTACATTAGGAAAATGATAGAAGTTTCTTTTAAATATGCTTCTATAATTGCTGCCTTTTTTCACATTTGTACCATTACTGCATAAACCGGAAACCAGAGCTTTCATGCCTGACTTCCTGTAATTAAGCTACTCTAGACAGATTTCTACCAGGCATTGTATAATAGATACATTGTTGAATTATTGTGAGTGTTTTGAGGCTCACTTTCTTTGATTTCTCACTTTTAAACTGCATTCTGTGTACATTACGATTATTGTGTATATATCATATCATCCTGCAACTTTTTTTGGAAGTGTTGTTTATTATTGGAATGAAAAATCATTTTGTCATAATTTATATTTTCTTTTTTTAAGTCTGGTTTATTAGAGACAGCAGTTTTAGGTCTAGTTATGGGGTCTGTGAGAACTTTCATACACATGGAACAATGTTAATGTATTCATAAAATAATGAATTATTTATGTTACATGTTGTGGTAGAGAGAACCAGTTTTAAGATCATATATATTTTTAGTCATATAAAAGTAAATAACGTGTATTCTTTGAAACTAATGCACAGTTCCTAAAGGTATTTTTCTGTATAGCAGTTACATAAATAAGATATAATTTTGAAGTACATTTAGTCTGGGATCTAGAATCTAAGTTCAATTAATGTATTTTTCTACTTTTGAAAATCCTATTTATCTTATATTAGACAGCAAGTATATGTTTTCATAACAAATGTCACTTGCTTATATCTCTAATGCATTGCATCATATTTTTGAAAGAGGCTCTGACATTTTTCTCCACTAAGTCACTCTCATACAGATCTTTCTCTTAGATATGAAAGTTGTAGATTACTGGTAACTTTCACCTAGCTGGTTGCAAATTAAAGGTTTAAGTTGGTGCTTCCCAAACCTTTTCCTTGATTACCCAATACCACTTATCAGAAAGTACTTTTCACTTAATATAGGTACAGGTAGTCCTCGACTTATGACCACAATTGAGCCTAAAATTTCTGTTGTTAAGTGAAACATTTGTTAAGTGACCTTTGCCCCATTTGTGACTTTTCTTGCCACAGTTGTTAAGTGAATCACTGCAGTTGATAAGTTAGTAACCCAGTCTGGCTTTCCCATTGACTTTGCTTGTCAAAAGGTGATCATATGATCTTGGGACACAGCAGTGTTCATAAATATGAACCAGTTGCCAAGCATCTGAATTTTGATCACATGATCATGGGGATGCTGCAAAGCTCGTAACTGTGAAAAATGGTCATAAGTCACATTTTTCAGTGCTGTTGTAACTTTGAACGGTCACTAAACGAACTGTTGTAAATCGAGGACTACCTGTACAACACTCTTTCCTCCTCCTATTTTCTCCTCAACAACAACAACCCAAAGCCACCCAACTGGCTTTCAGGCCTAAAGTAGGATTAGAACTCATAGTCTCCTGGTTTCTAGCCTGATGCCTTCACCACTAGTCAAAATTGGCTTCTGTTATGATTGGGTAATGGTGTTGTTGCCCAAAGAAAAAAAACTTTTACTCAATTTTGGGTGACTTACTCAGGTTTGGGAAGCACTGGTTTAGGAAATGGTAATATAGTAATCCCTCCAAGTTAGACTAAAGTTTGTTGGCTTACACTTGATCCTGTTTCTTGAAAGTTGTCTCTTGCTAGATGTGAGGGGGCAAATACTTAGGTCAGAGTAGTATGTGATTTATTTATTATTTTGTATCCTGCCTTTTTTATTTTTACAAATAATGCAAAGTGGTGAACATATCCAATGTGCTTTCCCCTTCCTATTTTCCCTACAGTAACAACTCTGTGAGGTGGGTTGGGCTGAGAGACTGTGACTGGGCCAAAGTCACCCAACTGGCTTTCATGGTTAAGACGGGACTTGAACTCATGGTCTCCTGTTTTCCAGCCTGTTGTCTTAACCACTAGGCCAAACTGGCTCTGATAATGTTATAGTAGAGGAATACTATTATGTTTCACTTAAAATGGACTTAACTGTTTACAGTCTTGGATTAAAATACTGTATATATCTTCATATCATTGTTTTAAGTATAACTTCTGTGCAGTGGTGGGATTCAGCCAGTTCGCACCGGTTCGGTAGAACCGGTAGCTAAATTTTGCTGCATTCGGAGAACTGACTGGCTTCCAGAAGTCCAGTCTAGGCCTCGGAAGCCTGGAGGAGGCTTCCCAGGCCTAGAATGGCCCACCGGAAGTGCATGGATGCCACTTCCGGAAGTCCGTTCTAGCCTCAGAGGCCCAGGCCTGCATCGAATAAGAGAACGGGTTGTTCAGGTATTTGAATTCCACCACTGCTTCTGTGTTAAAAATAATGAAATGATGAGAAAGAATAGCCTCTTAGCATTCCTTTAACCTGTTCTTTCTTTAAAACATAAATGTATAGGTAGCCATTTGTGCAAGTATATGCACAAATAAGATATCGGCATACAATTTATATTCTGTTGAGATTATGCTTCCTAATCACTCTTGTCATTCATCCACTCCCCACAAAATGAGAAATTAAGTTTATTAAAAAAGTTAGAATAAGTTCAATTTCTAAATGAGCTACAAAACAATCTCAAGTACGTTCAATGAAGTTAAATTGGATTTAGATAGATAGATAGATAGATAGATAGATAGATAGATAGATAGATAGATAGATAGATAGATAGATAGATAGATAGATAGATAATGTAGAATTTTTTGGTTTCTTTGTTATATCATTTTTTAAAAAAACTATTAAACAATACTATACTATTATTAGCTAATAAAAATGAAAGCTAAGAAAAGAAACAAAGGTTGCCCTTTTATTTTCTGTTGCACTATTTAAATAATGTTTTAGAAAGGTAATATTTTTTGTTAATTGTCATTTAGCCTGATAAATAAATTGCCATAATGTGGATTGTGGATTTTGTATGTATGTGACCATCATGAATTTTGTGGGACACATTAAGTATTTACTACCCTGCTCTTTGGGATCATTTTTAAGGTTTTCATTCACACTGCTGTATAATATACTGTATTGGCATGAGAAGGGAAGTCTTAATGTTTTGGATAGGTAGCTGAAAAAACAAACAATTAAATACACTAATGCATAATTATGAACAGCAAGAAAACAAGTAGTTCAGATCTGACATGTTAGGAGCAAAATAGCTGTGTTTCTCTGCAACAGAAAATTATTCTGACCTTTTAAAAACAAAAATAGAGGCAAAGTTTGTTTTAAATTCACAGTCTAGACAAGTAAGATCTATTTCCTCTTAGGAAGCTAATTTCTTTAGAACTGGATTAGATTTATTTAAGTATACAAAATACAAATCAGTTACGTTTTCTGGAGGGTTAAACAGCCTCTGTTTTAAGATATGCTAAATGAAAGCCTTTGGTTTTTTTCTGTGCTGTTGACAGGGAAGTAGGATATAAGTCAAAAATGAGTTTTTGCTGGATTTGCATAATGATGTAATGTATAGTGCAGGCATTACATGCATTAGGAGGTTTATATTCATAAGATGAAATTGGGGATTGGGAGTCCTGATGCGAGTATTTAATAGCAGATTGCCACTTTTTCCAGTTATTAATACAGTTTTTAAAACTTGAATAAAATCGTTATTAGTGGTTTGTAAATTAAAGGAAGGACTGAAGTATGAATTAAAACACAGCATTAATCAAGATATAATTTTACAAAGTTATGTCTTTTTATGTAAATCTTCTGCTATTTAAAACAAGCAGAAAGAGTAACATGACATGTATTATTTTATTCTATTTTTAGGTGTTCAGTTGCATGCTATTAAATACAATGTTTCTCTAACATCTCCTTCTAGATGAAAGGAAAGCACTAAGAAAGGCTAGTTCTAAATATGAGTACTCACAAATTAATTCAACTGATTTTAGTGTAACTTGGTTCCAAGTAAACTTGTTTCAGTCTTGAGCATAGGAGATTGAAATATTTTTACTTAACGATATTTAGTTTGGTTTATTTCTATGCAAATGATTTTTAAAGAATCTCTAAAATTTCTAAACTTTGACTTCATTATTATTACAGAAAAACATTTGCTTATTAATATAGAGCTATTATATTAAATGTAAATTTGTATCTTCCATCTTGAGTTCTCAAATATATTGTGCTTAGGTGTATTATGAATGTCTAAATGAAATTGTGTATAAGGTATATAAATGAATTTGTGGCATGGTTAAAAATGTCCATAAACTAGTTTGTTCATCAATGAACCAATTCTTTTATAAATAAAATATGCTCTCTTAAGGATTAGAAATTTAAAAGTGGACTGCAATTTATGAAAACTTATGAGATGATAAATTTGTTGTTCTCACCTGGAAATAGAAATGTGTAATAGAATTTATAAGTAAATTATCTAGTATTATATTATACTAAGAAGAACATATCGTTTTATTCAAATTACTTGTCCTGCACATAAGACTCTCCTACTTTTCAGATAAGGTGTTAGGAAGTAATCTTGTCCCATTTCCTTTTTCTCTGTATTCCTGAAAAGATGGTTCAGAGGATAGCAAATCCTCCATAAGACTCTAAATAGCACTGGGAAATGCAAGAAGAGGAAGTCTGGCTAAATAATTTCCTACTTTCTCCCAATGGGAGAGGGAACTGAATCTCCTCCTTCCTATGTAACAAAGAAGCATTTTTGTTATTTGAGGGGCAGCCACAAGGAAGAGGGGGAATCAACCTATTCTCCAAAGCATCTGAAAGCATGACAAGAAGCAATGGCTAGAAACTAATCAAGGAGAGAATCAACCTAGAACTAAGGATAAATTTTGTTAGAGCAACTAACCAGTGGAATGGCTTGCCTGCAGAAATTGTGGGTGCTCCATCACTGCAGATTTTTAAGAATAGACTGGACAGCCATTTGTCTGAAATGGTACAGGGTCTCCTGCTTGAGACGGGGCTGGACTAGAAGACCTCCCAGGTCCCTTCCAACTCTTTGAAGGATAAGTTCAGATCTCAATCTATACCTATTGCTTTCCACATTCTAATTAACTGTGGAAGTTCTAAATTGTAAAGATCTATGGAAGTTCTAAGCTATTAATATTTTTAACTATCAATAACTAGAAATAAAATGAAGGACTACTAAATGAAATGGCTTTGTAATCTAAAACAAAATTATTTGGGTTTTGAAAAGTATCAATTCATTCTCACACCCTATATTGAATAATATTTCCCTGAACGTTAAAGTCTTTCTGTAACTCTTAAAAGTTCATATCATATCCTTCTCATTCATTTGAAATTGAACTAAAATTTTAGAATGTTATTTTTTACTTATATGAGGAATTAAATTTTTAAAAATAAAAAGAGCCATTATTTTAACAAATATATAAATAGAAAAAAATAAAATAGCTAAGTATAAAGGAATGTTATATGGATTCTGAAAAGGAAACAAGCTTGGCATCCATTCTGTTCTTCTCATGAGGTCCCTACAAACCAGGGGTCTTCAAATTTGGCCCTGTTATGACTTGTGGACTTCAACTCCCAGAATTCCTCAGCCAGACACGCTGGCTGCGGAATTCTGGGAGTTGAAGTCCACAAGTCATAAAAGGGCCAAGTTTGAAGACCCCTGCTCCAAACTATGGAAAAGGCCCTGTCTTTAGTATGTACATCATGTATTTTTTTTTCTACTGCTGATTCTTTCAGAATAAGAAGGCCTCTTAAAACTTTTAATAATTAAGCTAAATGATGAGGAAGAAGGTTTTATTCACTCTCTATTTTCAATTCAAGGCCACAATATATGCTATATTTTGTCTTTTTTATATCATTCAGTTTTGAGACTTCTGGCCCAGGGACTTAATTTGGTTTGTCTACTCTAATGCTTGAAGCGAGTGTTTTTATTTCTGTCATTGCAATATAAATGACGTTTTAGCCTGAATTTCAATAACAATTGTGCTCTAATTATTTCACATTGCGGAAGGGGGGGCTGATTGAAGGCGCATGATGTATTTGTTTAAAAGAATTGACAGCAGATGTTTGTATGTTGCAATGTTTTGAATTTAGTCCAGTGTATTAAGATGTAGTGTAAAACGCATACTTTTGATAATAATTTGATACAGGTAGTCCTCGACTTACGACCATAAATCTGTGCGTAAGTTCAGTCATAAATCGTGAGAGTTATAAATTGGAACATCGCTTGACTGCACCTGATTTTACAATCTTTTTTGCAGCAGTTGGTAAGTGAACACTGCGGTTGTTAAGTGAACACCACGGGTATTAAGCGAACCCATTGTTTGCCATGGGTTTTGCTGGAAACTGGAAGTAAAACAATCACAGTCATGTGACCATGGGGTGCTACAAAAATAAATACCATAAATGCATTACCAAGCACCCAAAATGCAGTTACGTAACCTTGGGAGGAGGGCGCTTACATTGAAACTTTGAACCTGGGTCATAAGTAGCCTTTTTTTGGAGTCCATTGTAACTTTGACCGGTCATAAGTCAAGGACTATCTGTATATAACTTAGGAATGAGAATTGTTCTTTTTCAGTATTAAATCAATATAATTTCTAGTGAGGTGGTGCATTATATGGGAATGAGAGGAAAGTTTTATAAGATTTATCACGTGTGGTGTGAGAGGTGAAAAAACTATGTTTACTCTGAAATATGTAGATTCACAAAGTAGCTTTTAAAACAGCCGACCTGTAGTATAACCGGAAACCTATAGCATGTTTCCAAAAACAAATGAAAGTTTTGTTTTCAGTATTACTCAGTTGTACTGTGTAGGAATTTTGTAGTATCAACATGGATAGAAATGAGATGGTTTTCATGAAATTCTGGCAACTACAGTGATTCACTGCAGTGAAACAGGTATGCCAGCAGATGGCTTAAGTGTATAAATTGGAAAACTGCCTAATTTATATCATTTGTATTTATGCTGTACATACGTTTGAATTAAATTAAAGAGTTGATGTGCTATAGTGGTTAAAGTATTGAACTAGGAGTGGAGTGGAGACCCACATTTTAGTCCACCTTCATGCTCACTGGGTGATTTAGGCCAGTTATTCTGTTTCTGTCAGCCCAATATATCTTACAGGTTATTGTTATGGTGAAGAAAAATGGGAGGATGGAACATTGTGCATACCACCTTGAGCCCTTGTATAAACAAGGTGGGCTATAAGTCTAGCAATTATAATAATAATCATTGGATTAGTTGAAAAAGGAACTAAATTTAATAATTAGTCAACCTATATTTTTAGTTTTATGAGCTATAAATCATAGTAGTAATAAAATAAATACTTAGAATTTTTTACAACAACAAACCTAAAATAATTTAAATTAAGTTTGTCCAAAAGCTAATTTTTCAGGTGGAATATTTAGCAACACTGTTATTGCGAACTAATAATTTGGGCAAAAATGAAAGCCTATTTGTGCTATTTTAAAAGCTGCAAATAACTTTATGAAGGAATACACATTTAAATATTTACTAATTTCTCTACTGTTGTGTGTTGCTTTTAGTGTTTTGAAAGAGATTTTTGAACATCTTGATAGGTATGTTCCAGCACTTGACTTAAAACTTCCATTATAGTCTCAGATTTAGGTGAACCTTTGTTTCAATAGGATTAAAAAATTTGGAACGAAGCACAATAACAATAAGAACAATTTCTGAAAGAGATAAAATAGAATTTCCCACTATTTGCTTTTAGTTTGACTAGAAACTGAATTTGGTTTGATAGTTTAGTAGCAAATATTTGTTTATAACGTAATATCCTTGTTCTTTTGCAGATCAAACATAAAACACGGTAATGCGTGTTTGGTTTGTATGCTTTTCACAATGAGCAATTCAAAGAAATAAAAAAATTTCTAGGCAAACTAGATATAAAATTCCATATGGCCCTTTAGAAAACAAACATTTTGTAGACATTTAAGATTACATATCTTTACAGAAGTTAATGTATAAGCTACCTGACAATGTACATTGTAACTGTCTAAATTAACTTTATATATTCTGTTTTATAGGAATCAAATTATCATATAAAATTATTCTATTCTAGAAGTAACTCCTAAGAAAAAAGTGAGAAAGCTTATCATCTTTATTTCATGTTATGTGCAAGCACATTCAGAATGAAAAGAATAAAATGCAAATTGTGTTTTGAAGTATTTCTAGAGGACGGCTAATAGAGTGTTAAAAAGCTACTGAAATGTTAAAAAGGGTTTACAGACCCTTCATATTCAGTTGTCTCAAATGTCCTAGTAGTATGAAATCTATGAGTTTCATCACATTTTTTGCTTTCTTTTAGCTAGTAAATGGGATTATGTTACATTTTAAGCAGTGTGCAAGAAGATTAGAATCCCATCTTTTAAATGTCACTGGGCTCCATTTTTTTTTAAGCACTCTGATTCTGAATCATGCCCCATGATGTCCCATGGCATTCTATACCAGCTGCTGTTCCAGATAGTCTGCAAAGGAACTCATGTTCAGCACATTTAAACTGGACATGATCCACAGTAGTGGAGAATGCTGCCTCCTTTCCACTGTCCCAAAGGTGCTTTTTCAAAAAAACAACTGGACTTTGTTTTAAAAAAGATTTACAATCTTTGCAGGTTTGTAAAGCAAAGGAAAACTGAAATAAGATCATAAGTACATTTGCAGTTTCACTTACTGACTGCTTTGCTTAATGACTTAGTTGCCGGCGGTCCCAATTGTGGTCTCTGAGGATTACCTGTGTATGCCATATTGAAGTACAAGGGTAAAAAACGAATATAGGTAGACAATTGCTAAAACGAGTTCAGCTGTGCAATAGTACTTAAAAAAAGAAATGAACAATATTTAAGTATACAGTATGCTTTGAAGTATGAGAGTGATTCCAGTAACTTCCAAGGTAGACATAGGCCAGACTATCTTGCTAAATTTGTGGCTACTTCCCAGGTGTCTACTTCAACTACTTTCCAGGTGGGGTGTTTGGAAACACATTGGTGTAACTGAATGGAAAAAGTGTAGCTTGGTTTTGTCATCACATATTATAGGATTTATACTTATCCATGTCAGCATATGTGACAAGTCTTGTTACCTTTTGGCTAGCTCACAAGCCTCTGTGGTTCATTATTCACATCCAGAAGATTGCAAAAAGGTTGGCTTGTAAATGACTGTGGTCCTAGTTTCTGTCTGAGGTTTTCCATTAATATCCTAAACTGGTTCAGTGTTAACATTAGTCATAAATGTAATTTTAAATTCACCATCTGGTTGGCAGAAAGTTAAGAACTTGAATTCTTGGCTGTTAGTCTGTTTATAGTTGTCTCCAATCTCCTGCTAAATATTTTTAAGTATAGCTTTCTAAAATATTGTTCTTCTGCCATTTTGTGCGCTGTCTGAGCATGCAAAGCTACAATATCCTTTGTTTTTTGCCAAATGTATTCTGTGAACCCAGCCATTTTGGCTTATTCATCAAAACACATCAAAACAAACCCTGGATTGTATGGATCTCAGGATAACTCTTCTGTTTTGCCTTTTCTGAACAGTATGAAAAAGGACACGTGGGTACCATATAACAGTGAAATAGCATTTTCCATATAAACTTGGAATTCTTGGTAACACACTTTATTAAATACTCCGGTACCTCAGAAGGATTATATAAACAAAAGTACCTGTTCTGTCTGTTCAAATTTTGCATTTCCTTTCATACCAGGATGCTTGAAGACAATTCAAAATATAGGGAGGGGATATCTTGTATCTGGTCAACAACAGCATAGCAGTATACTGCTAGGGTCCCTAGCCGCCAGTTGATTTGCAGGTCCAGTTCAAATGCAAGTCCAGTTCTACATGGAGGGAAGTATGTAGTGGTGTGCTCCAGAGCTCTGGTCTAGGCCCAGTGCTCTTCAACATCTTCATCAACGATTTGGACGAGGGGATAGATGGGGAAGTCATCAAATTTGCAGACGACACCAAGCTGGCAGGAATAGCCAACACTCCAGAAGATAGGCTTAAGATACAGGAGGATCTGAACAGACTTGAACACTGGGCGCTATCTAACAAGGTTCTACATTTAGGCAAGAAAAAACAAATGTACAGGCATAGTATAGGTAGTACCTTGCTCAATAGTAGCAACTGTGAGAGTGATCTCAGAGTCCTAGTGGTCAATCACTTAGATATGAGCCACAGTGTGCTGCAGCTGCCAAAAAAGCCAATAGAGTGTTAGGCTGCATTAACAGGGATAGAAACAAGATCACGTGAAGTGTTAATACCACTTTACAATGCCTTGGTAAGGCCACACTTGGAATACTGCATCCAGTTTTGGTCACCACGATGTAAAAAAGATGTTGAGACTCTAGAAAGAGTACAGAGAAGAGCAACAAAGATGATTAGAGGACTGGAGGCTAAAACATATAAGGAACAGTTGCTGGAATTGGGTATGTCTAGTTTAATGACGAGAAGGATGAGGGGGGACATGATAGCAGTGTTCCAATATCTCAGGGGCTGCCACAAAGAAGAGGGAGTCAAGCTATTCTCCAAAGCGCCTGAGGACAGGACAAGAAGCAACGGATGGAAGCTAATCAAGGAGAGAAGCAACCTAGAACTAAGGAGAAACTTCCTGACAGTTAGAACAATTAATCAGTGGAACAACCTGCCTCCAGAAGCGGTGAATGCTCCAACACTGGAAGTTTTTAAGAAGAGACTGGACAGCCATTTGTCTGAAATGGTATAGGGTTTCCTGCCTGAGCAGGGGGTTGGACTAGATGACCTCCAAGGTCCCTTCCAACTTTATTATTATTATTAAAAATTGCTGATTATCACTTATAAAGCTCAATATGGTATGCATCCCTGTTACATAGGGACTATCTGATTCAAATATAATTTATCTCCCTATTACATCTTGGCCTCACTGAGATATTAGAGGTAAAGTTCTTGGAAGCTAGGCTTCTCAACTGCATTCCAGCCACTGCGCCACTATGGACCTAGTAGTTGCTCACTTAATGATGCACTAGAATCACTCACTTCAGTTCTTCTTTTCTGACGAGCTTTTACAGATTTTCCATTCTGCAGCTTTAAAATATCTGAATGGGAATCTAAAAGACTGTTTAGAAACACATAGATTCTATCGTTCTGTGTCCCGCAAAGTAAAATCAAGTCTTTAAGTACAGCTCATTTCCTAACGACTTTATGGACACATGGATGAAAGTATTTGCCAGCACTACAGAAGCAGGCTGCCATCACTTTCTTTAGGGAATTTTTTTTTTATTTCCAGATTGATTGATCAAATTTATAAGGCTATTCATCTTACGAAAAATTACTCTAGGCAAGGTACAACAAAATTATGAAACAGTAAACACATAAAAAATAGTCATTGTTAAAAAAATTAAAAATCACAAGGATAAGAGAGAATAGAGGTTATCAGCAATGGATAATAACAGCAAAAATGGATAATTAATAATAACTAAGGAGAAACTTCCTAACAGGACAATTAACCAGTGGAACAGCTTTTGCCTTCAGAAATTGTGGGTGCTTCATCACTGGAGATTTTTAAGAAAAGACTGGACAGCTACCTATCTGAAAGGATATAGGATCTCCTGTTTGAGCAGGGGGTTGGAATAGAAGACCTCCAAGGTGCCTTCCAGCTCTATTCTGATTAAATTAAATTAAATGGAGCCACCTCAAGATCTAACCACTTAGCATATGATAGTGATTTTCTTTGAAGATCTCCCATGTGAACTTACAACATCTAATTTGCCTCCAAGTCCAGAGATGGTTCGCCATCTGCTGCATTGATTTTCTAAACACAGCTTCTTCTGCTAATGAAGTCTGGGTTCCATATTAGCTTGGCCAGCTTCTTCAATAAAAACTCTGTTTATAGAATCAAGTACCCCACTAAGATCTATGAAAGATCTGAACAGGTGTTTACCATCTGTTGTATATTTAGTAATAAATGGTGTAGAACGAAGCAGTTGCCTTTTATGGAGCCCAGATCTAAATCCAGCCTGTTCTTCCACTAATATGTTCTTCTATCGAAAAACAACCCACATTAATCAAGTGCTCTATTACCAACTTTCCACAAGAAGAGGTGTGTCAGAACATTATTGAGAGAAGTAAAAACACACTGCAACAGCCCAGAACACCAGAAAAATGAAACAGAGAGCCTATACAACATCTTCCAAAAAAAAAAAAAAAGAATGCCCATGCCACTTTATCAAAAATCTCTTGACCATTCAACTCACTACAGCACAACACAAGCTATGAAAAGGATAACACTACCAACCATCAAAAACATTTTAGAAACCACCAATACACTATTACAACCACATAGCATCAACATATTGCACAAACCAATTAAAGCCCTCCAAAACATTTTAATAAACCAAAAGAACCAGTAGCCCAAGACGAAAAAATAGGAGTCATCTACAACACATAGTGTAAGAACTGTATCAGCCACTATGTAGGACAGGGAGAAGACTAGCTGTAATGGAATATGTGGATGACCTTGGGGTAAGAATTGCTACAGACAGGAGAGACAAGAGCCCCTAGTGGTTTAATGGTCAGAGAAAGATACTTAAGAAGGACCCGCCCTAATGGATCAAGCAGTTAAAAGTGGTGGTGGGAAGTTTGTATTTTCAGACTTGCAAGATTCTGTTAACAAAGTAGAATTACAATAAAGTAGAATTAGTTCATCTAGTCATGTTTCCTGTTTGGTTTAACTGGGAGAATTGATACTAGCAGAGTGCAGCCCATCGACATCAACTAACAGTCAGAAGACATGACGGAAACACCTTAATCTCATAGCACATGGAGAGATTTAACCATAGTTTCAGTTGGAAAACTCAGCATCCTAAGCCAAGTTAAATCCTAAACCACTAGAAAATTACTGAAAGCTTGGCATTCAGATGTATCAACCCATCAATGGACACATAGATTTGTACAGTTATATACCATTCAAAAGAAACAATAAAAAAAAAACTAAGAAGATAACAGACCAGAAAGCATTCTCTCTAGCAGTCAATACTCAGATAAGCAAGGATTAACATCAGTCAAACAACAAGAAGAAAAAATACCCCAAGGAACTACCAAGGAGGAAACCACGCCCCCATCAACACTAGCAGGCAGGCTAGAGAAAAGGGAGCAAACCTCACATTCACTAGAAGTGCTGGTGGTAATCCAGAACTCCATCATTCAGCTATATACTATAAACTGAACTATATACATTTTCTTCTATTGCAGTGTTCTTAATCACCCAATTCTCTACTTTTCTTGAGAGATGTTTTGCATATATCTTAACTGTTTTATCAGTAATGCTTATGGGTTTGTAATTTTTAGTTTTCCTTGTCTCATTTTTTTTGTGTGTGTGGGAATTACGAAAGAGAGTTTTCCTCCTGCTAGGTGTTGGCTATGTAAGTAAACAGCCCTTCCAGCAATAGAGCTCACTAATCAATGTTTGTCCTGAAAAAGTACTTGAAGTGGGAAGTCTTTGGTGGCTTTATTGGGTTTCAATGATTGAATAATATGTTTTAATTTCTGTCATTGACACTGGGGGCCTAAAAATCTTCCTAAACCGAAGTTAAAATGGGGATATCAAGTAGAAGCTTTCACTTTTTCAGCATGCCAGATCTGATACATCAGAATAAGACTAAATTGGAACCTTTTGCTGACTTTTCTAGCTCAGACCAAACTTAGCTATGGGCTGGGTCTTCTTGACAGGTGTTAGTTTCTTGTAATTAGGTCTAAGCTTTAGCTTCTTGGCATAATTGTTTGAGGTGGTATTTCTTTGAACCAAAGGCATAGCTGTTTTTAGGGTCTTTCTTAAGCTAGAGCAGGGTAGGCAACCATGCTGGCTCAGGAATTCTGGGAGTTGAAGTCCACGAGTCATAAAAGAGCCAAGGTTGCCTACCCCTGAGCTAGAGCAATCAAGATTGAACCAATTAGATCTTAAGGACTCAGTTCCTAGCTGGCACTTTATCTACTTAAAGGTTTCTTAATGGGTGATGCACATTGGCATAACAGGTAAAAATTTCATTTGGTCCTTGAGTAGATGTGACAACCATTTTTGCCCAGGACTGGGCCTTCTTAATGAGCAACCAACATGTATTTATGATGGTTGCAATATCCCAAGGTCACGAGATTATCATTTGCAGTCTTCCCAGGTGGTTTCTGACAAGCAAAGTTAGTGAGGGGAAGCTGGATTTGCTTAACAACTGTGTGTTTCTGTTAACCACGAAAAAAAGGTTATAAGATTAGGTATATTTCAGTTAATGCCTGGATTGCTTAGTGACAGAGGTTCTGGTCCCAGTTGTGATTGTAAGTCAAGGACTACTATATCTGAAAATACAAAGTACCTTGGGTTGTATACTTTTCACTAATTCTGGATGGTATGATGGTTATAGTCTCTCATTGGTAGAGTAAATCAAGTAAAATGCTTCATCTCAGATATCCAAATTCTAGCCAGCATATCAGAAAAATAACTGGCAGCTGAACTCAGCTTCATCATAATCTTTGGTTCTGATGATAAGGGCACTGAATTGTTTTCATACAGTTTTGCTAAGCCATGGGGCCACCTTGCAAATGCTTTAGTGACCTATATTACCCGCACAAAATTAAGGGCTCATAATTTCTTTTTTCTCTCTCTCTCTCAGATTCTGAAAAAATAATAGTGTAATTTAATATTAGTTATATTACTCATTCTTCACATATACGAATGAAATTTAATGACATTGAGTACAGACACATCAGACTGTTGTTCTGCCACATAAAATACAGTACAGTTGAAGTGATAGTAATAGTAATAGTTTATAGCTCAATGCCAAGTTACAAATTATAAAACTGAAGCTGTATGGGAATGTATTTAGTAAAATTTTCATACGTTCATAATCAGAAAGTATTTTTCCAGTTTTATTTTGCTAACTAACTGTATTTGTATTAGTAATTGTAGTACCTTTAATTTCTGAATTTTAAAAATATTTTTAGCTGATGTATACTTTCTGATTATGGTTACGTATTGCTTAATTTCTAGTTTTCTTGTCATGAATGCAAGTTTAATGAAATTAAGAGTGAATTGTTACATTTTGAATCATTTCAATATGTAAATGATTCCTATTGAAGATTTGAAATTCCGTTCTACTTAAGCTTTTTACTATGGATCAGAAGTTTATAAGATGTAACTATAATTGGTGAAAAAAATGAAGCTAAGTAAACTAACCAAATTAGAATAGATTCAAATTCTTTCATAATTCATTGTGGCGACTTTTAGGCATTGCTATTTGCTACTTATAATAATTTTTCAGTATTATAAATTTTTTTTAAAAAAAAATCTAGAAAGGTAGAAAAATGGGGAGGGATGAGTGAAATAATTTTAAAACAATGCTTTGTTATATACGATATTATGTAAGATATTTAAGACATAAAATAAGATATTATATAAGATATATAAGGGACTGTGATGGCGCAGTGGTTAGAATGCAGTATTGCATTCAGCTCACTGCTAGGCGTTCAATTCTGACTGGTTCAAGGTTGTCTCAGCCTTCCATCCTTCTGAGGTCGATAAAATGAGGACCCAGATTGTCGGGGGCAATATGTTGACTCTGTAAATCACTTAGCGGGCTGTAAACCACCATGGAGTGGTATCTAAGTCTAAGTGCTATGCTATTTATGCTATTCCAAATCTTAGATCTAAGACTAAAAGTTATCAACATTACTGGAAATAGCATTACTGTCACATTTGATGGCATTAAAAAGATAAGCCTTTTACAGACAGTGTTGTAAAAGTAGACTCATTGATTCATTCATTGATTCATTCATTCATTCATTCATAGAATACTCAGATATCAAGTTTATATAATGAAGAAAGTGAAATTTCAATTTTTGGTTCATATTGAGAGACTGCTAATTTTTTTTTATAAATCGTGGTAGCAATTGTATGTTGTATCCTGTTTGGTTGCACTTGCCTCAAATTTTTTTCATTTTTTTTCCCCGCTTGAAAGTAACTGAAAATCACGAATGAAGACAAATATACATGTGCCAGGATAAAGTTGCAGGATCCAATCTGGGTCGGTTACCAGGACCAGAGGTTTTCTCTTCCGAGCTTTTGGACTTGTGGTGGAGTCCGTTGTCAGGGAACTTCTCTCTACCTAGAACTGCTCTGTAGACAAAACCTCTGGTCCCGGTGACCGACCCAGATTGGATCCTTCAACTGAAAATGTTTGGAAAACACATATAAGCAAGGTACAGTGCAATCTGTAAAAGAATCCTTTAGGAGCATCCTTTAGTAGTAGTTCATGTGGATTTTTCCATGTTACAAATTCCAAAAACTAAAAGTCTTGGATTTTCTTAAATATTTAAATCAAAATGGCTATGCATAAATACATATACAAGATGATCAATTTGGAGTATTTGAAACTCCAGAGACAAAATGAAATTGTAAATATCCAGTCTGTGGGATTATTTGAGTAAAATGTTCACTATATCATTTTGCTGCAAAGAAATCAAGGCTAATGATACAGATTGCTCTAATCTAGTAAGTCCTAATTATTATATTGAATAGTTAAATAACAAATTAGCAATAACATTGTGGAATTAGAAATTATTAGCTTCTAATAATTGCTTGTTTCCTACTTATTTATCTTGTCATTTTCTGTCAGTTGATAAGCCTGGAAAGGAAATACAAAGGAAATGAATGCCATAGCTAGTTTAAAATGTTCCAGCAAGGTTCATAAGTTTAAAACAGCTTAGGTGAAAAGAATAAAACCTTATTTGATGGAATACTTTTGTGTTTAGGTCTATTTTGCATCAAAAGTTAAGTAATCTGCAAACCTGCTCTTTTTGTATTTGATTTATAATAACTTATATGATCAAATCAGAATAGTTAAAAATTAAAATATTTTTAATTTTCCGTTATTGCCTTGAGTGAAGCAAACATACTTATTCCTCCCCCATTCACCCTCTGAATGAAAAATGATATGTGTGATTTGTATAATATATGCTCATTCAAATTGAGTTTATGCAATGCTTCTTTGGTAGTATAATGAATGATCTTGAATTTTATTAATTCATATAAAGCTATCTAATATGTTTCAGGTTTCAAATTGAACAATTAGATACTTTTTTATCATTTTGTTTCTTTCAAGTGGCTGCTTATAGTTTAAAGTGTTTTCTTAAAATGTTCACATAAATATTTATAACATTGTAGTTTCTGGGAAGTCAATGGACTTTATATTTGTAATAATAGAAACTTGTGATATAGATAGTCCTCACTTACTGATTATGCATTCAGCGACCTTTCTCCAATGCGATGGCAGTACTTTTGATGTGGAGAAGAGCAAACAGCGTACAGGTACTCCTTGTCTTACAACCACAATTGAGCCCTGAATTTCGATCATAAGTTGTTGCTGTCATTAAGTGGATAATCATGGGACCTGACTTAATTTTACAACTTTTTTTACGATAGTCACTTTGGTTGTTAGCAAACCATTGTGGTGGTTTGGCAAATGGTTGCTGGCAAATGGGAAAAAAATGTTGCAAATCATGGTCACATGACCATGAGATACTGCAACCAATTGTAAATGCGAGCTGGTTGTCAAGCACCTGAAATGCGATCATGTGGCCACAGGGAGTATGTGTGGCAATCGTAACTTTGAGAATGGGTCGTAAGTAAATTTCTTTTTGAGGTTATTGTAAGTTTGAATGTTGAATGTTATTAAGCACCGGTTGTAAGTCAAAGACTTTCAAGACTCTCTTGAAATCCATTTCTCTCAATCTCTCCGCATTGCAGCGGGTGATGGGGGGAAGGGTCAGGCAAAGGAAAGATTGTCTACAGAAATTGCTTGCTTCCCTTTCCCCACCTTTGCAGACTTTGTAACTTTGCCTCCAGTCCTCTCATTTATAACTTTCCTGGTCTGTAAAGCAAAAGAAAGCTGAAGAAAGATTGTTAACCACAAACAAGATTTCACTTAGAGACTTTTTAACTTAATGAGTTGCAGTTCCAATTGTCGCTCAACATGGACTACTTATATTATTAAAGAAACTCTATAGATAATGAAAAGCTTCTAAAAGTATACCTGTATACCTCTTACACTATTCTTTTTTGATATAAACAATTTTATGGAAGGTCAGAAAAAGAACAATAACGTGGCAAAGCAATTAGGGCATGAAATACAAAAAGAAAATCTATAACTAAAATTAATTCACAGCAATATTCACATGACTTCTCCATATTTTTCTATTTTTGCAAACTTGTCTTGCTTTCTACTATGTCCATATTCTGCTCAATGTGGTGTGAAGCATACTATAAATGGGGCCTACTCAGGGCTAAACATCCTTATTACTCTGCTATAAAAACATGTATAATTTTACCTAGATTTATTGGAAGTGGATGTATGTGCACATGTGTAGTCCCTTTGCATGTGTATGAATTATTTGAAAGTTGTGTTGGGATACTTACACTGCAGGTCTTTGATGATTTTAACAATGGTTTTGCTGCAGAATAAATTCTTTTAGTTACAGGTGTTGCAGTCCCAACAAAACTAGGTCAGGAAATAGCACAAGAACTATAACTCTATTTTATTGTTTTTGGATATAATTTCAGAATTACTTGATAGTCTGACAAAGATTCCCTTACACTAAAGAGACTCAAGACCAGGCAATCTTGAGTTTTTTTCCACACAGTCTCCTCTCTTTCTGATCTTAACTGATAACTTACAAAAAGGTCATTAAACTCCTTCAAGTCCATTTCCATACTGCTCTCCAGGAATTGTGGACTAGAAAGCTGTTGTAAAACTTACATATATAGATATCTATCTTCCTTACATAATACACTTCATTTTCCAACATGACAAATTAAAAGTAGGCAACAATAGCTAGTCTTAATGAATTAATCGTCTATTGTTCTGTATGCTGAAAAACAAAGGCATGATTTGAAGTACTAAATTCCTTGATTGATTAACATGTAACTGATTGAATGCACTGAACTTTCCATGTACTGTAGCCTGTTAATTACAAGTTCATTTCTGAGTTACAGTATTCTTAAGATGACCGAAGCTGACAGCTTCCACATAGAGATAAGACGGTCCTAACACTTTCATAACATTTTCCTATCTTCTCATTAGGATGGCTCATACTTGGCAGAGTTCCTGCTGGAAAAGGGCTATGAGGTGAGTGAGTAGTCTTGCTGACTGACTGCAGACTCATGGAATAATTTGGACAGAGCTTCCTTGTTGCTGTCACTCTCTGGTTATGTTTTCCATTCAGCGTGAGATAAGAAATCAAACTGTTTGAAAAGAATGCACAACATGAGCTGTAATCATGCCAGTACATTGTACTGTTTATCATGGAGAGTGCAATGGTGGAATCCCTCCGATCCTCAGGGTATAGCTGTTTTTCCACACTTCCTGCTTATTCAGATAAACAGCAGCTTGTGCAAAGCAAGGCTACATTAAATTCATGTGTTACGATGCAGAAGGAAAAAGTTAACTTATTTTGAATGCCTCCTAAAGAAGGTATTTTTCAGAGGATGGGAGGTAGGGACCTTGAAAAAATAAATTAAACTGTGTTTCAGCAATTATGAAATGTTAGAATTTTGGTACCATAATGTTCTACCACAGAATAAACAGCTGAAAAATGGTACCTCATTAATGAACTTGATCCTTTTCCATTTAGCTGTCATAACAACATAATATATGCAATGGTGGGATTCAGCCAGTTTGCACCAGTTCGGCAGAACCGGTAGCTAATTTTTTGTTGCCCAGGCCCAGAATGGACTTGCGGAAGCGGCATCCACCGGTTGTTCACATATTTGAATCCCACCACTGAATATATGTAATATAAAAATTCCCTTGTTCTTTAAAATGTTTCTGTCATAGTTCCATCTTCTGCATTATTTGTTACTTCTAACATTAATCAGTATATTTCATAATAGTAAAGTGACACTACTACTTTTATATTTGTAACTTAGAAATCATGTCTTTTTAACATAAGCAAAAGGAAGAACAAGAGAGTAGCTGAAATAAAATCAAGGAAACTGTCCGGTACTAGACTTAAAGTATCTGTTTCATTGGGTACTTTCACTATAAATATATTATGGAAATAGTTTGCCATTGCCTTTGGTTTTTATTTTATTTTTTTTATTTTTACTATTTCCATAATATATTTATAGTGAAAGTACCCAATGAAACAGATACTTTAAGTCTAGTACCGGACAGTTTCCTTGATTTTATTTCTAGTCCATTTTACAAACCTGGGGTTTCTTTATGGTCTGTCATCCAGGTCTAGGTCTAATCCCACTTAGTGCTGAGTTTGGCCAGGGTTGGCTAGATGTAATTAAATTTTCTATTGGTTATATATGTAGGTAGCAAAAATCTCCCTCTTTCCATTGTTCAGAGAAAAACACTGCATAAATAATGTCAGTCTGAACCCATGAAGAGATTAAGCACAAATTTACAGTACAAATTAAGTACATATTTATAATTATATAAGTTATACAAGTTTCATAGGCTAGAGATGTTTGTCAGAAATAATCAGAAATGATTATTCAACAAGAGAAAGAGCATGGAGAAAGAGGGTGCCATTATTTTCATGTAGCTGGTTTCTATTAAGTAGCTTTTGCACAGCCATTTATGAGCTCAACTTACAAGAGAAACTGTTGGACAATAGTTCCAAAGGTGCTTTTTCAGGAGAATATTTGGACAATTGTGTTGTGTCGTGGAATAATTCAGTCTCCTGAATCTTTACGGCCATTTCTTGTGTTTTGTCTTTGAATCAGACACTTCTGCATCATGAAACTGATCTCACAACATCTTGATATTGTGAAACGTTATATCAAAAGTGTTTTCTGTACTTCTGTTAAATTGCAGGTACATGGAATTGTTCGTAGATCTAGCTCTTTTAACACAGGACGAATTGAACATCTCTACAAGAACCCGCAGGCTCACATAGAAGGAAGTAAGTATGCATCGAAAGGTAAGATGGAATTGTGATTTTGTTTTTATTGCTAATGTTTGTATAAGATTTCAACAAACAGGAAATTGATCACGTGAGCATCATTTTTAGTCTAGCAGCCTCTATCCTTTTTTTTAGCATTTGAAAAATACTTTAGAAAATAATTTTGTTAATTTTTGTTCATTTCAACTGGAACAGAACATGAAATTTTGATATCATTAATCATCCCTAAAAAAAGCAAAGTAAGAAGACTTTTTAGGATAGCAATATAGGTTTGTTAATATATTGCAAATCATTTCCCTGACTAATTAGAACTAGTTCACAATTCTTTTCTTGGTTATACAACTGCAATTTTTATCAAGTCCCTCTATGCATATCCATGTGAATTCAATATAAAAAATGTTAGCAGTAAAATGAATTTGGTGATCAGATATCAAAATTTTAGCCATTACAGCAAGGCAGCTTGCTAACCAATCTTGTTACTAACATCAGCCATTTCTAACAAAATAATATACTGGTGACTGTTATTTTCCAAGGTTCTGTTCCAACACAATTTTCTTAACCAGAATCATGGATAACAAAGCTACAAAAAAACAAGAAAGGTTTATGAGAATTGGGATAAGGTCCTAATGACCTAATGGTCATCCAGTTCCTTCATCTTCCTCTCATAGATGTTGTCTAAGCAATGTTTCTATATTTGTTTCCCCTCCTCACTCAAATGTGGCAGATTTCATTAAGTCAGACTAGTATGAGAGTTCATGTGGCTTCCCTGTGCAGCTGGTCCCCTTCTTCAATGCAACTTACTTGATGGAAGATGGAGACATTTTACTTGTATAATTGCTTGTGGTGACTCCTGTCCTCCATATGGCTCTCACTATAGCAAAAGGATCCAGCAATTGACTGAGAGGACCATCCACTAAGATGGCAAAAGAGCCGTGTAGATAGAGAACCCATTGTGAGGTAGTGCAAACGAGTAACCTCTCCATCACCAGCCAAGTGAGTCACTTTGAAGAAACCCAGGTGCCACGTGGAGGCTCATGTGTGGGCTGGTCCAGTAAAATCTATGACTGAGAAAGGTGAGGAAGGGAGCAGATACAGGTAGGTTGAAGTGACAACCTATTCTTAAAAAAATATTGTGTAGGCATATCTGAAAGCCTGCCATTTGTACCTATATAAAATCAAGGCCAAATCATAACATGTGAAAACCTTTACACATTTATAGTTGTCTTCTTTATTTATCAATCATGAATATGTAAATTCATCTGATAATTAGACTGCAGATAATGAGGGCCATGTAATAATGATCTAATCATATTCACAAGCTACCTGACTTTACCCATGTACTTATTCTACCTTAGTAATTCAGGCAACCAGTTAACAGAGCAGGAAAAATATAAGAAAATATATTTTGCATATTGTGACTGGTAACATAAATGGTTTTAGCAAAACTGAACTAGGACAATATGTTAAAAATAAATAGGACTTCAAATGTTTTCAGTAGACTTTATTATATAAGTCATTTTATTTAATTTTTCTTTAATCATATTTTTATATTTTTGTCGGAAAACCAGTTGATACAAAATCTAATAGCTCATGTAATTTAATAAATGCAAATTAAATTTCAGAAGTCCTATGATTTATCACTCGGTGACTTACATTTCAAAGAAAATAATGTCTGACTTAGTAAAATATGAAGATTGGAGTATGATATATTATTAGAAAGCTGTGATCTGCCTTTAATTATAGTTATAATAAAATATATATGTCTGCATGACTTTTCAAGGAATTAGGAAAGTATAAATAGAAATGAATACAACACATGGCAATTTTATATGAATTTTAACTTTTTTGTTTTTTACTTGAAGATATGAAACTACATTATGGTGATTTGACAGATAGTACTTGCTTGGTGAAAATAATCAACGAAGTTAAGCCCTCTGAAATTTACAACCTTGGAGCACAGAGTCATGTTAAAGTAAGTAATATTAATAAATGTCTTACAAAATAAACATGTGATTATATGAAGGGAAAAAGTAGTATCTTTTGTTGCTACTTATTTTGTTAAATCCCATTTTTATTTTATTTTAACATATATTTATGAACAACATTCTGAGAATGTAAAAATACAAAAGAAACCTTAAATAATGGTTTAAGTAAACAAAGCTATACCAAACAGTTGTTGGTGTATATGCATGTATATAGGAGAAAGAAGCATGATTTGTGAGTATAAATATTTAAATACATACAGCAAAGACAGATGACTCACTTGTGAATTATTTAGTCATGTTAATTTCTTAACTGAAGGTTGATTGGAGTTTAGGATATTCTTGAATGACGTAGAACAGGGTTCCCCAACCCCCGGTCTGTGGACCGGGTACCTGGCCGTGGCATGCCAGCAACCGGGCCGCACAAACAAGCAAAGCCCCCTCCAGTCTGCGGAAAATTCTCTCTCCACGTAACCGGTCCCTGGTGCCCAAAAGGTTGGGGACCTCTGATATAGAACACCCTTTTTCACTTTTTGCAATTATTTTTGTTTCAGCACTGCCCTTTGTGTTTAAACACTTTTTTCCTTGCAACTTTTCTTGCTATTTAAATATAGGTATAATCTTTAAATATCCATGAACATTATTTCTATAAAATACATTGATATAAGCAATAAAGAATTATATATTCAGTGTCTACAAACTGAGATAGATTTCCAATTTGTTAAGGAATACCATTCCATCATGTTGGAAATGACAAAGCAAGTACATTTGTTCAACAAAGCGGTGGGCTTGACACTTCTCTGAAGAGAGTGCCCTTGTAGGGTCTCTGATTTCCATTGGCCATACACTGCACTGGAGTGGATTTCTTCCCTTCTCCAGAAGTTGAAGCTCTGCAAACCACTTTATTCTACTCCCGTTTACCTTTCAACCTTTGGCCACTGAGAAATTTGCAACCTTATCTTTCCCTTGTCTTTTGCTTCTTGATCATCAAAGTTTTAAGCACAGACTTTAGAAAAAAATAATAATAATACAGTGGGAGACCTTAGTATTAAATATGAAGCTTAAAAATCTAAACCTTAATATTATAAAATAATGTAATGTATTTTGCAACTTTTTATCAATTTTATCAATATCAGTTACACAAGTTAAACAATCTTCCATTCATTAACATCTTAGAACTTTTATTTAGCATTGATTAAACATGTTTTTAATCATATTTAAAGGTTTAATTTATCTAGATCATCACAATGTCAAAGTTTCCAATTTCTATTGTATAAATAACCCCTGTAGTCAGTTACAATACAATAAAACAATTAACTTGGTAAAAAGTTTTAAGCCCAGAGATAAATGTAATCAGTTAAAGGAATGAGAAGAACGTTACTCTTACTGTTATTCAGGGATGATGTTAATGACGACAGTGATGATTTAGTATAATTAATTTAAATTATTGCTTAAATAACGTTGCCATCAAATCAAGCCGAACTCTTGGCCACTTATCCAGACACATTTATGTTTGATAGATGTTTTTGCAACTTTGCAGTCAAACCTATAGTTCTGGGCTTCCCGGGTAGTTAGTGTTCTGTACAAATATTAATCAGGCCTAACCCTGTTTACCTTTCTGGGCCCAGGAACTGCCTCCTGCTTGTTAGTGTTGATTTTTAATGGAAAGCCTATATTTGCTTCATATATTCTGAGAAAGAATTTAGTTTCACATCAGACAAGTACAATCATCGTTTTCTTTAGCGTTCACCTAAGAAGAATTAAATTAATTTTTTCAAATATAGAAATAAAAGATAATAGGTTGAATTCCAGCTTAGTAGTTCTGTTTGCGCATCAAGACTTTTCTGTCCTATCTGTATCCCAGCCATATATTCCTTTCCAATTGCTTTTCCTGAATGTTAGAATATTCAGAAAGGTATGGCATGTTGGATGGTATATTGCAGTGCAAGAGGGACACGATTAGTCATAGGTAGGATATTCTGCCAAGTTGAAATCCCTTCCAATCAAACAGGTTTGGATCCAATCCAACATTCTTTTTGTTTGTAAATGTTGGCCAGGACTTATCAGAGCACACAGTTGACACTTCTGTTTGCAGGAGGGTTTCTTGTACGTGTCATTTCCACTGCCCCTTCAACCCATGACTGCATTTGAATGCCCTACTTGATAGATCAGCTTTTGAATTCATGAGATCTAAGCAAATTCATGAATACTCTGTGCAAAATTGTTTACAAAACTCTCTTTAACATTGTGTGTGTGTGTGTGTGTGTGTGTTGTTCGTTCTTTCTGTTCATCTTTGTTTTCTTTTATTCTCATGTAACTGATTTGAATTATTTGAAAGAGTTGAGGAGTGATATAAAATTAAACAAGATAAATTCCCACATTACTACCTCTTCTGTATTTAGCCACAAGATGAGGAATGAAGATAAAAGTATACTTTTGCTGTCTTTTGTGTTTTTTTAGCTGTGTACATGTGTATTTCTGTGTGTTTCTGTGTTTTGATACATATATACATTCATAATTGATACTTTTCTGTTACTCAGTAATAGTAATAATTCTCATCATTGTTGCCTTTTGATTTTCTGGAATGTAAGCAGTACTGTACTTCTTAATCTTCAAACGTTTTGCTAATAAGTATTTGGATCTGGCAATATTTTTAAAATGTCTATTACAGTAGATTTGGCATTTTTATTCACCTTCCTAAGGATCTGGGATAGACAGGTGTTGTTATTTGATGGTATTAAAGGTATCAGCATAGGATGTAAACTGTTCCAAGTAAAGCTGCCTTTTGCAATTGACTAATGGTGATTTTGTCAATGCCAATGGTGTTCAAGTGATGCTCCAGATGTTTTTTCAATTGCACCCAAGTTGCCTATTGCTATTGGTACTATCTTTGTTTGCTTTGTCACTGTCTTTCCACTTTGATTTACAAGTCTTTGTATTTTGTGATTTTCTCCCATTCTTTCTCTTCCATTCTGCTATCTCCAAATACTGCAATGTCCACTATTCGGACTTTTTTGTGTTTCCTATGACAGTTGTTAAATACGGGTGGTTGTGTGGTGATGCTTACCTGTTTGAATGTTATTATATTTTATAACTCAAGTTCCTAAAGTAGTTCACAGTTTATGAGACAGTCTAGTATAGTGGTTAAAGGCATGAATTGGGAAACTGGTAGACTGAATTCCAGTCCTTTCTAAGTATAAAGTAAGCGGGGTGACTTTGGATCAGACTTAGCCTTTGAAGAAGTAAATGATAAACCACTTATTAAAACATTGCCAAGAAAACTGCACAAATTTATCCAGGCAGTTGCCTGAAATCCAAACTGACCTGAAGGTACCAAAATCTCCCAAATACAAAAACCAGCCATCTTACGATAGCAGTTCAAATAAAACTGAAATTCAGTATAAGAAAATTTGGGGATTATTAATATTTTGTGTGAGATTTAACAATTGTACCCACATTAAACTTATTTGTCTTTTGTGTTTTTGGTGTCTTCGTGCAGCTTTCATATATAGTTGTTATTTTATAGTGGCGCAGTACATCATTAGCAGTTAGTCTAAGTTTAACCAGTGTTTTCTTCATTTTGATGCCTTATTGTTTCTACACTACTGGCTGAATAGGTTTTCCCCTCCCAGTTAATTTTATGTGACTTCTGCTAAAAGTAAGGAAAATAAAGTAATAGGATGTTGGTCTGGTTTCCTGTAGGAAACCAACAAAGATAAATCATTTTTGGAATGAGTCTATCGAAGTCCAGGGAAAATGGATAAAGTTCTTAATCACAAATTCAGAGGAAAATAACTTTTAGAGTAGATAATTATGTTCTACATTATTGCAGAAGATAAACAAAACCACCAGATAAAAGAGAAAAGGTACATACTTCACTTATAAATCCTAATTTTAATGCAGCTTAGTGAGTAATCTATCAAAAGAAATGCCCCAGATAGTCCTTAACTTCTGACCATAGCTGGAATGGGGCAACTGGGGCTTCCTGAGGCAGCTGCAGCTTCATGCCACAGCGATGGGAGCTTCCCGGGGTGGCTGGGGCTTCCAGGATGGCTGAAGCTTGGCATTGTGCTGCTGGGCCATAGTGAGGTAGCTCTGGCTTTCAGCTGTGCTGCAGCTCAGGGGCTTCTTGTGGCCTCAGAGTCACTGCATGCCAAGAAACCCTTGAGCCAGAACGTGGCAAGCAGCCCAAAGCCACATAATCCTGAGGCTGTTTTCTGGCCTAGAAGGGAGGATCCAGGATGGCCAAAAGGTCAGGATAGGGGACCAATACATTGGGGGGAGGGAGTTCAAGGCAGGCCCTTACCTAACTGAGGTTGAGGGCTGGGAGGGACAAGACTAGCTTGGATTGGTCCTCACTAAAGGCCAATAGAATTTGCTTACAGATGGCAACAGGGAATTCTGTCACTAAGCGATTTGATCACGTGCCGTCGCGCTTTACGATCACATCACGTAATGACAAGAAATTTTGGTTCCAACTGTAGTCTTAAGTTGAGGACTATCTGTCGCTAGAGAGCGTCATCTTTGATTCTGAGGAGGTGCTTCGGAGCATGCAAAGTGCAAATAGAGAATCCACTTGTGATTCATTAAAATATCTGCATCTGTTTTAAGGATCATGCAGTGCTTTTGTGTTCTAGTTCCCATTGCCCAAGCAGGCACTCCTCAAAGTGCTTTTTTTCTCCTTCAGACAGTGTTGAATTTGATTACGGATTAGTTTTGTTTTAAATATTTGCTTTAAATATTTCACAAATCCACATATATTAATTGCTATTTCTTCATTATAATTAATGTCTAAGGTGCTTATACACACACACACACACACACACACACACACACACATACAAACATATATACAGTATTTCAATTAATCATTATATTAAAATATGATTAATCGAATGGTTATTATTTCCTACTTGTAACAATCATTATAAGTGATTTAGTTTAAAAGACTATTGAACAATCAATCAGCATTATAAAATATATCAAAATATTAATTTTTAAAAAATGTATTTCTCTTTACAGATCCCCTAAAGTATACACCCAGTTATTGATAAAACAAACTTCTTTAACTGTTCTGGTGTTTTTTTAAAAAATATATATTTATAGAAACTGTTACTTTCATGACTTTTTCCTAGGGCAAGCATTATTTAAAACAAAAGTATGCATTTTATTTGTTTAAATTCAAACTAAATATTTGTTTCCAATATAAAGAAAAGTTTAAATTCCAAATAAAAGAACATTTCCAAGCAACTTGCATAATAATTGAAAAATCATATAAGATTGGAAATGATCATAGTTTGTTATTGATCATATAAGCTGCTATGGGACTCTTTATATTCAAGGGATGGAATATTTCCTTATGGTATCTGATACTAGAATCTGGCAGAAAGATTTTTATTAGTTATAAGCCAAGGTTTTACTTCATACAAGGGCCAGAAAATGCCCTTAAGCTTAGAGTTTTTCCATTTACAGAATGGAAATGATGCCTATTTGAAGATAAAATATCAGTGAAAAACTAGCATATTAGATATATAAGCTATGGATATTGTTGTCAATATATTGTTGTCAATATATTGACAACAATATATTGTCAATGTATTGTTGTCAATGTGATCCATTGCATCCCTGTTTTATTCAGGCAGTGTTTCTGCTCAAGAGAGAAAGGGGAGGGGGCATGGGAAAATACAGTTATTTTTTACTAATTCTCTCTTCCCCCTTTACCCATTGAAAACCTACTTGGGGGATCAAGTAACAGTCCAATGCACTATGATATATAATGCTGCTGGGAGCTGGCTGAAAGTGGCAATCAACAAAAAATATCTCCTTCCCTATTTTCTGGGAGGAGCTTCTTATAAACCTTGGTTTTTTTTACAAATAAATGAGCATGTCTGGATCCAAACCACAGTATTGACCATCTAAGGTTGTAATTTTTTAAATATTTACTTCGGTGAGAATAACTTCAAATGGGAATTGGATTTTGGTATAATGAATAAATACCTATTAGTTATGTGAAATTAAATAACTAGGATTTTAAAAAGTTTAAAATGTGTTTTTATTTGTGTGACATGACAGAAAGAGAAAGAAAGGAAGAAATACCTGTATAATTTTTTTAAAAAAATTCTTCTCTTCCTCAGGCTTAAAATTTGCTTTACTATAACATAAATACTAAGGATGCAATATGCCAGTAAATATGAAAGTAACATGTAAATGTTGTCACAAGAACATTTGTCTTTGTCTCATTCTCATTGAAGGACATATTTAAACAGAGGATGCCAGTAGAAATTTTTACATTCTTTGTTTTCGTTTGATTCAAGATTGTATTTTTCAAAACAGGGCATTGACGGAGATGTTTTCTTTTTTGTCAAATAGATGGCAGCAGAGTGTTAGATAATGAACCATTCAGTTCCTTTGACTGTAATGAAAGAAGCATGACAGACAGTAGGCTTCTATCAACCATAGCCTTGTAGAAAGTTGTAGTTATACATTAAATAAGAAAGAATGCTACTATTAATAATGCATAAGAATAGAAGACTAGAAGACGAAGAAGGTTATGCAATGCTATACATTGTGAATAGTTCCAGGTGGGAATGCCTAATCTTTTAAGGTATGAGATCAACTCATGAAATATGATGGAAGTTAGCTAAGAATAATATACACATCAAAATAAATAGACAGAGAAAAATAGAAAGTGTTCACAAGTTTTAAGTGAATTGACTGCTGCCTTGGGGTACTACGGGACTAAGCCTGCATATCACTTTAAAGATAAGCTATTCAGAGAAAGAAAATGTCAGGACTCAGATTTGACTGGCATTATTTAAGAGTTAGGCTCAAGAATAAGAATAATATATTATTTTAAGGAAGTGTTTCTCACACATACTGTGGAAGCTATTTTGCAGTATATATTGCTGCAGCTCTTGAAAGCTTGTGCCTTTTAATAAAAGTTGTTAGCCAGAAAAAATGCTGACAGATTCCTTCTGAGTTTTTGAAACTTGAACAAGTATTCTAAAATAATTTTCACTAAATAAAAACATTAAAAGTATATTGATTAGCATTAGGCAAGATATGTATGTGTTGATTTCTAAAATTAGATTTTATAAAAATGCTTTCTTTTTTTATAAAACTTTTGCTGTATCTTATCAATAATTTAGGCAATAATTAACAGTTACTGTACATTTACAATACATTTATATTTAGAATATGAATATATATTCCTGCCTGTTCATCAAGGCATAAACAGGAATATTTTAACTTATTAGTTATACAGGTCAGATTAAATGAAAGTTATTAATTTATTTCTGTATTTATTAATTGAATTTGAATTTTCTCATAGTGCCAAACTATATCATTGGCCATTACTTAGCAAAAGTTGATGTATATTACAGCTGTATGAATAGATAATTACCTTGCAGTTCATCATATACCTTATTGCATATTTAATACACTGTTTAAAATATATTAGTCCTATTTAAACTTTACGCTGTTTGAAACTCCTAGTATAATTATACTTGTTTTTACAATACTTCTTTATATATAGTAGCCATTATTTTTCCATTGTGAAGCTTAGCAATATTAAAAAAATAGTTTTAATCCTCTTGAGTTTGTTAAAACAAATTATGGTTAGCATAGATTTCTGATTGAACTCTTCCAATATAGAATTAATACAACTTGATTATTGTTAAGGGAGTGAATAAAAATTAGCTTATTGGGGCCTTGAATATCATCAATATCATCAATTGAAGATATCATCTCAGCAAAGCAAAAATTAAATTTAAGAAATGAAGGAATAAAATTATTTAAAGTAAGGTAGCAGATGGTTAGCATTTAGCATTTTCATCATGTTTATCAATACGATAGAAAAAAATAGATGAAGAGTAAAATAATGGCCATAGCCTGAAGACTTGTTCATACAATTAAGCTGCATTGTCATAATATAGAAAATAAGCAGAAACTGATCCAGATTTAAAATTTGCATTGTTCTGAATCTTCCCAATTCTGTAGCAGTGTTGTGATTTTCAGTTTTTTTCTCTGATATCCTCCGTGTGAACACTTGAATAAGACAAAAGACGGGGTACAGTATTTACAGTAATAAATGCCAGGTGAATCCAAACAAAAGAAATGTGGTAGCCTAATATTGAATTAATGAGAAGCATTGGATTGTAATAAAATATTTGAATATTTCCATGGCCAAAACCATATTTTTTTCCTAGTAGAAACATGAAATGCTAAATTCTCATTCCTGCTTTAAAAGAGACGGTGTTTTACTTAAGTTGTATAGTTAATGTCCGAGGGCTACGTATTCAAACCATAATGATATTAGAACCACAGAAATTATTAGCGGTTGAAGCTAAAATATATAAAAATTGTCCAGGCTTATTCCTGCTCAGTTTGGAATCTAATTCTAGCTTAGTTCCTAGTTCTTAATTAATTAATTCTTAGCAAGTTGTTTAATCAAGCTCTTTTTTTTGGTGACTAGATGGGCACATTCAAGTTGTTTTCTTGGCAGCAGGAAATAAGCAGTTTACCATGTTTTTTTTTTTGCCTTGCCAGTATACTCAGTAGCCATAGAAGTTCCTGGTAGATTCCCATCTAAGAATGTTTAATTCTTCTTAGCTTTTTAAAGATCATCCCAAACTGGATAAGTGGTCTCACTTTCTGTGACCTAAGGTAATTTAGGAGCACAGCATTTTATTAGCTCTCAATCAAAACATTATAATTTAGCAACGATTATTATTTGTTCTTAACAAAATTGTTACAGTGCATTATAGTGTCTCTACCAGTAAACTGAATGCCATTGGCAGATCAGATTCCCTTTCCTATTTGCAGTGTCCCAAATTATTGACTTTAGAAACATAACTGGGCTATGCAGGGATTTGCAGAAGAGAGGAAAGGAGAGAGAAAACTAGCATAGCACAATCAGAAGTCACAAGATTGGATTGAGGCCAAGAAGTATATAGATTTGCTTGGCTGATGAAGAGAAAGAATGAAATTAAAGAAGTAGGGTTTTGCTCATGCATCCTGTTTCCTGCCCAAATTTGCTTAGGATCATCCCCCACCCCACAGAGCAGATTTTGTGAGTCTAAGGAAACAGCAGGTTGAGAGGAAATTGGTCTCCTTAAGACATCATCGAGAGTGGCCTTTGGATTCTGTAGTTCCCTTTATAAAAGCTACATGTAATGTTAGAAAGCACTTCTAAAATTTGGACTTTTCACAGTAGCACATTTTATTAAAATGTATTTTTGTGGAGTACAGTTTACTTCATCAGATGTGTAGAACGGATGAACTGAATTGTAAGACTGAAATTAAAATGAGGTTGGAGGAAAAAGGGAGGGGAAGTTCTTGCATGTGACATACATTTATACCAAAGTTTAGTCTCCCAAGCATCTTCTCATGATTTTTCTTTAATATGATATATGCCATAATCTGCCAGCAGTTGACATGATAACTGAAAACAAAGACAGAGTAATATCAGCATTTTAACTTCCCAAGATGTTCCTTTATAAATTTCAAAGAGCAGTTTTGGAACAAAATTTTACTAGTACAATCAAATGGGAGATTGCTGAATTTACATACATTTCAAGAGGTTTCAGGCCATCTCAAAAGGTCTCAATGAAAACAATGGGCTTTTAACACATTATAGTAGGGATAAAGAACCTGTAAAGTGTCTCATATGGAACCTGCATCTGCTTAAATAGCCTGTCTTTCCCCCCCTCCCGCATTCTTTTATCCCAATTTAAATCCTACCTCAATCTACATACCCTATGCATCTGATGAAGTGAGTTCAAATTCAAGAAAGCTTATCACTTTTATTAAAATGTAATGGGCTGAAAACTTACCATTAGATTCCGTCTGATTTTTTGGCTGCCACACATCAAACTAGCTCTATTCCTAAAATATCTCATTTTGTTTTTATAGTACAGCGACTACAATATTGAATGTTAAACATTGACAACTGTGCTACCTTTTATATTCCTTATTAAACATTTTCTATTGTAGAGCTAGATGGCTGTAAATTTAATCAACCAATTTCAAAAAAAGTTTCTTACAGCAAATGAATAACATAAAGTTATCAAGTATTAAGCCTCAGTATCATGCTATGCCAGTATCTTAACACTTCAAACACAGGAGAAACAGAAAATCAGAAGTGTTAAAGTGCTATCACTTTCTGATTTAACCTTTTTTTTTTTTGCTCAGGTGATAAAAATGAGAAGTACTGTTAAATTATTTTACATGCAAAAGAGTTCGATTAAAACCATCTGTTTCACTGTTTAATCATCAGACTTGTCATGAAAAATAGGCCAAGCATCCCAAGGGAACTAGTAGATATATTTAGTTAGGAAAATAATAAAAAGTGAAATGAGAAAATATGCAGGTATCAAAAGTGAGTGATCTGTAACAACCTTTTCTTTGCTTCTGGATATGCTGGAACAGACTACCTATAAATCCTTACGCTGTCAAGTTAAAACATTTTATTTCATGATTCAATAGAAATAAATTTTTGGAAACCCCAATTCTTTGATTTCAATTTGAATTAAACTAGTGGGGGGGAAAAACATCAAGAGAAATTGCCTCCCTGTTCCTACTGTACAATGGAAGAAATTAAAGGCATTCATCAATTTTGAGAGCTTTGTGATGGCTGTGATCGAACATTTATGTTTCTCAATAAACTGAAATACAAACAAAACTTGTTGCTTCTCATGCAACAGATTTTTTTTTCTTTCCCATTGTGTAAATCATAAAATCACAGAATTTTCAATTACTTATTTCTTGCTAAATCTAAACTAAGTAACTATGTTTCCAAAATCAGTTTGGATGTGAAGCTATAGGTTAAAATTGATTTTATATCTGAACTTGTTCGTAAACTATAGCTGCAGAGTTCAGATGTAACGGAAAACAAAAACTGAAACTTTAGAATTTATGCCAAAAAAAGAGGAGCTCATTTGTTTTTATGTGGTATAGCAAGATTTCTTAATATCTTAGCTATGATTTTGCCTATTCAACACCAATAATAATCTTCTTTAAATTGGATTTTGAAGTCTAGATTCAAACTCAAATATACTTTTTGTGTTATTTGACTGAAAATTAAGACTAATTGAGATTAATCCAAAAGTAACAATATTTAAAAGGGGGGGAAGGGGGATTAAAAGGAGGCAGCCTGAGAGAACGGTGTGCCACTGCTCCTTCCTAAACCTGAGAGGGAGTGGTTGATCCTGTTGGAAAACGTGATTAAAACACCAACAAAGTTGGATTGGTAAGAAAAGAGTTTATTCTGCAGAAAATAGAAAAGCGGTTTGCAAAGCGCGGTGGATCCTGGTGAGAGACTTCAACAGGAAGTTCTAAACCCAGAGACCACACAAAAACATTCAAACTCATAACATTATATACACTCCTATCGCGACGCCCCCGTCCTCTCCCCTTAGGTCCCATTTGAGAGGACTTCCAGGGGCACAATCTGTCCGAGCCGCCTAGCCAGAATACATCATCCCTCCCCCTCGGTTACATTGTTCCGAACTTTCCTCTGCCATCCTTTTGTCTTGTTAAGTGTGTCTTCTAGCCAAGCCTCCTGGAATCTAGTGCCTACATGCAGGGCTTGGCTAATCCTTCTATTGTTAATCAGTTGTAACCGTTTTATTTTTAAACTTCTTCGTTTCTCACAATCCAAGGTCAGTCAGCTGGCTTTGTGCCCAAAGAGGGACTAAAACTCACGGTCTCTTAACCACCTCACCGAACTGGCTCTCATTCTTCCATCATCTATTTATCTGTATATCTTTCTGCCTGTCTGTTTATCTATCATCTATCTAATATACATTTGTTCATATATTTATTTTAATAACAACAGTATTGGTTGTTTAAAAAAAGGATCATATAGCTACTTTCATCCAAAATATTTGTTATATTCATATATATTTTTCCCTCCAAGATTTCAAAGTGACTTTCATGAGGCTCTCCCTTCTTTTAATTCTTTTAATTCCTCCAATAACTCCATGAAGGAGGAAATGTGAGTGATGCTGTGGATAGACTTGAATTAGTCCTAGTTCAAGATTTTACTACATCAATTTCCAAAAATTACCCAAACTTTAAAGATAATGCCCATGATAGGGAAGAGTAAGTAGAATGAATACTGTAAGTGAATGGATGAATATATTCATGACTGCATACACATGTACACACACAGAGATCCCATGAGTTTCTATAAGATAATTACCTGATGCTGCTATAGCTGTGATTCTAAACTGACTAAAATTTTGAACTCTGAAAAAAGCAGGAGGACATGGTGTCTTTCTGTTCCTTGCTTTTTTCATGCATTGTGATCTATATAAATACATATATTATCTATTTAGCACTTGTCATAAATACCTTTTTACGACCCTGTAGTCCCTAGAGTCAGGGTGACTAGATGGAGCTGAGCGTTTACTAGCTGGATGCCCTTCCTGACGCCTACGTGGAGTTTGCAGCAGATATTTTTTTCTTTGTGCCCTAGAAGAGAATCATCTGCCACTCCCTAGAATTGAACTCTCAATCTTCTGAGTAGGAGGTGAGCATCTTCACCACTAGGCCACCATGCCGGTCTTTCGGACTAGAACAACAGCACTTATCAGAAACATTTTACTTAAATAGTGATGCACAGTTGTGCATAATTTGAATCAGTGTCTAGATTCACCGTTGAGGATCAACAATTTGAAATGGAACCCAGATTAAAATATTGTGGGAGTTCTGAGTACAGACTGATAAAGTCTTGGCTCATAACACATCATATTTAACTGTGGTTGAAAAGAAGAAAGTGTTGATAATTGATCTCTCTCTCTCTCTCTCTCTCTTTTCTGTTTAAATGAAGGCATTTTAAAAAATAGAAGAGAAGTAAAAGGGAAGCAGAAGATAAACTGGAATCTATCACATCTAAAAAAAAGATGAATGAAAAGAGAATCAGAGCAAATAAAAACTGCTCTTTAATAGTTCACAGTTAACGTACGCTTTTCCTCATTTGAGCATTTAGGATTAGGCAAAATTGTAGTCGATACAGTTAATAGCTACAAGTTATGATGACTTGTAGTGCTGGAACAATAAAAAGAAGTAATGGTCATCTTGAGACCACGTTTTGGGAAATGTGAATAGGAGGATGAAATAGAGGCTTGAGAGAATACTGGGAACATACAGGAGGTGCTATTTGTGAGATCAAAGTATACCTACATTTATTTCTGCCCCCAGGCACATGTGAACAGTGACTGAAAATCTTAAGAGTGAGTTCTTTAATATTGGTTGAAGAGCTGTTTATTAATTAATTATACCTGATTTCTAGCCTAAGTATCTTGGGAGGATTATGATTATTAATAGTCATAAAATAATATTTTAAAATTTTAGAGTGACAGCAGCACAGAATAGTCTAACAAGGAGATATTTTTACAAAGGGTGGTAGGAAATGGCTAGTTTGTATTTGCTAAGTCCCAAATCCAAAAGTAACAAGACAAATCTTTACTTGACCACTAAATTCAGACAATTTTGGCATCACATTTGCTCCTGGTCCAGAAAAGCATGGTAGTGACAGAGTAACATTTAATCTGAGTGACAGAGATGAACCTGAGAAAATACCAAGACTGTCCGTATGTTCCTTAGAGGGGAATGCAACATCATCTAATATTGTGGCCTATACTTCCGGGATTAAGATTTCACAATTCTCTCATTCATGAGTCACAAACCACAAATCACTGTCTTATAACAAATCATTCAGTTCACTGGCTCTTCTCCAACTTGTTACAGCATCCTTATACTAGTGACACTGGCATCCTTTCATCTGTCTAATGACAGGGTGTCAGTTCTATATTGGCAACATCAAGATTCCCTGATGATCTTGTTCAGTGGTATCATACAGACATATGAGAAGAGTTACAGACCGGATCCCTATGGGGTCCCATAGATTAACAGCAGTGGAACTTTACAAAAAAGTCCCTGAAAGCCATCTTCTGAAATGTACACTCCAAGTAAGAGTGAAGCTATTGAAGAATAGTACTTCACATCTTTGCCTCAACAGTTGGACACCATAATTCATGATATTAAAAACTCTTTAAGTATCCTGTCTCTTGACCCAACATCAGCATCTTTCACAAAATTGGTGCCAGATAGTTGGATTTCCTTACGAGGATGATGGATTTCCTATTGACTTTCTATGGAAAGCAAATCTTTATCTTTTGCTTTTCCAATCTAGTTTGATACTGAATCAGATTTAGACAGAAGGATCTAGATGAGGTAACCTTCACCTGGTCCATCTGCCTATGTCTTGATAATGTACATGAGGTTGGTCACTCATCCACAGTCGAATAAGGATAGAGATGAACTTACATATATGTAATAATGCATGAAAAAGTACATGAATGGTGACTACTATCACCAAAGGATGGAAATATATTAGAAATATAGTACTTCATAACATCAGTTATTAATATGACAGATTAACACAATACTTGTCAGCAATGAGTGAAAAAGGGAACAGTATTTCCCAGTATTTATGGAATTACAAAGAATGGGCCCTTTTAAATTGGAGAATGATGAAGTAAATTGATTTAATATATAATAAATATGTTTATTATGATTGAGTTGACTCAATGATTATGACTCAAAGATTGAGTAGCAACACTTGCACCATAATGCAGCTGGCTGGAATTCCGTGTCCATTACTGCTCATATTCAACTGAAAAGCAAAGATAACAAGAAAGGTAGGGAATATTTTTTCCCATAGCTGAATCCAAAGAAAGATATGGGGTGGATCCAACTGGGATGGAAATGAATACAGAAATGTTAGCTTAAGGAAGGAGGCAATCGGAGAAGTTGAGAAGAGCTCCCTGCTTTCCTTTTTTCATCAATTGCTGACAAGTATTGTGTTAATCTATCATGTTAATAACTGATGTTATGAAGTACTACATTTCTAATGTATTTCCATCCTTTGGTGATAGTAGTCACCATTCATGTCCTTTTTATGGAGGTGACTTGCAAGGAATTTCACAGGAACCAACTAAACCCATTTAATTTCTTCTTTATATCTAGCATATGGATTGAAGAATCTACTTATTTCTAAACAGTATGAAAGAATCATACTGTATTTGTTGGTACATATGTACAAATCCATCATGTTGTTCTATTTCAGGATAAACCATGTTACACAAAACACTCAGAAGAAATAAGAAATAATAACAGAAAAAAGCTGAAGGCATAAGAAGAGGAAAGGAAATATGGCTAAATTTGGTTTACATTAATTCTGTTTGCTGTATTCTCTGTGCATGTCTATCCTTTGAAGAGCCATGGTGGAGCAGTGGTTAGAATGCAGTATTAAAGGCTAATTCTGCTGACTGCCAGCAATTCGATTCTGATCGGCTCAAGGTTGACTCAGCCTTCCATCCTTCTGAGGTCGGTAAAATGAGAACCCAGAATGTTGAGGGCAATATGCTGACTCTGTAAACCACTTAGAGAGGGCTGTAAAGCACTGTGAAGCGGTATATAAGTCTAAGTGCTATTGCTATTGCAAGCAAATCATCCATGTTTCCACCATATCCATGCTCTGATGCGTTTATTGCCTTTTGTTCTTTAAAGTTCTCGCCTATCTCTTTTTGAATACCTCATCGGTTCCATTCAACCATAACTTTCTTGAACTTCCCCTTCCTCTTAATCCTCTTCCTTCGTGTTTTAGAAATCAGCTGTCATTCATTCTGTTAATGGGACCAAACCACTTCTGTGTACTTTTTTGTTGTTGTACTGATCACTCACTGCTATATTCAAGCTGCATTCATTCATCACTTTTTCATTCTTAACCCTATGTCTTCTCGTTTTACCAAATACCATTGAGTAAACAATTTCCATTGCATTCAGTCTGTTTTACGTTTTGCTTGACATACCTAGTTCTCCTTTCAATATAACAAAGTGGGCAGAAACCAAACAGTTCACTTCTTTCCATGCATTTTCATTCTTGCAGCTGATCACCTAACTACCCATGCTCTATCAGCATTTTTATAGCTTACAAATCCTGTACTATACCTATTTTCACATTTCTAGAAAATGAACTATCAAGGTATACAGATTTATCTAGTTGCTCTAGATGCTTATTGTAGCATAAGCATAACAAATTTAAGCTAAGGTTTCCGGAATTTTATGAGCCAGTTGAGAGACAGTTGAACTACAATGCCTCAGTCAGCTGTTCTGCAGCTAGGGGTGTGGTGCAGTGGTGACAGTGAAGCTGGAAGAACTGGTTCTTAAATATTTACACCCCCACACACACACACCACTGGTGCTAACCATAGTTTATTGACTTACAAGATAGTCTCTAGAGATCTTGCATAGAATGTCATTAGTATGTTTGAGGGAAAATTGGGTTTTAATTATGCTTTTAGGGTGCTAGCAAAATACGGCAAAGTGTCCCAAGGCTAACTGGTACTGTTCTGATCATTTGTAGGGAATGCTACATGTGATACCATGTGACTCTACAAAAAAAGCATATAAGCACAAAATATCAAAATGTTAACTATTTTATATATGTATGCATGCAGCATTTAGAATGTCTCCTACATTCAGGTATAAAAGAGAATTCTTTGGTGTGGGGGCTTTGGATTTCTTCCTGCCATTTTTCAAACAAAATAGTTCTTCCTCTTCCTTTTCCTATTCCACAACAATCCTGTGAGGTGGGTGGGCTTTCATGCCTAAGGCAGGACCAAAATTCTCATTGTGTAATAAAATCATACAAATTATATATATATGTGTGTAATACATACCTTGTATTAATTTCCTCCAACTCTTCATGTTAAACAATGTGGCTTTAGTTTACTTTGTTTACAAACTGCTGGATTATTTTAGTATTTTTATTAGTGTACCTAATTTTTTGTATTCTGTGTGGTATGTATGAAGGAAAGTATAAAAATCCCTTTAAAATGGTTCACTTTAATATTTGTAATCCTGTTCCAGTAAGTAGATTTTTTTTGCTATCCCAGTTTTTTTTTGTATTTCAAAGAGTATAACTTGCATATAAATGTGCATTAAAATGATAAATATTGCTTTAATAGAATTTTGATGATTCTGCAGAATACAGCTTTAGCTCTAAATAAATGGATTGCAAGCGAATCAGTAGCTGATTTATTCCATTTGTGGAGGAACAATTTGTGAGATAGTAAGATATTGAAATGTGTATCTTCAATGGTTTTTCTCACTAGGTCAGATACTTTGGATCACTCACCTATGGGGAGCATGTATGTACGTACATATATACACACATGGAGAGGGAAAGGGAATATATATCTTCAGACTTTACAGATGCAATCTTAAATACAGTATATATTTTCACAAATGTTTGAAGCTTTTAAGGTGGTTCAAATGAGTTACCAAAGTAAGTTATTCAAAATAAGACTAGAATTAGAATATTATAATAATTTATTAAATTTGTATGATACCTGACTCTCAATGACTCTGGGCAGCTCACAACACTCAACGAAGAAATAATAATAAATGGCTTCTTTTAGTCAACTCCCTGACTTGGCAAGTCTCATTGCTAAAATCAGAATCCTTCAAGTTCTCACTGATGTTTAAATTTTATCCTCATTTTTTCTGCCTTTTTTTCCCCACTTTGTTTCTCTATTGCTGCTATGTACCCAGGTCTTAACAATTCCTTTTAGCTGTATGGCTAGAGTTAGTTACATAAAACCTCTAAGCAAAGACTAATCTGATCATAAGAAACCAGGAAAGGAAACTATGACGATGATGTAAGATGTTGAATAGCTGTAAATCAGCACATACTCTTTCTGTATAGTGGGGAAAATATGGACATTTAATTAACAGATTGCTATAAATAAATTTAACATTTATTTGAAAGTAAACCCTTACAGCAATTTATTTGGATTCTAAATATTAGCTGTTTTAAAATGCTGCCATTTTTGCATGTTAAAAAGTTTACCTTTATGTTTAAAAAGGCATTTTATAAACTTGTAGATTCCTAAAACAAGATAAACACATATGTCATTTGTAACAACTAGATTAAGTCTAGGTAAAGGTTTAGCAAATGAACAAAGGTTGCCCTGAACAATATACTAACAGAAAAGACTATTTTTTTAAAGAATCATATGAGAAAAATGCCCACAGCACATGAATTAGACATGTATTGTATGTAGAAATTGAAGCACCAACTTCTTCTGCATCTCTTTGAAGAGTTCTTCCTACAGGGAAAGTGAACAAAGTATTAAAAATAAAATTGCATTAAAAACATAGTATCTACCTTATAAGTGCAGGGACAATAAGATAATTATGATTATTTAACAATATGTAATTATTCAAATGAATAAACATTGAAAAACTTCATTTCAAAGTATTCCCCATTAATTAATTCTGGATAGTGACATTCCATATGCAGCTATCATATTTTTAGTTTCATGTACTTATATATTCAGTCCCAAATAAAAAAAGTCACTAGAATTGATACTGTTATAGTTAAATGATTAGAATATTCCAATAACAAAAAACATACTACTGGTGCTGATGCCTATGCTATTAACACATGATAATGTTTGGAAATGCGCCGTTCGCACATGCGCACCTGCGTGCGCGCACCCCCCGCACCCGCCCGCGCATGCGCGCATGCGCTCGCCAAAATGGCGGAGGAGGCTCCGGAGCCGCAGGTAAGGCCTCAAAGAGCCGCATGCGGCTCCGGAGCCGCGGGTTGCCGACCCGTGGGCTAGGCAAACAGCTTACAGTGCTCTCTTGATTTCTCTTTTTCTCCAATCTCTCCTCTCTTGGGGGAGGGCAAGCAAATTCTGCAGGCAATCTCTCTTTTGCCTGACCCTTCCCCCCACCTCACAGTGGATATGTTTTAAAAATGGCTTCAAGCACACCATCTTGAAGGTGCAAGAGAGAACATTAGAAAATCCTTAATTTATCTATTATGTTTCCCTTAATTTTTTCTGTCTCCCATCCATAGAGGTTTGTTGGCTGTCTTATCTATATGATCTTAAGTAATTAACTGATAAGTTAATCTGCTATTATACCTTGCATTACATATACTCTGGATCTCTTTGGGACAAAAATCAGTGCACAGATAGTCCTATCTTACGACCACAATTGGGACTAGAATTTCTATTGCTAATCAAGATGGTTGTTAAATGAGTCACATCCAATTTTACGGCCTTTTTTGCCACAGCTAAGCAAATCACTACACTGACTTAAAAAGACACAATTATATTTGTTTAAGTTGATTTATTAAATATGAATCATAAGTCTTACCCATAGTGTCACTTAAAGTAGAAATAATCTATTTTTTCCCCTTTGTTTTAATCCCGGAGCCAATGATCAATCTGGTCTTTTACCTCATTTTCTACCTCACTTTCAGGCACTGGAGTTCTGCTGTATTTTGTTTGCCTGTGTTTGAGTTAGAATGAGGTTTTTTTTAACAAAAGAGCAAGAAGCAGTATTTTATAACAATTTGGTAACATCATTGAAATTTTATTGAAATAATTTTCTGGATGTACTTATTTTCTATAAATAAAATAAAAATATTGTATTTTAAAATAGCTTTATTAACAAAATACACACGGACATCACAAATACTGAAGTTAAGGCTAATATTTCAGTTACAGTTAAAGTGAAATGCAACAAGAAAGGATTTGGAAACCTTAATTTGTGTTTGAGACAAGCCACAATTTGTCCTAATAATTTGTCACAAACCACTAAAACAGACCTCCAGTGATATATTTTATAAAATATTTGGGAAAATGAATCAAGACCTCTCTAACCAGCCCTTTTGCGTTAAAATGCTTTTAGCTTCTGTTCAACTGAGTTTAATAGTTTAGTTTTTGGTTGAGCTCCCCTCCCCTCTTATTTTGACTGTTGGCAGTCTTTGGTTCCCTAGAGATGGAAAGACAGAGTACTATTACACATGCATGCATGTATACAAACATACATAGCAAACAAGCATATTTTTTATGTAATTGCAATACATGATTGAAAAATAATCAGAGATACAGCTGATTAAAGAACACCATGATGGAAAACTGTAGTGAACTGATTATATTGAACCATAAATTATTACTTCATAAGTTATTATTGCACTGTTTACCACTAATTCCAGATGATTTCTCAGTCAATAGGAAAAATGCAGAATATCTCATGTTTTACAATCTAGCCACAAGTGATGAATTTTAAATCTATACCACTTGAATACACATGCAAGTTGCTTTGGTGATAATGAAACTTCCTTTTAAAACTCCAAATAATGTTTTTTCTCCCTTCTCTTTGAGCATTTAAATCAAACCAATCCCCAAAATGAACAAGTTCCCTAATACAATGGTGTACTTGTCAGTAGCTCTGCATCACATAGTGCATATATTAAAAAACAGCTGTTTGGTGACAGACTGCTAGCTGGAAAGTTAAAGCTGAATGAGGTGGTTAACCCGTATTCCTATGCTACTGATAAAGTGCTTTGATAAGCAGACTGTAGTGGTGAAAACTAGCTAAAGAGCCAAAGACTGCAATTCTTTAAAATGAATGGGGGTGTTGTTTAACAAAGGCAGCTTTCAAATGTTTTACAGGGTTCCCCTCTGCTTTTTTTCCTCCTTCCTTCTACCTTATCCAGCGTATGCATAGCTTTATCCACTGACTTATTATGAGATACAACAGTGACATCAGTTCTAAGTGTTTTGTTTTTTTTAAAAAACTTTGCAAGATAAGCAAATTAAAAATGGATAAAAAATTAAATTTTAGTATGGTTTTTGGTATTGTCATTTATATCAGGACTTGATTGAGTGCATGAAATGAGTCAGAAACAGTCTGCCATTTTGAAAAATAAGTTTGTTGGGTAGACTGTAGCATATGGGCATAATTTGTGCATATTTCTATTTTTAAAAATTCATTGTAAATATAATGTTAATTTTTTTTAGCTTCAAATGCACACTATTACAAATAGTGCAGGTATTGTGCATATTTTTCTAAAGAACAAACAGATAGTTTTAGAAAACTTTGAAGTAGTGTTGAAGAATTAGGTACATTCCAAAGGTCAATAATACATTTGACTGTTTTCCCAAAAACATGGATTTGGAAAATAAGCTTCAATAAAATCCATGGATCCCGATGACCTGGTAAAATGAATTACACTATGGAGTCGCTTAGTGAGATGGATGGTGTATAAATTTGATAAATAAACAAATGATAAAGTATCTGTATTTTACCCTTAGTACAAATCAAAATGAATACACTCACACACAAAATCACATTCATACATACACACCAACACATGCATATATCATTGTACCAAATACATTGAGAATTAAGATGTACTCCTAGGAATCACTGATTCTGATTTAATTTCTAAGTATTTAATATTTTTAGAAATGACAATCACTTGACAGATTTAATCACTTTTTCTGCTTATGTCACATCAACAAAATTAGTATTTTGTTAAGAATGTTAAATTCTGCATTTAAAAACATTATGTACAACACCTAATACCTATGTATAATATTTAATAGCAAAAGAATATATTGGTATCCATTGGAGTTGGGCAGCCAGTACATTTTTATTATAATAACAACAACAACAACAACAACAACAACAATAATAATAATAATAATATCCTGCGACGATATCTGTAATACCATCAAACATTCACATCTGCCTATCCCAGGTCCTTGGTAAGGACTCGATAGGTAGACAAAAATGCCAAATCCAGTCTGAACATCTGGCTGACTGTGCGATGATCAATAATAATAATAATAATAATAATAATAATAATAATAATAATAATAATAATAATAATAATAATAATAATAATAATAATAATAATAATAATAATATATCTTGGATGCAAAATCAACAAACAAGAAAAGAACTAAACAATGTACCAGCAAACTGGAAGAACAGGTTGGAAAATAAGATCAGCATTCTAAGATGAGATGGAAGCAAGCTAAAACAGATGAAAGAAGCTGAAGAAAAAGAAGACCAAGAATACTTGATCAGAAATGTCACTTAGAAACAAGGAACATTAAGGAATCACTGGATATAATAATGCAGCAAATAATAGCTACAGCCAAGAAGATCAACAGATATAAATCTTGAATTGCACACTATAGGCAGTTACAATAACAGCAGAAATGGTAAAGAAAAGGACAGGGAAGATCAAGAATTGGTCAGCACCAGGTGAAGGTGAACTGCATAGTTTTTGGTTGAAACATCTGACTGGTCTATAACCACTCATTGCCAAGTCAAACACTAACAACCAGATCCACACAAGTAGACTTCAAGCTAACTATTTTATTGTATTCTGCCTATAATACAGGAATCTCCTCAGATTGCTTACCTTCTCATGGCAACATAGATAAGGTTCTATGGAGCTTGGGGGAGGTGAATAATCAGTCCTAGATCTCTTGTGGCTGCACAATGATTCAAGACTAATCCGTCACTTGAGTCCTTCTCCCTACTTCCCAAGAGCAGTTTAACAATATACTGCAAGGAGGTGAAATTGAAGTTTGATTAACATCTGGCAAAAGCTATCTGATAATGAAATATCCAGCAAAAGGGGCTGCACCAGGCAACTGCAGGCCAGCTATCTGCTTACCAACAACTTTCAAATTGCTAACTGATGTTGTACTGATGTAGTCTAATACTTTCTAGTTGAAAATAAGTGTTTTCTATCTGAGCAGAAATGAAACTACTCAAACAGCAGATGTACAGAAGATCAACTCCTAATTGACAAAAACAGCAAGAGAAGGAAGACAACTTGAATATTGCTTGGATTGATTACAACTCTTAGAAATAAAAGGAGTCAGTAGAAACATTTGAAAAGATCAAAAACACAATGGAGACACAGTTACTGGTCAATAGTAATAGACTGGGAAAGATTAACATCAAGAAAGAAATCTTTCAAAGAGATCACTATCACCATTACTATACTGATACTGATTCCTCTGTTAACAGTATTCAACAAGTCAGGCCATAGCTACCAAACATCAAAAACATCTACAAGGCTATCTCACCTCCTTTATATGGATTTTCTGAAGCTCCATGGAAAAACACCATCTGCAATGAAATCTCTGCTCAACTGTCCACGTATACAGCCCAAGTATTGCAATGGAGTTTGGATTGGACAAGGGTTCCACACTCTCCATCAACCCATCAATGTGAGAAAATAGTGAAAATTGCAGGAATCAAGACATCCTATAGAAATAAGAACAAGAGTCTAGTTGAAAATGATCACTATAAATACCTGGGCATCCTTTATGCTGACAACATCAAACACACAAAAGTCAAGAAGTGAATACATCATGAGAGTGAAGAAAATATTAGTTAGTTGAAATACCATCAAAACAATAGAATATGTAGACAGTGAAGAAGACAGGGTTAGAGTGAAGCTAGTACACCATGAAGGCTTAGTGAGTACTGAGGAAACCAAACTGGCCTACTAGAAATATCAAATGAACAGAAAAGAGACATGTCAAGAGAAATGATTACATGGCTAGTATATTAAAAATATTGCAAATTCTCCAAAATACTGTATATAGTGCATGCTTTTGTTAAATCTTACTTTCCTGGAGCATCAATTGCATTGTGAAAGAGAGAGAGAGAGAGAGAGAAAAGAAAGAAAGAAAGAGAAAGAAAGAAAAAGAAAGAAAGAAAGAAAAAAGAAAGAAAGAAAGAAAGAAAGAAAGAAAGAAAGAAAGAAAGAAAGAAAGAAAGAAAGAAAGAAAGAAAGAAAGAAAGAAAGAAAGAGAAAGAAAGATGAAAATCAATTTTCACAACCAATAGTTAATTGAATGTATTTAGTTAAACAGCAATTTTTGGGCTAAATAATTTTATTGAAACAATTTTAACTTTTTTCTATCTATACAGCTAAGCTATTAGTAGTTAATCTCCTAAAATATTCTCTATTGCTTTTTGTTGTTATTGTGTTGAAATTGCTTGCCCTTAATAGAAAGCAACATGTGTACATCCTGCAAACTCATTTCCTTATTTAACATGGGCATCCTTCCTTTACTGAGAGATGCTTCCTCTTATATTAGGGAAGTTAGAAGCAAGCTTTTGTAAGTTCTTAATGGCATATCCCTTCCAAATGACCTTTGTCCCGAGCTAACAGTTTCATGGAGTTACATAAAATATCCAGGAATATATAAATGCGAATGAAATTTAAAAAGCATGTCATTTTCATGCCATATAGTATAATAGGAAAAAATTGGCACCTTTTATGCTGTGATACAGTAATTACTTTTTTTTGACTCACAGAATTGTATAATTTTATGGACTAGATTTAAACATTGTTCAGATGCTTTGGAGAATCCAAACCTTTAAAACAAATGCAAAATAACTCTGATAAAAACATGGTACAGTATGTACACACTAAGCTATATATGTGAGCCCAATTACTTAACACTTTTTCCAAAATGAACTAAAAGCACATCTAAAAATGGCAAAGAATGATGTGCAATTATCCAACAAATTTAGTTTAAATGGGTCTTTCTTACTGATTATAATATACTTTTAATTAATTTTTTTCCTTTTATTAGTTCCTCTGGGTTTTAATACCTAATGTTAGCAATGTCCAGATGAAATCAATTTTAATGTCATGGTATATTTTTACTATTATATTGATGAAAAAGTAATTAAACTTTGAAAAGAGACTTTCCTTTTTTTAAATTGCTAAAATTATATCTTTGCATTTTGGTGAAAAGTTTTTTGTGTGTGTAAAGAATTGTTGTAAACTTTGATTAATTAAAATAAAAACATTGTAGTCAGAATTTTTCCTCTTTTTTCAAGCATCTTAATGCTAGAGAGATAATGCATTTTCTGCCTTGATTTTAACTTGGAGGTTGGTTTTTTTTTTTAAAGTAAAAGCATACTTAGTTCTTTCTTCAACATGTGCAGAAAAATAACACTGTTGATTTTTAACTTTTTGGTGCTGACTTTTAGGGACTTAATCTTAGAGGGCTGCAAAAATGGGGCTCAACATATGTGGCTAATGAACTATGGATTATTGTCCTTGAAATTAAATCACACAGGACACATATTGGATCATACTGCTTGAAGTATTCAAATATAGTCTGCTCTACAAATCTATAAATGACAGTTTATCTACAAACAAAAGTTTTGCCATTTTTCTTGTCCCTTTATATTGCAACAAATTACTTAACCCAAATGACAAGTATTACAATTGTGTGTCTTTAGAAAATACCTCAGCACCTCTTTCTTATTAAAGTAGCATGTCATTTTCCCCCCCAGGCTTCTGCATGAGACTGAAAAGCAGTGAAAACTGTTTTCAGTCTGCATGCAAAAAAAAAGAAAGAAAAAGCCTGAAAAAGAACATGGCTGTTTGAATTAGTAGCAATTCACATAAAATGTGAGGTATTCCCAAATCATTTTAAAAGCCGCACAGTCCTACTAAGTAGATGATTAATGAAGAAAACATATTCATTTGGAGATATACAGTATATTAAACTCTGTTATAGTCAGTCTGTCTAGTATTGGTTCTTTAGTATTATAAGGTAAAATATATATGCGTATCATTAAGTATGTTCTGTTGCAGTTCCCACCAAACATGAGAATGCATATTGTGGAAACTGAAGTGACTTGTCTGTGCCTAAACTATCTTTCCTCTCTGCCATCAATCATTTTATGGAGTAGATTCCACAAAAGAGGAGAGGTTAGATGAGGATAATAACAAAGTACTATTCCTACGAGGTGAGGTACTCTGTTTTCCATACCTCTCGTCACATAAGAAGAATGCTGATTATTTTGTAAGTTGTTATTGGGCTTCATCCAGTCTTTGCAGTTAGACTTTGCAGTCTTTATGTAATGAAGCTAAACCTCTGCCTTAAATCTAGTCCAGGGTATCTTCTAAATTTCAATCACGTTTGAACACCATTGGATACAAACCATTGTGGGGCTGTTTCATTTGAGGAGCGATATTCTTGATTTGAATTTGGGGAAAGAAATTACTATAATCACAGGTACTGGGCTTTCTATCAATTTTATTGTGCATTTTTTCCAATATTCTTTAATGACATGGAAGAAATATTTCTAGCCAATTTATCCATAAGGTTTACTGAGGTTGATCTATTGCAAATAATAAAATATTTGGAACTTTCAGAGGAAAGAAAGGCAGGGAGGGAGGGAGGGAGGAAGGAAGGAAGGAAGGAAGGAAGACTTGAAGGTATCATTTCAATACTTAAGTGGAGGCTAGAACAAATAATGTATAATAAATTAATTATATCTATTGGTACACCCAGTGTCTCCATTTGTTTTCCAGCTTCATTATTCAAGATTCAGTTAATTCTTGAATTATTTTTACACCTTCTGTAGTATATACAATACAAGTGAACCACCATTGAACCATATATTCTGTTTCAAAGATTTACGTGTCTTCTGTATAAATCATCCCTCCAAAAATAATTCATAGCACTTCTGTGTACTCCATTGAAGTTATTAGACTTTATATCAATAAAGCACTTTTAAATTTATTACTTTATACTGCTTTTTTAAAAGATCCAGTCTATGACATTTTATAGATTGGTGGTTTTAGTAGTCAGCAGGTTTTTCAACATGATAATTGCTCTGTGGCATTAATGTAAGAGAATGTTGAAGCATTAGTTTATTGAAATGAAAATAATCGACCTTCTTTTCTTAGGGATATTATAAATAGACTTGAAAATAGTAACAATCTTAGTCTGCTACTTTTCGAGTGTTCCTTTGAAATTCTTTAAAACAAATGATTCATCAAATAAGCAAGAGCAAAGGAAGAATATGCCAATTTGTAGAATTTGACTCCTCCTAATCAGAGCAAGGCTGCAGGATGTTGAGTTCCTGCCCTCCACCTGATTAAAGCCAAATGCACGGTGAAATGGCTGGGACTAAGAGGAAGCGCCAAACACTTCACAGTTGGGGGCAGAACAGCAAAAGAATAGAAAATGCCCCCTTTACCTTTGTTATTTTTCTGGCTTTCACAGATAAGCACTTATTTCCTGTAGTATTTGGACCTTAAAGAAACTGTGTAGTATAAGATAGAATTTTAAGTGCCTGATCTTGACATTTTTTAAAAAAAATTCCCTGATATTGCAGCTGATTTCAGAATAGCCAAAATTTTGTTGTTCTTCATTTCCGCCTGTGTTTCATTTCATTTGGTTTCTTTTTCAGTGGTGACTGTAAATACCAAATTGTTGGAAGGCATCTTACTTGTCTTTTTTCAAGTCATAACTTTTATATAAAAAAGCAGATTTAAACTAATTTACCACCTGGCTCATTTTGGTATTCCCATCTCACTTTAGAGTTCTTTACAGGTTCTTGTATTCCTTTCCAATGAAGATGTACTAATTTGCTAGTCTTTTCTTTAGTCCATGTAAATTTTACATAATTCTATTGACCGGAATAATTTCTTCAACCTTAAGGCTTTTTTTTTCATGTTTGATAAGTTTTTCTTGAGGAAGAGATGACCTGTTGAATATTTTTCTGCTTGCTTTTCCAAAGTGTATTTTTAAAAATTAGTTGGGGGTTTATCTTAATACATCTGTTTTAAACAATTTAAAGTGAAATTTCTATTTGGCATTTGTATACAGATTGCAACATTTTTATAACAATACAATGTACAATATCCTGGCAATCTCATTTTGAAAAGGCAGCTGAAAAGAATAGTGTTCCTTGATGAACAGAAATCCAGGTTCCTCTTAGTTACCTGGAAGTACTCACAATCTGTTTAAATCTTACATATTATAATATTTTAATAGATTTTATTCCATTGCCAGTATTCTTTACTTACTTTACTTAGTTGAAAAGAATGATGTTTCTTATAGTATTAAATTAGCAAAGAAAATTCAGTAAAGGATTTTGTTTGATTTTTATTTAGAATGACAGTATTTTTAAAAATGAGTTTAAATAGCTGGCATTTTTACTCATATATCATTATGCATCTACAATCACAATAGTTGATAATATTAATCCCTGTTATAATAGCTGATGGTTCTTATTGCTTACTAAACTATGATATGTATCAGTCAAATTAAGACATTAGATGAGAAACTCCGCCCCTCAGAAATTTAAAAAATACAATCTCAGCATAATCAACTTAGAGTCTGGGTGATTTCATGAATGTGTCATATGCACACATGTGACCCTTTACTTGAACTGCTAGCTATTTCATAGCCTATGACCTGAAATTTGAGAATTGAAAGTTGATAAGCTTTTGGAGATAACTGCAAACATTGAACAGTAATAGGACCAACAAAGATTTCAGAAGTTCTTTATCACTGTGGTTATCAGAACAAATTATTGAAAGCCTGATAGAGTATCTTTCTACTGCATCTTATACCAAGCAAAACTGAGGCAGATACTTTTGAATTTCTTTCTCACACTTTCTTCTTTATCAGGACTAAATAATCTTTTATGAAACTCCTCCCTTAACAGATTGTTCATCCCTCCCACATTTCCAGGACCAGATCTACTTTCCATCTTAGTGATTCATTTGTAAATTGCTAAAAACATCAATTATTAGCCACCCTTCCAATCTAAAGAATAGGGGTATGAGACACAATTATGTCTCCCTAAGTGGCCAAAAAGTAGCTATCAGATTATCAGCTAAATTTGAGGAATACTCTTATTGCCATTATTAAACCAGCTGTGTTGGTTTTCTGTGTGATGGTTGAATGCCCAATATGAAAAAAAAATCATTTTAAAAAACTCTTTTGCCTAGGGCAGGTGAGACTCAGGTTCAGTGCTATACTCAGCCATAGAAGCTTGATGAATGACTTAGCAAATCACTCACATTGAGCCTAATTTATTTCATAGGGCTGTTATGGGGAAAAATTGGAAGAAGAAATGTCTTGGGTTTCTTGACAAAAGGCAAGATTAAAAAATAATCTCATTTAGACTTTTCTTAAATACTCCTTGGTAACTCCACATTTACTCAGTTTTGCATTCTTTTAAATTGATGCTTAGCTTCTGTTCAAGTGCACCATTCCTGATCAGAATATTTGTAGGAGATGCTGAGAATGAGATATGGATATTCATATTTGGGATTTACGTTCCCAAAGGTTAATAAATAGTGTGTGTGTGTATGGGGGATTAGAATTCTAGCATTCAGGAAACTAGAGAATTTAATTTTTATGGGCACTTACTTAGGTTTCCTTCTTTATATAAAAAAGAAGTTTTATATATAAAGCTTGTTGTTTTAATATGTGCTGCACATATGGAGTAGCACAGTGGTGGCGAACCTATGGCACGGGTGCCAGAGGCGGCACTCAGAGCCCTCTCTGTGGGCACGCGTGCCGTCGCCCCAGTCCTAGGCCTTCAGCTGGGTTTTATAAAACTTTTTCACTTTAGGCCTCCGCTGCCATGTGCAAAAAAAAAAAAAAAGGTTCAATCAGTCAGTTTCAACTTCTCGCAGGGAAAAAAAAGATCTTGCAAAGTTGGAATTGATTGATTGAACTTTTTAGTCCCACCCAGTCTGCCGTTACCACCGCAGCCACGCCCACCCAATTGGCCACGCCCAGCCAATGGGCCACACCCACCTGGCACTCGACGATGCATAAGTGGGTTTGGGGTTGCAGTTTGGGCACTCAGTCTCTAAAAGCTTCGCCATCACTGGAGTAGCACCTTCATGCCATTCAACGACAGATATATGGGGTAAAAGTGGCTATAAAGGATGTGCATTATGACACTTTCAGAGAGAGGAACCTCAGACATTTAAAAAAATTCAAGGAATTCAAACTATAAATATTATATTCAATTTCATTTGTTTTGCTTATCCATCTGGTAGTCTGCTGGTATCTCAGCTATAATTCTGAAATAGTATTTATTAGTTGGTAGTTCTAGCTATGTTAGCTTTCCTTACTGTTTTATTTCCCTTCCCCCTCCCTTTGTAAATAAAAATTTCATAACTACAGTGAAAGGAATGAGTTTTGGAGAATTCAAAAACCTGAACATTTTCTTGGTTTTTTGGTTGATCCTAATAAGGAAAAAGGTATTTTTACCAACCATACCTACTTAAAAGTATTGCTGGTCTTTTCATATATTAATATATTTAGTTGAATGCACTTAGAGCTGCACATTACTCTACACACAAAATTTATTATAAATTGTTAAAATAGAAAAAAATGGTCACATTTCTCTGTTCACATTTTATGATTTCATGATTTCATTTCATGATTCCCATGATATCTATAAGGCAGAATTAATTGGTTATGCTTTTACAGCTCCCCTGTGGAAGTTTTTTTTAGTGGTTCTGCAAGACACCCTGCCTTTTTTAAAAAGCATTTAAAGCATTTAGCACAGCTGGGTTTCACTATGTATGAAAACTTTTAGAGCATTATAGTGTCACTAATCATCAACACTGCTACATTTCAAATTTTATCTGTCCTAGCTGTGCTGCAGCAATGTAGAGATGGTGAGATAATGAAAACTCAAATAAATATGTTTTATAAATATATTTGTAAAGTATGCATTGTACAAAAACTTGACTTTTTCCTAATGTTAAAATTATTGTTATGATTCTAAAATATTTTTAATAAAATCCCCTTTATAATGCTGACCAAATTAATTAATGGTGACAATAAAATAAGGAATTTATTACTATAAATCTAATTACGTTAATATAATTTTCAGTGATCTTTATCTGTCAATAAAATACTTGGGATTATGTTGAATTCAGGAATATATTGCAATCAAGGTTTATAATCATTATAGAGTTTATATTCTAGAAAATGTTACTCTGGGTTTTTTTCATATTATTTCTGAAATGATTACTGTTAAACATTGAAATATAGATTCTGGTAATGATTCAAAAACAAGACAAATGGCAGAAACATTTCAGGTCATTCACTGGAACATAACATGTGTCAGAGGAGGTTCTTGCCAAAGTTCATGAGGAGCATGTAATTTTCTCATTCATAGATAAAGCATATTTATAGCCTTAGTGTAATCTGATATCAAAAAAAGTATTCAAAAAAGGTTTGAGTACTTCTCAGGCGTATATATATATAGAGAGATTCACAGACTGAGAGATGTTCAGATTTTTAAACATGCTGTTCCTCTATGAATGAGGATTAAGGCTGAAGTAAAGCGAGCATTCCATTTCCCATCAGTCTAGGGCAGGGCTTTTCAACCTTTTCACCGATTGTACCACTTTTAGGATATGGCAATATTCGAGTACCACCTAGCAAGGTGTCAAAAACTTGATGACCCCCCCCCAAAAAAAACTGTTCAAAGTTGCAATTGCACTGAAATGACTTGTGACCATTTTCACACTTATGACCATTGGAGCATGCCCAGGGTCATGTGATTTATATTTGGATGCTTGGTAACTGATTCATATTTATGATGGTCACAGTGTCCCAGGGTCATGTGATCCCCTTTTGCAACCTTTTGACAAGCAAAGTCAATGGCAGGACTGCTGGTGGCCAACTGCTAAGGCGGGACTTCCCTCCCTCTTTCTCATGCCCACCTCCTTCTGAAGGAAGAATTTGACCCCCCCATATTTTCTCTCTTCCATATATTCATCAAACAAGGAAAAGCCTCCAGAGACAGAAAAGACAAACTGCTGAGTGAACTAGCTTAAAAAGGCACATTCCCCTTTAAGAATTAGCTACTGGCTAGAAAGGAAAGTTACTGAGTGCAGCCGGCACTTAAGGAAGAAAAAAAAATGTAAGTACTGGTTGCCGGCTAAGGCAGCCTCCCCAAATGGCTCCATTCATAAGTAAAGGAATGCTACAGGTAAAATCCATTCAGGAGAAAAATATTTCAAAATCCCTTGCAGCAAAACTTACAGCTAACAACAGCAGAGCAATAGAAGCTAACACGAGACATCAGCCAAATAGAAATTGCCAAACACTCCTTAAGAACACAAAGCCCACATTGCACAAATCCCAGAACTTCAAAGTCACAAAAGCACATAAGAATCCTTCCACTCTCCATCTCCCTCCCTCCCTCCTCCATGCCTCACCTCCAGCCATTGCTGCTTTTCATTCCTCATGGAGGGCGACCCCTCCCCCACTGCATTTCTTGCCTGTTTGTTGCTGCCAGCACAGGTGGCTGCCACAGCAGTTGTAGATTGGCTCATGGCCGCTGGCCTGCTTGATCTCCTCTCCCCCCACCCTCCTCCTCCTCCTTCTTTTTTCCCCTCGGTGCAGCTAGAGCTGATTCTGCCTCCTCCCAAGGCTGCTGCTTTTTTTCTCTCTCCTTCTCCCGCCCAAACTGCCTCCTTTTATAGCCTCTCCTGTCTCCGCTCCCCTCCTCCTTTCTCATGGGGGAGGGTGAGCCAGAAGTGAGCCTGGGGCCTTTGCAGCTCCAGAGGACTCTCTCACTGTAAGTCTTTGCCTACACTGGCTCTTTCCCTTCCCCACTACACTTGGCTAGGCAGGGCTGCTACCACCTGCCACTCATTAATGTACCACAAGTGGTACATTGAAAAGCCCTGGTCTAGGGACTGTAATGAGAGGGAAATAGGGAGCTTCATAGTTAATTTCTTCCAGTATCCTACTGCCTTGCCTGTTTAGTTTATAGTTTAAGCCCTTAGTTTGCAAGGTTTTATTGATGAAAAATACTTTTGTTCCTAGAGCATCCAACCAACATTTTAAGTCCAGAAGGAAAGAGGCAAAATCAGTATCAGTTGCATGTCAGTGTCACACGGTCCTCCCTTGTAAAACATATAATTTTATTATGCTTTACTTTTCTATTTCTCACCTAAGAAATTTGGAACTTTTTTTAATAGAAAGAGTATTAAAAACAGCTGTAGAACAGCAGAATTAAGAGAGAACTTAGCCTAGAATCATTACATGTCTACAAACACTCTAAATCCACCCCTCCCCCCTTGAATTCCATTAACTCTTGTCTCGCACCAATTTAGTACTTACCATAATTCTTGTGTGTAGGCTTGAGCAATAAATCTGAACTGGAACCTACGTGTGATCCTGATTGTTTGTGCCTGACATTTACACTATATAATCAGAAGAAGAACTGGAATCCATGAAAGAAAGAGTTTTATGACTTGACTTTATTAGAATGACAGTATTACCTGATATAAAAGTCTCATGTTTAAGGTGGCTATATACCTATATGCCACAAGACATACCTTCCAGTTGGCTGAGCCTTAAATTCTACTTTGTGGATAGCATTGCTTTTCATTTTGCATTTTTGTCTTTTTGTATCTCCTCAGATATCGTTTGATTTAGCAGAATATACAGCAGATGTTGATGGAATTGGCACTTTACGATTACTAGATGCTATCAAGACATGTGGTCTCATAAACTCTGTAAAATTCTATCAAGCCTCAACAAGTGAACTTTATGGAAAAGTGCAAGAAATACCTCAAAAGGAAACTACTCCATTTTATCCCAGATCTCCATATGGTGGGTGTATTAATTTCTTGACAGATTCAAAAGAACCTCTTATAAGTGGATGCAACATCACAGTTTTTGAGATTGGAATCCATATTAGACATGTTATTTGTTGGTGCAGTAATTTAAAAGTTTAGCCTATTTGTTTTGAAGGACTTTGGAAAGTTAAAGTCTTCTTCAGGTTGAATTTAATTTCCATTAATGTCATGAATGTATCTGTATAGCTTTTGTACAGTAGTATACAGTGGTATACTAGGGCAGGGGTCCCCAACCCCCGGTCTGTGGACGGCACCGGTCCGCAGCATGCCAGCAAGCGGGTTGCACAAATAAGCAAAACTCCATCCGCGGAATGCCGGCAGTATTCAAAACCACTCGCCCTCTGGTCCGTGGAAAAACCTTTCTCCATGGCACTGGTCCCTGGTGCCCAAAAGGTTGGGGACCTCTGTACTAGTGTGTCCTCCTGATTTATTTTTTGACTGGAGGTTTCCTATCCGAACTTCTGAGCCAGGTAACATTGTCCAGATGCTGCCAAATTAAAGGCTTTAGTATAGAATGCCAAAACAAAGGTTTTTTTTCCAAAAAGTTCTGTTTTGTGCAGTCATGTATTTCATTTTTAATCCATTATCTTAATCTTATCTTCTTGTCTTTATTTGAATTGCAGAAAGACATTTATTTTGTCTGCTTACTATTATTTTAATTGTGGAAAGATTTATTTATTGTTTATTGATAAACAGCATTTGCCATTGTATGGGTACTTAATTTTTTTACTTATGAAACCCTATGAAGTATCTGGGCTGAGAGAATGTGACCAGCCCAAAATCACCCAGCTGGCTTTCAGGCCTAAGGCAGGACTAGAACTCACAGTCTTCTGGTTCCTAGGCCAGCACTTAACCACTAAACTATATGATATTCAAGTGATTATTTGAATGAATTTTATTGTATGGCTATCATGCACTCTATGATGAATTCAAAGAGACTTTTAAGTATTACAGCATTAAAACAGACTGGAATTTCAAACCCAGCTGAAGTTAAATACTTCCATGCAACATTGTTTTAAGTAGAGATTCTATAGTGTGATTAAGAATTCTTGTTTAATGCTTAAATATCAGTTATATTTATGATAGGACATGATGAGAAAAGTCCCCTAGCACTTTCAGTGAGTGTGGCGGATATTTTGTTCTACGTCCGTTTATATTAATAGAAATTGAAAACATGTCTGGGGCTAGTGTTCTAATGAATTATTTAAAAATGATTTTTATTGCCTTTTTCTTTTCGGTATGGATGTATGAGTGAATATACTAAGTTTTGTAAATATTTCAGTAAATAATTAGAATTATTGTTTCAGGGGCAGCCAAACTCTATGCATATTGGATTGTGGTAAATTTCAGGGAGGCCTATAATCTCTTTGCTGTGAATGGTATTCTTTTCAACCATGAGAGTCCCAGGAGAGGTAAGGAACATGTCTAAAAATTTTCATTACTATTCTAATATATGTCCGAAGAGAAATACATTTCTGTTTAACTAACTGTTTTTTGATAGATTCAACACTCTTTATAATCAAAGCTTTTATACGTAACCTTGAGGTTAAAATGGTATATAACAGTTCAATGGCAATTAGTTCAGACTTTATGGGATATCTTTCATAGTTAGCACAATAAAACAAAATTACCATCTGTAAAATTGTGTAAGATATAAGCACTATTGAGTGAACAGAATTTTGAGACTTCCATTTCAATTCTAAAAAATTCCTATGATAAAATTCATGTCTATCATGAAACCACATCTGGCCTATCCTATAGAGATTCATTATCTTGGTGGTATATTTTTAATGTCACAAAATGCTTGTGCTGTTTTGCTCAGAGTTCATCAGTTCATAGAAAAAAATAACCAAGGTTTAGATTAACATTCATATTGAATAAAGAAGACATAAATAAAAGTTTTCCAACTTAAACATTTATTTGAGGATAAACGAGAAAAGAGATAAATGGGAGAAGCCAATATTTTGGGAGTGGGCATTTAAAATGGTTAAAATAAAATGAAGTGAAGTTGCTTTTCCATGCCAAATTCTTCCCACTTTCATAGAGTTATATTAAAATACCATCGTACACTGCTGTTCATTTATTTTTACTTTAAATAACAGATCACACTGTTATCAAAAACACACTTTCAGGGTTTCTAAAATGTCCTCAGTTATCCCTGGAAAGCCAGACACAATCTTTTTAAAAGGAAGATAGGAATAATTCTACTTGTCGATGAGTTATAACTTTCAAAGAAGTCTTTTTTGATACAGAAATTAGTATGACTATAAGATATTAAAAAAGAAAGATCCCAGTTTTTGGTGTGGTTTCTGATATTTTTAAAATTGAAAATAAGTTGGATTTCCTATGAAAAAATTTTAAGGTCAGATTGCCTCTTTAAAGAGTGGTATGATTTGGGAAAAGAAAAAAGAAATCTATATTCAGTGCTGCTTTTGATCTATAAATCTTTGACGTTCTGTGTAATTCTGAGACTACTTCCAGTAGATATTATAGCCAGATATTATGTGTATGTGCAAGCACACATATGCTGCACATATATATATAAAGTCATGTATACTGTGCATAGTCGCAAATAATTATAGTTGTATACATATATATGTCACTTTTTCTTGTGAACATGAACTCACTTTGAAAAATCTATGTATCTCTGCTTTTTAAAGTATTAAAAGAATTTTTAAAAAAATAGCTTTGTGCCTAGAGAGCTAATGTGAAAAATCTACTTTTTAAATTCTGCAAACAATGCTGAAATAACTATATGACAGGCCAGTCTTTCACTCTCAGCCCTGGACTGGGAAGGAAGTAAAGAAAAAAAAAATCTTCCAATCCACATTGGACTGAAATAATAGATTGCAATCCATGACCTGATTGATTTGGGTTAATAGCAATAGCATTCAGATTTATATACGCCCCATAGCACTTTAGAGCACATATTGGGCGGTTTACAATGTCAGCATTATTTGCATAGTACCCCCAACAATCTGAGTCCTCATTTTACCAACCTTGGAAGGATGGAAGGCGGAGTCAACCTTGAGCCCCATCAGGATTGAACTCCAGGCTGTGGGCAGAATTTGCCTGCAGTTCCACTTAACCACTGCGCCATCAGGTTTCCTCAGTTGTCAATAACTGACAAATACTGTGAATCTCTTCTTAACAGTACCTTCCTTTCCAGGACTTACAGAAAGGTTCAACCCTCTTTGCTTATGTAAGTTTCTGAACATCTGTTTCAAGGCCATTTCTGCACTACCAATATTGGCCATTGTGTCGAACTAAGTTATGTATGCAACAGAAAAAGAAAGGAAATCATCAGCACATTGATCAGTTCAGAGATCTATAAGTCTTGCATAGCTTTTCATTCTGACTCGCTTTTTATATCACTTGAAGTTATTGTACATCAGTCAGAGACAAAGATAAGCATTTAGAACATCTTAAATACTTTATGATAGAAATGTTATTGCTAGCTTTTTTCATGAATTATATGTCCCTTTAAATTTCTTCTAGAACTAAAATTACTTTCCTCACTTTATAATTTAATTTTACTAATAAAATTTAAGTATAAATAATAACTAGATGCCGTTTTTTAAATAAAATTGATTGTTTCTACTTATATTAACTTTTTTCCAAAGGTTAGAATCAAATGGAAAATATCAGCTTTTCTATATTCTAATATTACTTTAAACATGATAGTTAAAGTTTGGAAAATGTATGTTTATATTCCATGAATGAGAAATAATACATAACTCTGCTTTATTGAACATACATAAATTAAAATTAAAATGTTGAAATCCATTGGGAGTTAAATTTATTATCATGTAAGTGGACTTTCTTTCTTTTCTCTTCTGCCTATCCTGCATCATTTCCAGTTCTGCCAGGAACATAAAGCATTATCAGAACTCCGTAAAAAACCTAAATGATCCCTCTGGTAATATTTAAGAGAATCCTCTATCACTGAAATTTTCCTAGAGTATATAAAAGAATCAGTTTGAACTTGTTTCTGTTTTTTAATGTAATAAATAGACATGAACATTTTTCCTATTTTTTTAATGCTCCCTTGAAAAATCTTGAATGTCTTTCAGTAAATTGCATTTCACTGCCTCCTTTTACTTTTTTTTTTTTTTACATTTAGAGCTAGCTCTCATATATTAAACATTTTAAAAGGCTCATAAAGCAGCTTTTCAAGTGTCCTAAAGTAGAAAAGGAAGGTAGTTTCCTGGAAAGCATTTAATCTTTTCCATTACTCTATGCAGAATTGGTTGTTAGTTTAGTAAAGTGTTGTTAAAGCTTCAAACAAACGTTTTCAGTTTTTTATGAGAGGGAAATATTTTTCTTAAATGTACTGTAACATTTATTAGATTTAATAAATGAAACCTATTTAAATAATTGGTAATGTTATGTTATTTAAAGCAAGAAGTACGAATACTAACATCTGAGATTGTAGTTACAGGCTTTATGTATCTTACTCTGTATAACTATATTATTATAAACCTTAGTATAGGGAGCATAAAAAATAATCAAGATCAAAGACTCACTTTGAAAAATGACATTACTTTTTAAGGGGTGTTATTAGGACTCATCTACCAGGAGGCCAAATATTTTTACCAAGTGATACAATTGCACAAAACTTTTAATTAGATATTCTTACCTCTTATCCTACTTTGAGTAGGGAGGGATTGAAAGAAAAGAAGAGGACAAGGGACACAGTTACAGTAGGGGTAGCAATGACTGCACTGTTGGAAGATCTGAAAGACTACTTTAGGGATAGGTTGTCATGGGGGAAAAAAAATATCTATTTTGTCATTAAGAGTTGAAAATAACTTGATGGCATATAAACAATCAGTCCATCAAATCTTAAAGCCCAAGAACTGGATCTGTTCAACATCTGGTTCAAGACTGCAACAATTTTATTAAGGTGGCAAATGTATTACTAATGTTTTTGTTTATTTTTTTTACATTAGTTATTTCAAGATAAAGTTCACTTATGCCCATAATTAGTTAGTTGCTTTGGATTCAGATATATATGTTGTGTAATTCATCAGTAGTATGTGGGAATAGTAGGTATGAACTCCTCTTCCTAACATTTTCAATTTTCCCTGAAGAAGTAACGATTGCAAAATGAAAGTTGTAATTCATCTAAGTAGATCCGAGTTTCTAAAGATCACTGCAATTTATATCAACCACAAGAACACTAAACAATCAGCCAGTATATTCCCCATGATGTGCCTGCTTACTCTCTTGTAATTCTTTCCTATCCAATCTCTCTACTCTGCAAGAGGGAGAAAAACAAATCAGGCACAGAAGAGATTGCCTAAAGAAATTGCTTGTTTAGGCAATCTCTCCGCTTTTGGGGGGGGGGAGGAATTGGTCAGACACAGGACAGTGTATATCAATGACTGTAATGATGAACACATAATTGAGAGAGAAACACTGTGAAGGTTGTAAATGCACACCTTGGTTTCAAAGTTATTTTTTCAGCATTGTCACAATTTTGAACGGTTGCTACCCAAGACTAAGCAAGGTCTACCTGTATTCTAAAGTTATTTCCTATAAATAGAGCCTACTTTTATGTACAAGTCTACTTTATATAAGAAACTTAGCAAATCTGTATGCAAAATAACTAACTTTTCTAACCTTGTTAATCTAAGTTCTTTGCCTTTAAATGACATCATCAAGAGGATAGAACTTTATTTTGGGGTAATTCTGCTTCAAATAATTGCAAGAAGTAAGGATAATTGCTGTGCTTTCTTTGACATATGCACATTTATGCACTGACAAGATTCTTCAATCATTTGACTGTTGCTTTATTTTATATTGTGTTTCTGGAAACTTAATGCTTGAAATAATTTTTTGTCTCAAATAAATTATTCTGAACATCGAAGCTTCCATCTTTGGCTGCTTTCAAAGAAAGATGTTTATAGAGGAAGCAGAGCTAATGTGATTGATGTACTGGCAGTCGTGTGATAAAGCACGATCAAACTGAGGTGATTGAAACAAGGAGAGCAGTCTGAAAAGATTGTCATAATCTGTATTTTTAGGATTAGTTATAGGATATTTATCGGATAATTTTTAATTTCCTTATTTTATCTTTTGTCTTTATTTTAGGAGCCAATTTTGTAACTCGAAAGATTAGTCGTTCGGTTGCTAAGATTCATCTGGGACAATTGGAATGCTTCAGTTTGGGAAATTTAGATGCCAAGAGAGACTGGGGTCATGCCAAGGACTATGTTGAGGTATGTGATTGCTAAAATGCCTACTTTAAAACAAGGCCGTTGTGGGGCTTATTGCAATAACTTAAAAGTAAACGTATGGCCTGAAGGCATCTGCTTCTAAATCTAGCTTTTCTCCCTGGCTGCCTGAAGAAGACATAGGATGCTACTATATGCATAACCTGAACATATAAAGAAGGTTTTCAGGTTCACATTCCTTACTAAATTCCTGTGGGAAGGAGTAAAAACTAAAAGACCTCTTCTGCCTCAACAATATATTGTTTCTTTGTTTCTTTGAGATCAGAAGATTGAAGTGCAGTGAAATTTTTTGAGATCCTGTCTATATTGTGGAATCTTCTTATAGTAATGAAAGAAACAAGGCTAATGTTAACCTCAGAAAACATTCTAATTCTGATTCTGATGTGGTTGTAATATTGTTAATGTTTAATATTTCTTCATGTTAAAACCATTCAAGAAAAATTGTTAACATGGCCTATATAAATATTGTAGAGTTTATATTTTCTTTAAAAAGTCACCTGTGCTGAATAGTTTATTTTTTCTGATCTATTTTCATATGATTATGAAAATTTTTGAAGTTCTATATTTCTTCAATAACTATATAGGTGTATGATCAGAAGATGAATAACATATACAGTATGGTCCACAATATATCTATAGAGATCTAATTGCAAAGGCTGTCATTAAGGCAATTAGGAAAGCATAGTTTGTTACCATATAATTTGTATTTTCATATCTAGTCATGTCAACCAAAATAATCTGGCTGTGAGAAGTATCTCTTAGAGATGTGCAACATATTTTTAAAATATGATTAATAATAATAACTGTTATTAAAATCCAACTTGTATAGAAGATCTGCTCAGAACAGATCTTTTAAATCTTTCCCTGCTTGCCCTTCTAATTATCTTTACAAACGTGGCATCTGTCTATATGTTTCTACGGGTATAAGTGATTAGATATTAGCCATAAAATAACTAACCATGATTTCTAAAAAAAATGACACTGAACATTGTGTTTCAAAAACTATGTTTGAAATGATCTTAATTATGTCACTTGGTTGGGACAGAACTAGCATGCTTAATCTCAAGTTGATAGAAAACTATGGAACAATATTTCTGTTAAAATATTATATTCTAAGCTTTGGATATTGTACTTGGAACAGGCATAAGCCTTGCAAGTAAGTTTTATCCATTATTCTGTATTAATTTAAAGTGGAACATTTAAAATTAACTGAATTATTGGCAAATGGATAATTTCAAGCGTATATTATCAAGTCTAGCAAATTGTACAATAAATTATTGCACAGAAATATATTGAGATTTGATAAGCTTCTTCAGTTCTCCTAACAACACTTTTTGCAGCCTAAATTTTCTTATAATATACAATGTATAGAAGTTCTTTTCGACATAATAATTTGTTTTGATAGAGCAGTGGTGGCGAACCTATGGCACGGGTGCCAGAGGCGGCACTCAGAGCCCTCTCTGTGGGCACACGTGCCATCGCCCCAGTCCTAGGCCTTCAGCTGGGTTTTATAAAACCTTTTCGCTTTAGGCCTCCGCCGCCGTGTGCAAAAAAAAAAAAGGTTCAATCAGTCAATTTCAACTTCTTGCGGGAAAAAAAAAGATCTTGCAAAGTTGGAATTGATTGATTGAACTTTTTAGTCCCACCCTGTCTGCCGTTACCACAGCAGCCACACCCATCCAATGGGCCATGCCCACCCAACTGGCCACACCTAGCCAATGGGCCACACCCACACGGCACTCGACGATGCATAAGTGGGTTTTGGGTTGCAGTTTGGGCACTCAGTCTCTAAAAGGTTCGCCATCACTGTGATAGAGTAATGCCAGTGGAAATTTTAGATGAAAATAAGGATGCATTTTATTTAGCAGCTAGTTTCCAAATGTGCTGGCCACCAGATAAAAATATATTCTGCTGGTATTTCCACAAGGATCACACACTGGTAATGTAAGTCATATTCCAGTTTTTTCAGGTATTTGGGGATTGTCACAAAATTGTTCTGACATAATTCTTAACTCTGCTGGGCGTCATCTTGAATGTTTCCCCAGAGATTAATTTTTCTGCTTTTGTTAATTTCACAAGACCCTGAATTTATGCAATGCAACTAATTGCCATCTATAAGAGAGAGAAAATTGAAAATAGAAATAAATAACCATTTCAGAATTTAATGGATGGAAAACAAACCTCCAAAATTTGATAGTGAATGTAATTTCAGAGATTGAAGTTGCAGAACTGTGATATATTTGAGAAGAAATTTAGGAAAACTAAGCCAGCCACAGCATTCCCTGTATTTACACTATATCTTGCTGCAAGCAACTAGATTTTCAGCAGATGTTCAATTTTCTTTCATTGCTGGATGATATATAACAGGAGGAAAAAGAAAGCACCTCTCTCCTCCTAAGCATGGAAGGAAAGGGCTGATGGAGAGGAAAATAAATCTGCCAATAAATCTGATGGTCTGAATGTGTCTTTTTCACACTGCAGTGGGAAAGAAATTGATTCAGAGATAAATATGTAAGGGGAGGGGGGAGTATGGAGGAATAATAATAATAATAATAATAATAATAATAATAATAATAATATCGCGACCTGGCCATCGAAACTGCGCGATTATGGATGAAACGTGTAACAGTGGTACCCATTGTCATCGGGGCACTGGGAACTATGTCCAAAAACTTTGCAAAATATTGCTTCCTGCAATAACTCCAGCAATGTTACAAAAAACTGCGCTACTCGGAACATCTTATATTTTAAGAAGGTACCTGGTTGACACCTAGGATGCTGGTAGCAACCCGTGTCAACCATCAGCGCCAGCCAATTTGAATGTTCAGTTGACTGAGGTTCATGTTTAATGAATAAAAGATATAATAATAATAATAATAATAATAATAATAATATAAAGTTGGGAGGGACCTTGGAGGTCTTCTAGCTCAACCCCCTCTTCAGGCAGGAAACTCTATACCCAGGATAGGCAACCTTGGCTCTTTTATGACTCGTGGACTTCAACTCCCAGAATTCCTGAGCCAGCCACGAGTCATAAAAGAGCCAAGGTTGCCTACCCCTGTCCTATACTATTTCAGACAAATGGCTGTCCAGTCTCTTCTTTAAAACTTCCAGTGTTGGAGCATTCACAACATCTGGAGGCAGGTTGTTCCATTGATTAATTGTTCTAACTATCAAGAAATTTCTCCTTAGTTCTAGGTTGCTTCTCTCCTTGATTAATTTCCACCCATTGCATCTTTTCCTGCCCTCAGGAGCTTTGGAGAATAGCTTGACTCCCTGTACTTTGTGGCAACCCCTGAGATATTGGAACACTGCTATCCTGTCACCCCTAATCCTTCTCTTCATTAAACTAGACATACCCAATTCCAGCAACCGTTCTTTATATGTTTTAGCTCCAGACCCTTAACATCTTTGTTGCTCTTCTCTGTACTCTTTCTAGAGTCTCAACATCTTTTTTACATCATGGTGACCAAAACTGGATGAAGTAATCCAAGTGTGGCCTTACCAAGGCATTATAAAATGGTATTAACACTTCACATGATCTTGATTCTATCCCTCTGTTAGTGCAGCCTAGCACTGTGTTTGCTTTTTTGGCAGCTGCAGCACACTGCTGGCTCATATTTAAGGGATTGTCCACTAGGACTCCAAGATCCCTCTCACAGTTACTACTATTGAACAAGATACCACCTATGCATTTGGTTTTTCTTGCCTAAATGTAAAACCTTACTTTTTTCACCATTGAATTTCATTTTGTTAGATAGCGCCCAATGTTCAAGTCCGTCAAAATCCTTCCGTATGTTAAGCCTATCTTCTGGAGTGTTGGCTATTCCTGCCAGCTTGGTGTCGTCTGCAAATTTGATGAGTTCCCCATCTATCCCCTCATCCAAATAACTGATGAAGATGTTGAAGAGCACTGGGCCCAGAACAGAGCCCTGGGGCACCCCACTGCACACTTCTCTCCTTGTAGATGCAGTTCCATTGAGGACCACATGCTGAGTACGGCCAGCTACGAATCCATCTGGTGGTGATGCTGTCTAACCCACACTTTTCTATCTTATCAAGTAGTAGGTTATGGTCTACTTTATCAAATGCCTTACTGAAATCCAAGTAAATGATACCCACAGCATTCTTCTAGTCCACTAATTTTGCCACCTGGTCAAAGAATGCAATAAGATTTGTCTGGCATGCTCTGTTTTTGACAAACTCATGTTGGCTTTTGGTTATGACTTAATTTGCTTCTAGGTGTTCACCGATTCATTGCTTGATTATCTTTTCCAGAATCTTCTTAGGTATTGAGGTCAGGCTGATAGGTCTGTAGTTTTCTGGATCTATTCTTTTTCCTTTTTTGAAGATGGGAACTACATCTGCTCTTTTCCAGTCTTTTGGTAGTTCGCCGGTGCTCCAGGATCTTTGAAAGATATAGTTCAGTGGTTGTGAGATCACATCTGCCAGTTCCTTCAGAACCTTAGGGTGTAATCCATCTGGTCCTGATGATTTGAACTCATTTACTATTTTCTTGCCTATTTTAACTTGTGTTTCTAATCTGTTTTTTATGGTACTGTTTTTGATAGGTTTCTTGACTGTTTCTTTCCTTTGTGTAAAGACAGATGCAAAAAATGAGTTAAGTAGTTCTGCTTTCTCCCTGTTGCTTGTCACTTTCTTGCCACTTTCTCCCACTAATGGACCAATCATTTCCTTAATCTTTTTCTTGTCTTTTACATGTTGAAAGAAGCTTTTTTTTTGTTATTTTTGACTTTTGTCGTAAGCCTTAGTTCATTTTGAGCCTTAGCTTTCCTCACTTCATCTTTGCAGGCTCAGGTTATTTGCTGATATTCTGCCTTAGTTATGTGCCCCTCTTTCCACTTTTTATACTTGTCCTTTTTATCTTTCAGTTTATCATAGAGTTCTTTATGCTGGTTTCTTTTGTGAGCTGTTATTTTTCTTCTTCATTGGTATTGTGGTAGACTGGGCTTATAGACTGGGATGGAAACAAATTGTATGATACTTTGAGTGGATGGATGAATAAGAGGACAGGGGGCATTGCTATGTGTGCAGAAGGGAAGAGGAGAAACATGGTTGAAGTTGTCTAATATCACTGACAATTGTTTGTGTAGTGCATATGCACCGTACTGAAATTGAAGAAATGTGATGCAATTATATTCCTACTTTCTCTTGGCTTTGACCCTCTCTGCAACTATATAAGGTGTAACTATTTTCCCAGAGAGAATGCAACCTTGAATCCAAAAATGTTGTCCATATTCTGCAGTAAGCTACAGTATGTCTGTATAAGCAGATGGATGGGCAATATGGATTGGTAAATATGTTTATTAAAAGTAAATTAATATTAGTAGAAACAGTTATACACTATAAACTATATTTTATTCAATATGATGCCAAACTGCAGATAACCTGGATGTAAGTTTGAGATTAAGCAAAATAATCAAATATAGCAAGAATTTTTGTGTCTTGCTTTGTTCTATAATTTCTTTTTATTTGGGGTAGCAATAAGCCATCTGTAGATACATGTTAATACTTATACAATAGTAAGTACTTAGTAATCAATTAGTCATTTCACAATAATAATAAGAAACATTAGATATTTATATACACACATTCTTCTTTCTGCCCCTGAAAATCATTTTCTTGGAACAGTGAGAATGTCCTTAATGATTCAATATCATCTTTTAACGTTTCCTAACAAAGAAATACTGCTAATAATGCCAAAATGTTGAATGGATAGCAAGGACATGCTGTTTCTAAAGGTGTAATGAGATTGATTGCAGTTAGGCAAGGTTGACAGGAGAAAAAACATTAGGTTCATGGTCTAGAGGTGATAGTGTAGGCTGAGACAGAGATAAGTCTGAAGCAGAGCTGTCCTAGTCATCATCTGTTTTTCCGTTCCTAGAATTTATTCTTTCCATTCCATTCCTGGTAATAGAAATAAAATATAAAGTACTATATTTGAATAGACACTTTCATCAACTCAGTATTTTTAATTAACATATTGTATATTAGGAACTATTCTCAGATATGTGGGGAACAGCTCTCAGTGTCACTTCTTTTCAGTGTATGCTGTTGCTTCTTACTCTTTCAATTTTATTGTCAAATGAATAATAAGGTATAGTTCCTATAAGATTTTTGGATAGATTCTCCAGCCTACTTACAGTACAAATCATTATTAAATTCAATCCATAATATAATGGATTTTTATGTAATAATTATGAATGTGGGTGGGTTGTATGCCTTCAAGTTACTGCTGACTCTCGTGCCTGCCAGGACTAGTCCCGGCTAAGGTTTTGGAAGTAGTTTGATATTGCCTTCTTTCTAGAGCTGAGAGAGAGTGTCTGGCAGGTACAAAGGGTCTCCCAGTGCCTTACATACTATACCAAACTAGCCCTCATGTAACATATGTAACATTGAATTACATTTGGTGTTATACCGAAGGGACTCAGATCCTGCATGTCTCACTCTTCCAGTGGGATTATTGGTTTAAAACCCTTTATTCCATGTCCAGTTAAATTTAAATATCCTACCAGATGTTTTACGTTCTTGTAAGTCACTTTTTATTTCTTCTATTCAATTGTGTCTGATTCTTGGAGACTGCCTAGACCAGGGGTAGGGAACCAGCCATGCTGACTCAGGAATTCTGGAAGTTGAAGTCCACAAGTCATAAAAGAGCCAAGGTTCCCTATCTCTGGCCTAGACAAATCCCTGCAGTTATCTTGGCAGGTTTTGACAGAAGTAGTTTGCTCTGGCCTACTTCCCAGGGCTGAGAGAAAGTGACTAGCCCAAGGTCACCAACCTGGCTTTGTGCCTGGACTAGAGTGAACTAGAACACATCGTCTTCTCATTTCTAGCCTAATGTCTTATCCACTGCACCAGACTGATTCTCAGAAGTCACTCAGATTCACCCAATTGAAGTGGTACAGTATAAAAGTAGTTTAAATAACTAAGTAAATAAAATATATCCGTTTAAAATTCTATAAGGAAACCAGATGGAGGAGTTTTAGTTTAATTTAAAACTATTGTTATGTTTAGCTGTTAAAATGTCCATTTTTAACATTTTAACAATACATTGTATCTGTATTCATTGACATGCTTTTTAAAAGAAACTCCTGAGGTTATGATGTTAAATGCGCGGCCATGTTAAAATTTAAATCACCTTTTCAACGATATGATCCCTGCTTTTAATGGTTCACTGTGTTACCTCTGTAGTCCTTGAATTACAACCACAATTGGGATCAGAATTTCAATTGCTAAGGAAAGCAGCTGTTAAGTGAATCTTGTCGAATTTTATCACCTTTTTTCCCCTTCAGTTGTTAAGCAAATGACTGCAGTTGTTAAGTGAACCTTCTCTATTTCATGGCTACATTTCTAGCTGCAGATCAGTGGCGCTCCAGAGCTTTAAAAATGGGTTTCTACCCTTATATTTATCAATATATTTTACAGATGTCTTCAGAAATTTATTTTGACTGATATGCCTCTAGAATCTGTGTTGAGAACTTCATGCTATGAAGGGAGACGAAGTTGTGAGATTTATATAGGGCGAGATTGGCAGCAAATAGCCCTGTGTATTTTAATGAAGTATTTATACAAATGTCTCTATTTTTCATTTTCACCGAATTGATTGAAAGCAGGGGAAGGAACACTTTTTCACATTGCCACATGACATGCTGGAATCAATGAAACAAGCAGTAACTTTTGGTGCTGTTTGTTCATTCAAACTACCTTTTGTTGTGATGAGCGTTGATCATATTCCTTGACAAAGTTATGTTAGTTGGCAATAGGAGACTAAAAATAAAAAGTAGGCAGTGGTTATTTTGACATAAATAAAGTCTCTATTTGAAAGTGTTTAATTTAGGCAAGAAAGTGATTTTCATAATGATACACAAGAGCTCTTTCTAATCCAAATCATATGGCATTCATTTACAAAGCACTGCAGTTGTGTCTACAAGTAGGTGTTACTAATAGCTTCCTTTTCTTCGAGAAAATTATACTCATCTGTTTCATAGCTCCTGTAAGATGTTGCCGTTTATGAAAGAAACCTCCCAAATAGAAATAATGGGATTTAAAACAAAATCAAGCAAACCTCTATATCCATTTTTGTATTTGTTAGTGTGAAAAGTGTTAGTGTCAGAAAGCTATAAAGGCAAAAAAATAAAATAAAATGCTTTCCTCAGCAAAACCATCTGGTTTCATTTCCTGTGCTTCAATAACTGTATGTGAATTATTATCAAGATTACTCCCATAGTTTTCTAAGTGGTCTTGGAACACTGGTGGTCTTAAAAAACAGTTGGAATGATTGAAGAGTTAGGTTTTCTTTCAAGTATAAAATTTCCTAGTTGTGACTCCCAATTGAGAAATTAAAAATTGCAGTCATATTTTGGAAGGTAACCAATTATTTTAAGATAAACCAAAATAAAATTTTAAAATGTGTCATATACAATGCAGCAGTGTTGTCCACCTAATAAATGGGTTCTTCTAATGTTCTGAATCAAGCTTGCTGGATTCATCCAATATAGCATACAGTTGAAAGAGTTAAAATTATGTAAAACAATGGGAAAGCATAGCCTCAGTTTATCAATTTTGTCTTTTTTATTTCAAAAATAGTTAAGTCTAAATAATCAAATTGTTTTCTGAAGAATGACCTTTAATATGCAAGTACTCGGTGTTGTTATCCATTTTTCAGATAATATCTATCTACATATGACAATAACCACACTTATAAGAAGACATTTTAGAAGATCTCGTGTATATAGAATATCATTTGTAACATTAAAATTTGCAAAAATATTGGAAAAATTGTACGTGTTGAGGTCCCTTCAGTTGTAAAATGTTAATATTTTATACCTTTTTGTAGACATGAGGAACTTTTAGCCTACTTACTAGGTTACACAATTGCGCACGAAACAACTGTGATTCTTCTTCAGTGTCAAACAACATTCCTCAAATCTACAGGGTATACTTAATATGCCACTTCTAGTTTTAGAACAAATACTTGAATTTTCAGCTATAGGTGTTCTGGGATGTGGCTTGACCTAACAAATAATGTTAATGATCCAAAGATAGAGCAGTTGAACTTTCCAACTGGTCGCCTTTGGCGGGCTTTCAACTTATCTCAGGGGACTGGCAGCTGTGGTAATGGGATAAATAAATGGAGAAAGTTTATTGCAGTCAAATAGTGCTACTGCATGGTTGTTTTTACTCTTGGAGCCATGGTGGCGCAGTGGTTAGAATGCAGTATTGCAGGCTAATTCTGCTGACTACCAGAGGTTCGATCCTCACTAGCTTAAGGTTGACTCAACCTTTCATCCTTCCAAGGTTGGTAAAATGAGGACCCAAACTGTTGGGGCAACATGCTGACTCTGTGAACCGCTTAGAGGGGTCTGTAAAGCACTATGGAGCTATAAGTCTATAAGTCCAAGTTCTATTGCTATTGCTAGAGCTATGTTTCCCTCCATTTTAGAATGTAAATAGGTGGATATCACATATAGTGTATCTTACTCTATATAAAGAACTATCTGCAGGGATGGTTATTGAATGCAGTTCGTTTCAGTCTGTGTCTTAGATGTTTGTTAGGTTTAGAATTACCTGATGCTTCCATGTGTACAATAACTAGATCAAAGCGTTGAGGGGGAAAGTGACATGACTTTTTCAATTTTGAAGTTTGCTTTCTCAAGACTATTTGGTGAGACATATTGTACTGCATATATTTCTGTAACACCTGAAAAATAACCAACAGAAATTCTTGAAAGGTAAGCCATGTCTCACTTCAAATATTCACCAATGCCTGGATACTTAGCATCCTGACCATAGGTGCTCTAGTATATCTACCAGATTCCCTCTTCCTCAGTTTTATTTTTTAACAATTTTTTAATTCAAAAAGGAAACATAAAAGATGGTGTATTCTAAAGCCTGGTCTCTAACATAATCTTTGTTTTCAAGAATGTTTTTCAATCTCACATCAATCCTGGAGACACTCTTAGAGAAAAAGAAATATGACGGGGCTGCAGTCCCAGGCTCTCTTTGAAAGTTTGTCCATCTCTCCAGGAAAAAAAAAAGAGAAATAAGGTGGGATGGTTCTGGAATGCTTGACAGATACTGCAGAGCAATCTCACAGGTTTGCTTTATGTTAAATAAGTATTTTCCAAGAGTGTCTGGGACATGCTTTCAAAACTGTGAATGTGCTAATCAACCCAAAAAAGTTGGTATAAGTGGGATCTGAGTTGAAAATGAACAAGAAACGGATCTTGAAATAAAAACGACAATGTTATATGTAGTTGATATTTTAATAAAAGGCGGATTTAATGCTTCCAATCCTAAAATTGTCAGTGTAACAGCCTTCATATATAAAACTTGAAATAGGCTGCACAGTTATCTTCACCACATAATATGTACTCTATTGATTATTTGGGGTGAGAGGGCGGTTATCCCACCTTGCTGAAGTCAAGGTGGCATGCATGTCTTCCACCTCCTTTTTTTCCCAGAACAGCTCTGTAAGGTCCATTCAATTTAATGAGAGTGACTGGTATAAATTCACCCAGCCAACTTTCATGCCCAAGGGAGAACTAGAATGCATGGTTCCCCACAGCAGGAGTTTAAGTCAAATTGCAGCTTCCTGTAGAAGAGCAGGCAGAGCTGAGAGGTGGAGTTAAGCGCATCATCCACTTAGAATCATTGCATTCCCACCAGTACTCCAAATTCAACCCCTCCATTGACTTTATCTGGCGCCAATTTACTGTTGAACTTTAGTTGACCAGATTATTGAATAAATTTTCTATGCCGCAACCTTAAGTATCCTGATTCTTTGTGCCTGACATTTCCTTTATCTTTACTTAATTATCTTATTAGTAACCTTTGATTTTGACAGATATCTTGGCTGAAGTCAGAGGTGGAATTTCCCCATATTATTCAAAACATTATTATATCACAGCCATGCCCTCAGAAGCTAATTTACTTTTAAGATTCACTCTCTGCCTCTAAAAATGTTTTTTAATTCCTGGCTTAAATTAATATATTGAGTAGGAAGTACATGGAAGACTTTAGGCATATTTTAACTGTTATTGTTGACTTAACAATACTTTAAGTAGTGTGTTTGTTCATTCTTCTTGTACAGATACTGTGCATTATGTAGATTTGGCATTTTTGCATTTGACATCCTAAGATTCTCATAGAGAAGAAGAATCTTATCTCCTAGAATGGCAAACCCACCAATATGAAAAAGGAGTCAAGATTTATTTTATTAAGGTGCAGATTACTTTTGTAATTTAAAAAAAGTTCCTAGAAATGTGTCAACAACATCTTAAAATTTAATATATTTAATATGTTTAAATCTGCAAATTGCACTCAACTGGTAGATATTTGGTGCATACATTACTTAACTTGTCCCTCTCAGATAATATGAAGAAAAGCAGAGCAAAGCTCACTAGTAGTGAAATAGCAACAATAATCTTGTAGCTCCTTATTCTAAGCTATCACCTACCACAGAGACTCACTTATTTCCAGTATATTGAGCTCCTTTCACTTATTAGTAGATGCAACCTTTCCCATTTTAAATCATATTTTCTGAGTTTATTTATATTGGTTTTAAATATTGAGATTTGAAGGTCAAAGAACATATTCAACAATTACAGTAACTGTTTTCTCTCATTTTGGATCATAGTCTATTCTTGTATTATTTGCATCACTGTACAATTAAATGCACTTTTATGAAACATTTTACTAGCTCTTCTAAAAAGCATAATAGCTTTCAGGCCACTTATTTATTTATTTAAACAATTTAAATGGCTTCCCATCTCATGAAAGTAACTGGGAGGCAAACAAGGTAAACACACACACATACAAATTTAACAAATCAAACCATAATGTCTGAGGTCACAATAGTAATCCTATCTCATAAGAAGGCAACATTAACCAACAAAACTTGCCTAACCATCTGGGCCATCTGATTCTATTTTCAGTTGAGACTATTAATAGACTGGAATAGGCTGAATTCCTAGTCACCAATTAAGCTTTAAGTTTATTTACTGAATATTTACCAAATGTTACCTTCAGATTTTGGTTTAGTTTGGCCTTTGTATGAGATTAGAGCACATGTCTATGATTTCTACTATTAAAACTACCAGTTCCCATCCAAATACCTCATATTTGCTTATGAAAGTTGGTTTTATGGATGAAAATAGAAACAGGTGGTTTTTAACAAGCAATTGCTCTCTTTCCCACCTTTCTAAACTCAAAAAATACTGAAAAACTGTGTAAAGTACACTGCAAATAATTCAGGTGTCATATCAATTAACTTTGATGGTCCAACCTCAGCATGTGGTGAGGGGGAACACATCAGATTACCCACCCTTGTCTCATGTTATCAAAACATCAGTGTTCACTATGTGTATAGTGAATCAATCAGATATGACCGTAGCCACTAAAACATGAAAGACACGATTTTACTATTTTCTATTTTCAAAGTTGTATTTTTTGGCTTCTATTATTTCTCATTATACTATTACAGTTGTGTAGCTTGCCTTGAGAGGATTTTAAGTTTAAATGCAGCCTTAAAGAGATTTTAAATAAATGCTAGCATATTGTCACATTGGTTTGGCTGATTAATACCTGATATGATTATGATTGTTACTTTATTTAGGTGAATAGTGGAAGTTTGGTTACACTATTTCTTATATGCTAACAGTTTGGGCACATTGTTTATTTGCTTATTAATCAAAAATGAATTGATTGGAATGAAGGAAGACCTGTTATCATAGGACATCCATTTAAATTAGATTGGCACACAATAGAACATCCTCTCTAATGGAAACAACTCATTGGGGAAAGCATCAACCCTGTTTCTTTGCATTTTACTGAATACAGATGATAGCTATGATTAACCCAAATGAGTGGCTGGGGATTTATTGTTTTCTTACAGATAAGACGTGCATTTCCTTCATTGGCACTTCTGGCAAATAGCTTGAACTCTGTTAAATGCATACAGCATTGTTTAATATCATGCCTTGAGCCCTTTTTACTAAGGATTCCTTTTTTTTTTAAGGCATGTTGCCTTCTATTGCAATTGTCTGAACGGTTTGTCATTTGAGCCATAGAAATTTGGAGGTCCTTTCTTTTTATCATGCACTCTGTGTCCAACAGTGCTTTTTCTGTTCCATTGCTTGCCCTTCTCCCCAAAGCTGAAATAAATCAAAGTTGGTTGAGACTCAGTCGCAATAAATCAAGACCTGTCCAAAACTGGAGCCTGCCCAGTCAAAATGTCATAGTTTGGCTTTCACTGAGGATTAATTAAAGGGCTGATATAAAGCCCAGATGTGCTTCAGGAGAGTAACAAAATGCCTGGTGATAGCCACACTAAAAATCAAGGCTTCTCATGAATCTGCCCACCCAAGTGATGAAGAAGTATTAAGACTTTGGAAGGAAGAAAAGTGGGAGAAAACCGAATCAAGTGTGTTCTTAGATTTTTTTTTTTTTAAGAACTTCTGTTTTGAAAACAAGAGAAGCTCAGTGCTGCAGCTTTTCTGGAAAAATGATGTTTTTGTAGGTGTGTAAAATAGCAGTAGAAGCAAACTTCATGATTAACAGCTGCATTAATTGGGGTGGAAAGGAAGCTGATACAACATATAACCATTGCATTTCTTCTTCAAGACAGCTTTTCAAAATTCAAGACATTTACTTATTATATACCTCCTTTTAGTAACGAATGTATATTTCATTCACTGTATAAATTACATAATTTACAAAATATATCTATTTGAAGTTTTCGTAGTTTCCACAAGTGACAGGCTATTTTAAAATGTTAATTAAAATGGAATTATTTTTCTTTTTTTAATTGTGTCATCTGTCCTACCAGCTTTAATATTAATAACTTAAGATACAAAATGCTATTGTTTTCTCCTGTTAAAATCACCTTTTTCTCTTGTCTGAAATTTTCTGTAGTTAATTGGATTGAGGTGGCAGCTCAATTGAATAAATAAATAAAATCAAGATAAATCTTCTGCATTGTTTGCTCAGTCTCTTGAAGACAATTATAATTTGTTAATGCCTCAATGGCCTTGCAAGTTATTCCTCTTTTGCACAGATCGTAGATCAACTTATGTACTGCCCTCCTTCCTCTAAACATGAACTTAGAAGCAACTCAGACCATCTAGCTAGTATTTCCTATCACTACAAACTTAACTACATTTTCTGTTATCTGACTAGCAGAACAAATGAGGTAAGGAAAGAAAAGCATATATTGGAATACCCAGCATCCTATTCTGAAGTTAATATAGGGGGAAAACCTATTAAATAAAAATAATAAGTGAATAAAAAAATATGAATGAAACGTTTGATTAACTTCACCAACAATTGAAATTACTGTAGTCATATGGAATTATAGCATTGTTGAGTATAGAAATAAAGGAAAAATACCACACATTTGCCCCTGTTACCCAGGGTCAGGGCAGATTAATATTCCTCCTAGTCACCAATCAAGAACAATGAACATACTTAAGAAGATGCATTTCTCATCTTTTTGGCTATAATTTAAAGTTCAGAAATCAAATTCTCTTATTTATTTATTTTAATCTGAAGCAAAGTGCTAATTAAAATGGAGATGACTTAAGGTGGCCTGCTTGAAATGCTAGCATTCTTTGGCATTTGAGTTACAGTATGGGTGATAACTTTTTCTCAAATGAATAAATATAAAAATGGCTGTATTAAAATGATATTTTATACATTCTAAATTTTTGAAGCTCTCTGTATTTCACTGTAAATTCGTAGAAACTTTCTTAAAGTTTTGAGGTTAAGGCAGTTTCTGTGGTTGCTTACAAACTATAATAAAAGCATGTTTGCATGTCAAAATAACCTAAAGAAAGAAGAAAACAAATAATTGCCCTGGGGGGAAAATCTTTTGATTTTTATAAGGTCCTTTGAGCAAGCACAACGCTAACGAGTTTCATAGAAGTTTAGTTGGGGATTCAAACAGTGTTTTCCTCTAAATTGACAGACTATACTTGGCTAACTTAGGTGCCTAACAAGGCAAGAAGAAAAAAATATAGAGCTTTCTACTTAGGGTAACTTAAATTATAATCAATGACTGTAACTGTTTCCTACAGTGTTTATAGCCTAAAAGAAAATCTTACATATATTTGCCAAAAGAGCAAGCTTGTAGCAGTGCTTGAAGTGGGAATACTTCAGCATCAAGTGGCCAATTTCAGCTCTTAAGAAAAGTTTTGTTAGAGAGAAGCAGACAAAGGATATACTGTATTTGATGAAAAAGAGAATCAATCAAGTCCTTTAGATGAGAATGACAACCAGAAAACAAGTTGTAGAAAATACTTTACTTCACTGGAATTTAGAATTAGTCTTCCAAAAGAAATGGGCTTAAATCTCTAGAGAAGGAACAAGTTTCGGCTCAACAGGAAATGAGAGTCTGATGCCTTGAAGAACACAGGGGATACAATTGCTACCTCCAAGGGAACAAAGAGAAGAGTTATACTAGTTGATCCCATATTAATGTAGGCCAACTGGACTCACTGACATAAAATATGCTTTCTCCAGGAGCGAGGATCAAGGATATGATGATATGACTCATCAAGCCTATGGGAGGAATCCCTTCTTATTCACCCATGTGTGAATAATGCTAGGAGCGGCTACAACAAAATCATGCTGGATTCTACAAAGGAAACCAAAGAACCCTGATAATAGCTCAGGTGCTATTATCATCAATCCTTCTAGCTCAAGGAAAATGTTTGAAAAGAAGAATAACAACATTTGAGTGACTACCTATAGAAGCAGAAATATTTGTTTATGGGTCGTTGAACTGCATTACCAGGATGATGATCACTTGATGAATTGTACCTCATTTAGATTGAAAGGAATAATTGGTCAAACCATGTAATCAGAAAAACTTTAAATAATCCCACAGTCTTGGAAGTGGAATCCTGGATATGAGAAATTGGGCACTGCAAGAGTAAATAACTCAATAGGAATTTATTAATTTAATGAAAGTCAGGTGGAACATTAATTCAATATTTATATCTGTTGTTGATGTGATAATACTTATTTTAAAAATGAGCTTGAATTCTTATTACATGAAGAGAATTATGATATAATAGATATACAGAGAATTATTCTAGTAAAAATATTCTTGTGATCGAAGTACAGGAATTCTGTATTCTGCTTCTGTCAACCACTCAGCTGAGGAGTGAATATGAGTGATATTTTTCTAAAAACAAATTACAGATCTTTCAAAGAGGTATGAAATAGTATTGATGGGGGATTTTGAATCAACCCATGTCTCTTGGGAAACAAACTCAGTCAAGCATCATCCTTTCAGGAAATTCCTGATCTGTCTTGCTGACATTTCCCTCTTCAGTAGGTGAAAGAAGGCATAAGGACATCAGCTATTTAAGTCCTTTCAGCTAGGACTTAATGCTAACAAATAGACAAATGAAAGTAGAATGTACTTTTGGGACAAATGACCATGTAATGTTGAAGCTCTTAATTTTTAAGAAATTTTAAGAGAAATTGAAAGTGAGTATAGAGTGAAATTCAGGCAAGTGGTTTTTAATTAGTGCATAACAATTATAAAAAGAATTTCAAGACAGGAGATACTAACTTCCAAAAAAAACCAAAAACAAAAACCCACAAGGAAAAAAATAAGGAAAAAAGATACTAAGTAAGAACTATTTCAACTTGAGGTTGAAAAAGAGGTTACATTGAAGAAGCACTTATAGGAAATAATGAAAAGACAGGTTGGTGGGGATTTTATAAGTTAAAATTCTTTAAAAGTAGGTTTTCTTACTTGATCTTTATGTTCAAAATAAAAAGGAAATAAAACAATATGTCGTCAGTGTTGATAACAAAGAAAAGGTAGGGTGACTCAATTTTTATTCTGTTTCAATCCTTATTCTGCTTCAGAAAGCAGGTTATGTTTTATTTAACAAGTTGGAAAAGTTGGTAAAAAAAGTAACTGGATTCCAGATCAGGTTTCACAGAAACGTACAGAATAACTACTGATTTTGAATATAAAAATGTCACAGAATAGATAACGATTTACTCATTGCCATCCAGGATGCAGAAGACAGAATTATGTTCTTAGAATGCAGGAGGTAGATTTTGTCTAAATGTGAAGAAAAATGTCCTAACAGGAAAAGCTGCTTGACATTGGGGCTAGTTACTCGGGAAGAAGTGTATTCAAGCATAGGTTTGACCCCATCTGTTGGGATGATATTTTCATTTAGACTCCAGCATTAAGCAGAATTTGCACTTGAGGGCCAAGATAAGTCCCTTCCAATTCTATGACTATTGAGCAATTAACAATTTGCAGAGCAAATAATATCTTGGACCTTGTAAGTTAGAATCTGGCCATCAGAATGTAAATCAACAGAATTTAATTGTCAATTGTTTATATTAACTAATTTTATATAGTGTATGAACAAATCTGATTTTATATTATTTCCACATTTCTGCACAGACTGAGGAAATAATATATTTGTACAGTTAATATTTGCAATTTTGAAATACCTCCCATAACAGTGTTTATTTATAGCATAGTATCATATATTGCAGATTGGCAAAGTGTAATATTAGAGTTGTTTCATGTTTAAGAGCTAGCAGTAGTAATCACAGCTAACCTGTTTCAGTGTAACTTTCAACTTGTCACCTTCTGAATCTTACTGTTTCTATTTATCACACAGTTTATCTTAAATCATCTTTTCTCTCCTAAATTGATAAATAACATGTTAATGTTCTGAAAATGAATTAAACCCTTCACACAAATGAAGAAAAAATGTGAAACATTTGAAAACAAGACGATTAGCCACTGAGAAGTTCAAAAGATTTTACTATCTAATATTTTTCTTTTCTTCTGGGTGGTCTCTAGCTCCAGTGCTTTAAAATACTTTCTCTGCCCATCTCTGTGTTCTGTTTAGCTTCTTTCATGTTGGACGTTCCCCAAAGATACCATCCTTCCTAACTAGAACAATTAGCAATGATTTCTTTAATCACTATGCAGAAATGCTCTATACTTGCGCCTAGACCAGGGGTGTCCAATTTTGATAATTTTAAGACTTGTGGACTTCCAGTATTCCCCAGCCAGCATGGGAAGTTGAAGTCCACAGGTCTTAAAGTTGCTAAGGTTGGCCACCAATGGCATAGAGATTATTATTTTAAGTGTTTAAACCCAAATCAAAATCAGATTTGATTAAGATATATGAGAATGAGTATTTTTAAAAAAATTATGATTGGACAAAACCCATCTGTTTTGTGGGTTTAATGCTGTTTGTGGACAAGATTCTGGCCCAACCTTATCAGCTGAACTTTTGCTTGTTATAAAGGAGAAAAATGGATATTCTTTTCTCCTGAGTTTTTTTGCCCTTGTGAATTGGCCACTCAACTGCACAGCTAGTACAAATCCCTGTTCTGTAATGAGTCTTAAGACAGGAATCAGACTGATATTTATTAAAATACCACTGAGCAACAGAACTTCAGTTTAATTCAGTACATAGGAGTTAAGACTTGACAAAGTTTGACAAATGATTTTCTGGAAATCTACATGCTTTATGATGTTATGAGTGGGAATATACTAAATTCATGCTGAAAAAACTGCATAGTATTTTTGTATTTAACAAAGGCATGAAATGTGCAGCATAAATAGTAAAGAGCAATAATTTTTCATTCTTAACTTTTCCTACTAAGGCTAAGCTGCATCAGTTATTCTCGTGCTATCTTGCAGATTTGGTCACTCATGTTACCCATATAAATATGGGCTTATTCATAATACACGTTTACACTGGTTAGATTGGTTTGGTTTATTAGCTATACTATGTTTGCTGTGTTTTATGTGTATTTATTTATATTCCATATTTTTATATCATGTTTATACTATGTTTGCATTGTTTTTACTTGATATAAGCTGCTCAGAGTCGTTACCTAAAGTGGGTAGCTATATAAATAGAAAAAATAAATAAGTGAATATGAAATAATTATGTTTTTCATTTATAAATTGTTTTAATTTACAAAACCAGTTTAATAACACCTATATTCTAATTCTGTTTATCTGCCTATTTACCTATTTATCTATCTTCTGCCTGTCTGTCCATCCATCAATCCATCCATCCATTCAACCAACCAACAATATTGAAAAAGAACGTACATACGAAATTACTGCATCAAAAGTGTTTTGAACTCAGGCATATAATTTATACTTTTAATTTCCAGTGGGAATATTTAGGTAGAATGAGCAAAATGGATATGTATCCTTTTTTAATTGTTTGTATGCTCATTAATTACTTGCATCATTTTTACCATTTTTAGATTTCCATGTTTTTGCTAATACTAATATTTTAAGAAAGGCTGAATATATTTCAGAACAATTAAAAAATGTTTTTTACACACATAAAAGCAATTTTCTTAAATTGCTTAAGAAAATTTTGCTTAACACTGGCCTTCATAGTTTTTAGCTTTGGAGAGGCATGATGATAAATTCAATGACTTGTAGTAGCTCCCAAATTTTTGGCTTCATTAAAAAGTTCATATGAGGTGAACTGTATTTTTAAAGATGTGAATAAGTATATTCAATTTTTCATCATCAGCTCATCCTTTGCACCCTGTCAAAATAAATAGTCCTTCATATGAATCCAATTTAGCTTTAGTATGCCTTATTTACACTGCTTTCTTTTCTTTTTCTCTTTTCTTTTTTTTTCTTTTTTTCAAATTACTGTTCATCTTCACTGTAAGATTTCCCAGGTGCCTCAAGTTTCCCAGTTGAATAGTACAAATAATTTTAGCATGGTGGAATAATTTCCCTGCTCAATTTGGATGCAAACTCTAAATTTGTGAAAATGTCTCAAGATCCATTTTTCCCTATAAATGGATACTGAATAGGATAATTTTTTTTGCAATTGTGTCAGAAGGAGTTTGTCGTTATGGTATCTATGGGCTGCCCTTCCTTAATTTTGGATGGATGCCAACGTAATTATCATAGTTTCAGATCATGACTTTTTCCTTTTGCTAGCCTCTGAGAGACTAGTTATCTTGCTTTGAATTTAAGGGCTTGCTGGTATAAACAAGGAAGGTAGTGTGCAGCCCAGTATAAGCAGCTTGAGGCAAATTAGCAGTGAAGACTAAGATTGAGTTTAATAGGAAGGAGGAAAGACTGCCATGCACCTGGTTGGTGAAATGCATGCCTAATCAAAAAGGCCTCAAATGTTCACACACACACATACACACACACACACTCACACACACACACACACATATATAGTAACTGTAGTAATTATTTTAAGTTAAATCCTATGGGTTATTGTGCCACTAATGTAATATATTAGAAAACAGTGAAAAATACATTGACAAACAACAGTGACTTGGCATTATACTTTATGCCAATTGTAATTGGCAAGTTGATTCTGCTGTGCCAGCAGTGGGCACTATTTGCCAGAGGCAGAGGATCATTAAAGTGGTAATGGAGTTATTTAGCTCCAACAGCCCCATGTATAGATGAGTAGTAATAGTCTTATGTGGAGAAAGTGAGCAGCATAAAATAGGCATTTCCCCTTGACAAGTAGACTATAGCTTTGTGGTTATATTAATCTGAATTACCATGCTACAGAAATGGGGGGGGGGAATCAAATAATGATTTGGAAGTCTTTTGATGGCCATTGACACGGATTATTTAGCAGAGTTTCTGTGCTACAGAAGCCTATAAAATTGCATTTTTAACCAGTTGTATTTCCAGATTGTCTTTTGAGTACATCAGATACGTTGTTAGTACCTCTCTTGCTAGAAGTATCAGTAATAAATAAAATGTGAGGAATATTTATTTTATCTTATTTTATTTACATGTAGCCTATGCCAGTAGCCTCCCAAAAAAGATATATATTTGATATGTATTTTTTGCCGTTCTAATATTTAAATATTACCTGTCAACTAATAACATTGTAACAAAATATATAATTAAAAATGTAAGATAAAATAATTCTACAAATTTAAATTTATTTTTTCAGTTTTTATATTTAAAACAATCGGTTATTTTATATTACAATGTAGCTTACAGGTTTCCAAGTTATGACTGAATTATGACTTCTTAGAAGCTCATGAGTAACTATGAGGAAGTTTGCAATTTTTAAAAAGTGGATAAAGCTTGGGCAGAGCAAAACCCACTCATGCTTTCCTTGGGCAGTCCTGCAGTGGGCTGGCCTAGGGGTAGGCAAACTGAGGAGAAAAGTCTAGAGCAGATTTTGAGAGATTGCACAAACAGTAGATATAGCCATCTGTCCAAATGATCTGTCCATCACAGCAATGTTATTCATTATTTTGTTATTAAGTATTTTTAACTTTTATCCATAGGGGATCTTGAACCAATTCATTTTTCATTTTAGGGGGGCATATGGCAGTTTGACAACCTGAGGTATAGCTAATGTATCTTAGCTTGTAGAGGGTTATTTTCCTAGCCCTCAGAGGCCCACCATACTTCAAGTTATAAAACCTTTCTGTTTTTTAGAATTTGAATATCTAACACATTGAAAGTTTAGCTGTAGAGGTCATTGCTAGCTGAACTGTTCTATAATCAGAGCTTAGATACAGTATTTGTTTCCTCATTCTTTATTCAAAAACCTTCAAATGTCATCTGCCCTTTCAATTAAAATGCTTTGAAATCATTGGCAACAGCTATTCCCATCCATTTTAGCTTGAGGAGAACAGGTTTCAGAAAGAATGTAGATGGCAGAATGGAGAATATAATAATGACACAGCATAGTAGTGGCAAAAGTATGTAAAATGAAATAATTGATATTGAATAAGTAAACCTATGCCTTATTTTAGAGGCATTTCTGTTCCTCAAAATACTTAGCAATAATTTTGCACTGTTATCACTGTAGACCTATACTGCTGCTTATCTCATATAATGATTCTAGGCAGCACACAACTATCTATAAAAACACAGCTAAAAACAAAAGCATGTTTATGTACTATAATTTTTTTAAGCACATGTATAATGCTGAGTTGTATTCTGGCATCTTTATTATAGAACATTGTTCTGATTTCTTAAAATCATATAATTCAAACAATTATCTAATGTTTCTCAACCTTGGCGATTTTAAGATGTGTGGACTTCAACTCTCAGAATTCATTAGCCAGCATGCTGGCTGGGGGGATTCTGGAAATTGAAGTCCACACATTTAAAATTGCTAAGGTTGAAAAACAGTGATCTAAGATAAATCAAACTATAGCAGATGTGATTTTATGCTAGAGTTAAAAAGGGTATTAACAAATTAAGCAGATAGAAATTGCAAATAAAAGGCCAACATAATTGCTAGGAATGTGAATGATTGTTGTTTTACTTCAGAAAGTGGGAGATACTACCAAGAGCCACAAAGTAAAAAATACTTATGTTTTAGAATGCCACATTTAAGTTGACATAGTCCACTGTGGCATTTAAATTTAATCTCCAAGTACAGTAACCAGACAGAGTGACCTTTACAGGAAAAATGTATTGCATTCTTTTTTAGGTTGCTATTGATACTAAAAATAAATGCTGGCAGGATTTCAAGGGCTTTATCTTGTTGATTAAAATAGACTGTGATTAATTAAACTGAGATGAGTAAAGTGGTAGCAGACTATTTTGTGAAATCCCAGAAAATTCAAATGACCTTGATATAAATCTGTTGTTTTCTCAAGACAGCTGTTCTTTCACTATCTGCTTCTTGGTGTTGTTTAATAGATCTTATTTAAATAAGTGTGAAAAGTAATATATTTGTATATGGGGGAGTTGTCATAAAAGGTTGCTAGGAGCTCCACAAGAGATCATGATTGGAAAATATATTTTTTTTAACTTTGTGTACTGTGCAGTATTAGTGCTTACAGTAGTGGCATTTTTTCTGTGGCAAAATTTAGCTGCTGCCCTGCTGCTTTGAGGTTATTATAAATGAAAAACGTGGACTGTGTAGGTCAGAAGTGACTTGTTTTGTGATGGGGGGGCTATTTTTATGAAGGGGTTCCCAGAGGCCTAAAAATTATTCCAAGGGTTATTCCAGGATATAAAGATTGAGAAAGGCTGATCTAGAAAAATACAGTAAATTCTTAAAATCTAAAATATTTCTAAAACATCAAAAACAATATGAAAAGCAATTTACTACAATACAGGAGAATGCAGAGAGAATCACATATAGTTAAAAGAAACAACTTGATGATTAATTAATAAAAATAAATCTAGAATATAAAGTTGTATCTATGAAATATTGATCTATTAGTTGAATATATGTTTACATGAGCTTATGTGAATGTAAAGGTATATAAATAAAATTGTACGTTGGCATGTGACAAAATACTGTATAACAGGAGAAATGAAACTTAAATGCAATAAAAGGCTTGAAAGGACAGGAAATTATACATTTATAAAATCAGAACAATGATCAAGAGAGTATATATTTTGGGGTATTTTATCCACATCCCATTTAAAAAACAAGATTGCAAACAGGAGAAACCACATTCAAATATATAAACTGATTATTATGCAGACTTTCTTCAGATTTATGCTTATTGTTCCCCATCCAGAAAGTTGCAGCATAATGAACCTTCCTAATTAGACATAATATATTCAAACAGGGTTTGCCTTCTTTTGTGTATCTCCTCCCATAATGTAAAACCAACTTTCCCCACTTATCACTGCAATGAACATACTCAGTGAAATTTGTTTTCTTCCCAGACATTACCTTCTAAGTGTGGCATAAAAATAGTCCTATTTTAGCAGCTGCCTCATTTAGCAATCTGCAGTTATGACACTGATGAAAATGTATTTTTGCAACTAATCTTCACATTTATGATCTTTGCTAATCTATAAAGCAATGAAAAACTGAAGTAAAATGGCAAGCATAGTCCCGATTTCATTTACCGACCACTCTGCTTATCAGCCTCGATGCCAGTCCCATTGTGGTTGCTAAATGGAGAGTATATATGTTGAACATTTATTTTCTTTTTTTAAAAATCATTAATTTTAAAGTACTGAAAATATAGGCAAAATATACCAATCAATAATAGCCCTATGTATATTATACTCATTCAGCAATTTACTGGATATGTGAAAACTCCAAAACAGTACTCAGAACTTTGCTAGATAATGGGCACCGGGTGTCCTCAATTAGCCACAATGGTGTCAGAATAATACAACATGTCCCAGGACATCATAGTGCAAAATCCGACTTTTGGTATGTGCTTCATGATATAGCACCGAAATATGTAAGGGGTAGACTTTGCATTGTGACATGTGATTTGTTACTTACCCTCTTTTTGTCCAATATGGGCATCATTATACAATTTGATTAATATTCAGGTTTATTTGCTTTTTAAGAGTATTTAATTTTATTAAAAAAATAAAAAAATAAAATATTTAGAATATTTCATGCAATAACATCAAGGTTTTGCAAGATTTCAGACTCTAAGGACATTGTGGTTTATATGCAAAGTAAGTATTTTAAGCTGAAAGATAGATAAATTTGTTTCAAAGCACATAATAAAAAGCAACTTGATATTAAATAAATAAATAAATAAATAAATAAATAAATAAATAAATAAATAAATAAATAAATAAATAAATAAATAAATAGCCAACCAACCAACCAACCAACCAACCAACCAACCAACCAACCAACCAACCAACCAACCAACCAACCAACCAACCAACCAACCAATATAATGAATAGTACAAGTAACCAAGATTACAAGTAGCTAAAAGTTAAAACCTAATTTTACAAGAATTTCCAGATAGGATTTGAAAATGAATAAAATTTCAAACTTTTATTTTTGATTGAACAATTGAGTCAAACAATTTAATAGAGAATTATTTTATATCAATGCATAGTAGTTTTTTTATTACAACTGAAATTAACTTATGAAAAAATAGACCCTAACATATTTTAACAATTTTTATTTAGTTCTTGAAATTTGTAATATTTATTTTAATAGTAAAATTGATTATTGGAAAAAAAAGATAATTGAATCAGTTGATTGTTTAAATATGTAGCCAAATCATGATACTCAAGTTGGTTAATAGCAATACCGCTTCATAGTGCTTTACAGCCCTCTCTAAGCAGTTTACAGAGTCAGCATATTGCCCCAACAATTTGGGTGTACATTTTACCAACCTCAGAAGGATGGAAAGCTGAGTCAAACTTGAGCCAGTAAGAATCGAACTGCTGGCAATCGGCAGTCAGCAGAATTAGCCTGCAATACTGCATTCTAACCAGTGTGTCACTATGGCTCTTAACAAAGAATTATTTTTTTAAAAAAACTGTAGAACTGCATTAAAACAATAAAACTACACATCTATCAAAGTAGGCCACACTGATCGGTTTCCATGATCACTTTTTGTTCATATGTTCAAAGAATATGAAACTGTTACTCTACAGAATGGGTGGAAGGAAGGAAGGAAGGAGATAGATGGACAGACAGACATGAGATATATACATATAGTCACTCATACAAAGATAGAGGTTGATAGCGGTAAATAGATAGATATTATACCTCTATAATTCATTCCAAATTGATTTTTTAAAATATACCATATGTTATAGTCACTTACAGACGCAGATGTTTCTGTTTAAAACATCCTACCTATGCTTTTCCATCATCTTTCCCACTAGAAGGCTTGCTGGGCGATGCTGGCTGCTGATTCATTTGTTACATCTTGAATGATGTCTCTTGCCTCATCCCTGCTGAGGCTGAGATGAAAGCAGATGCTGTTCATTATACAACGTAATCTGAATCCTTAGATTTCAGTTTGACCTGGCAGGATTTATGTCAGTAGACTCTGATGTTTTCTCTGCTACACAATTGTATGGAGAGTTTTTGCATCTCATATTGTTTCTGAAACATGTTTTGTAAGATCAGACAGTTTGAGACTTTCATCTGACCATCCTGATCATTTCTGAATTGTTAACTTATGTATTATTTATCTGAATCTATAAAATTCCCATAATGGAAATACCTTATTATGTTAAATGCAGAAATACATTGAAATGGTCGAAATGTTTTGCAAAGCTGTGTCAATTGGGTTCCCAGCACAGGAGAAGTTTAAAGTCTCAAACAGAAATTTGTTCCACTAGTGGTTCTCTTTTTCATGATTTTGTAACTTTACTTTGCTGAAATATTTATTTGTTAATGTTGGCTTTGAAACTCAAATACTTTGGCCACCTAATGAGAAAGAAGGACTCACTGGAGAAGAGCCTAATGCTGGGAAAGATTGAGGGCAATAGAAGAAGGGGACGACAGAGAATGAGGTGGCTGGATGGAGTCACTGAAGCAGTAGGCGTGAGCTTAAATGGACTCCAGAAGATGGTACAGGACAGGAGGGCCTGGAGGAACGTTGTCCATGGGGTCGCGATGGATCGGACACGACTTCACAACTAACAACAACAATGTTGGCTAAATTATTGATTCTCATTTTATTCTGAAACATTTGACTAGGAGGAAAATTTCAGAGTCTGAGTGCAAATAATCTTATGCCTAGATCTGTGCTGGATCTTCTAAAGTGAAAGGATAGATTTTTATTCAGTTAGAATTTCAACACTTCTATCTTACAGATGAAAGGGTAGTTTTAGCATAGTTATATGATACAGTAGATATACGATAAGTCAGACAGTTACATATTTTTCACAAGTACACATATTATACATTAATTAATGTAAGAGTAAGAGGCTGCATAATTGAAGCCCACCTTCTCATTCAGAATAATTTATTTGGACTATATTCTTACAGATCAATTATATATTTAGCACCTGCCTAATGTATTTTTAGAGATAAAACTACACATAGGAAACTAGAAACGAGAGAAATCTAAGTTAACATTTATAACAATTCCAATTTTTAATGCACAGAGAATGGTTTACTCTTCCCTTTAGTAACAGTAGTTGTGGCTTGTATGGCGATGAAAAGGGTCATTTACAAACAAATTAAGGATTTTTGTCTGTCCAAGAATGCCAACTCCCTATCCTATGCTTTTATTTGTATGTAGAGGTCTCGTTCAAGAATATAGAGATATTTTTGCCTATTGTTCCCTTCAATAAAAACTAACAGGAAAGGGGGGCAGGAGTGCCTCAAGACAATGAGTTAGAAATACAGCAAGAATAAAAGGAGCAATTTAAAAAAAAAAATCAGGAAGAAGACAGCAGGCTTCCTTTCTAGTTCTTTGTAGCTAACTTTGGAATCATCTATTCTATAGCATTTAGATTCACCACAGCAATCAGAATTGCCACACAATAAGATAAGATTAGTGACTGCCTTCCCTATCACTCTCCATCCTTCAGGAAAAAGAGTCGCTGACATTTTCCCTCAAGGAGTCTATACAAAAGCCTAAGTTTTATGACTTCCAATCTGACCTTGGCTTCTGGTCCATTTCAAAGGAGCACCTGGGCTTTATGTACAATATTAGTTCATAGCTGCACTTGAACACCTGACATTTTGACTGGATTGCAAATAGCAATTGTCTTTTATCAAAAGGTTGGGGTGTGATTCATTAGTGGTCCGAGCCCACAGCTTTTATTTTCAAATTTCTTTCATAAATGTTATAGAATTTTCAATACCTGTTCAAAATAATGACTTTTTAATGGAGAGATGTGGTTTTCTACAGTTATTTTACTTACAGAATTTATTTCTAGAATAAAATCTTTGTTCCCTTTCTCTTGGGAAAGAAATGTGCAAAATGCAATAATGTACAAAAGAATGTACTGATATTCGCTCTCAAATGTACTATTTATGTAAAAAGTATCCTTTCTATAGATTTTGAAAGTCTAGATGTAGTTATGGTGTTTGATTAATTTCAGTACAATATTTGATTAGTTTTCTAGAGTAGGATCATTGACAAAATCCTTTGATACTAAATATTTCTCCTTCAGACTTTTTGGGACTATGATTTTAAAGCATGACAAATATCTGTAAAATGTGAACATGTATCTACTGATTTATTATTGAACAATTTGTTTGTATTTCAAAGAAGACTTACTTTTGCTTGCTGTGTTCCTTTAGTATGGAAAATGTCTGAGTAAATAACATGGTGATACCATTGGTCTAGTATAGATAAAGGTTAAAAGGAGGAAATACTGTGTTCTACTTTGTTTCTACAGATAGATCTTTTTCACCTATTTAGATTCTACTCATTTAAAGATGTAAATTAAAACACATTTACAGAGGCACGCTCTGACTCTTTACCTATAGACATATCTAAGCAATAATTATCTCTATCTTTACAAGCACTTCCTCATCACTCTTTTGTTAAAAGTCTCTGCATCTGCTTAACATCAGTAGGCTGGTTCTGCTTGTCAGCAAATTGCTCTTAATTTCTACACCTTTTATTTACTATCATTCTTAAAAGATACTAAGTATTTCCAGACTTCTCGGACTACTTCGCAATCTGTTCCACCTTTATGTAATATTATGAATTCTCAAGGATAAGAAAAAAAAGTATCCAGAGTCCGTAGAACTACTAGCAGTCAGAACTTAGTCTTTGGTTCAGTTTGGGCCTCTGCTGTAATATGAGTCTAGAATGCTATTCTCTGGTGGGAGTTGCAGTTATTTATAGAAATGTCTCCAGAATCGGGAAGATGCAGTGTAAAACTGAATGTATTTTCAACATGACTGAAAAAGCTTCAAAGGAGGGGGTCAAAGCTTCAAATGAAAAGTGTTATTATTGATCTGTGCAAAAATGGGCAATAGTCACATAAATTTAGCTTTTAGTTTTTAGATGATTATTTGAAAAGGAGTAATCTGATAGAAAATCTGATAGCAACTGAGCGGGGGTGGGGGAGGTTTCCTGATTCTTTCTAGAATACCAGTATTAATCACTAGCTTGCTTTTGGATTCAATTTTGTATGCTAAATTGAACCTTCAAAGCACTTCATAGATTTAGAGGCCACCCAACTCTAAAGTCCATTAAGCTCTGGGTGGCTTACAAATAATAAAAGAATAATATAGTATGTATCCAGAAAACTCATCCAAATATTTCAGCTCATTTTTAATGGCAATTTTATAATTGTTGCAATAAATAAAATGAAATTTTTGCTGCTGCACATAAATCAATATTATATATGATTTTAACTTTTTTTTTTTACAGTAGCTTCATTTTATTAAAACTAAGTTCATTCAGACCAATCTGAAAGACCAGATTAGGGGCAGATTGTCATTGTTATCTGTGAGATTGCTTGGAGTTGTAAATGGCTTGATGGTACATAATCATTCATTTTTTTATTCATTCATACCAAGTTCAGCTAGCTATACGTAATGAAAACTGCATATACATACAGAATTCCCTTGACAGAGATCCATACAAAGGCGGGGGGGAATCAGTTTGATGGTTAAGATAGACTCCAAATTTGGTCAGTTAATCAATATGATTAGTTTCCTTACAGGTCCTTTTAAAAAATCCAGGTATCTAGACAAGGTTGAAACTGAGAACAGAGGAAAAAATGGCTTAACTCTTCTCCCTTTGACCTCTCAGAAACCATCCAACTAATGGATGAGTATGCAGTGTGATGACAAACTGACAATTTAGGACACACCTCCCCCCAAAAAACTCAATGGGGAAAAAGCTGAGTAACTATTTCCCTTGCACTGTTATCAACCCACATAGCAGACTTAACTTTAAATGGATGAATTAGAGACCGGCCTACCACATGTAATGTGATCCCTGACTGTAAATCTGATTCTTTCTCATTTCTTTCTGATTCTTCTTTATCTAAATGTATGTATGTTTATCTAAATGCAGCATGTTTCTCACGTAACTTTTACTGAAAAGGAGAATCTTGATTATGGAAGAAGAAAAAGCAATGACCATTTTTATGTTTCCCTCCTCATTGATTAGATTCAGATCATTGGGCTAATAATAGATATCATTTTCCTGTATTTCAGTTGCTAATTGAATCCATGCCACCTTTGGTTTGCTTATTACATAAGTATTAAAAATTCCATTCATAAATGCTAATGTACAAAATTTAAGCTCACTCTTTTTGGCTGGGACAAATTGCTTCATTGTTCATCCTTGCCATCAGCCTGTGTTGTAAACAGGTAAACAGGTGCAGAAGAGAGGTAGGGGAAGTTGTGTAACTAAATAACCTGCCAAATGCATCCTTAGCCATGTGTGCCATGTAGTGCTTGTCATCTCAAATGACTCATTAAAAGGTTTCCCCCATTGGTGCCTTGAAGTGTTGTGACAGCTTGAGAGCTTCTATAAATCGTTGCAAACGTACCCCATACTGAGCTAGCTAATTGCTACTTTTTGACTTATTAGGAGGAATCACTGTGTTAAATAATTTGTCCAGTGTGGAGCTGTTAATAAATAATATGAATAGCCAGCTCATGAGCTGCTGTTGTGATATAGAGAGGCCATTTTTGGATGCTGTCATACATTCCAAGCAAAAATGTTTTCCTTTTGATATGAGCATTGTCAGAAATGTATGATAATTTAAAAATAAACAACCTGCAAGGGGGAAAAAAACTTGCTAAAATCAATGAGGAAAATTAAATTGAAATATATAGAATCTGCTATGTTTTTAGAGCAAACTGAATGCTGCAGGGTATTGATTCTTTTAAAGAAATTACTATTACCATAGAATATTTTTTCATTAGGTGTGAAAACAAAAGCAAAAGGGCTTACTGTTATTGAAAATATTAAAACAAGTCAGAATCCTAGAGCTTGAAAGTAGTGACAGTAGATTTCATACCAAGTGAGCACACGCTCTTCAATTATTTGCTATGGGAAATAACAATGTATGCATTCTGGAGTTTTTCAGATGTAATGACAAAGGTAGTACTGTGAATCAAGACTTTAAAGATTCAAACATTCCCTCCATGTACAATAATTTATTCTTTTCTCCATTTGAGACGAGCCCTAATTTGCTGCTTCAACCAAAAATGGTAAATCAGTTATAACTCTTGCAAAAAGGACTAAACCCAAGTTACTTTAACTCTGTTTTGCAAGATAAACACAGACTTGACAGAATTTAAAAAAATGAAAAACAAAATCCTGTGTCTGTGTGTCATTGTGTTGGGAATGAAATATCATGTTAGCTCGAAGGTCCTTCAGCCCACATTCCTGTAGCACCAAACCATTGTTTATCATTTAACAGCTATTCAGTTCTGTAGTAAATGAATATTTATTATGAAAGAAGAATTCTGATCTTTTTCCAATTAATGTATATGCTAAACTTAGTAGCAGGGAAACCATGTGCATATCCTGAATACATGCTTCTGTTTTGTTCTTCTTCAATCTATATGTGTTTCCATTTTATCCCTAATTTAATACATCTTTGTGCTTGCACATTATCACTAGAACAACAGGCAATAAAAATGTCAGAAAACTAACATGAGGCAGGGAAATTACAAATAGCCACCAGCTGGAATGTTTTAAGTTCATTTGGGGTGTGATGGGGGTTGAATTGCAGCATAGTTTACTGCAGTTTGAATTACAACATAACTTACTTTAATTTAAATGGGAACAGTAATTAAATGATTGCTTAATTCAACTTTTAGTGGAAAAAATGCTTTTTTGTATTTAAAAAATATAGTACTTATTAATCAAGTGTTATTTGGCCTTGGATGCAGCTAAGAAAGTATATCCTGGCTTCAGCAGCCAGTATCGCAGGAAATGTATCCTGGCTTCAGTAGCCAGTCCAAAATAATAATAAAAAATCAGTCAATTACTCAACTGAAAGAATGCAAAGCCCTGAAATTAACCAGTTTGTTCTGGACTTAATACATGTAATTGGAAGAGTAATTGAAAGGATTTGTCTCTTGTAGCCTATCTGCCAGGGAATCCCCTTCCTTGTTGCTGCTGCTACCCCAAGAGTCCAGGATCCTTCATTCTCAACATAATCTTTTCTTAAACTCCAGATCTTCAGTCGGACACTCAGTAGATGGTAGTCAAGTGGTACAAAAACTCTTTGCTGCCAACTAGTGACAAACTGATCAACCAGTCAACTAGTCAATCCATCATTTCAAGGAATTCTTTATCAAATGTTTAGTAATTCATTGGTAAGCCAGGATAAAAGTATATTATATGGAGTCATTAAAGCTTTGTGCTGACCAGTTGAAAGAGGCTTTTCATGTGGTAGATAATGTTGGGCATGGCTGGAATTTCAGCCCGAAGATCCACTTGCTCATGGACTGTTGCATGTTAAAATTATGTTGACAGCATCATAGCCCAGACTTATTTTGGTTATACCTTAGTGGCAGCAATAATTATGATGGCATGATTTTCTGCTGGGTCCGGGGTAGGTGGGGAGCATAGCAAACTAACAGGGTGGATGTGGCCTAAATTTCAGTAAAGTAAAATGTACAGGTGCTGATCACAAAGATAATTCCATTTTGATTTGGCCCTCAAAATCAAAGAATTGTTATTTCTACAAAATTTGCCAATAGATATATCTAGTTTACATTTATAAACCTTAACAGTAGTATTTCTGTGTTATTTTTATCTCCATATATCACCTAAATTTTTATTATATACCTCTAAGGAATTCCCCATAACTAGTTAATTTTTAGTATTAAACCCAGAAAATTAACTTTTAAAAAGTCTTCAAAAAATTCTGGTAAGCAAAGTTAATGTAAGATTAACACTTGATCATAATTTTCCCTCCTCAATCAGTTTTTTTCTACGTTGTAATAAATGCTGTTGAAGTACATGTATTTGATATGGATATAAATTCATTGGAGACTCCAAAAAGAAAAACTGGGTAAAGTAATAGTGAAATCTGGTTTACTTTCAAAAACTTTCTTCATCTCTACCACCCATTCAGCTTTTAATTAGCATTTATCTTGCCATTCTAGCCATGGTGAATATACTTTAGCTATTGAAAGACAAAAGGGAATGGTCCAGAGTACAGTAGTTCATAAGAGAATGTTATGTTTGACTGTTTGATTAAAGAGGAAAAAAAAGACGAAGAGATGCATCACAGAAACAAGATAAGATAAGATAATCTTTATTGTCATTTTTTTACTGTGGACACAACGGCACACATCAAAAATGAAATTTAGTTGCCCGTTCTCAAAGTGAAACACATACATGACACACATCTAAACATACTATATATAACATATGTATAGACCCACACCCCTACATATACATAACAAATAAATATTAAATATTGTCCATCTTGAATATATAACGGAAGGAGGAAGCTTGAGAGTTCACAAGGTTAATGCTGTATGGAATGAAACTATGGCTGAATCTGGATGTTCTGCTACGGATACTACGAAGCCTCCTCCCAGAATTTTGTATGAATTTTGTAGAAAAAGTATTATTTACTTTATTTGTTAAATTTATTTGTTGCCTATCTCACCATGGGGCTACTCTAGGCAGCTTACAACAGTAAAAAAAAGGATGAACTGAAAAGAGTGTAAACAGAACAGAAGTAAGATGATAACCAAAAAGTAGATACAGAAAAGGTTTTCTTCCTTATATTAGACCCATAATTGAGCCATGTATCACTGAGATAGACTTCCAAAGTAGACGGTTTTCAAAGGATAAAGTTATCAGAACTTTATAACAACTTATGTATCTATTATAACAATTTTATGTTTGCACTCTGAGTATGGTAATATCAGTTGCTGGGAATAGAAGGGTTGTCTAATTAGGGCTTCAGTTGTGTGATCTTCTTTTGTGATGAGTATGAAAGGCTAATTCTCAAGGTAGAAATAGTTTTATTAGCATTTCTCTTGTCTGGCATTCTGAGTTGTGTCCTCCATGGTTAAGATAAGATGCTGTCAAGCACAGGACATCAGGAGTCCAGGCAGTTCAAATGAATATAGAGATTTATTGTATACTAAAGCTCTCTACAAGATTCCAAACTACTAATAGTCAAAGAAAGTTGCCGATAGATGAGAGTCAACAGAATTCAAGGTGGGCTGGACTTAGATCTCTTGTTGGCACAAAGGGACTCGAGACTGATCATGCATTTGACCCCTCAGGCTGAGCCTGGTCATCTCCTACAGATGCAATCAACTTAACATCAATTCTCAAAATTGATTTCTCATGAATTCTGCTAATGTTTACTCATTTTCTCTGAACAACTATAATGATGATGATGATGATGATGATGATGATGGAAGGGATCTTGGAGATCATCTAGTCCAACCCCCTGCTCAGGCAGGAAATCCTATACCATTTCAGACAAATGGCTGTCCAGTCTCTTCTTAAGAACTTCCAGTGTTGGAGCATTCACAGCTTCTAGAGGCAGGTTGTTCCATTGATTAATTGTTCTAATTGTCAGAAAATTTCCCCTTAGTTCAAGGTTGCTTCTCTCCTTGATTAATTTCCATCCATTGCATCTTGTCCTGCCCTCAGGTGCTTTGGAGAATAGCTTGACTCCCTCTACTTTGTGGCAGCCCCTGAGATATTGGAACACTGCTATCATGTCACCCCTCCTCCTTCTCTTCATTAAACTAGACATACCCAATTCCAGCAACCGTTCCTTATATGTTTTAGCCCCCAGTCCCCTGATCATCTTTGTTGCTCTTCTCTGTATTCTTTCTAGAGTCTCAACATCTTCTTTACATCGTGGTGACCAAAACTGGATGCAGTATTCAAAGTGTGGCCTTACCAAGGCATTGTAAAGTGGTATTAACACTTCACGTGATCTTGATTTTATCCCTCTGTTAATGCAGCCTAGCACCGTGTTGGCTTTTTTGGTAGCTGCAGCACACTGCTGGCTCATATTTAAGTGCTTTTCCACTAGGACTCCGAGATCCCTCTCACAGTTATTACTATTGAGCAAGGTACCACCTATACTATACTGTGCATTTGGTTTTTCTTGCCTAAATGTAGAACCTTACTTTTTTCACCATTGAATTTCATTTTGTTGGATAGCACCCAATGTTCAAGTCTGTCAAGATCCTTCTGTATGTTAAGCCTATCTTCTGGAGTGTTGGCTATTCCTGCCAGCTTGGTGTCATCTGCAAATTTGATGAGTTCCCCATCTATCCCCTCATCCAAATCATTGATGAAGATGTTGAAGAGCACTGGGCCCAGAACAGAGCCGTGGGACACCCCACTACACACTTCCCTCCATGTAGATGTAGTTCCATTGAGGACCACATGCTGAATACGGCCGGTCAGCCAGGTACGAATCCATCTGGTGGTGATGCTGTCTAATCCACATTTTTCTATCTTATCAAGTAATAAGTTGTGGTTTATTTTATCAAATGCCTTACTGAAGTCCAAGTAAATTATATCCACAGCATTCCTCTGGTTCACTAACTATTGTAAACAACATTTTTATCTTTCTGAAAATAATATTTGCTTTCAGAAAGCACACATAACATTTGTCGTTAGATTTCATGGTAGAAACTACAATACTAACCATATAAAATATTAATGTTGAAGCATTTTCTATTAAATTTGTTGTTCCAGTTATAATTATATGTATAATTATATAGAGAGAGCATTGTATTATTTAAGCTCTTATTTGAAACTGACCTTTGAGGGAAAAAATGGGTAATTTAAAAAAGAAAAACACTCAGGATTAAAATAAGACAAATGTTATTTTCCTGTGACTAATGTATTGAAACTTGTTCATTTTCAACATAATTCCATTGCCAAAGTTGTACCTGGATCTGGGATCTATAATTCTAAAAAGGAATAGACTTTTTATTATTTCAATCCGCATTCATAAAAAAAATTAATAACCCAACATTTACTGATGATTCTTCTTGACAACTGATGTTGTTTAACCTGATATTGATTAATTTTAAAGAAATAATAAAAATTCAATAAATAAACTTGACAATTAGTATAAAGTATCATTATGCTTGCTTTTACAGTCAACCTGTGATTCATTGCATTTCTAAAATTGTAGCCTAAATTTTTTTAAAAAAACCAACTTCATATTGCCATCTGTTGTACTAACATTTTGATTCCACATTCATATTCCTAAAACTGTATGAAATATACATATTCTAGCTAATAAGTCACAGGGTTTCCAAAGATGTGAATTTCTGAGGCGAGAAAAAACTTGATAACAGCAAAATCTTTGAAAGGCTTGTCTGTCCTAAAGTCTGCATCCATACTTTATTACATTATAAACTATTTAAACAGGTGTGAAATGCCGACACTTTTTTTGTGAATATTTGTACTCTTCTCTTTGAACAATTTCATCTTGCTCGGCTCAGGATAGAAAAATGCCCCAATCGCACATAAATCAAAAGTTTCTTGTTATGCACTGCATACCATCATAACATCCTTTACCAGTGTTTGCATATCAGAAGTGGGAGCTTGAAAGTAGCTTGTAGTGGAAAAATGGTTTTTGAATGGATAGTAACCCTCACCCCCAACTTCTCCTCTTTGGACTTAAGCACAAGGTCTATGGTGTGAGGGAATATAAAGCAGCATTTTTCTAGCTGTATTTTGAAAACAATGAGTTCTCTGTTACCCCAGCCCAACCTTCTGCAGTGCCTACCTCATGAGGATGGAATGGCTAGTTAAATTCAGGTTCAAAGCTCCTGGCCTGCAAGTACTTTTAATTCAGCACTACTTTTGCTTCAGTGCATGTATTTTTTTTTTCCTACTCTATTCAAGTCCTCCTGTTTTTCAGGGGATGAAGCAGTAAGTTTTTATAATTAGATTAAAACAACCAAATGAAACCTTGGATATTTTTTTAAAATGTCATTTAACACTTTCTTGCAAAAATGTTGCCTTTTCTAGACATTCATACAAATATATAAATATATTTACACCTTGTTTATCGCTTAGCTGCATTTTAGGCTTTTCATTGCAAAAAAAGTTGTGTTTTTTTAATTATTATTATGTAGGAATAGAAGTTGATTTTCATTATGTATTGATAGTTTGATTTCGGAATTCCAAATTGAAATCCATTTATTTTTCAGTTGTATATATAGAATGGTAAACTTGAAAATCGGTCCCAACTTTATTATTACTTCAAAGGTACAGTTTTATAGGTGTGAAACGTGTCTTCTGCTAATAGTAAAACTTTACAAAAAGTTATAAAAAAATTGATTTTAGAAAATTCAATTTACATGTCACACAAAAATGTTCAAATGAAAGCAACAGCTTTGTTTATAGAATTTGCTATTCACATTAAAAAGACCTATTTTACCTGTTGTTGAATAGCCCTAATGTTTTGTTTTCTCTTTTTATGCTTATTGTTTTTGGATCTGTCGTGCTTTCTAGAAGGATACTGAAAATAAGTTATGGCCAATATTTATTAGATCTTTAAAAGCATTTTATTTTGCTAATTTAAGTGGATTAATGCTTTCTTTCAAGGGAATTCATATAATATAATATAATTACAACTAGACATATAATTTTATGGTTAAATATATATATATATATATTATGGGATTTTATATTACACTTTCATTACAGTTTCTTTGTTATTTTTATGAAGTCCCTTCCTGTTTAAAATAAACTTGGAACATGCACTCCATTTGCAAACTCCCACTTCCCACAAAAGGCTAATGTTGATGAGTCCAGAAAGAGATAACCTATCTCAGATCTTGACAAGATCGTTTTTTACATTGATTGCAAATATATCTAGAGAGGCCAAGGTAGAGATCAGGTTTCCAGTTTGTTATATTAGCTGATACAGAGGCAAGTGGATTGATGAATCTTTTTCTCATTTTAAGGGTGATAGCTAAGAAGGTCATTGTTTGTCATATAATATATTAGCGATATCAGCAGTTAATTTGTTCGTTTTCTTTATATGGTAAGATAGTAGCTTTTTTTCTTGTTAATAATACAAATATATTTAGACATAGAAAGATCTTTTACATACTGACTAGATTAGAAACAAATAATCACAATATATTAACTTTGGAGTTTCTTAATGAAACTAGATTGCAGTATTTATTTCCTTCCAATGGAAATGTAAATTGAGATGTTGTTAACATTTCATATAAAGGAGAAAATCTCTGCAAAGTGAGTTAAATTGAAAAAAAAATAGTTTTTATAATGCTATGAGCTTTTTTCCACCATAATGCATAGGTCTGATGAATGCATTCAAAAGTTCTGTAGATAACAATATCAAATAGTTTGAATTACAAAATTGGGAAGTTTACTTATGGTTATAACTGCAGTTGAATTTGAACAGTGTTGCTTTTTCATTAAATATACATTTGTTCACCTCAGAAGCTATCAAATGATGGAGTAAAGGTCCAGTAATACAGAGATGAGGCAGATATTTTGCATACTGGGTAAATAAGTAAGGTCTTTTACTTTATATAAGTTAAGATATAAAAATATAAGCAGAATTTTGGAGGTTGATTGTGGATTGGAAAGGCTAATGTCATAATTGCCCTGAAATGAGAAAAACAGAACATATTTTAGGATATTTCACAGGCTATATAAATAATACAAAGCAAATTCATCTGCTTCCTACTTTTCAAGATCCTTGATGATTTAATTGGAACATGTTAAAAGGACAAGGGCATCAGAGATGCCCACTAACTTGTATTGAAGAGAAAATTTTTATTTATAATTATATTATATAGGTACATAGTTGTGATAAAGTTTTACATTATTTTATTCCATAAACTTCTTTTTAATAGTGAAAAGCACCCATTGTTGTGATGATGATGATGATTATCTATAATCCTCATTTTATCACCTTAATACTAAATATTTCACCTGTTTATATTTGAGCAAATCTGAAAACATTTTGTTCCTCCCCCCCCCCCCTAGATTACAAGCATATTTTTCGTCCCTAAGTTATCTGGCAACACAAAAGATGTAGGCTTCACTCCTTCAATATCTCCAAGTCTCAAAATATGGAGGTGAGGTTATACAAGTGCCATAAAAACATTATTATTTATTATTTGAGGAATTTCTTGGCTAACATGTAGCCAAATTCCTAGACTGACTTTACAGATATAATGGAAAGAATTAAAAAAAAAACATGTTGAAAGCTGCAGGAATTAAAAGAGTAGCGCAAAAATACTTTCAGAGGGAGAATATGTTAGATTTAAGACATCTGGGAAATACTTTGCCAAATGTTATCCAAGTACAGTACCTAATGAACTTCTCTAGGGAAAGCATTCCATAATTAAGTCACCAGTCTTGAAACTTCCTTTTCCTTAGCAGATATACATCCAGTTCAGATGAAAAGATATTTAGAAAAGATTGTATCATACAAAGTGTAGTGTTCAAGTTAATATGGAGAAAATTTCCTTTTCCAATTTGTAGATCCAACCTGAAAAAGGATATTTAAGGTCAAAATGATCAAATTTGAAAATAGCCTATGAATCTGTGCAGTAATAAAACACGTCTTTTTTTCTCTAATGTTGCTATAATACAACTTCCTATGGCAATTTAGCAGTTTCATAGTCCTGTGCAAGTTGGTATGAGCTAACCAAGCAAGCAAAAATTAATACAGCAGTCTAAAATAGATCCTATAGATCAGTAAAATCCAGCAGAATCATATATAATCATTTCCTGTGTCTGGATGGATATCTGCATTTGTGCAGTGTTCCTATTCTTTTAGACCAGCGGCTCTCAACCTTTTCTATACCCCGCACCCTTAGAACGCCTCTGATATATTCTTGCACCCCTTGCAAAAGTTCGAAATAATGAATTATGCATATACACTATAATTTTGAAACTTCTAAACCCACGTTTTTGCACCCCCTGGAATATCGACTCACACTCCCAGGGGGTGCAAACACCCCCCGTTGGGAACCCCTGTTTAAGACCTTGCGTAAAAGATTGTGTAACCACAATTTCATGCCCTAAGCAGTATCAATCGTATTTCCCATGAATTGAACTTTGTCTCAGTACTGTCGCTTCTGTACAGATTTCATAACTAGAGATTCCACATCTGGATCTGCAGTGTTTGAGGAATACTCTGACCCTTTTGAACCTTGAGAGTGAATGCTTGAATAATATTAGGCAGCATGTGCCATTCATTTCAGGATTCTTGATAGGCTTCTAATTAACTTGGTTAAAATATTTAACCACATATTTAACTTCTTCATTGTCTTTGGAATCTCTAAAATAATTGAAATCTTCCCTGACATTGTTGGATATTACCTTTTTATCCTGAGAAAGAGCTAACCACATCCTAACCTTATAGGCAGTTTCTGAGAATCAATCTGTCTGTCTGTCTGTCTATCTTATCTAACTATCATCTTCAAAACTGCCTCAATCCTAATGGAATCAAAAAAGGCAAGCACAAAGGACAAAAACGAAAGGAAGGGATCAGAGTAAACAGCTAAAACAAGATCATTAAAAGCCAGTAGTAAACAGTACAGACACTCTGAAAACTTAATTAATCTAATCCAAGGATCAAATGCACACTGGAACAACATTGTTTCAGCTTTGTATTAATTGCATTCATTGTTAATTGTATTAATAAATAAATGAGTATAATTCCTAAATATGCTATAAAACAAAGTTGGTGTTATCTGTTCATTGGGAAGATAACCTGTTGATGAAAAGGATTGTTGGCATTTTAGATAGTAGTTTAGAATTTTGCCTTTGTTCTTGTCAGACTCATATTAAACCAATGAACTAATTGAACAAACAAGTATCTGGAGACAATTTGAAAATTTCCATTTGGACTTTATCATAACTGACGCAGTTTTGCATTTCAAAGCACGGACCAGCAGGAAATACAGATGTGATATTCATATGCATTTTAACCATGGTTTATTTAGCCATGGTTATTCTGGATTTTCTATGAGTATTTTTCATTTAAACAACCTTCTTTGTTCAATTGTCAAACTTTTTTAATTTACCATCAGCACACGTAACAGAAAATGTAGATCTTTTGGATTAGTCAAATATTCTGCATTAAGTTACATGATTCCTCTTCTTTGAATATAAGTGTCAATGTTGTATTTTAATAGTGAACTTGAATTAATTTCCCATTTGTTTGTCTAATGTGAAGTACATATATAATTATTTGTGAACTCAGTTCACAAATGTTCTACAAGGTTTGACATTATTTAGGCAATTTGGGGCATTTGTCCAGCAATTTATCACAAATAAAGAGGACACTACTTGATCTTAGAGGTATGAATTAGGCAATTAATTTTTTGAAGAAAGATAAAAATTTAAGAATATCTTGCAGGCTTAGATTCAATCGTCCTTAAGAGACACAGTTATTAAACTCCTTCCCTTCTTTTGTATCTAGTATATCTCATATATCCTTTTACAAGGAAGCAACTACTTTATCATAATAAGCATATCATTTTATTGGATTAGCTGACTAACAAAAATAGATCAATAACTTAATGGACATAATGCAGTTTTAACTGATGTTTTATTCTTAACCTTGTCCTTCTATTAAAGATTTTGTAAGTAGCACTCATAATCTTCTATTCTTTATATTACTTCATGATAACGATTTATTAGTGGGCTGATTTACATCTATGCTGTGTACAGAAGTGCAATCAGAAATTCAGATATGCCTCAAATTTTGGTTTATGAAAAATGCAAATTCCCATACTTCCCATACTTCTTCAGTGTTTGTAACTGCTTTTGTGAAAGTCCTAGCTTTGTGTGTACATTTGGGTTTTTTAAAAATATAATATAAAATTGCATCTAATATAAATTAATTTGTTTTCCATTTTGAAAACTGATCGACTTTCACTAATTTGGTCCTGAACTTGCTCCAACTCTGATAAATGTATACATGTATACCATGAATTTTATAACATATTTGAATCATTATTAACATTGTTTATAATGATGTTACCTAGATGTTTCAGGCAGATAATACCACAGTGTAAACCTAAGGACCAAATATTAACTTTTTAATGAAGAATTTGAGAACATTTCTGGCGGTGGAATGTAAAACATTAGTTAAAACATGCATGAGATTGAGATCTGAGATATCTTTTCAGGTTCTTCTAGGAGAATGCTGTGTCTAAATGTCAAAATCAAAGTATATTGGTCAATTAATCACTGCCAGTGAGCCATAACATGTCAAAGCACTGTTTCATGTGACCTCATAATGTTTGTAAAAACCAGCAAACAGACAGCCTCTGATCCTGACCACCCTACTATTTGGTTTTCTTTGAAACGTTTAAGCTAAAAGTATTTGAATTATAGTAAACTTTTATTTTCAGTAACCTGTGATTTTGATTTGTATTAGATATTGACAAATGGATTATAAAGTATCTCATCAACAAATTGCTTTGAAACGTTATTGCTAGGTTTCACTAGTATCTGCTAAATCAGATACTAGAATTAGGTTATAGAAATTTTAATGCCAGCATTTGCAACAAAACCAGAATTAATGCATTAAGATGTTATACTTAAACCACTCGCTTTCGATTAATCTTGTTGGTAGAACAGAAGGTGCTAAATATTGACAAATTAATGGAAGTATCATTTTTCATTAGGAACGTTGATTGGGGGTGGTTAGTTCACAAGGCAGAGAATATTATTCATATGTACTATGTATTTTATTTTTCATTTTGGCATATCCGCACCTCTTCCTCTCCCTCTTTTTCTCCCCTGCATAACAAAATTTACTAAGGTCATAAGATTATTTTGACATACTAGGAAATTTAAATGTTGCAACAAGCAAAGCATTGTGTTACTGGTGGTGGAAGGAGATGTAGGAAACAAAACTCTTCTTCTTTGCTGGCCCGTTTAGGAAGTTTGGTCACTGGTACAAAGCCATGCAGCTGCACATAATATAAAGTAACTTTAACTGCATATTTGGTGAGTTTATAACTTCCCTAGGGTATTTTAACATTAAAATAGTTATTGTGAATGCAGCCCATCTGAACATAAACTTATTTGGAGAGAGATTATCATCTCAAATTCTTTTTGTATTTTTTTTTTATATTGCTCTAAGGCATGCATATATTTTTATTTGTATCAATTGTATTTTCATTTCTTGGCATAAACAGATCCGTTTAGACCTATGGCTTAAACAGGGAAAACTATTCCCCAGTGATGCATGCTGAACACATTCTTTTTATCACAGTCAGAAATAAATTATAGTAATAGAATATATATTGATCAATATACTACATGAATTATAAATTATTTTAACAGTGAATAAAAAGCATATGATGCTTGAAATGAGACTAAGAGATATAAAGGTGGTCTGACATGCAGTGTTTCAATTTTTTCTTAAAATAAATATTATGTCTTTTCTGTGGATGAAACAAAAGACACCAGAGTCAGGCGTTGGTGTCCATAATCTCCTGCTGCTTCCATCCAAATTTTAAAAAACAAAACCAAAGAATACTGCACCTTTATAATGCAACCTTTGACCTTTATGGACATGAATGTGATATGATGACTCACATACAAAAGCAGTGTGATGCTGCTTTTGTGAGACTAATCAGTCTGACCGCTGTTGTGGATGCTACTGGAGATTGCTTCTACTTCTTATTTATTGAAATTTTGAGAGGAACTAACTACAATAAATTTGCAGGAAGTAACAACATAAACAGGCAGGCTAAGGTAAGTGCAGTATGAGATCACACGGACATAATTTATCAGTAATAATAATAGCAATATGCTAGCAATAATAATCCAATATGCTAGACAATTTGTATAATAGTTTATGTCCTTAGAAGTTTCCCTACCACTCACACTTTTTTCCCGTCCAAATAGTATATTTAAAGATTCTTTTACAGTCTTTCCTCTTGCAGAAATGGATTAACTAGCATTTTGTGTTTAATATTTTAGTTCGGGTTTAGATTTATATATTTTAATGCAACTGCCAGGAAATCTTTCTTTTTCCCACATAAATTTAAAATTTAATTCAGGTATTGCTTACTTATAGGAGCTACATCAGATTAAAAAAACACATAATTTGTGTTTTAGAGCTTATTTTAAAAGCATCTTAGGTAATTTTTATAAAGCTTTTGGAGCAGCTATGACTGTTTTAAAATTATGTTTGTAGAACTCTGTGGTTTTTTGGCATCAAATCCTTATTATCATGCACTTTGTTAATAAGGAAACTTGGATAGAATGGCCCACAATACTTTCCTATTACTGAATTTTGTGTATGTACATGTATACACACACGCGCATGCACACACACACACGCACAGACACAGAAACACACTAGAGACACACACATAAAAATTTACTATTTTTCAGCTACTCAAGTGCATAATACAAAATGTTGTCAACTGTAGCACAAATTTATGGTGTACCTCATTTTTAAGTTTATTTTAAGAGTTTCATTATAAAATTTTCAGCAAGTAGCAGCCCTTGGCAAACTTTGTCTGGAGTCAGAAGCTAAGCAGAGTTGTGCCTGGTCAGCACTTGGATGGACCCCAATACTAAATCAAGACTATAGGCTAACTGAGAAGTCAAAAAAACCATTAGAAAATAAGATAGTATACAGCTTCAGCACTGCTGCTGAAAAATACTACATGGATGTGCCTATGATTTCATCAGACATCAAGCTCAACTAGAAGGACCCTTTTTTAAATTGTACTATAAAATTTAAAGGTATGGAATTTGGGCAGAAAAAAAAATGAACAATCTCTTATGCATTATTGCGCAAAATCTTTTACACATAAAAGAATGTCCTTAGATTCCAAAAGAAAGAAGACGACTATATGGAACTGCATGCATTTCAGATGCTATTTGGACCAAAATAAATGTAAGGGGTATCAGACCTATATATTATTGCCTGCTTATTCACCACATTGTTCTATTGTTTGTGCTGTTTGCTGTTTGCAAACAGCAGTGTTAACAGACTAACATTTCTTTCAGTTGAATTGGATCAAGTCAAATTTTAAGAATCATCATTTATTCATTTTTTTTTCACTGCAGCATTGCTCTGTTGTGCTAATGTTGACTTGTGAGGGAGTTGACCTCATGGTATTAACAAAGTGAGTGGAATCAACATATAATAATAATGATGATGATGATGTTGTTGTTTTTGTTGTTTTTGGAAGGGACCTTGGAGGTCATGTAGTCCATTTCTGCTCAGGCAGGAAACCCTATACCATTTTAGACAAATGGTTGTCCTGTCTCTTCTTAAGAACTTCCAGTGTTGGAGCATTCACAACTTCTGGAGGCAGGTTGTTCCACTGATTAATTGTTCTAACTGTCAGGAAATTTCTCCTTAGTTGTAGATTGCTTCTCTCTTTGATTAGTTTCTATCCGTTGCTTCTTGTCCTGCCTTCAGATGCTTTGGAGAATAGCTGGACCCCCTCTTCTTTTTGGCAGCCCCTGAGATATTGGAACACTGCTATCATGTCACCCCTCATTCTTCTCTTCATTAAACTAGACATACCCAATTCCAGCAACCGTTCCTTGTATGTTTTAGCCCCCAGTCCCCTGATAAACTTTGTTGCTCTTCTCTGTACTCTTTCTAGAGTCTCAACATCTTTTTTACATCGTGGTGACCAAAACTGGATGCAGTATTCAAAGTGTGGCCTTACCAAGGCATTATAAAGTGGTATTAACACTTCACGTGATCTTGATTCTATCCCTCTGTTAATGCAGCCTAGCACTGTGTTGGCTTTTTTGGCAGCTGCAGCACACTGCTCACTCATATTTAAGGGGTTGTCCACTAGGACTCCGAGATCCCTCTTACAGTTAGTACTATTGAGCAAGATACCACCTATACTATACCTGTACATTTGGTTTTTCTTGTCTAAATGTAGAACCTTACTTTTTTCACCATTGAATTTCATTTTGTTAGATAGCGCCCAATGTTCAAGTCTGTCAAGATCCTTCGGTATCTTAAGCCTATCTTGTGGAGTATTGGCTATTCCTACCAGCTTGGTGTCATCTGCAAATTTGATGAGTTCCCCATCTATCCTCTCATCCAAATCATTGATGAAGATGTTGAAGAGCATTGGGCACAGAACAGAGCCGTGGGGCATCCCACTACACACTTCCCTCCATATAGATGCAGTTCCATTGAGAACCACATGCTGAGTACGGCCGGTCAGCCAGGTACGAATCCATCTGGTGGTGATGCTGTCTAACCCACATGTTTCTATCTTATCAAGTAGTAGGTTGTGGTTTACTTTATCAAATGCCTTACTGAAGTCCAAGTAAATTATATCCACAGCATTCCTCTGGTCCACTAATTTTGTCACCTGGTCATAGAATGCAGTAAGATTTGTCTGGCATGATCTGTTTTTGACTGAATGTTTTTCTTAAGAGGTATTCCCCTCCACTAGCAATGTTACCTAGGAGTTTGAGCTTAAATACAGCATCTTCAAAATATGCACTAAAGCTAATAACACTGATGATATTATTGGTCTTCTTAACTTGCATCTGTATAGACATGACTTTTAGATGTTTGGTTCCTTTGACCTGGAGTTGCTGAAAAGTTTCAGGTTCTCAACTTAGGTTTCTAAATTTTGATTCCACATGTATACAGAGTATATCAAAAGTCAGGCACTATAGACAGTATATTATATAATTTATGAGGGTGAAGGTTCATTCTCCGAGCTTGTGGGTTGGTTTCCAAATGTTTCGTTACCAGGCTAGATAACATCTTCAGCGGAGGTAACATCTTCCGCTGGAGGTAACATCTAGCCTGGTAACGAAACGCTCGGAAACCAGCCCACAAGCTCGGAGAACGAACCTTCACCCTCATCCTACACCCGAGCTACAGATATTCGCCACTATATAAATTATATTTAAATTTTTGAATCAGGTGCGATTTTCTTCTAAAAACTTTCTTACTTGTTTGCAACATTACCATTGTACATGGCTAAGTACAGTAACATTTTCTTTGAAAAAATATATTAATAAAATTAGTCTTATTGGGTCTATGGTCTGATTTGTGGTAAACCATGTAGATGTACATCTTGAAAAAGGTGAGACACTCTGGACCTTAATTTCAATATGAACTGTTATGTGGTTCCACCATTTTTTTAAAAACAGTTTGCCTTATGTTTATGGAAACATGCCTTGCATAAAGTTATTCTGCATTTGTGAATTCTAGTATTTCTTTATACTAGAACTATACTAGACTCACTCCCCCTCCCCATTCCAGCATAGTTTGGTTGCTATATAATACATTAGGCATAATAACCTTGGAAGTCACACAATTTTTTTAAAAAAGTGCTGTCATAAGACTGTTCTTTTGCGGTTTTGATTTTGCATCAATCATAATTAAATAGTAAAGAGACAGGATAAATTATAGTAAACCATTTGACCTTTATTTTTCTGTTCAACAAAATCAGTCGAGGCTGAAAACCTCTCCATGCCTACAAGATTTTTCTATTATTTTTCTTCCTTTATATTTTAAGAATGAAATTTGATTGAAACCACACAGTAAATCCCTCAAAAATCTTTGCCACTTTGGTGTTTCCTTGAAATAGTATTGGCTGTTTATAATTGGATGTTAGTGGATTGGCTTTCTGTGTAATATGCTACTCAAAATGATGTGGAGCTGGATCAACTTGGGTGTTCTGCCTTTAACGTGGTGGTAGTTAGGCCTAATTCCCATAGCAGAGAAGGGAAATGAGGAGGAGCATCACAAAGAACAAAAGCTAGTAGACTGCCAGCTGAGTAAAGCTTCATGCAAACAGGTTTGAGTAACAGCACTATTTTCAAAGGGGGGAGAGAGACTAATGATACTTAAGTGAGGTTGGTCTTAGCATAAGCAGTTGCAAGTCTGTATCCAATAATGTATCATTTACTATGTCTGGAATAGATCCCATGGATAAATTAACTGAACTCTTACCCTGCTGTGCGCTCTTTTGCTGTGTTCTCTCTGCTTGTTAGCCTCCTAGCCTCTAGTTTGACCCTGTTCCTCTCCTTAATTAATGCATCTCCAATTCCCTAATCTGACTTTTTTTTAAAAAAAAAAAATCTCATGTTTCTTTGTTTCCATTCAACTTAAGGAAATAGCTGACGAGTTTTCAGCAGTTTACCCAGAGGCAAAATTAGCAGGTGCATCCAGGGTTATTGTAGAGCTGATCAACTGTGCTGAGAGCTTGGCCCAATTCCAGTTCTGATAAACAAAATAGCACTATAAATTTAATTGAAAAGTGATGGTAAAAGGATAATTCTCCAGTTATGAATTCTGAGTGTGTCTGAAAGTGAATTCTCAGCAGCAATTATACTGGACTGGATTTGATTTGACATAATAAAGACTTCTCCATAATTAAGTGCTAGAGGGTACTTGGCATAACTCACAATCATTGTTTAAGGCAGGAGTCTTCAAACTTGGCCCTTTTATGACTTGTGGACTTCAACTCCCAGAATTCCTCAGCCAGCGTGCCTGGCTGAGGAATTCTGGGAGTTGAAGTCCACAAGTCATAAAAGGGCCAAGTTTGAAGACCCCTGGTTTAAGGCAGAGTCCTTACATTATATAATAGCATAAAATGTGACTAATAGCAAAACACTTATTAAAAATAAAACACCTGCATGTATTGATTATTGATCTGTATAATCTGAATTCCCCTCATGTCCTGTTGAGCTGCCTCATTGTGGAGAGTCTGGGAGAGATAAATAAAGAACTTCAGGAGTGTATGCCAAGAGTATATGTTCCCAGTAGTCACGCAAGGTATGAAGGTCATCTCAGCAGCCAAGCTGACACAATCAGGCATCTTTATATAAAGATGCTGAAGATGGATAATCACCTTAGAGATGACAGCAAAGGCATTTCATGCTGCGTGGGAGAAGGCAAATGATAAATCACTCCTGTATTTTACTAAGAAGTCCATATAGATAGGTAATATATGTGATTGACAATTTAGTGCCAGATGAGGAACCCAAGTTGGATGACACTCAATATGGTTCTTAGAAAGAGCTATGATTTTGTGAGTTTTTTATATGACCCAATTAAAGTTTTTAGTAAGTCTAGTTGCTGAAGTTACCGTGCAAGAAAAGAAAACCTGAAGCTGCAGAGACAGAATTACAATAGGAACATGGAACTTAAGATGAACAGGGGAAAGCTCAACACAGAGAATGGTGAAATGAATCAAGTGCATATTAGGCATCAGTGAACTGAAGTGTACTGAAATCAAACACTTTCAGTTAGAAGATCATATTTATGGACCTTCAGGATACAAAAGACAAAAAATAAATGGTATTGCTTTCATTGTCAGGAATGATTTAGCAAATGGAAGGACCCACAAATTCCCACACTGGAAGGAATGGTTGATGAAGTTAATTGAATTGACAGAAATAGCAAAATCGACTGCTTTGATTAAAGAAAAGATTTTGTCTAGCTTTGTTTCTACTTGGGAACTATTGAGGGAAGGGAAGGGAAGGGAAGGGAAGGGAGGAAGGAAGGAAGGAAGGAAGGAAGGAAGGAAGGCACTTCAGAATTTCAGAAAATTGTTAGAAGAGAAAAGAACAATAACAAAATATGTAAAAATAGTCATGGAAAAAACAAGGAAAGTCTTCCAAAAGGAGGTTCCAATCTTGAATTGGTACACTACAGGATGCCAGTGTACAAATGATAACTGATTTGAAGATGATCAAACAAATGGAAACAAACTATTGAAATTCTGTACAGTAAAAATGCTATTTCCAAGATATTCACCGTTTACAAGTACCTCTAGTACTAGAAGATGAAGTTAAATCAGTACTCTGATCATTACCAAATCAGAAGGCTACAGGAACTGATAGAAATACTTTTAAATTACATTTGCATTTAAAAAGAAAAAAGAAATAGGCAATTTTAACTGTAACCTTTGAAGTGCCAGATATGGGTAAGATCCTGCTTGACTTTCAATATGTAAATCAAACAGGATCTTATTGAAGCTGAATTGGAAAGCTAATAACAATATCAAATAATATTGTCTCTAGTTTCACAAGGATCCACTAAATATAAAGTATGTGAATGAGTTCTAAGACATTTTAGATTAACATAATTATTTATTGTTAGCATGGAACATTACACCTAGTAGCAATATGTGTGTAGGTGAGTGCATTCAAATATGTATTGTATATTTTTCATCTTTATATCTGAATATTTTTAAAATAGCCTCAGATATCAGGCTCAGCATGGCAGGCATTAATTTTGTTATGAAGCAACTCACTCTTTTTCACCTTTACCAGTCTCACCAATTAGGAACTAATCTTGCATGTAAACCTCACAAAGACAGGACAGGATGTCAGTGATATGTAGGTGTCTTACAATGTTCTTCATTAAGAGATCATTTACTTGAAGGATTCAATAAATGTTGAATTACATAAAAGAACAATCTAAACAGGTATAATAGATCTTTAACTTCAAACTTCCTCATTGTGAAAACTAAAACTTAGATTTTGTAACGCATTCTGATCTCTTTCCAGACACTCCCACCAATTACAATGGAAATGTTTTAAAAGCTCTTTGTTAAGAAACTATTGTGAAACTGGCACTCTGTCACAATATTTGATAGTATTTAATGTTTATAGAATGTTATTGAGCTTTAAGATCAACTGACTTTGCATAACAGTCTTGTGGTATATAGGAGAAAAAAGGAGAAATCTTTTCTATTGTTGTTAGCTTTTTCCTCTCTGGGTTAGATGAGAGGGAGCATTTTAAATTATAATTATTAAATAATATGCTATTAGTCTTGAAAGACAAAATTTACAGTTGTACACATGTAGTGCATACATATTTTGCAGTCTGAGACAAATAGGAACTTCAGAGGGATTAGATAAATGATAACATTTCTTAAAGAATATATATTTTCCTGAGAATGTTTGGAGTGGAGAAGGTTGTTGTTTACTCAGATTAGAATGAAAAGTGCTCTGTGTCCTTTTTGCATGAAGAAAGAGTACAATAGATTCAGCTCTGAGAATAATTGACACTATTTTTGGCTTGGATGAGGCATGAGTTTGGGAGAAAAGAAGGGAGCGATCTTCCCACCCACATTTGCCTCCATCCTATGCACAGTCTTCATGTGTCTTCTTGATGAAGCTACCACCTCTGGGATCAGAGGAATAAGGCTCTAGTTTCAATAACTGAAGAGGGACAGCAGGAATAGGACACTGCCCTCTTATTTCCCATGTCAGCTTCTCAGAGGCATAACATTGCCCATGATGAGAAATGGGATACTGGATTAAACAGAACTTTGATGTGATCTAGGAGGACTTCTCTCGTTTCTTTCCTTACCTATCTTGAATATAGTAGCATAAATCGTGGACAAGTCATAATTTTTTCTATTTGACTTGTATAAACATGTCATAAAATAAAGATAACTAAAAGTCATTTACTGAGAAAGAGGAGGTGACTGTCTTAAGCTGTTCTTCAATTTTTGTTTTGCAAATTGTATATATTATTCCTACAAAGTGGATTTATTATTTTTTTAAGTGTAGTAGCTTAAGGGACGAATCAGCGTCAGCCTGAACAATGAGCACCTTGAATTTTGTTAGTTTGTTTCGTATTCTGGAATTACTTAAGAGTATTCCTGTATTAGCTTTGTTTTTAAAATGCAGGTATGAAGGAAAACTAAGAACCACATTTATTTAAAGGTGAAAAAGAAGCATAGCCAACCATTAAATTGATATGCTTTCTTAAACAAAAATTAGATTTTCAGGTAAGTATGGAAAGGAGGAGACGTTTAAATTGCTGCATGCACTTTCACACACTGAAATAAAATTCCTAAAAACCTTCCAATATTTTTAGAATGTTTCTCAGAAAAAAGTTGCCTTTGGCTTTGAGTGAAGAAGTCAGAATAAAGAAGTAGGTAGGGCATTAAATATGATTTAATTTAAATGTAGTTTAATGAATAGAAAACAGCTAATAAAATGTTCTCTTCTGTCACTCTAAAATGGCAATGTATCCAAGGGCTTAAATAAATGCTGAATTGCATTTCGCCTTCTAGAGGGATTCTGAGTGCGACCCCCGATCTTTCCTGGATTGCCTTTGGCTTAGGAGTCTCAGGTTGTGCATCTCTAAATTAGGGATATCTCAAAGTTCAAGTACAGAAAGTGTTTTGTAGGCCTGTATTAAAGACAGGAAATTAAACTTTCGTTCAGATAATTGCCTTTCTAAAATGTGTATGTGTGTGTGTGTATAAATTGTTCCTGAAATGGCATAGCAGTTTGCCTTGTTTTTTTATCAGGTGACTCTACCAAATTGATCTCATATGTTAAATATTGAATTTTCAAAGGGAACTGAAAGTTAGTAAAGTTAGTAAAGTTAGCAAAGGCTCAGAAAGAACAAAGACTTGCAACAGAAATCAAGAATAATAAAAAAAAAAAAGTTTCTTCCAACATATTAACAACAAGAAAAAAGTCAAGGAAACTGTAGGCCCATTAAAGAGAGAAGATGGCAAGGAAATAACAGGCAACAGGGAGAAAGTAGAACTGCTTAACTCATACTTTGCATCAGTCTTCACACAAAAAGCCCAACATACCAAAAAAACCACTGCAAAAGATATATTAGAAACAAAAATTAAAATAAGCAAGAAAATGGTAAGAAAACACCTATCCAACCTTGATGAGTATAAATCACCAGCACCCGACAGATTACATGACAGAGTTCTGAAGGAACTGGCAGATGTTATCTCAGAACCATTGCACCACATCTTTCATAAATCCTGGAGCACCAGGGAAGTACCTGAGGATTGGAAAAGGGCTGATGTGGTTCCCATCTTCAAGAAACAGAAAAAAACGAACCCGGGAAACTACAGACCAATCAGTTTAACATCAATACCTGGGAAGATCCTAGAAAAGATAATCAAAAAATAGAACTGAACAACTAGAACAAAGTCATAACTAGTAGCCAGCACAGATTTGTTAAAAACAGATCATGCCAAACCAATCTTATTTCATTCTTCGATAAAGTGACTAAACTAGTAGACCAGCGAAATGCTGTGGATGTAGTATACTTAGATTTCAGTAAAGCATTTGATAAAGTAGACCACAACCTACTCGTTGGTAAGCTAGAAAAAGGTGGAATAGACAACATCACCACCAGATGGATCTGTAGCTGGGTGGCAAACCGTACTCAACATGTAGTCCTCAATGGCACTACATTCACATGGAGAGAAGTAAGCAGTGGGGTACCACAAGGTTCCGTCTTAGGCCCAGTACTCTTCAATATCTTCATATATGACTTAGATGAAAGAATTGAGGGAACTCATCAAATTTGCAGATGACACCAAACTGACAGGAGTAGCCAACACCCCAGAAGTCAAACTCAGGATCCAAAAAGATCTAAGAAAATTTGAACAATGGCCCTATCCAACAAAATGAGTTTCAATGTGGAGAAAAGCAAAGTTTTACATTTAGGCAGGAAAAATCAAAGTACAAGTACAGATTGGGCAAGACCTGGCTTAAAAACAGTAACTGTGAGAGGGACCTTGGATCCTAGTGGACAATCACTTGACTATGAGCCAGCAGTGTGCAGCAGCAATAAAAAAAGCTAATACAATCCTGGGTTGTATAAAGAGGCATAGAATCAAGATCACGCGAAGTATTAGTACCGCTTTATAAAACCCTAGTAAGACCACACCTGGAATACTACAGCCAATTTTGGTCACCATATCTCAAAAAAGATGTTGAGTTTGGAAAAAATTCAGAGAAGAGCAACTAAGAGGATCAAAGGCCTGGAGACTAAAACATACAAAGAACGGCTGCGGGACTTGGGTTTGGCTAGTCTAAAGAAAAGAAGAAATGGGGGAGACATGATAGCAGTATTCCAGTATCTGGAAGAGAGGGTCACATTATTCACCAGAGTACCAGACTAGACAATCACCTGTCTGAGATGGTATAGGTTCTCCTGCTTGAGCAGGGGGCTGGACTAGAAGACCTCCAAAGTCCCTTCCAGCTCCTATTCTGTTCTGTTCTGTTCTGTACTAGTATTCATCTTGGCTTAGCACATCAGAATGTCCATACATTCAGGTGGAATGGTCACTTTATTCAATTCACATGGTAAAGCTGTTACTTAAAAATGTTCATCTTGCACAAGAAATAATACCTTTCCATGTGATTTTAAAAGAAACCATTGTAAAGTGTGAAGAAAGACAGAAGCCTTGGTTGTTTTATGAATATATAAGACTGACAATGCAATCAGAACTAAATAAAACAATAACAAGGCTAGATGATCTTACAGTACATGAGAATGAATGCTCTGATGATTGCTTACAAAAATATATTCAAAGAAGTCTGCTTTTCTGGAAAAAAACTTCCTTCTCCAAACATGGTGCCTTCATACTGAATAGGGATGATCACTTCCACAATCAATTAGCCAACCCATTTATAACTGTGAATTATGGATGCTTTAGTCTCAATATATTATAAAGCACTACTCCTATTCCTAAAATGTTGTGCACCATATAAAAATATAATGTAGCCAGCTATCCCGTGTACATACAATTTATATGATACACGTCAGAAAAGGAATTAATTTAGTACCTTAAGATTCCCATCATCTTCAAATATTGTTTTTAAGGTACATTATATGTTTATTCATATTAATATCAACCATAATTTTGGGGTTTATGTCACATAATTATTTTTGCTTGTTTAATTATCTGTAAGCTTGAGATATAGCTATGTATTCCTCCTATCCACTTCTCAGTTTCAAAAATCAGTTTTATGGAGGGGTTTGTGAAATAAGCGTGGCATGTTCTACAGTAGTTTTTTTTTTTTTTTTCATTTTTAAAGTGGATCAAGAGCGTACTCAGAAGTTTAACATTTCACATAATTTATTAAAAAGTAGACAGTTTCTAAATTCCTTTAAATGAAATATTGGACAAAATATGCAACCTATTGGAAGAATGATAGATCTGAGATACTTTTGAAGGGATAATTGTATACAATCAGTTTAAAAGCTGGTAAATATTTAAGGGTCAGGGGTTAAATGTCAAAGCCAAAATACTTGGACTATGGTCCATAAGGCATCAAGAAGGGTAATTAAATCCAGGGTATATTTCACCAAAGGGACATAAATTTGACAGCTAACAACCAATACTGGATTACCACCTTTCAAACGTTAGGGATGGTTTCTGGCAATTATAGAAGTTTTATAGTTGTTAACAAAATAAGTACAAGGATTGCCTTTTATAGGATACCAAGCATAACAATGCCAAATATTCTGTTTTGCTTTTTAAAAATGTTTGTACATATATTTTTAAGAAGCATTGTTAAATTCTCCAATACGCCTTCTTCCTGTATTACCAAAATAAATAAAATCACCTTCATCAATGCATGAGATTAAATTGTATTTAACTTAAAACAATGTTATGGAGAAAAATAAATCTTGGATTACAACATTGTTAGAAAAACTGCCAATATACCTACACACCCACACATACTGTATAATTGTCTACATTTGATAATTAAAAATCATTAGTTTGTGATAGATTGTCATCTGCTGATATAAGTGGGAAAGAGTTTCCTAAGGTCATTGAAACCAGAGGCATAGATTTCATCAGGTTGGTTATATTTTGTTTGCCTTAAGACAAGTTTGAATCCTCAAGAATGAGTATTTTGGTGCAAATGAGTTAGATGAGATGAAGCATAGAGATAAATTGTTTCCATGGTTTTCAGATTTCCTGCTGGAAGAGAATATTCCCCTCGATTCAGCATGAAGGAAGTCTTATATGAGCTGTGTGAAAGAAAGAGATACTTAATCTGGACTTTAACTTGGATTTTTTTCCCATAGAGTTTTTTTAGAACTTAGTATGTACAGACCTAATGTGTGGTACGCTTCAGATAGTCTCCTAGGTCCTCCTGTTTCCTCCTTATGAGGCCCAGGGTTTCCAATGTCTGTTGTAGATTTGGGTCTTCCTTTCAGAAAGGCAAAAACTGATCTGCAGATCCTATTCAGAGCTGTGGGAAAGGGCAGAAAAGCAATAGCTATTAATACTGTTCTTTTCCCATTTAGTGTGAAAGGAACTCTCAACAGGAAGATTTGAGTAGCTGTACAACATAATTCCTTGTGTTTAACTCTTTGATTCCAATGCCATTTAAACTGCTTGAAGTGGTGGAAGAAAGGTTTTCTTAACTGTGCTGATACTTCATCCTTCAACTTTGCAAGGATTCCCAGAGGTGCTAATAATTAACATCATTATTTGAAGTACTGACATCGAAGTAATACAATAAAATAGATTAGAGGATATTATCAACACGAGCCAGTAATAAAAATATTTGAATTGATTGCAGTAAAATGAAACCATATTACTGGATTATCTTAAAATATACGAAAGTAGGGACTTTATTGTTACTGCATATAGACGATTTTATATGTTAAAATTCTGTCACAGAAAGCCTTTCCAGATGCATTGAGACACTGCGAAGTTTGAATTATGATTTCAGCTATATTCTTTTTTATTAATATAAATATTTTATTAATAATTGCATAAATATGCAAAATAAGGCCGTCTTTTTTTCTTTCTCCAGAACTGCAGTGGGGAGAAAGAAATTTCCCAGTTATCAATACCAGGCAGGAAGTATCTATAATATGACTCACCGCAAAGTAGACAGCATCCTACTGATTTCAGTGTGATTTAACTGTAAATAATCGTCACTTATGTCGCATTATCATTAATATTATATATGACCAGCACAGCAATATCTTCGTAGTTAATTCTGCGTGCAGCAGCAGCAGCCAGAGTAACACTTTAAACCCAAGAGGCTTATAATTAATTGGTTTGACTAGCCTAAAAAAAATAAAAGAGCAAGGATGAATAATTATTTTCCATTCAACATTTTCACTTCCAGCTACTCCTACTTTCAAAAACTCTCAAAATGTTATATTCTTGCAGTCCGCACAAGAGTGCTCCCCATAATTGGAAGAAGTACCTTAATTAATATGCTACCAATAAAAGCAAAACAAACAGTTTATGCTGGATTATTTGTGTCTGATCCGTTCTTCTCCCTGTTGCCATTAAATCTGAACATTATAACAGCTCAAACCACAAGATATATAATTTGCATTATACCATACAATTTTACAATTCAGAAAATTCCATTTTTTTAAAAAGAAACTAGTATTTCATTGTTTTAAAAGATATCTTTTTGCTGTAATTGTTCCATTTTCATTAAAATAAAAATCTATTTCAGAAGAAATTTACATTTTTGAACATACAAAACAAACTATTTTATTGAATTCGGATGACAACCCTTTATCAAATTTTATTAAACGTGGATCAATAATAGCTAACCAACAAGTAACATGTAGGGACAGCTGGATATAAAAGCACGAATAAATATCAAATCATTACAAGATAGTAGAAGTAGAGGTGGCCTTGGACTCCCAAAATGGGAAACTTATTACCCAGCAGCTGGGTTACTCTGGATTAGGGATTGGATAAACTCAGAAAATAAAAGGGTTTTGTTGATTGAGGGACATGATTTGCAGGCCGGTTGGCATGGTTTTCTATGGGGAAAATATAAGAAGACACATATTTCTACCGGCACTAGATAAGAGATGTGCTGATTCGGACGTGGGAAAAAGTTAAAAAGAAACACTATATTAAAATACCAAATTGGGTCTCACCGATGGAGGCAATGATCCATCCAAATACATTAGACAAAAAAAAGATGATTAGATATAAAGAATTAGTAGACAACCAAGGAAATCTCAAATCAAGGGAAGAATTAAAAGAACAGGGAATAATCATAGATTGGTGGCCATACCTACAAATACAGTCAAAATATCGTAAAGATATGGAAGAACATGGAATAAATCGGATACCACAGCAATTAGATAAAATTTTGATAGGTAAGGAAGGAAATTTTTTAACAAAAACATATAGATATTTACTAGAGGTAAAATTGGAGGAGGAAATAGTAAAGGGTCAAATGATAGCTTGGGCACGAAATGTGGGCCGAAATATAGAATTAGAAGAATGGGAAAGAGTCTGGAATAAAAATTGCAAATTGACACTGTCAACGGCATATAAAGAAAATCAATACAAAATGTTCTATAGATGGCATTTAACACCGGCGAGATTGGCTAAAATGTATAAAAACATGAATCCGGATTGTTGGAAATGCAAAAATAAGGAGGGAACATTCTACCATATGTCATGGCAATGTCCCAAAGCGAAGATTTATTGGGAACAGATAAGGAGATGGATCCAGGAGATAACAACAGAACAAATTGAACTTAAACCTCGAACTATTTCTATTAGGTATAATTAATTCAAGGATTAAAAAACAAATCCAATACATCATTGTACACATAACAACAGCGGCACGCATTGCGTATGCACAATGTTGGAAAAGTGAAAATATACCGTCAAACGATATGGTTATTTACAAGATATTAGAATGCGCTGAGATGTACAAACTTATGCTGGAAATAAAAGACAAAGAAGCAACAGAATTTTATGAGATATGGAACATGTGCTATGTTTGGTTAGAACAGAAAAACAAAAAAGTATGAAAATTAAGGTACATAATTGTAAATAAATGTAAGAGATATACAAAACAGTACTGTTAAGGAAAAAAATGTATTTTTGTTTGTTGTAAAGTGAAAAAGGAAAAATAATTTTTTTAAAAAAATAAATAATAAAAAAAAAATCTGAACATTATAACAGCTCAAACCACAAGATATATAATTTGCATTATACCATACAATTTTACAATTCAGAAAATTCCATTTTTTAAAAAAGAAACTAGTATTTCATTGTTTTAAAAGATATCTTTTTGCTGTAATTGTTCCATTTTCATTAAAATAAAAATCTATTTCAGAAGAAATTTACATTTTTGAACATACAAAACAAACTATTTTATTGAATTCGGATGACAACCCTTTATCAAATTTTATTAAACGTGGATCAATAATAGCTAACCAACAAGTAACATGTAGGGACAGCTGGATATAATTAGAGATCTTTCCCTGAATCTTTTTTCATTACTTTTTTAGAACTGGTTTTAGTTTCTACAGAAAATATTATTTGTAGGCATGGTATTTTTCGGGCACAGGAGCAGGGTACAATGAACTTATTGATGTCTCATTTACGCAGAAAAAGAAATAAAGCTTCACAGTTTTTTAAAAATTAATATTAATTATTAAATCCTATATAATTTCTTGCAAATCCTTCCCCCACCTCTGAAAAAAGTTACAAAGTGAGGAAACAAACTTATTCATGCCTAATAGGAAAAAACTTCCATCTCATATGCAAAACCGCACTGTGTGAAATTGGCCTATTTATCTGTTTAGGGAAAACGATGTGTTATCAGATTTCATTGAGTTCTTTTTAAAAAATTAAATTAGTTGTGCAACCATTGGATTATATCTCTTCAATAGAAAGCTTCATTGAGTGCATTGTGGCTCATTCCCAGTTAAATGCATGTGAGAGGCATAATGTTCATAGTGGTTATGGATGTTTGTAAAACAAACAAAATAGAGACAGAATGTATTATTAAAATTCTGTTGCCTGTCTTGTATTACTGTCTTGTTTCCTTGCCCTTCACATGATTTGTACTTACATTTTTTTTCATTTTATATAAAAATACATACTCCATCTACTTAAAAGATTTTGTTGATTCTACAAAACAATCCCATGCTAAAAACAGTACCAGTCTCCCATAAAAGAGACACAGTATCACTGAATAAACCACTCAATTTTTTTTTTTTAAAAAAAATCACCATTTGGCCATTACGAACTCATTATGAACTGTCATTTTTTTAAAAAAAATAATCTTGAAATTAATACCTGCAAACAGTTAACAGAATATATACATGAGGTAACCACCAAGATTGTGATGGGGAACATTTTATAATATATCAAAAGCATTATATACTGCTTTTCCTTTTTTTTTCAGTTGCTATACCCATAAAATGAGAGTCTGCTCATTTTACTGCAAACTTCAGAAATTACTAAGATGCTTAGCAATTTGTCATTTTAATACCAATAATTTATGCTATTGTAAAGGTGTTAAGATAATGCTTGAAAGAATTACTCTTTCCAAATAATAGGACAGAATGTGTTCATAATATTTACTAGTAATCAAAATACCCATCAGTTTTCTGAGAGGATTTAAATTACTAACTTGTGTTAATTATAATCTCGCTATAAATCTGTTAATAATTTCAAGACATTTTTTAAAAAAACAATTTTTACATTGGGTAATGTTTATTCCCCTAAAATGTTCATTAAATGATGCCAAATGCTCAGTTTGAACATTTTCAATCTGGAATAATTATGAATTGCATGTGAAGTTAAAAAAAAACATTCAATGAAATATTAAGGAAACATGGAACAAATGAATGATAGCACTTTTCATTAATTAATACAATACTACGAGTTATTTTTTATATTTTATTACAATACATAATGTTCTCACATATTACTAGAATTTAGTTTTTCATTTATATGCTTCCACCTAGTCAATAGGCCTAAAGTTTGTTTCATTCTTTCAAGTTGGGCTTTTTCTTAAGAAAACCATTTGCAAAAAAAAAAAATGTGTATAGGTTCATTTCTTTTTATAAAGGTGATCTGTCATGAGCATAAACATATGCCTCTCTTTATTTTCAGTAATTTACAGTTTAATTAGGATCCTTTCTGGTTCTTTGGGGAATAAAAAAAGAAAAAAGACAGAAGAGGCTTTGTAATCTTGTGCTGCTCTCAGGATATAGATCTCACCTTGTAAAAAAGTTTATGGCACTCTCCTCCTCCACTCCAGCCACAAAACAGTGAATCACTCCTCCTTGTCTCTAAGTACAACTGCAGCACACTCATGTTTTATCATGACATTCCAAGATGAGCTTTCCATGCCTAAGAAAGGGGGGACATTTGAAGCTACAATCGCTATTCTGCTGCCTCTTCTCCAAGGAGTTAACTTCACTAGCAGCTATTGACCGTTAAACCCATCAGGAGACTCTAAGCCAATGATTAATATATGTAAGGGCTCAAGTCTCCTCTCTTCCTTTTCCAATTCATTCCTTCTCGTGGCATAACATTTTGTATGCTCAGATGTAGTGTGACCTTAACAGAGGCCTTGTGGCGCCGACCATTTCCTGCCCTTTGTGCAAGCATCCAGAGAAGCTAGTGTAAAGAAGCTGACAGTGACTTCAGTCATCACTGCTAATAGTCTTCAGTGGTCAAAGATTTCCTTCCTGTGTCAGCTTAACACTTTGCTTGGGAAAATGTGACATTTCAAAGAAATAAGAACAAAATTATTGTTTGTGGAATTGGACGTATTACTGTACTTTTTTATCGAATATTTCTAGATAATAAAAATGCTAACCTAGCACATCTTAGATTTCACTTTACCAAACAAACTACCTGAGGATCCTCAAATATTCAGAAAATAAGCACACGGCCCTGCCAGCTCTCCCAAGTATCGCCTTCATAAAGACTGAACTTCTTTCTCTAAGACTCATCTGCCATGGATGAGTTTTTTGAGCTTTTGTTTAATAGGATGTCTTAAAATATAGTCATTGGGCAAAATGATTTCAAACCCTACATCCTCAACATGTATAAATAAGTATGAAGTTCCTTTGTGTCAAATAAAGATAATACACATTTAAGAATAACTAATAATAGTATGGTTACTTATAAAAGCTGCCTAGAATAACTACAAGAGTGAGATGGGTGGCATATAAATTTGAATGAATGAATACAAATACTAATGAAGCAGGATATACCACTGAGAATGAGGCAGGATGTACCGCAGAATGAGGCAACCCCTTCAGACAGCCATTTCCAGAGTGCAAAGGGTATGTCAAAATAATGTGGAACAGAGATTGGTGTTCCATTTAACCTGACTGCACTCTTAAGCTAACTTGATATCCTTAAAAGTGGTAGAATTGCCTTTGCCCTAGTCTTAAATTGTAATTGCCAATTTAATCTGTTTTCATAAATGGGAGGGGACTATCATCTTTTAGCAGTAAAATGTCTTTATCTAGCCTGGGGTAGTGTTGCAGAGATGTGCACAAGAAAATGGTCATGAGTATTTCTGGGAAAGCATGAACCTTAAAAACTTTGGGGTAACTAAATAGGCAACTATAGCATATTAAATAATGATCAAAGAATTTAACAGCCTGCCTTGTATTGCCATTGATTTACCTATCTTAACAGTTCTTTACACTGATGAAAAAAAAGCTCTCCATACTTTCATGAAGAATTTTCTCAGCTCTAGAAATGTCAGAAATTAAATCTGAGACTTCTAGCGTAGTTAGGAGTCCTATGGGCCCTAACTTGTAAAACCTGCATTATTGGAAGTTATGACAGAAATGATAGCCCAGTTAACAAATTTGAAACATATTTTAATGCTTTTTTTCTACGATTAGCACTTTGGAATAGAAACTTGGAAAAATATTGTTCATTCATAGAGCTAATAAGCAAAAATAATACGTTTCCTTGCTAAGCAAGTCAGGGAGCTGAAACTCATTATAGAGGACATTGAAAACTAATTACTAGTTTCAGAATCTGAAAGAGACAATACAATTCCTAATAAACCAAATTTATAAAATGTTTGTTTTTATCAAGAAGATTTATTTTCATTAGTTAATTTATAGTAATCGACAAATAATAATAATAAATTAGATAAAACAGAAATAAGAGACTACTGAACCAATTATAATTTGTTAACAACAAATAAAAGGTCACTTATACTTTTTAAAGAAATATTGTAATACTAAGAAATGTTTGCTGGAAATGTTTAAGAAGAATGACCTGAACCCATGTGTGAATTTGAATATAGTGCATAACCAGAAAGAAACAAGGGGAAAAATACAGGTGCAAAAGTAATGGAGAAATGCAAACTGGTTATTGAGTTTAAAACCTCTAAGCTAATGTGATGACATGGGCATTCAGGAATCTTATATTTAATGAGGATTCAGTTGTATTCCTGTTTTGATCATAATAAAGTTCCTCCTAAATTTATACAGCTAGTAACAGGTGTACAACAGGCTCTATTTCAAATTATTCCCTTAGTCACTGTATCTCTGAAAAGAATGCGGAATGAATATCTCCACGTCTCCTACAAAATAACTTTTTATTAATCATAGAGACAAACAACTGATTATTTTGAAACAATAATTTCACTACTAATAATATTGAGGCACAGCCTTTATATTTTAAATTATAGCAGTAAACGCTATAGAGAGGTGGTTTATCAGAGCATTAAGCACTTTTAAGAGATAAAGTGCTCTAGTCTAAAATTTAATAACTAAAATATTGCTTAAATAAATAGGCAGCAATAAAATAGTCCAGAAAACAGTGAGTGACACTGGATTAGAATTAAATAAAATAAATGTAGCACCAGTTTACCAAATATACTAGTGTAGTAATTAAGGATTACAAAATTTAAATTGATAAATAGTGCAGTAAAGTTAAACAATAATAAAAGAAAAATAACTACCTTGACCTTAAAACATTTTAAAGTGACACTACAATTGTCATAAATATGAGTCAGTTGTGTCTGAATTTTGATCACGTGACTATGGGGATGCTACAATGGTTGTAAGTGTGAAAAACGGTCATAGGACACTTTTTGTAGTGCTGTTGTAACTCCAAACAGTCACTGAATGAACTGTTGTAACTTGAGGACTATTTGTACTTGGAATTCACATTGTCGTTGTCCTAGATAATAGCAATAGCACTTAGACTTATACATCGCTTCACAGTGCTTTACAGCCCTGTCTAAGTGGTTCACAGAGTCAGCATATTGCTCCCAACAATCTGGGTCCTCATTTTACCGACCTTGGAAGGATGGAAGACTGAGTCAATCTTGAGCCAGTCAGAATGAACTGCTGGCAGTTGGCAGAATTAGTCTAAAATTCTAACCACTGCACCACTAATGATTAGTAGCTATAGAGAACTTTTTATTTTTGGATCAGATTAATTTTTTTTTCAGAACTGCCTGAAAGAGGAACACTTATTAACAAAATAAAAGGACAGGAGAGAGAGTTTTTACATGTAAAAATAAAACTGTAAAAGAAATCCATGGCAGAACTATTGCTGTGGACTTTTCCAGTGGTCCATTATACTGGTAAATGAAACAAAGCTAATTATGGCATAATCCTTGCTGATTGCATCCATAAATGTCTGCCATATTGGCCTGCCTCCCATGAGAGTCCTTAGCATTTCTATGGATAGTCCAGTAATCTTTTTGATCCTGTTGGTCCACCATTGTCTTTCCTTTCTTATACTTGCCAGATGTAATCATTTTCTAATCTATCATCAGTTTGTTAATTTATGCTTCCTGTGATTGTCTCAAGGAAACAGGTCAATGTTTATTTCTTCTATGACTGACTGGCCAATTCTTCTTGGAATTCAGCCTTCCAAACCATAATTCAAAGACATCTGTCTTCTTTTTCTCACTCTTTTCAGTGTCCAGCTTTTACAACTATAGATTACTACTTGAAAAACCTCTGCCTTCTGACCTTTTGAAACAAATAATCTTATCCTTCATGGACTTTTTAAGTTATCATCTTCTCCCTAAAATTAGTCTCAGCTTTACTTCACTAGCACATGGTTCGTCTTTATTTTTGAACCCAAGAAAACAAAACATCTTCCCTATTAGCTATAAGTTCTGTAAACATGCTGATTAATACTGAAGTTGTATTTTTAATATTCCATCTTACTTTAGATTTTCACTTTCCATTCATAGGAATTCATAGGAATTCTAATTTGTTTTTTACCATCAGCACAATAAACTCACCTGATCATAGATAAGAAACTATTTAAAGTTTAATCCAATTTGATTCCAGCTGTCCTCTTTAAATCCTATCATTCTTATATAACAATCAGTTCTTCATTATAAAATTTCTCAAAAGGAAAAATCAGGATATCTGGCACACTTATTAGGCTTAATAGATTCCATAGCATGATCAAAGCTTTGCTATGATCTGCATACTTTCCTTACTCCATTATTTATCTTATATTATGTAGCTATCATAGTATCAAGTCCCCCTGCCTTTCCTCAAACCTACCAATTTATTTGTCATTTTTCTCTCCATTATTGTAAGATCTTAACCCAAACTGCATAAGGGATTAATGTAGTTGTTTGGTAATTTGTACATTCAAATCCTTGGTAATGGTTATATACACTAGTCTTCCAGTCTCTAATCACACAATCTTGCCCCATATTTGTTTACATAGATGTGTTAGCACTTTAGCTGCTTTTTCTCATGCACTTTAAACAGTTCAGTGAGCATCTCATCTATACTTCAGACTTTTTTATTTCATAGCTATTCTACTGCCTCCCATATCTCAGTCTTTAATGTAGTTGGTTCCTGAATTTGTCTTCTCTCTATTAATGTTTCTGTCACTCTGTAATTCCATTCATAAGGGGCTTTCTATTTTCCTTTGCCTCCTATTTCTTCCATGGTTAATCTTGCGTAGTCCTCACTTAGCTATAAATCAGACATGTCAAACTTGCGACGTCATGTGACGTCGCGCAACATATCGGGACTGTTTTGCCATTGCCGGCAATGGGGTGGGCATGGCTTCCACGTGACACGTCCAGCCTGCGGGCCGGCAGTTTGACACCCCTGCTATAAATTCTTGTGATTTCCTCTGATATCATTTTCCTTTTTTAAAATTTCTCTCTATTTGTTCATATTCTTACAAAAGTATCTTTCCTATTCCTTCCTTGTTTTATGTTGGTAATCTATGTTCAATCATTGTATATCACCGTAAGTATTTGGTTCTTTTCCTCTGTGAAATTTTGGAGAGGAGGGGTTTTTCTAATTCATTTTCACAATGTCTTAATTTTTCCCATGGCTTCTCAGATTCTTTGTCACATAAGTGAATATTTTGAATCTGTTCCTTATATACTCTTCCAGTATGTCCTCTATATTGCTGTTAAACTATCCTCTTAATTTTTTAAGTAACCTATATATTTGAAAAGTAATTCATGGTCTGTTCCACAATCTGTACCTGGAATTGTCCTGACTCCCTGGATTACACTTTTGTACCTCTTCATGCTGTCAATTTTATTCTGTTGTTTTCCATACAATGATTTTCAGATATAGATTCTGTGTTTATGTTGTTTGAAATGGTGCTGGCAGTAAGCAAACTATTGTCTTCATGCATCATTATTATCCAGTATTATTTTGTTTCAATTCAGTCTTTCTGTAATTTAGATTTCTTTATTTCTTGAATATTTGCATTCCAGTTCCTATGTCCTTTGTAGTGCTGACTTAACAGCTTTTGCAATTTGCCATTAAAATATTTTCTAACCTTGCATTTCTAACAGAGGCATCCATTTGAATAACTTTGACATTCACTCATTCTTATAGATATGGGGTTGTTATTTAGTTACAGCCAAGCACATGAAAAGACACCAATTTTCATAAAATACTTTTCTTTAGCAATTACAACTGCAGTTCCAACAACTTATATTTTAAGAATAAGTGAACTTAGCTGGGTTGAAATAAACCTGATTTATGACTTTTTAATGACTGAACCAGTGTTCATGATCTGTCATGTTGACCAGAAATGAAAGAGCACAATAAATAAATGGGCTCGCTCAAGCAATACATTAAAAATGCTGAAATATAGCTGCTTGGAGTTGGAGTTGAACTTGATAAGGAGAATATTTTTTTCTAAAAATTAGAATCCTTTTATTTTCTTTTGAGTACAAGAACTTTTCTCATCTAGCTAGCAACTACTGAATCACTATTTTGGGGAATATATATTAGGATGACTCTGATTTCTTTCCCAGCTAATGTTGCTTAAGCTTTTTTTTCTCCTGGAAGTGGCTTAACTTTACTATTAGGCTTGATTTGATTAACCTACTTTAGCTGCCAATGTACTCAGAATTGTGAATGTAATCTGAAATGAGAGGAGATTATTTGCTTTTTTCATACTATGATATATTAATGACAATTAAAGTAATATAAATATGTGTTGGACATGTTATGTACAGGTTGTATTTATAACCTAATGCTTTAGGGTACTGCTGAACACTTTGTCATTTATTGTGGTTTTCCATTTCTGGAGAATATGGCAAATCATGAACACTAGTTCAGTCTTTAAGGAGGCATAAAAATACATGGGCCAATATTGTATGGCAGAGTTGAATTTATTCAAATAAAGAACAGATGGAAAATGGGTATATTTTTAAAACAAGCAGATAGACCAGAGAAAGAAAACCCAGGCCAACAAGAAACCATGAATAGGAAATAGAACTGATTGGAGATGAGGCAAAGGTCTTATCAAGTTATACTATAGTTCCACATGAGCTACATAGGGTCTAGTTGGGCTGGGTGTATAGGGGGACCAAGGTTATGTAGGCCAACCAATTAAATCAGAATGAGTTACATTTCAGGTAACCTTTATGCACTGCTTAGTGTTTGCCACTGACTATACAGAATGTATTTGATGTTCGAGTTAGATGTGTCAAGCAAATGAAAAGTCCCATTCTCCCCACTCAGCACTTCCCAGTAGAGACCCTTTGAGTTTTTGAGATAGATGCTATGGGGCAGGTAATTGCTGGGCTGCATGCTTCAGAGCCTGATGAAACTCAGTTCCACATCTTGCAGTGGACAGTGCAAGAATTAAGAGAATTGACTGCTGGTATTGGACTCATCTGGGAATATGGACATGGAAAACTCCAGCATTTATGAAGGAGCATTATGATCCCAAAGAGGCCACTATTCATTAAAGGAAAAGGTGCCACCATTACCTACACAGCTGAAGCAGAGACGCCTAAGTGTTAAATACTCATTGCTATGAGATGGGTCTCTGTGAAGACAAGAGAAATATTTTCCACTCCTGAACCTCTCGCAGACTTAGGGCAAGGATCGCCATTGGTAGACCCTAGTCAAGGGTTTACTGTAGAGATCTGTACCAGCTGCATACGCAAGGCTGCAGACCGCAGAGTCTTCTGTGTCACCTAAGCAACCTTTGACTCAGGAGCTCTGGAATGAGGATGCTTAAGAAATGGGAAAGACAATGGACAATTGGAACAGCAAATCCATTGAACATTGGTTCAGCAAATCAGAGATTTGGAAGGCTCTATGCATTGGTTTTAGAAAGTGAAAAACCGGGCACATAAGCAGGCAGGAAAATCACAAGCCACATGGCTGGAACAGAAAACTCAGAGGACCACTTACTATTGGAGATGACAGAGGATATTTAGACTGCTTTCAGCCAAAGGCACAAACAGCTCAAGTTGCAGAGGCATGCAAGTGATTGTTGCAAAAAAAAAAAAAAAGTTGCTTGGTACTAATGGCTCCTCCAGCAACTCCTGGTATCACTTTACAATAGCAAATTGACATACCTGTCAAGATAGTGTGGCTAGTCCAGCCTCAGAGGCTGAAGTCATTTTGGGTAAAGGGTATTGTGACTTTCTCTTTCAGTTCAGTTTGGGAGCTCTAGGGGCAATACTTCACCCCCCCAAAAAAAAGACAAAAGCAATATATTTAATGCTCTCTTAGCAGTGGAGTTGGGGAGGGGTGTCTTCTGGGTGCCTACTTTCCAGCCTAGCATACTTGGTACTGTACAGGGAGTTATTTTTGTGTGTTTGAATATACAAGGTAATTTTGCACCATGAATGGATTTGAGTCTAGATCTGGGCTTGTTGCCTGAATGAATTTTCTTATTTTCCCTTCCAAGTTCTCTGTTGTTTTCCTTATCTGTGTGTTGTAGATGAATTTTGTTTTACTTTGCTTCCCTTTAAACATTTGCCAGAATGTTTTTTATCCTATGTGGTGAATAATTATGTGCACATTATTTCTATTCCTTGGAACATGCCAATTTTATTAATTTGTCTGCTATATTGCTTTTTCTTTAAATAAAAAATTAAAGTAGCTCAGTTATTTTACTTTAGCTGCCCTGCAATATTTGCTTTGACACTTTTTGAGACCACTTGAAATTTTACAATTGACTCTTCAGCAATAATTAATATTGAGTGCTACTATTGTATCTATTCAACTGGGCCTTCCCCAAAGAGATATTTTATAAAGGAATCAGGTTTAAGATCTTCCCTCAAGCACATAACAGAAAATGTTTTGAACATCTAATGTTCTTACATGATTTACATTAGACATAAATTTCAGTAAATAATTATTCACAGCTTGTTTGCTTCATGTAGAATGTAAAATGAATAACTTCAAAACCTTCCATCTTAAGGCAGTTTATATAGCTGAAAGAAACATGGGAGAAGAATTTGAAAGAAAACAAAGAGCCATACTTTTTTTTTTTCCTTTTCAGGAAAACTCACAGAAGCTAAATTTAGCTCGTTGATCAAATTGACCTAGTCTTTAACCCTGGCCAACATTACCACAACACACTTCCAACAGACAATAGTTTGCATACCAACACCACACTGGAAACAGATGTGCATATTGAACAGGCTTTCTTCAGTGATTCTCTGAGAATCCATTTAAGTGAAATACTGAAAGCTGTTTCTTCTTAATTGAGGCATAAATGGCATCTACTTAAAATTACAAAAGCTAAACATGTTTAAATCTCCTCACCATTATCTCTCCAACTTAAATGTATGATGTCACAAATCTGTTTTGACCAACATTACAAGATACTGGCCACTGTAAAACCATAGATTGGCATGAAAATTGAATTTTTTAAAATTGTGAACAGCTGGCCTATTTGTGGGCAGTGGTTGCATAGTTTACATCAAAATGTTTGGAATGTTAACAATTACCTCTTCTATTTCTTTATAGAGTCTCCTATAGTTTAACTATTTTGTGTGCATGCTTACTGAAAGCATATAGTTCACTGCTGGAGTTTGTTCATCTCAAGTGCTTCAAACCCTAATATCATATTTAATTAGTCTCATTTTCCCTTTCTTTATGGGACACAGAATACAGTATATGAAGAATTTGGCTAAGTTTTTTTTAATATATATATATTCCTGATTTTAAAAAAATGATTCCCATATTTCTTCCAATACTTACCTTTCTTTCACGTTTGATAGCCAAGCAAATGTCAGATTTAGTTATAAAGGTACATCTATCACATTCTCTGGCGCTGGCATTGGAAATAAAATGATAAACAAATAAGGTGTTGTTTTTGTAGGGACATATGAATGAATTAAAGGTCAGACAGCCATTTATCTGTAATGGTATAGAGTTTCCTGCTTGAGCAGGGGGTTGGACTAGAAGACCACGAAGGTCCCTTCCAACTCTTTTATTCTGTTATTCTATTATAGGGTGGTCATTTCTCCACTTTTTTGGATTTTGGGAAAGTAATTATGGAACAGAGTTGTTACAATAATACTTTTGTTAACAGAACATAATTTCTGGCTTATCATTACACAGTGCAGAACATGAAAACAAGAATCCTAAAATGTTTTATGAAGCTCGCTATGATGCAAGTTTCCAAACCAGTTAAAAAAGAAATGTCACATGTTCTGCTGAGGATTTTAAAAATCAGTCGTAACATTTACATTTCAGAGAACAAAAAATTGTGGAAAACACTGCAATAAAATTAGATAAGTTTTTTTTAAGTTAGACAAATATAGCTTGATCCAAAATTGCCGAGTGTAAAGCCTTATGTTTTTCAAATCTATTGTGCTTTAAGGAATTTGGCTTGCCTTTAATTAAGTTTGTTTTAGTGTATGATGGATCCCAGAAGCAGTATAATCACTCCTTTCATTTTCTGTGTTTTTTTCCCTTTTTTAAAAAAATGTGGCAAATTATAATAGGAACCAGATCAATATTTTATGATGAATAAAATGGTTCCCAGATTACTAATAGAAAACCTCAGATAGGTCCCAAGTATGACAAGGCTGTGAAATATTGCTTTAGAAATGTATTTTCTCTGAAACTATTATGAATGACCATCTCTGCTTATTGGATCATCACTCCCAACCAGCTTGGATCTATCCTATGAAAGCATCATAAGAGGGAATCTTAAAGGATGTCTCCCAACTCCCATGAGATAGCATCTGGAATCCTTCATAGCAGTCACCAAGTTATGGATCAGTAGTCCAGTGAGGTTTACGAGTCCCCAACTTTTAGCTTTCTTCAGAATCATTATAACTATTTTAATCTGGAGAACACTTGGGCGTTGTTGATAGATTTTACTTATTGTTTTTTGAAATTGTGATTTGATTCAGTTTTTTTTTGTTAGTCTTTGAGTAGGCCAAATAAACAAATATAATATTAAATATTTAATTTTAGAACTCTATAACTCCCTGATTGGAATTTGTGGCTTTGGCTTCTGTAACATGTCTTAAATAGCTATTTTAATCCATATGATCGGCTCCTTGAAGCAATCATCATTAATAAACCTGCATCCAATGAGGAGACATGATCTGAGCTTAGACTTTCCCTGCCCAAAGAATCATCAGTGGCCAAACCTACATTATTTTTAGCACTTGGTTTGAACTACATAAGCTATTTTATTTCAGTTAATTTTAAGGTTTTAAATTATGTTTACTTCAACAATAAGTCTGTTCTGGGATGGGTTGGATAATGTCAATTGTATTTGGGCTTGGATCTGTATCTAATTATCATGAAATGTACCTAAGTAAGAAATGGAAATTTGCCATTTTGTTTTTTAATACACTTAATAAGCTCATATGCCTAATTTTTCTATTTGTCTATGTATTTGTTTGGCATTTCCTTGAGCGTTGGTCTGATTTTGCCTGTGCTTCTATTCCTCTGTGGGATGTCTGCTCTTTAGTTTCTCCGGTATGTCGAAAGCCTTAGGCAATGGGTACTTCTTTAAAAAAATGTTGTTTGTCATTTGTGTTGTCCATTGCTTATTCTAGAGGACTATAGAGAAAGCCAGCTAACAATTACACTACATATAGTTTACTCTTAGTGCCCACAGTGCTAGGAAAAAACTAACTAATTCCCTGAGCTAGGAAATTATCATATCTATTTTAATTGTATAGTTAATGGCTTTTTACTTCTTTATTACAGAAATTGCCAAAATTAATATGAATGACAGGAAATGGGGTTCCCTCCCCCCAAAAAACTAAAATTCTTGCTATCTCTCTTTAAGCCAGTTAAAGTTGAATACAGTTTCCTATTTGCAGATTAGACCATGAATCTAAGGAAATTCAGACAGAGAATCAACTTTCTTGGCGAAAGAATGTAAATATTATTGAAAGGTTTACTTTCTTATGCAAGTGTGCTACAAGGTTTTTGTTTCTTTTTATTATAGGGGTTTTAGGTCAGGAGTGCTTGGAAATCTAAATAATAAATAATAAAAAAATGTTTGCCACCTTTGAGTTATATGTAAAAATAATAAAGATGGGATACAAATAAGTAAATGCAAATGGCTAAATGAAATATATTAAGTATTATTAGTGCTTAAAATTGTACATCCACAAACCAACCACCTTAAAAAATACTATGGGATTATTCAAAATAAAATTTTTGAAAATACAAAAACACTGTCATCTTTCATATCGAGGTCATTTCTTGCTAATTTTGGATGCATCCATGTAGCTTTGTGGGAACAATTCTCCCCCCCCCCCATATGCCAATTCCCTATCTTAGCCTATAGCTCTGAATTTCCTAGCTATCTGCCATCCAAGTAGTAATCCTTTCTTATAATGTATATTTTTACTTGCATACTGCCCAGAGTTGCTCTGTGAGGGAGATGGGTGGTTTCTAAATTTGATATATAAATAAGTAAATATATTTTTTGAGATCATCAAAGTCAACTATGTGCCATTTTCTAGCTGGCTTATGTCCCAATCTACATGATACAAAGGTATGAAAAACAAGTATGAAAGTTTGAAGCACAAGAAGAGAAATAAGCAAGTTTGAACAAACATATTTTGCTATGCTATGCTTGTTTGAGATTATCACTTCTGTAATATCAGTGCAGATCTGACTGAGATCCTTGGAAATCAAAGATCAAATATCTGTTCACTGCAACACTATACACAGGTTATGTGTATCAGCCTAACCTTTTCTTCCAGATTTGTTCACATTAAAAAAGGGTTGGAGAACAACCATACAGTCTTAATTCAAGTATCACCAATGTGAATATATCAAGAAGGAAAAATTTATTTGTCAAGAAAACCTCTTAGTTCTAGTTCCCTATTCAACATTCTTATGATAGCAAATGACATCACTAAGGATTTTGGCGTAATAGCTGTTGCACAAACTTTGTACTATTGTACTGTTAAGAAGAAACACAATAAAATAAAATACTTAATTCACTTTGCTTTCCTTTTTTATTTTTTATTGAGATTTTTATCAAGATAATAGCAATAGCAATAACAGACTTATATACCACTCCACAGTGCTTTACAGCACTCTCTGGGAGGTTTATAATGTCAGCATATTGTCCCCAACAATCCGGATCCTCATTTTATCAACTTCAGAAGGATGGAAGGCTGAGTTAACCTTGAGCCAATCAGGATCGAACTCCTGGCAATGGGCAGAGTTAGCTTGCAACACTGCATTCTAACCACTGCACCACCATAAAAGACAAATACAACATATATAAAGAAAAGCAAAACAGAGAGAAGAAAAAGTGCAGAAAACAATACAAAGAAAAAGCTAAAAGAAAAAAAGGTAATTAAAAAAATGACCTGTGGTTACAAACAAACACATTACCTCTCCTCCCTTTTTAACATAAAACAATGAAATTCAATGGTGAAAAAAGCAAGGTTCTACATTTAGGCAAGAAAAACCAAATGTACAGGTATAGTATAGGGGGTACCTTGCTCAGTAGTAGTAACTGTGAGAGGGACCTCGGAGTCCTAGTGGACAATCACTTAAATATGAGCCAGCAGTGTGCTGCAGCTGCCAAAAAGGCCAACACAGTGCTAGGCTGCATTAACAGAGGGATAGAATCAATATCATGTGAAGTATTAATACCACTTTACAATGCCTTGGTAAGGCCACACTTGGAAAACTGCATCCAGTTTTGGTCACCACGATGTAAAAAAGACGTTGAGACTCTAGAAAGAGTACAGAGAAGAGCAACAAAGATGATTAGGGGACTGGAGGCTAAAGCATATAAGGAATGGTTGCTGGAATTGGGGTATGTCTAGTTTAATGAAGAGAAGGACGAGGGGGGACATGATAGCAGTGTTCCGGTATCTCAGGGGCTGCCACAAAGAAGAGGGAGTGAAGCTATTTTCCAAGGCGCCTGAAAGCAGGACAAGAAGCAATTGATGGAAACTAATCAAGGAGAGAAGCAACCTAGAACTAAGGAGAAACTTCCTGACAGTTAGAACAATTAACCAGTGGAACAACCTGCCTCCAGAAGTGGTGAATGCTCCAACACTGGAAGTTTTTAAGAAGAAACTGGACAGCCATTTGTCTGAAATGGTATAGGGTTTCCTGCCTGAGCAGGGGGTTGGACTAGATGACCTCCAAGGTTCCTTCCAACTTTTATTATTATTATTATTATTATTATTATTATTATTATTATTATTATTATTATTATTATTATTATTATTATTATTAACATTACAATAATACTTTCAACCCCCTTATTCAATTCTTTTTCAATCATCAAATCCATTTTTCCATTTCAGCAAAAAGTTTTATAATCTTTGTAATTCTGCCGTCTTCACAATCCATTTCTCTGTTGTAAGTAATGTATTTCAATATTTCTCCATCTCCGTGCATCATTCTCTTTGATTTTTAGTTCTGGGATGTTATTCATGTAATTTCTATCTTGTAATCAAGTTTAAAGCAGTGTACTGTAATGGTTAAAGTGTTAAATTAAGAGGAAGGGAGGACCAAGTTTAAGTACTTTCAGACATCATTATTGGGTAGTAACGAAAATGAAGCTAGTAAATAGGACTCCTATCAAGGTTTACTCGCAAGGCGCTTCTTCCCCCTGGCAACTTGACAAAGAAGCTCGGGGAGGGGGCACAAGTATGATTGGAATATGTGGGAAACTGGGAGGAAGAAAAGGAATTTACGTGAGCCATTTGCAGCTTGAGAAGATCTCGCATCCCCAAGGTCAGACGTTGAAGACTTTCCGAAAGGTTCAGACTGTTTTCCCAAAATAAAATGCTTAACCTGGATTGGTGGACAGCGGACACTGGGTGGCCCAGGAAAGGAAAAGGGAGTTTTACTATGCTGTGCTTTGTGCCCAAACCTTAGAACTGGCTTTGCTTCTTCTGTGTCTGTATGGATCTGTCACTAAAGTTTTACTCCTGGTAACAAAAATGTCCCAGGAATTTCTTTTGCTGTGCATGCCAACGGGATGGTTGACAACTCCATTCTCTCCATTACAAAAATCTTGTTATGACTTCAAAACAATCACCACTTGTATCTTGGGCTGTTGTGGAAGAATATAAGTTTGTGCAATCCTGAACTCCTTGTATAAAGGGCCTGATTACAATGTTATTAACACGGAAGTACAAGTAATCCTCAACTTATGACCATTAACTAAATGATGGTTTGAAATTACAATGGCCTCTGAAAAAGTGAGATATGACCAGATGTTATGACTGTAGGACCATTGATAAAATGATCACATTTTGAGCACTTGGCAACCAGGCCACATTTACTTTGTTTGCAGCATCTTGTGGTCACATGATCACAATGTGCACTTTTCCAGCTGGCTTCTGACAAGCAGAATCAATTGGGGAAGATGGATTTGCGATTCGCTTAACCATCATGTGATTCTGTCACTGACCAGGATAAAAACTAGTCTAGTCACATGATAATTTGCTTAACAACTTCATTGCTTACCAGCTGAACTTCTGGCTTCAGTTGTGGTTGTAAGTCAAGGACCAAAGAACCGTCAGTGGGAGAAATATATCCCCACTAGTGGTATTTCAAAACAGTTACCTAAGGGTTAGTTTAATGGGCCACTAGAAAAGGTCTGTACAAACTGTGATGCTTCCTCTTTGGATGAGATTGTGAAGCAGAAGCACATATTTGGATTCAATTTCATTTTTATAATAAAACAAACTTTGGGGAGTGGATGCAGGAAGCTACCTTTGGTTCCTACAAGCAGTGTTATAGATTAGAATAATTTTAAGAGGCTTAGAATTTTACTCAAAATATGGTTTTCCCATTCATAGTGAACTAATATTTGTTATATGATTCTTATCCATTTGTACCTTTATGATTTTGGGATTGTTTCAGAACGCCCACACATTGCACTAACTCTGATTTATATATTTGGCTTTACTATGGCCCTCACCCTGCCTACAGATTTATCCTATGTCATCTCCATGTAGCAATTTATAACCCCTATAAAATGTCATCTACAATTCCTTTTTTATGTTTTTTTTTTGAGTAATGACGAGAAAGAATTGTACAGGGAATCAAAAATCTAATGAGTTATACATTATTTGACTATTTATAACCAGAAAGCAGTCTGTGACAAATTTTGGCAATTTTACAGCTAAAAGCCTGGGCTATTGTGCTTTTAAAAGTAATTTATTAAGCAAATAAAACTCCTTGCTGGTAATGGATCCTTTTAAAACTGTGGCACTGCATGAGCTTCGGGTCTTCTACAGCTTTGGAGGCTTTATAATCCCTGCATACATCTTGCATGTCTTGTCACTAATATTTTACACTTACATCATTGGTAACTTTTATTCTCATGATTAGATTGTAACCAGACATTTAGAATGAAAGTGGTAGGAAGAGCTGAGCTGTGATTTTTGTTTACTTGGTGAAGATTTAAATCTCTGTATTATGAGACTGAAAGTCAAGTGATGCAATGTAACTTGGAGAAGAAAAATTGAAAGCTAAGTGAATGGGAGAGATTTTATTTCAGTAAACTGATTAAATAATCTGGGTTGTGGCAGAGCTCATTGCCATGCAACAAAATTTCTCCAAATATGAAACTGATTTACTTAAGAGCTTGCTAGCAGAATGGCATATTTATATCTGATCTTTGTGGCAAGTTTGTTGCTACAATAAGAACTTGAACTATGCGGTCATCCTGTTTTCCTTGAGTGAATAAAGTGTATTTTGTGTTTCTGTGAATTGTTAATTGCAGGAGCAAAAGAAAAATATAAAATCAGAGGATTAAGGAGAGAAAAGAGAATCAATCCTATTAATCTACTAATAGTTTTATGGGAGCTATATATTATAATGATTTCCCAGTTTCAGTATTTAGAATCTGAAATGTCTCCACCCAATCTTTCTCTAATTATGGTAGTGGCAGTTCTAGGTTCACTATCCTAAATCCAATTCTAAAGCAATGTGGAAATCTATTTCTATACATGCCAGCATATATGGCCAATTACTTTATAATTAGCTACTTTGACAGTGGATCTCCAGGCAGATCCAAGCAAATGTAAATATTTTACATTTTTGTTAAATAATAATTGGTTATAATAATATAGTAATAATAGCTTACATCCTGCGATGGTACGTTTAACATCATCAACAACATCTGCCAATCCTAGATTCTTGGGAAGATTTCAATGCATATGAAGGTCAACACCAGCTAAAGAACTGTCAGATGTGATTTCACATTATTGTGTATGTAATAATAATAATACCTGGCAATGGTTAAAAACAGGAAATTTGATGAAAGAGACAGAGGGGCTAATCCTAGCTGCACTAGACCAAGCTTTAAGAACAAATGCATACAAAACCAAAATTGAGAAACGGCAACAGACAGCAAGTGCTGCCTCTGCAAAGAAGCTGAAGAAACAGTGGACAACCTGGTTAGCTGCTACAAACAAGCATGACAAAGTAGCAACAATGGTGCATTGGAATGTCTTCAAGAAATACCATTTGCCTCCAAGCACAAATTGGTAGACAAGAGGACAAGTAGTAGAAAAATGAAGGAGCTAGAATGCTCTGGGATTTTAGAATTCAAAGAGACAAAAACATCTGCCATATAACACCTCAGACTTAACAATTGTTGATAAGAAGGACAAAAAAGCTAGATAGTGGATATGGTAGTATCCTGAGACAGCAGAATAGAAGAGAAAGAACTGGAAAAAAACAAATACCCGGAAATAGAAGTAATTGTGGCAAAATAAAGCAAAGTTAGTACCAATAGTAATAGGCACCATGGGTACAATCCCAAAAGATATGGAGTACCTGTTCAACACCATCAGCATTAACAAAATCACCATCAGTGAATTCCAAGAGGCAGCTTTATATGGAACAGCTTACATCTTGCATTATCTTTTATTATGAAACAACAACATCCGCCCATCCCAGGTTCTTGGGAAGGACTTGATAGATGGATAAAAATGCCAAATCCTGCCTAAGCATATGGCTGTCTGTGCAACCAACCATATTGCACAATCAGCCATATGTTATTAAACTTGTAGACCTCCTGACTCTCAATGACTCACAACAATAAAACAAACAAAAAAAGACAAATCAATTAAACATTAAAAAAAAAAGACAAAAGATGGCAAGGGCAATGAAGCAAGGGGTCTCACTCCCCATTGTGAAAGCAGTAGTTTCTTAATTTTGTCATACATATAGAATTTAATCCTCAAAAATATATTATTTCATTATGATGTTTTTTCTTTTAAAAAATCTTTCTTGCACAAAAAGCAACTTATCAATTAATTTGGAATTCTTCTATTATATCATCCCGAAATAATAAAACAGTTCTCTTTGCCATTCTATGGTGTATCTATGATATAATCTCTTATTTTCAACAGCACATAATGTGTTTAGGGAAAACGTCAGATTGAAAAGTGTATTGCTTATTGTATATTTCTCGCATGCTATTTTTCCTTCATCTCTATTGTCATTCTTTTTTCAACTTTTCTACACTATGGCATAAGTCCCATATTACTCTGTACTTTCTTTTCTTTTAAAATTGTACAGTAAACAGAGTTAAGGAGATGCAATGTTAATTAACCTTTCTTTAATTGTTGTGATAGTATCGGAAGCATAATAAAATTCTCCTCCTCACTTTTTTCTGGCCTTTCTAAAAGAAGCCCCTGGCATCTATAGTAAATTGTAGCTCAGAGTCTACATAATAAGTTGCTTAGACAACAAGGTCTCAAGAGTGCTTACTGAAAGAGATTAAACTGTAATTTAACTGGCCTGTGAGTAAGAGGGAAGGAAAGAAAAGATTTGTGGTTTTCATAAAGCAGGAAAAAAAATACGTGGGGGCTGGTGTTTATAGCTTAGAGGCTTTTTTGCCATCTTGACACAAAACAATTTTATTTTTAGCAGGCTTTGGTTTTGCAATGGTGCCTTATCAATCCCACAATCCTGTTCAATAAAATAATTGGTCTGAACTACTCTGAAAGTACCAAAATTCACAAAAGGTTTGGAACAAAAGCTTTAAACTTCCCCCTGTAGAAATTAACAGAAACAAATGATACTCATCTCAGAAGTATAAATTTATGAAAGCATTTTACAATTCTGTGTTTCTGAACAAAAGTTCAGTTGAACAAAAAGCAAAATAATATTCTTTTGTTTAGGTTCAAAAATAGTTTGTGTGTATGTTTTTTTTTAAAAAAAAAAAACTGCGCCTTATCAGCCCAGCTATTAAATATTGTGCCTTAACTGTTATCAGTCTCCGATCAGCACAGTTAGTGCATTTTACTTTCCAAGGAAGTGCACTTTGAGCCAGCTGGAGCACGAAAAATGTAGGAGCTGGAGAAAGTCATAATTGAAACAGGCGACTGCTCCAGTACAGACAGGAAATAAAAGGAAGACTGGACCCTTCAGTGGATTAAATTAGATGTTTCAAATTCAGACAGTATCAGAGAGAGAAAGAGAGAGAGAGACTTATTTAGAATTTTTAAAAAAGGTAACAGTAAGTTCATTCAGATGAATGCCTCCTGTTTCTGAAACACCCCCCCCCCTTCCTAACACATGTATTTGCTGAAGTCTGTCTTGATGCACTGTAGGAGAGAAATTGCACAGGGGCCTCATTTTGCTAAAAGAGCAGCAGAATATCTGCTTTTTCGGTCCTTGCATACCTTTTACTTTGTTACCATCTTCCATGTAACTTTTATGAAGGATTACTCAAGAGAAACAAGGTACCATTTAAAACAATGTTTCTCAATCTTGTCAACTGTAGCATGTGTGGTGGACTTAACTCCCAGAATTACCCATCCAGAAAGCCAGATAGGGAATTCTGGGAATTGACGTCCGGACATCTTAAAATTAACAAACTTCAGAAACACTGATTTAAACAATGTAATTCATGGAAGCAGAAATAAATACGCTATTAAAACACCATGCAGTACATTGTTTTAAGGTGTGTCATATTATACATATATTTAAAAGGTGTCTAATTGTTGGTTTTCCAAGTAGTCTATCTTTGCTTCTTCCTTCCCCTAATTATTTTCTTTCCTTTTCCTTTTCATTGTTTGTATGAAGAAGTAGCAGGTATGTAATTGAGGCATCGGGCTCAAAGGCGGGAGATCGTGAGTTCTAGTCTTGCCTTCGGCGTGAAAGCCAGATGGGTGACTTTGGTGACTTTGGGCAGAATAATAGGAGGAAGGTGTGTTGGACATGTTCGCCACTTTGAGTAAATGTAAAAATAATAAAGGTGGAATACAAATAAATAACAAAATTAATAATTTTAATTATTTAAGAATTTCAGTCTTCCCATGGCAATTTTAAAATGCTGTTTTATTCATATAGTACAAACCCCTTCCTTCCCTGCCCCACTAAAACAGATGGATTGTTTCTAAACTGCTGTCAACATAGTTTTCTGTGTGTGTGTGTGTGTGTGTGTATTGTGGTCAGCATCAAGAAGCCATGTCTTTCTTCTCTGTGACTCTATAACTAATCCTAGAATGCCATCATAAAAAAAGTAGAAAGCCTGAATTAAAATACTGCTCTTGTTAAATGATGAAATGCCTTTGCCTCAGGCCTGAAACATAGAATTGTTTGATTGATTGCAAAACTTTACTTGCCGTTTGATTCACCAGACTTTAGAATGTCTGAACAAACTGTTTGTACAAGATAATTTGCAGTCCCTTCTAATTTTGCTTATGTCAGAAAATAGGATGCAGTATCTTGTACTAAAATACTGCATTCCCAGGCTCACTCAGTTGAATCCATGAACATGCAGTGAGTATATTGAATATCTCACTTAATCATTGGTGACATTAAGTACTTTGTTGATGGAAGGTTGCATGTGGAATCTGGATTTTCACCTATTCTGCCCCATTGAGTTTCCATACATTTGTTCTTAAATTCTCTTCTATATTTTGAGATAATGCAAAAACATGGTTGCACTGGAAACAAACAATGACCCAGACCAGGTAGCTTCTAGTGGCACATAGAGTAGTTACTTGAAACCTCACCTTTTTTTTTTTTTTGCAGAATCAGAAACTAGAAATCAGAACTTCTTTATTTTGAAATAAGCATTAAGCAATATATTTACAATATAAATATATACAGCTAATACAGTATATAATGTTATATGTTACATATAACAAAGTTATAACATTACATTATAATAAATGTGTAATAATAAATATATATATATCAATGTGATTTTACATTTATAGATAGGGACTCGAGGTGCTCCCTGCTGGAGCTACTTGACAGGATAAGTAGATCTCATCCCCATGCTGTCTATTTCCTAGATTCTAATTTTTATATAATTTGTAAAACTTTAATTTATTTTTTGTTCTTTGTAAACCACCCAGAATCATCTTCTCAGAGAGATGAGCAGCATATAAATTTAATAAATACATACATACATACATACATACATTTTCAGAGTCATAGTATTTGGGAATTAGAATTAAAAGCTTGAGGACAAAGGAAGATGAAAATAGAAGCAATTATTGCAGAGGAAATGTCTTAAGAAAATACATGACTTAGGAAAAGGAAAAAAATGTTGAGAAATAAAGTAGCAGAATTAGAGAAAAAAACACTGACAAGTAGTATGATTGTCTAGTTGAATCACCTCAGTTTCCACTGTCGTGCTTGGAGACATCTATATACCTGACTGAATTAAAAAAAGCCGAAGATGATCTGGTGTCAGTGCTAGCATCACTTTTATTTACAAAAACGTCTTAGGCATGAAATAGATGCTATAAAATTTCTAATATATTTTTTTTTTAAAAAGGAAACTGCAGCCCAATGCTTTGGTTGGATATGTGCCTATGTGCCCAAGGAAAGGAAAATGATAAGCAAGGGAGAGGACACCAGAGAGAATAGAAGTACATTTTTGTAAATTAGTACTTTATAATTGGGGATTTCCCATACCAACTACTTTATGAATGGAGAAGTCCTCGAAGCATCTATTTTCCGTTATTACCTACAACTTGTTTTCAAAATTGATTTTGGGCCCTTGTCCAATCAGAGATCTTAATCTGGAGGCGGGGGGGGGGAGAGCTGTCATTAATATTGTGTAGATTGAGTCCACATTTGTTTGCTATGGGAAAGTAGTTTTTTTTCCAAAATGCAATGAACCCAGCAGGGGTTTAGGCATGTCAGAGCAGTCCAAGACTTTTGCATATTATTTATATTGTTTGTGATTTGGAAATTCAATCTGACCAAGATTTGTTTACATTATGTAGAGTGGATAAAATGGTGGGGTTTTTTTTTGTTTATGTTCAAAGATTTTGGTTGAATTAAATGTTATATCTGAATGTGCTACAAAAGTTGGAATGGAAAAGTTGGATTCAAAAAGTAGAATCCATATATAGCTCAATGCCATGTGACCAAATCCATGGCAAATAGTCAGTTTGAAATAGATCTTCCAAATTCAGGTTTACTTAGCAGTACAAGGAGTCGCTTAAATTTCCTTGAATTGGGTTTTTCAGGGATAGCGTACAAAAGACGACTTGTTGGCTCCCTTGATTAATAAAATAGCTGCATTGCTAATTGTTTTTTTTTTTTATTGGTATGATATACAAGCATATCATTTCAACAGTCAAAAGAATTCTCAGCACTTTCTCCCTTGGCTGTGCAGTTAGCATAGCAAAAATAAGTTCTGTAAGAAAGAACCTCAGATGTTTGTTTGTTTTTTTTAATTTCTATTAGTGTGTGAGGAATTTCCTCTGTGGTGGAGTAATTCATGAGCAATAAGCAAATAAGCCTGGGAAGAAGGAAGATAAAGGGGAAATAATACACATGAACAACATTGTTATTCACTGACCCTTTCTTTTTCTTTCTTTCTTTTTTTCTCTTTCTTTCTTTCTTTCTTTCTTTCTTTCTTTCACACTAGCTAGTTACTGGTAAATAACACCTATTTAAAAAAAACTGTTGTCTTGTTACACTAAAGTTTTGAAATACAAGTGGGTATGGTGGTTTGTTCTTTAATTCAAATATTAATTTAGGCATGAATTGGACCATGCATTATATCTTGGGCTTGGTGAACCATTTATTGGACACTACTTTGTCTGTAGCAGAATCAGGGAGTTCTACTTTTCTATCACTCAGATAATAGAATCTCTTGTTTCCGAGTTCAACTTGTAACGTGTACAGCAGCTGGAATTTATATGGAGACTTATTAAATAAAACAGCAGTAGCCAGTTCCCTCCTACTGCCTCATACTTGGAAGTAAAGTACCTGAACTTTTCCAAATGTGCTTGGCCTTTTGTACTTTAATCTGCATCTCTGTATTTCATCTTCGTTGTGTTTGACAGTTTCTGACCTCCAAGTAATTTATTATTCCTTTTATTACTACTTAAGATCAGGGTAATTGAAAGGATTTATTTGTATGATTATGAGTTAGTAAAGGATGATTAATATACACCCAAAGATCGTGCCATTAAAAGGAAAGACTTTGACATTAGCATCAGTTTTGTGAAGTTATAAAGTTTCTGCCTGGGCTTTTGTTTTCCATGTTTGTGGTAAATCACATTGGAATTGTTTGGAACAGGAAGCAAAATGGAAGGAATATTTACATAATTGTACTCTTTCTATTTTGCAAGCCATTCCAACAGATTTACAAATGTGATTATGCCAAATATTTGTACTTTAAAATGCTATATTACTTTTATTCTTAAATTACATATTTGTAATATAGATAAGTGAACCAGTTTGATTTAAAGGTAAGAGGCTAGAAACTGCTCTCTGTCTCTCCCTCTCTCTCCATCAAGCTCGGTAGAGTACAGGTATTCCTCAATTTACAACAGTTCATTTAGTGACCATTCAAAGTTACAATGTCATTGAAAAAAGTGACTTATGACCATTTTTCACACTTACGACCATTACAGCATCCCCATGGGCATGTGATCAAAATTTGGATGCTTGGCAACTGGTTCATAGTTTATGATGGTTGCAGTGTCCTGGGATCATGTGATCCCCTTTTGCAACCTTCTGACAAGCAAAGTCAATAGGAAGCCAGATTCACTTAACAACCATGTTATTAACTTAAAAACTGCAGTGATTCACTTAACAACTTTGGCAAGAAAGGTCGTAAAATGGGGCAAAATTAATTTAACAACTGTCTCACTTAGCAACAGAAATGTTGGGCTCCATTGTAGTCATAAGTCACGGACTACCTGTATATTGCAGCAAGTGTTCTTCAAACTGCTGTCAGGATTAAAGGATGGTGTTCTCCATTCTTTATACTGTCTTCATCAAAATAATCCAGGTGGTAATTCCAAGTAGATTTATATTCCCAGAAATTCCACTATATGTGCCTATTTATGGGCATGATTTTTCACAGTGTAAAGCTGTTCCAAAGGCACTTTAGGGATGTTTTAATTTTGATTTGATCGATCGATCGATCGATTGATCGATCGATCTGATGCATCAGGAATTGGTTCAAATGCATATGTTAGAAAAGGTGATGATTCATACTGTAGTGACTGCTAGAAGGAGGTTGGGACTCTTCAGAAGTTTTGGGCATAGCTGTAATGGAATCTTTTTTTATTTCTATGGTACTGTATATATCATGCTCAACACTCTATTACTTTTCAGTGTAAGCTTACTTATGTAAATCACATAAAATTGTGAAAAGTGGTGAGCAAACAAAAATTAAAGGGCAGGAGACAGAATTACCAGATGGACTTTTAGATATTTATTTTTATTGACAATTATGGCTTTGGTCACTCGATATGGTCAATATGTCACAAACCACCTAATATACTGCAATTGCAGAAGAGGTCATTTTTTGATTATTTTTACTACACCTTGATAAAAATTATGCTGTTGCTAGATTAGCGCATTGGAAAAAGAAGCAACAGTAACATGTGCAATGCTGATGACACCACTATGAGACCTAAAATCTAAATGATCTTAGGTAGTAGTAGTAAAAGTCAAGAAACACGTAGAGCAAAGAAAGGAATAGAGAACAAACTAATAACAACAGGTACAGCAACCAGCCTTAGACTTGATAATGAAGATTTTGAAGTGATGGGTAGTTCCTGCCGTTTTGGACCAACTATCAAGAGTAAAGGAACCAACAATCAAGAAACAAGACTAGCACTTGGTAAAGTAGCAATGAACGACCTGGAAAAAAATATTCAGATTGCAGGATGAGTCTACACCTACAAAGATCAGTATCACACAGGAAATGTTTTTTTCCTGTAGCACTCTACGGAAGCAAAATTGAACTTTGAAGAAGTAGAATACACAGAGTATTGATAGTTTTGACATTTGGAATTGGAGAGGACTCCTGCAAATATCATGGATAGCCAAAATAAACAAACAAATTTATCATTGAACAAATCAACCCAGTGTGTTCATTCAAGGCACAAATGAACAGATTCAAATTATCCCGTTTTGGTCACATAGTGTAAAGATCTAGCTCTACAAGTACAGAAGTCAGCTAACTTTGCAACCAATAAACATGGTTGCAGTTTGGCTCCCTTAGTAGTTAATATGTATTATTTTATTATACAGAAACATAATGAAAGATATATTATCCTTATCAGAGGAAAAATTGAAAGCAAAATTAGATTAGTATAATGAACTATCCATCTAATCCAGATAGGAAATACTTTCCTGACATGCCTTGGTTAACATATATATATATATATCCACAGTTGAAAGTATGCTATTTTTCTGCAAATAATGGAAAAATAAGATTTTTTTTTTAATGGAATGAAACTGTCCATTAAAAACCAACAGTATGGCTCTTTGACAAGAAATAACCTACGGTGTTCATTTTTGTATACTTTTACCCTCCAAGTATACTTACAATCACAAAAATAGAAATCTAAGTAGCATAAATTAATTACTGGAGAAAGTGTTCAATTGTGTGAAACTGTTTTGTATCTGTTTCTTATCTTGGGTCAATTGAGAAAATATTTACTCTATTTTTCCTGAGGTAAATTGTTTTTAATTTCATTGAATAAGGTGTCCTGCTTTCCTCTGAGCCTAAGTTTGGAACGTTCTTAATTAACCAATCATTGTTGCTGACATTGGAGAACAGGTGACCTACATTCTTGCAGAAACAGCTGGAAAGAAAAATCAAGTAGAAGCAGCTAAACCGGGCCTAAGTTATACAGACTTTAACTTTCTTCCTTAAATAATTGTAAAAATCAATGATGAAACACCTTCTATACAAACCGGTGAAAATATAAAAGCATATCAATGATTCTGTGCTCATTTTTTTTAATATGTTCATTTCACAATTCTGTGCTATCTTATGATTATGCTAATATATTCATTCTCTGTCAGAAGTTTTCCCCTGCATATTTAAAGTTTTGGCCATCAGTCAGTTTTGGTGGTTTCAGTTCAGGAAATTAGCTTTCCTGCTCTCAAAAGCAGGAATTCAAGCTTTTCATTATTCACCCTGGAAGGATGCATACTGTTTTCCCTGTTTGCTATCTTTCTGTTGAGCTTTTCACATCAACTCATTTATCTTTCAGGTGCTATAATCATTGACCCTCAATCAGTATTACATTATCCAAAACAGGCAATTATCCACATTGTCACTTTTGCATTTGCTCTTTTGACCTGCGGGTCACAAAGGCCTAGTGTAACTGAATCCCACAAAACTATTCCCTTACCTGTCATATAAATAGTCATCCTGGAAAATGAGACCCATGGGGGCTTTTGCTGAGGTGTTGAGAAGGCCAATCTAACTCGATCTTCATTCTGCTCTTCAAGGAATGTAGTACCCTTCTGGCATTCCATCAGAATAATGCAGAATTCCAGTTTTGAATCTTAAAAAATTGAGTTCCCCAGTGCTTATAAATGCTTCTTTGTGGTCTACTTTATTGAAATTTCCATTTAGTTTCACCATCTGTTTTCTGTGTTTGCCTCACTTCCTAGGGCAAGAATGCTACCTTTCACCTTCATTTGTGGGTGTGAAGTCATAAAACTGTCTGGATTGTTTCTGCTTTATTTATATTAATGCAACTTCATTAACAGATTTAAGGTTAGTTTTTAATTCCCCAGTTCATTAATTTTAAATGAAGAAAATAATAGTGTTCCAAAAAGCATTTTATATTAATTCTATGTTGCCCGTAAATTACCATCATCCCAAAAACTTATTATTAAGTAACATTTTTTTCTCTGTTTAACCTAGTAATAGTAATAACAGTTTTGACTTACAATACATAGACTGCTCTTGTTTAAACACTTTAAGGGGGGAAATGGCATTTCTTTTCAGTGCTGGTGACTTATAATATTTTCAGATATTTCTCTGCCCCACAAAGTTTCCAACAGGCAGTGTATTTGGTTGCTTAACATATATAATTAAGTGAATGATCTTTCATTTGAAAATCATTGTATTGATCACTTTCTCAAACTATGAAATGCTAAATTCACCCTGTCCACTTTCCTTGTTAAGTCAATAGGTTGGTTTTTAAAAAAAAAGAAAAAAGAAAAGAAAGAAATAACTGTCACTATTGCGGTACCATTTCTTTTCTCCCAATTGGCAGTTGAAGAGTTATAATAATATATGAGAATGAATTCCTGTTGAATCAGGCTTAAATGGTATCTATTGAATTAACTTAATTAAAATTAAAAGTTGTCACATTGAACTAACGCTAACATTAATGTCACTGATTTAACTCTGAGCATAACCATGAGGTAAGTTGAGTGAGTGAGTTGAGATAGTGATTTCAATAGAAATCTATATTTCATTTGATCTTTTGTAATGTATTCCAGTTGGGACCAATATCTTCTCTAGTCCAACTCTCCATCGTATAGATCAGGGGTGTCAAACTCGCCCCGTCAAACTCGCCCCGTATCGCAACTTTTTTCCATTGCCAGCAATGGGGTAGGCACGGCTTCCATATGATGAAATCGGTCCGTGGGCCAGCAGTTTGACACCCGTGGTATAGATCATTCAAGTGTGTGTAATTATAGGTCCCTGACTATATCACTTTTTATGTCACCCATTGTTATGTGAACATACAATTCTAGCATGATTACACATATTAAAAAATAAACTAATACAAATTTGGGGATCCTTATCTTTTTGTAAATAAACCTAAGGTAACCTGTATAAACATCATGCTTCCAGAGTAAGCACTATTATATAAAGCATAGAAAGGGGGTATCAGATACTAAGGAAAAGACGTTAAGACACGAAGTATAAACAAAAGGAAAGATACCTAAATATATTTTACACCAACAGCATAAATTATATCTTCCTATACATGTCATTCCTTCCAAACACCCTTGCTTTCCCACAACCCTTACGCTATTTGATATACTGCCTTTTATTCTCTCACCTCTGTGAAGATCTCATAAACTTTATCCAACCATGATTTCCTTAGTTTTCTCTTTAACTCTTCCTTCATATATTTGTTTCTGCTTGTGATATTCATTCACTCTCAAACTAAGTTGTCCTCATTCTCTTTCTTTGGCATTCTCACTCATTTTTGTATTCAGTCTGTTTTATTCACTATTAATCCTAACTTTTTATTTGTTTTACTACACTATTTCCACTGCATTCAACCTTGATATGTTAATTATCAGATCCATATCCCTTTTTCCATTAAACAATCTATCCAAATAGTCACTGGAAATCATTTCTTTTCAGCTTGTAATACTGAATATTGCTATAGTAAGATATAAGCAATTCAAATTATTTTGGATGATTGAATGTTTCATATATTAGTGGCACTACTCATGTTCTTAGTTAACAAAAGGGTTAATTGATAGTAACACAAGAATATATTGAGCCTTATGGGCATTTTATTATTAATCAGAGTTTATTTGATTTTGACTTATTTCTTATTAATTTTTATGTACTTGTAAAAATGATTTATTTCAGGGGTACAAAACTGGCAAACCTGCATGGATTAATATATGATCATTTAATTATAGGGCAACATTAGTATTTAATCTTAATCTATTAATCTATTGATGAATCCACATTAATCTATTAATCCAATCTATTAACCTATTCATGGATACATATAAGGATACAAATATTCCTCCTTAAAAATATAAGGAAAATTGAAGGGGTTCCACGCTTATATACAAGAATTTAATTTGATAAATATATGGCATAAATTTTTCAGGTTAAGAACTATACATTTATTTCTTTTGGTCATAGGATGACTTCTGGACTAAATTATTATTTTTTTATTTCTTCTTCATTACTGGAATAAGTTTTAGATTCTTCTATTTACCCTATTGTTATATCTAATTATGCGCCTCTTACATTGAATTTAAAAAGCTTAAGCCAGCCTGACATTTTAATATTTTCTTGTTACAAGAGGAGGACTTCTTAAGTTATATTAAACAATTACCCTCACATTTTTAAACAAATTAATTGTATTCATCAACTTTACAGACTGTATGAGATACTTATGAGGCCTATGACAAGGTTGTACCTAGAGCTAGAAAGTTTGGTTAAAGAGAGATTGATGGATTATGCAAAAGATCCTATGGAGCATGTATATAATGGGTTTGTATTAGCTGAATTATAGATTTTTAGATTGACAAGGTAGAATTTACATTGAGTAGATTAAAATATTTTCAGTTCAAGGATGTTCTAATGGTTCACAATGGACTTGTTGCTTTGGCTGCTTTGTGCTTTCCTGGTTTACGCTTTCCAGTAATCCATAACACAAGTTAAACACACAACATATCTTAATCTAAAGTTCAAGTATATTTTAAAGTACACACTATTGGAATATATCAAACACTAACCAAAGAATTTAAATTTCTGATATTGCCCAATCATTGACTTCATCTTCTTAAAAATATTACAATAGTATCAATGGATTTGAGATTAGAATATAGAACATAGAATAACAGGATTGGAAGGGACCTTGGAGGTTTTCCAGTCCAACCCTTGCTTGAGCAAGAGACTTTATACTATACCAGAAGCTGTTCCACTGATTGATTGTTCTCACTGTCAGGAAATTTCTCCTTAGTTCTAGGCTGGATCTCTCTTTAATGATCTTCCACTTATTATGGCTTGTCCTGCCCTCAGGTGCTTTGGAGAATAATCAACTCCCTCTTCTCTCTATTGGAAAGCAATTATCATGTCACCTCTAATCCTTCTCCTCGATTGGCTAGACATACCTAGTTCCCTTAACTGTTCATCATACAGTTTTGCTTCCAGACCCCTTATCATTTTTGTTACTCTTCTCTGCACCCTTTCTAGCACCTTAGCATCTTTTTTGTAATTGTGGTGATCAAAACTGGACACAGTATTCCAAATATGGCCTCACTAGCACAATATAGAGCACTACTATCACTTCTCAGAATCCTGATGCTATCCCTTTGTTGATGCATCCTAGGACTGTGTTGGCTTTTTTGGCAGCTATGGCACACTGCTAGCTCATACTTGGAGTAGTGGTCCACTAGGACAACACAGTTTCTACTGTTGAGCCAGGTGCCATCTATTCTATACCTATCCATTTGCTTTTTCCTGCCTAAGTGCAGGATCTGACTTTTGTCACCAATGAACTTCATCTTGTTGGATAGGGCCCAATGCTCAAATGTGTCAAGATTCTTCTGAATCTTGTGTCTATCTTCTGAAGTGTTGGCAGTTCTCCTCAGCTTGGTGTTGTCTGCAGATTTGATGAGTTTCCCCTTCTATCCCTTTGTCTAAAAAACATTTCTGAAGATGGGCCTAAGACAGAGCATTGAGGCGCCCTACTGCATGTTTTCCTCCATGTAGATGTAGTTCCATTAACGACTTCACATTGAGTGCCATTGATCAGCCAGTTGCAAATCCATCTAGTGGTAAACTTATGTATACAAGTTGCTCAGATAACTCTCTCACCCACATACCCCCGTCAAGCTTCTGTGCTGTCCCACTCACTCTCTCTCTCTCTCACACGCACACACACACATACACACACATACACACACATAACAGTGGCTTAGTGGGTTTATTAATATTCCCCAGCAAGTCTCTTCACTAAAAACCCAGAACTGTCCCAATTAAGCCCAGCCAAAAGCACACCAATGCTTGTCCACAAAGCAAAGGCCAGTGAGAACAAGGTACTTGAAAGTTTCCCAAAACAGATAAATCCACTTGGTAAAATTAAATCCACAGTACAAGAGGGTGCATGAGGCTAGAAAAGTCCAGAGTTCACAAGAAATGATCCAAAGTCAAGGCACAGGGTCAATCCAAGGCAAGGCTGGAATCACAACAACCAGGAAACACACAACTAGGGAATGTTTTCATTGTTCCCAGCATCACCTCCAACTTTCTGCTGTGCTAAATAGCCAGCTTCTGATGCAATCCATCAAGAGAGATGAAGCTGCCTCCTCGCAATTAATCAGGCTGACCTTTGCTGCTCCTGCCTTTTCTCTGCTCTACATGTTCTTGGATCTGGTGCAGAAGGCAGTTCCTCCTCCTCTTCATTAATGGCTGCAGCTGCATGCTTTCCCCACCTGAAGCCTCAGGGCTCTCCTGCTGCAGCTGTGCTTCAGCCAAATCACTCTCAGCCGGCTGCACAGAGCCATTGACCAATTCCCCTCCTGAAGTGCCCAGCACTGGTCAGTTCAGCCTCTGAACTGACATCTGGATGGGCATCTCGGAAAGCATCCGGAGGAGTTACCACAGCTTCATTGTACTCATCCTCCCCACCTTGCAGCAGCTATCCAAAGCCCACCGCACTTACGCTGTGTCTCCCCTGCCACTTGTGTCTCACCCTCTCCAACCCTCTCCCATCCCTCAAAAAGCAACACTCATGCCATGCCTCTTCCACCACCCATGTGTCCCTTCACTCCCTCTCCCCCCTGGCAGCAGCCACTTACCTGCCTGCCAGCCTACTCTCAAGCCTCTTATGACTTGCAATTTTCTGCTGGTTTCCCTATTGATTTTGGTTTTGAGAAATCAGTTGAAAGGTATGAGGAAGTGCTCACTTAATGATCCACAGTTCTCAATTAATGATGGCAAAGGGGTCACATGATGTTGCACTTTATGACGGCATCACTTAGTGATGGAAATCCCAGTCCCAATTACCATTTTAACTCAAGGACTACCTGTATATGATTTAATGCTAAATATACTAGTTGTTATCCTTTTCTTTATTCTTAATGAAAGAGAGGGAGAGGGATATTTTCATTAGCTCCATAGGAGTGGGGATGGAGAAAAGGTGGGTTTTAGGAATAGAAGCAGGGGATGGAAGAGAAAAACGTCATTATCTTTTATAGTTTAATAATATTTTCACATACAGAAAAGAGTGTAAATAGAGCAAATGGAGCAGAACAAAAGAGAAAAAAGGGTACATTACAAAAAATGCAAGGCCAAAAATTATTACCCTTGTAATTACCAAAACTAATGAAGTTAATTTTTGAAAACCAGGTTTGTTTAGTGACATGGGATGTCCCAGTGGGGCATAATAGGCAGTAAAAGTGATTTTTTAAAATGCCTGCTTGCTATCTTAACTGAAAGACTTTTTCTGCTAAGTCTTATCCAATTTGACAACTCACATACTTAACCAGAATGAGTTATAGGGGTTGCCCAGTGGAAATAAGACAGAGAACATTGAGTAGTTAACTTAGCATGCAAAATGTCCTCAGACAGCCCTCCAGGAAATAATTAAGATGGAGCCTGTGTGGCAACTGCCCCTTGCTTTTCGAAAAACTGATACTTCCTGCATATTTCTGAGTCTGTGTCTGATTCAGAGCAAGAAGGCAAAGTGTGAGAAGAGTACTCAGGTGATGTGCCTAAATGGTACCGTTCTTCAATCCAGATCTTTCTGTCAAAAGTTAGTATTGTACATTGGACTATTTATCTCTTGTTTAGTAAGGTTTAGAAAGCAAACAAATATTTAGAATAGGAATGTTTCCCCAAATCCATATCAGAAACAGTGATCAGCAGGAATAAGGAAAGAAAGACTGAATCCAGTTTGTTCTTTCTTCCCTGAGGTTTTTTTTAAAGTAGGATTTGTTTTTGTTTAGACCAGGGGTAGGCAACCTTGGCTCTTTTATAACTCGTGGACTTCAACTCCCAGAATTCTTGAGCTAGCCATGCTGAGGGAAAAGGGAGAGGTTTCCATGCTGAGCAATGCTGGCTCAGGAATTCTGGGAGTTGAAGTCCACGAGTCATAAAAGAACCAAGGTTGCTTACCCCTGGTTTAGACTATAAATAATTGTTACAACACATTGTTCTTCCCTGAGATTTTTTTTTAAAGGAGGATTTGTTTTTGTTTAGATGTAAATAATTATTACAACACATTGTTGTTTATGAGAACTACATTCCGATCCAAACTGAAAAAGATATGACAAAATTTTCAGAGAAAGAAGGTACAGTTAACTAAAATTAATTAAAACTTTACTGTACATGGGCTTCCTCTAAGTATACTGCTATAGATCTGTCAAAGATAATGGTAACCTCTAAATTAAAATTAAATTACATCATCATATCCTTAGAGAAATGTATTTGAGTTTATTGTTCTTGAATATGCATGCAACAGTTGGAGAATAAACACTACGCACTTTTTGTGCTATGATCCCAGATTTCTATTGTGAATAAGCAAGAAGTACTAATTAGAAATGAATGGAAGTAGAAATCCTGTGCCACTCATAGAAAAGTTTCTCCTCTGCTGGGTATTTTGTACAGAGAGTTGTTGTTGGGCTACAACTCCCAGCAGGCCCAATAGTAAAAAAGCTTACTTCTCAGAATATCTGAAACATGATAGGTTCCCCTCTACATTTCACTTCTATTTGTGGGTCATACATCAACAGTAATGAGAAATTCACTTATAGTCTTCTTTCTCTACTGTAGGTTTCTTCCTCAGAAAGGCTAGTTTTCCATGAGTAAACTAAAAATGAATAATTAAGCAAAATATCTTGCTTTCTAGAAACAAATATTCTTTGCTGTCCTTAAGCCTTTGTCCACAGTGGAAAGTAACTTTAATTATTTTCTCTTGGAATGTAATAATAAGGGGGTTTTTTGGCTTGCTATTTTTTTTAAAAAAAATACTGTATTTTATTTTAAGATATTTTTTAATTTGTTTGTGTACTATATTTTGCCTTACTGAAAAATTTTCTGTACTAAGAGTTTGGAACAAAATCACTTTAGGATTTTCATACTTACGAGAGCAGGTTTATTTTCCACTTACAGGGCATAAAAGTGCCTGTTTGAATTGTGCATGTGAGTTTTGGAGGTACAGTATACTGTATTTGCTTTACTAATGAAAACTGAAATCTGCAATTGTATATATGAGTTCCAATAGGCCTGCATATTAAACTGCTCATGTTTCCTGTTCTAAAAGCTCATATAAGACTGAAGCATTGAAAATGTTTATCTTTGGCCATTGGATATCTACACTTGACAGAATGACACACAAATAGGCTGAACAGCTGCTAATCAAACTCTTTAAAGGAACCAAGCTCACTTTTGTCTTTATTATAAAACCAAAATTTGGTCAACTGAGGTCAAGTTGTGCACTTAACGCAGCTTTATATTATAGGCAGTGAACTCTGTTACAGAGACTAGAGTCATATATAAACACAAAACTTTTCTGCTGCTGCTCAGGGCTGGGATTAACTTGGATCAACTAGTCTTCTGCTTTTAATGAAATTCTCTCCCTTCTATTTTCTTGTTTGGAAGACAGTCCGAAGTTATCTCATGCTAATTTAGTTAGGCAGTGCCCTCCAGGGATGTCACAGGCCTCCATGACCCCTCCAGAGAGACTCCGGGAAGGGATGAGAAGAATTAAACATTCCTGAGAAATTGCAAAACAAGAGCCACCAGAGATTTGTTGAAAAACTAGCTCCAGACTATCTGCCAGAGACCCAAGCCACCTTTTCAGCACTTCCTTGACATCACTCTACCAATCCCATCTGGCTTGACTCAGGGGTTCACCACGGGGACTGGGAAGAGTTGCAGTGGAAAAGTGGAATTCAAGGGAGGTCTGATTTACGCTGTTTGTGTGGGATACATCAGATAAATGGAAAGAGCAGTCCAAGAAAATAATAGATCTTGTTTCACTCCAGTGCCTTTCCCCTGTGTTGCTTTAAGTTAAAGATACTGAATGAGGAGGTTTAACTGTTCATTAGCAGTTGGATAATTTGATGTAAATATATGGGCATATTGAGTTGTGGCAAATGTGTTTAAGATTTGTTTCTCAGAGCACAATCCAGGAATACTTTTTACTTGGATTTGTTTTAATTTCATTACTCATAGAAGTCTTCTTACAGACATGTCCTTATTCCTTCTGGGATGAAGTTGATTTAAATGTTCAAGGGTATTATTTTTCAACCACAGAGAATACTCCCACATCTCAGGAGTATTTTTTTTTCTTTTCCCAAAATCTATTACAAGCTACCCTGGGCAAAATGAAAACGTGAATCTGCCTTAGTTCACAATAATCTAGAATTAAGTGGTTTAGTAGGAACAAATCTATCATTGTACAAATAAAGTTGATGAGAATACAGTTCAGAAATAATAGCTACACACTTTTCTGTATGTTCATTATCAAATGAAAAAGCAATTTTAGTACTAATTTCTCCTTCAAAATATAGTTTACTCTATTCCAGATTTATTATGAACATACGCTTTAAAAATAGTGAATACTCCTCCTACCCAATATATCAAACATTAAAGATTTCCCTTGTCATGTTTTTAAAAAATAGCAAACTTTTTTGTTTAAATACATAAATATTGCAAATACTTTAATTAACTTGATAGATTAATATCCTGTTTTTCCTCCAGAAGCTAAAGGCAATTTACACTGAGGTTTTCTTTATTTTATCATAATAACAAAGCTGTGAACTGGATTAGGCTTCCATGATTTCCTTCAGAAGAATTTCATCCCCCAAATGCTAATGTTGTAATTAGGAGCAATACTTTGCTACAAAATAATGATCAGACTTTCAGATCTGGCTCCAGCAAACCAGTTTCAGTCTGGAAGAATTTGGACATGTGTGCGCTTCAGAATATTTTAATTAGTAAAAATATTACCCTATCATTACTTTTAGAGATTTCTTAAAATTTATATGAGCTTCATATAAACTTTGACCAAACAGACTTCATGAGGCACTGAAAAGCATATTGAAACACATCATTTGAATGCCCACTGCTGATAAATTCTTATACTTTAATAGCTCAGTCATGTGATCTATCAGAGGTAGATATAGCCTGCCTCCTGTCCTGGGATCCCAGGCCCTTAAGGCAGGGGTCCCCAACCCCCGGTCTGTGGACCGGTACCAGGCCATAGCATGCCAGCAACTGGGCCCCAGAAACAAGCAAAACCTCATCCGTGGGATATAGGTAGCACACAAAACCACGCCCCCTCCGGTCCATGGAAAAACCTCTCTCCATGTAACCAGTCTCTGGTGCCCAAAAGGTTGGGGACCTTGCCTTAAGGGATTCCCAGGTATCAAGACAGAATACAGGTAGTCTTTGACTTATGACCTCCCAAAATTTTTGTTGCTAAGCGAAACATTTGTTAAGTGAATTTTGTCCCATTTTACTACCTTTTTTGCCAGTTGTTAAGTGAATCCGGCTTCCCCATAGCCTTAGCTTGTCAGAAGGTTGCAGAAGATACTCACATGACCCCCCCCCCCGGACACTGCAGCCGTCATAAATATGATTCAGTTGCCAAATGTCTGGATTTTGATCATGTGACCATGGAGATGCAACAACGGTCGTTAAGTGTGAAAAAAGGTCATAAGTTATTTCTTTCAGTGTTGTTGTAACTTTGAACGGTCACTAAATGAATTGTTGTAAGTCAAGGACTACCTGTATCCCCTTTTTCAAGATGATATGCCCAAGATGATTTATTCCTCACAGCAACCTGCGTGGCAAATTGGGCAGGAACTTAAATCTCAGCCTTTCTAGTACAGTCTAGCTGGGACTATAACCACTTTGACTATTGCTTGAAAGCGAGTGTTTCTTATTTTTCATAGTATGTATGAAAGGACTGATCTAGCATTTGACAGCAAGTTTCAACATGAATTGAATAATTAGTCAATTATTGTGTCAGCCAAAGCTTTTTTCTTAGGCAGACTGAATAAAAGAGAGTCACAATGAAAGCTTTCACTTGCAGTCCAAACTATATACAGTAGATAGAGAAAGTCTACACACCCCTGTTAAAATGCCAGATTTTGGAGATTAAAAAAAAAAAATCAGACCAAGATAAATCACTTCAGAATCTTTCCACTTTTAATTTAACATAACATATAAGCTGTACAATTCAATTGAAAAACAAACTGAAATCTTTTAGGGGAGAAAATAACAATAAAAACATACAGTAATGTGTGGTTTCAATTGAATTATACAGCTTATGTTGTATTAAAGGTGTGGGGGGGTGGAAGTCTTGGTCTGATTTTTTTTTTACATCTCCAAAACCTGGCATTTTAACAGAAGTATGTATATCCACAATATTATTGCGCTAATCTAGGAATTCCTATCTTAATACAGAATGACAGTGTCCTGTTTTGGATGTACACAATGTAACATGCCAGGCAATGGTGAAATGCTCTGGCTTTGCTTCCCTCTTCTTTTACGGGATTTGCCAGCTGGCACAAACCATTGGCCCATCAGACCAGTGAAGATGGGATTGATGGGGCTTGGGCATTTTGGACAAGTGGTGTCTCTCCTGCCTGGTCAAGTGTGTATCAAAGCAGGAGAGCCTACAGTCAAAACTGGAGTCTTTGCATAATGTGTCTGAAGCAGGACAATTTGAGCCTGACCATTTTTGCCTCTAGTCAGAACTCGAGATTGAAAAGGGAAAAAATACCATATGTGGTTCCAATGAACATCCAGGTCTACCTACATGCTTCTATAGCCTGAAAGCGAATGAAGCATTTGTTTTATTAATTCAACCCATTTAAAAGAAATATTCTATTACTGTTTGAGTGATGAAAGAAAAAGTGCGTATAGAATTTTCTGTGAGTTCATATTCCATAAATGCAGTTATAGCCTTTGGACTCTTTTCTTTGTCCTATAGCCATGTACTCAGTCTTAAGATTTCATCACACTCTCTGTACTGTATTCATATTTATTAGACACATTCATTTAAAGCTCCATATATTTACAAGTGATGCTGAAGTGCTTTCTTTTTTCTTTTCTTTTTTGTTTCCTTTGTAATAGCCATAATGCTTCCTGGTTGAAATTGAGATGGTCTCTTTGTGCAAAATACATGGTTAATCCTATTTTCTTTAAGAATTGAGACAGCATTGCATGAATACCTTAATCTGAACCAAGCAAGTCAGCCACCCAGTTCTTGCATCATGGTGATCAATACACCCTGCATGATGAATGGCTTTAAAGGGATTAAATTGTAATAGCAACAAACCAATACTTTCCTTCAAAGTTGACTAAGGTTCTTTGTAAAAAAAAAAAAATTTTTTTTTTTAAATGGCCTTGACTAGTCCTTTCCTAGCATTCATTCCAATGTCTGTTGAGTCTGACCACATTCTGGGTACCACCCTTCACTCACACAGTGATTAAGTTGATTAAATAGGGTGGTTGCTTTTGAGGTTTTTGGATTTTTTTTTAATGGAATATTTGTGCTTTATTTGTATATAAGAGAAAATTAATACTTGAAGCTATGTAAGATGATTCTTTAAAAGATATTTCTTCTGAATTTCATAAAGGGCAAAACTTGGAACATTCTTCATATTTTTGGAAATAATAATAATAATAATAATTAATAATAATAATTAATAATAATAATAATAATAATAATAATAATAATAATAATAATAATAATAATAATAATAATAATAATAATAATAATAATAATAATAATAATAATAGTTTGGTTTAGAAACAAAGATTTCAAGAAAGATGTTTGTGTATTGATTCTTCTTGATGTTCATGATTTTCCAACCATCAAAAATTCCTCTGCTTCAGGTTTCTCATGTTGCTTACATTTTGGTTTTCAATAGTTTTTTGTCATGATCTTTCTATGTGACATATTCAGATGCTTCTTTCAGTTAAATTTTCATATAGAGCAGGTTTGATCACAAACTATGCTCCTCTTTTCTATTTTCAGTATTAAAATACAGTCAGCCAAAAGCAGGTAGACCACGATATAAAAACAATCAATCAATTGACTGCAGCTTACTGGAATAGAAAGTTTCCTAAAAGTTTCCTAAAAGTTTAGTCAAGAATGGGGCCAGGTACATCTCCTTAAGATACAAAATTCTATAGGCTACGTGTTGCCTTAAAAGAGATCCTTTCATGTATTGTTGCTATTGATGATTAGTAGATGGACAATTCACTTTTGGTACGGCAACTAAACGGGACAGATGCAGGTACAGACTCTAACAAATAAGATTGCAGAAAGAACAGTTGCAATCCGCCTGTTTTCCATAGAAGACCTGTATATTAGGCAGGTCAGAAGGAAGGCTGAGACCTCTGCAGACCCCTCACATCTTGGACATAAAGTGTTTCAACTCCTTCCCTTGGGACGGCACTACAGGGCATTGCAGGCCAAAACAAGTAGACTAAGGGACAGTTTTTTCCCCCTCATGCCATCACTCTGCTGAACACCTAATATGTTTATATGTATTTACCATATAGTATAGCTGTAGTATTATTATCCTTTTATTATCTTTCTTACTCCCCTTCTTATTGGTAGTATTGTTATGATGGTGATGATTATCATTATTCTGTTGCTTTGTATGTATACTGAGAGCTTCTGCACCGGAGACAAATTCCTTGTGTGTCTAATCACACTTGGCCAAATAAAGTATTCAATTCAATTCAATATACTATGAACAAAATTCCAATTCAATATACTATGAATATACTATGACTAGCTGTCAACTATACTGTTTGGAGTTTTAAAAGTCACAATCTGCCTATGGTTCAAATTATTTTCTATTCTATTGTGGGAGGTAGCTTTTACTATAACTAAAATAAAAGAGTAAAAAAATTTATTTCATCATTCCCTGCTTAGTGCAGATAGAATGTTGTTAGTTTTGTCTTTGCTATCCTTAAGACCACTCCACAATAACAGATACAGTACAGAATTGCCAACATTGTACCCTGGGCTTATCAGTTCCAATTCAAGTCATATGTATAATTTCAGATGAGCCAGCCTATGAAGAATATGCTACTCAAATTCTTCAATAATTTTTTTCTTTGCCAGATCTGCTACTGTTTTAGGCACCATATATAAATTGAGAATGTCTAGGTCTCACCCCTTAAGAGCATGCATTCTTTTGGTTTCTTCCAAAGTCTGAGAGAGCTGGTAAAATACCAAGATACAATTTGCTTGAGTTCAGAGCCTAGGAATATAGGATCACAGCCATTATGAAGGATAATGGAATTCAGCCCAAGAAGAATAGCAAACCATTACCCAAAAATATAGATTCTCTGCAAGTAAATAACATCTATGACAATAATGGATATAGAATATCTGTCAATACTCTGGTAAATAAGTGCATCACATACATTCTTTCCAATGCTACTGTTTTAAGAATAGTCTGCTTTCTTTATCATCAGGATCTTTCAGAATCATGTATATTTTTAATAAACAGTGCTGATTTGTTTTAAAAATACAATTTTAAAATAAATCTTAAAATAAGATTCAAATTTTCACCCTAGATTTTTTTTAACTCCTTAAGCATATTAAATTTTATAAGAAACATTTTTAAAAACTATTACAGGTAGTCCTCAACTTACAACTGTTCGTTTAGTGACCGTTAGAAGTTACAACGGCATAGGAAAAAGTGACTTATGACTGTTTTTCACACTTATGACCGTTGCAGCATCCCCAGAGTCACGTGATCAAAGTTCAGATGCTTGGCAACTGACTCACATTTATGACGGTTGCAGTGTCCCAGGCTCACGTGAATCCCTTTTGCAACCTTCTGACAAGCAAAATCAATGGGGAAGCCAGATTCACTTAACAACTGTGTTACTACCTTAACAACTGCAGTGATTCACTTAACAACTGTGTCAACCAAGGTCATAAAATGGGACACAACTCAACTGTCTTGCTTAGCAACAGAAATTTTGGGCTGAATTGTGGTCATACCTTGCACCATGATTTCAGGAGAGGATACACACCCACATACACATATATACACACAAAACACCTGTATAAAAATCATTCTGAACCTTTAGAAGAAGAAAAAAATGAAGAAAAAGTGAAGGGTGACATATATATTAAACTTCTTTTGTCAGTGTACTTTCCCAACAAACAGCTTTTCTGTTTCATTTTGCCTCTGGCAAAAATTTCTAAAGATCAGAAATAAAGCCTTACACAAATACTTTTGTATGTTGAAGAAACAATAATTTGACACTCATTGATACCAGGAAGAAGACAACACTGAATTTATGTTTGATAGTACAGTAGGGGCATTGTGCATTCACTTGAAGCAAAAGATGAAAATTTTAGAATGAATTAAGGACAAAAGTTTCTCAGAGTTTATATTTTAAAGTTTATCTAGATTATACTGCTTCTATTCTTAAGCATTTTCTTCTATTGCCAGCTATTGAATTTACATAGTCCAGGGAATTTTACAAGGAAAAAACACACTGTTCTTTGCTTATTATTGTCCTTTCGGAGCATTACAGCATGCTAGGAAACTGCATTGGGTTTTTTTCCCTTCTATTGGGGTCCCCCCCCAATTTTTTTTTGTTTACAATAGCAGGACTGTTGTTTCTGAGCCCAATGACCACATTTAAAGCAGGTTACTGAGGGGGGGAAATATAATTATTTGTAGGATAACATGCTCCAGTTTGTCTATTTGAAATGAGTGGCAAGCATATAAGTGAAGAAGCTAATTGAGAGGGCTAGAGGAATTATTTACTATAGAGCAGAGTATAGGACAGACCTAAAAGAGGAAGGAATGGCACAGCATTTGTTTAACATTTCTAGCTAAAGCTACTGATGAGGGCTCCCCATCAGGGACAAGGATGCTTCATTCTCTTAAAGTTGTATAGGAGATATGTCATTGTTTACAAACAAACTCCTTATCTGAAACCAGAAAGATATGGCATCTAACAAAAACCTTTGTTCCCATATCTGTTTGGTGGTGTATAATAGAATCTAATAGTATAACATCAGGTATCATTTCAGGTATCATTGCAATTTTTCTGTATATCGTGTCACTGAACTTTAGCTGGCATTTCTTGAGCAAAAATTGAAACAGAGAATATTGTTACAATCCATTAAGGGCTTTAGCTCTTCCTGCACTAATATGGATAGACATGGTTTTAACATTACTTTTTATGAGTAGGAAATGTAAGATTACAAAGTCTGTGTGATTATAAAAACATTTGTAAATAATGAAACAATTGCAGTATCACTGGCTATAATTTTTTTATTTCATTTCTCTCGGATATCAATCTTTACTTTCCATGCTCCAGTCATGGAAGTTTATATACTCGTACCTGAGATTAACACTTTGGGCAAATGATGATGTCAGCTGCTATTTCCAAATATTGTTATCATGATCAATGTGATAGTATGCCAGATTCTACTCTACTACAGATACTATCTCTGATGACACAAGTATAAGCTTCTACGAGTCAAACAAGCAAGTACTGACAAACAATCCTGGGTCACAAAGAATTAGAAATAACTGAGGAAATGAACAATTGCAAGGTTTCACAAAGTTTGCACCACAGTCATGACACTGTGCAGGTTAGTCTTGCTACCATGAACACATGAATGCTTCCTTTATGGTAAGGAGGTAAGAAATGTAGTTAAAGTGAGCCTTGATTAACAAGAGTTGTATTAATGGATGACAGCACAGTTAATAAGTTTTGGTTGGTATGCTAGATTGGTGAGACATAGCTACAGTTGCTTGAAATGTACATGCAATTATACTCTCCTCTCTCACATACACAGAGGGAGAGGGAGAGACAGAGACAGACAGACAGACAGACAAGACAGACAGAAGACAGAATAGTTTCTTTCTGCAAGGGTGTTGGCCTATATGAATGCTGACTTGTCTCCCGACATCAAAACATTTCAACAGCCAAACTTAGCCAGGATACTAGTGTAATACCCTTGGCATAACATCTTATTCTGTAAAGTTAACAGAATGTCAGCAATGAATTCCCATGCTCATTTTATTTGCCATTTATTTGTTTACAAATCAAGCCTAAGATCCTGTTGTAAGTTTAAAAATGCTGCTTTTGATCATCATTGTGGCTATATTATTACATCTTTCAAAAAATGTTGGGAACCTATTTATGATTTGCATGCAGAGCGTAAATGCAAGAAAATAATTATGAAAATGTCCATATGATAGATATACTATATCCCCATATGCCTATATAGTATTCATTGCTGTGAATCAAAAATGAATGGGGCCACATATGAAAAATGAGACTATGGACTTCACACTATAGTTGGATTTTGCTTACTTCCCCATACAAGATTACAAACCCATACTTGGAATTCTTGAAAAATCTCACACATTAAAGAGGCTATTAAAGTCCAGAGATAAATTCAGCTGTTCTATGGATTTATTTTACTTTCTGTTATTATGACTAATTTATCACCAACCTTAATAATGAGATATACAGTATTACAGGTAAGAAAACAGCTTGGAAAACTGTGTATTCATAAAGGTCTACTGTTCTATTGGGTCATTTTGTTAATAACTTTTAGAAAATTCTATCTTTGCCTTTAGTGTGTACCCTCATGATGGTTAAAAGGCAGCCAAAGTCAAGCAGCTATATTATCACAGATCGAGGCCTAGCCATGTCACGGGTCACAGTGTTCAGCATGTGAACAGGAAGGTGAGAATTGCTGAACTTTTAGCTCAGTTGTGCAGCCCCATCAGAGAACAAATGGACCAAAACACTCTACAGCTGTATAAAGAGATGAACGGATGAATACCTATTGCACAGAGGCCTTTGTGTTCTGGACATGGTCTAGCATTATGATGGGATCCAACTAGGCTGCAGCTTTGTAGCAATTAAAGCAACATTATCACACTGCAGACAGGATCATTTATCTTCTAATTTAGCATGTCATATGTTCTATATTTGTAATCAGTGATTATTCATTATACTCCATTGAAGTTCAAACAAAGATTTTCTCCTTTATTGAACCAGTAATTAATTCCATAACAATTGCAATATTTCTTCTTTGCATTTATTCTGATCCTGAAATCACTACAAGATAAATCCAGAAATGAATGAGTCAAGAATCCATCGTTTAGTGTAGATGGAGAGAACATGATGCTTGTTAACGGAGTAGGAGAGCGTATCCATTTCTGCTTAACTGTGTTTCCTATTTGCTGTTGTTATTGTTATTATTATATTTTTATCCCTTTTTAATAAGATTGAACCACATATATTCATGATCAGTAACTATATTATAAAATAAGAAGTTATAAAAAGATAAAGCAAAGTTGGTATTAACTATGAGATGATTTCCATAATAAGAAACTGTTATTTATATATTTTCCTTTTTTATTTACTATAAAAGCACACTCAAATTTAACCTTTAGTTTAAGAGCTTTCCAAAAAGTCTTACATTTTTAAAATATGCTTGAAATAGCAACTGTAACAAAACTAAACTTTTTTATTCGTAATTAAATAATATTTGATACTTTATTATTGTATTTGATACAAAGTTAAATGAGCACTAGCACGCATCAGAAATGTATAGTGTAATAGTCAACATCACACAGAATTTATTCATACATTGCAGTCTTGTTGTCATATTAGTCTTGTATATAGTGATTTTCACTGATATGATTTGGAAATCTTGTCCTGAAGGATTTTAATATGTTGGATATAATACAGTAAAATTATAGAATATGAAAGTTGCTGGAGTAATTAATAACCTTATATCTGAACTCTAGACACAATGTAATCTTTATTGGCTTTACTATTTTATAAACCAGGTAATGCAGTATCATTGCACCACTATATACATATAATGAACAATGATCTTAGTAAGAAATAATCAAAAGTTATTGTACGACCTGAATTTTGTATTATGTTAATTTAAATCAGATTTGGAGCAAATTAGATATTAGCCTTTAGGTTTATAGTATTTTTGCATTTCTTGCTATAATTATTAGAGCTTTGCTTGGAAGCATCAGAACATCTCTAGCAATTACCAGAGTACATTATATAATAAGCTGATCAAGATATCAACTGCAATCTAGTGAGTGTATCTTTAAATGTTATCTTATTCTACCTTTTGTGCACCTAAGAAACATCTATGCATAAATGAAGGAAAAACAGTAAGAGTTAAGAATTAAGACTTCCTTTCAAAGACAAGTGTATATTAGGTTTATATTCTACCTTCCAGTTGAAAGCTCTTAATTAAGCATGTAAATTAATTAAAATAAAATTAAAGATATTGTTTCCTAATTAGAAATGGCTAAGATATCACATCTGACACAGAATACAAATATAAAGACATTCTGTATATTTACTCAATTATTAATTGTATCCAAACTGCAGAACTGGAAGATACTACTAAACTCAAACTTTAGCTTTTAATTGTAAAAATGACTTGCAAATACAATACTTATGTGAGCATGGCTGTATTTAATATATATTTCTGATTTGAGGAACAGGAGTGGAATCTGAAAAGTTCAGGTGGCATTTAGCAAAAGAAACTGAGCTGTCCCAGAGCTTACATTAATCTGATTTGCAGAGTATCCACTAGCATCTGGGGACCTACTAAAGTTGTTTTCTTTAAATGTGATGTGACGAGGTCAATGCAAATAGCATTGTGGGTTATCCTACAAGATAACAGCCCCTTTATACCATATGGGGATAGTTTGAATTATTGTGTTTGCATGCTGATTACTTATTAAAAAGGAATTCAACTTTACAGGTAGCTCTCTGTTTCTTTCACAAAGGGATTAAAAATATTTCATTCATTTTGAATGGACTTAGCAGCAGTAAGTTTTTTTCCAGATATGTAACAGTGTGGTCTGGTTGATTGAGTACTAGACTGGGAGTCTAGAAACCTGAAGTTCTGTTCCTGGCTCAGTTATTAACCTGATGTGGGATGCTGAAGATATTTATTGTTATTATTTCTCTTCTTTGTTTTCTCTGTGTTAACTGTTTAGTACTAAAACGACATTTACACCAACAGGTCCAGCTAATTAAAATAGGTGAAGCTGTATGTGCCTTATAATGGATATTGCATTTATTTATTTAAAACCTGGATGTAGCTGTGTATCTTTTGTCCTTTATAAAATATTTTTGAAGTTTTTTTTTTATTTCAGTTAACCTATATTAACATTGTAAGCAAAATAATATCAGATTTATGTCTTTACTTTTTAAATTTCCTATATAATTCCAGCACGTACATGGCTACTAAAATTTCCCAAACACAAAGTGTAATAAAGCAAAAAAGTTCAAGACCAATACTCCAATGATATTTTACTTCAGATAAAAATATTTCTAAGCTGCCACCAAAATGGTAGCAGCTTTCATGGCATTAACATAGGTTACTATCCAAGAGAAGAACCTATTGAGCATGAAAGCAATGTGACATCCATGACAACACAAAGATCCAAACATTGCTTTGCACTTCATGAGATGAAATAGCAGCAGTCGCATCTAGTCAGCATTTAAGATCTATAAAAAGAAAGTCTTAAGTCATCTAACCTACAGATTGCAGATTTACACTTTAATGTATTTATTTATGTTCATAGACCAGCATTTCACACAGTACATCAAACAGCAAAGAATGTAATAGAACTATCATCTATCTACCATGTATCATAATGACTTTTATACTTGGTAATTGAAATGGATAATTATAGGTCATAATTGATGGAAGAAATTACACGCTATTTAGGCAAAGTGAATCTCATCTAGCATACTCATGTGTACTAGATCCATAAGTGTCCCCATACTGAGTATATGTAAAAAGTATGCAGAGGGGAATGCTATTGGAAGAACAAAAAAACTTAACTGTTTAGCAGTTAGAGGCTACATCAAGCTGTTTTGATTTTCAGTACACTTAGAAGGCACCACTCTGATGGGCCATTTGTCCATAACAAATGGTATATTGGTCCCTGGCACATTACCATTTGTTCCACTCACAGATTGCCCACTTTGTTATATTCCAAATAACAAGAGCAACTAGCACTGTTGGTAGAAAATAAACAAAAAGTTATTCCTGAACAGTTGAATGCACTTGTGGACAAATTGTTGGTTTTCCAGAAAGGTTAAAAAGCAGCACCCCACTTTTATCTTTCCATGACTATTGGTGGTAAATTTGGGATAGATTAAATATATAATGCAGATAAATGTTCTTATATTGCAGTGAGAGACATATAGTTTGTGAAAAAGTAAGAAAAATTCAGTTATTTCTTCCTCTAATATAAACTAAATAATATTTTGCAGATGCAGACCGTGTATCACTACATTACATGGGCCTCTCCATTGGTGAGATGCAGGCTAATAATTCTAACTTGTTTAGAACAGCACAAGAAAGCTTGAGTAAAATTGGATTGTGAGTTTGGGACATATTAAGTCATACTATGGTAAAAGTGGTCTTATTTTAGCAAGAATGTTATGTTTGTTCATTTATGAAATTTATCTGTTGTCCCAAAACTCATGAATTGTAGGTGGTTTACGGATACAAACACAGTGTCTATGGAGATTCTCGATCATCCAGGTCATGTTTGTCCCAAAGGTGCTTTTCCAAAAGGCAACTGGACTTCCTTGGTTTTTTTTTTCCTTGAAAACATTTCGTTTCTCATCCAAGAATCAGAACTGAAGAAGCTTCTTGAATAAGAAGTGAAACGTTTTCAAGGGGAGAAAAAAACCCCAAGAAAGTCCAGTTGCCTTTTGGAAAAGCAGCTTTGGGATAAAAAACACAGGTAAAACTATTGATAAGCTAATGTACACCACCTCTATAAATGAAAGCCACAGTAGGCTAAAGTCGTAATGGGCCTTTATAATAATAACTACTGCATATAGAAAGAATAAGGTTAAAAGAGCATGAATTACCAAATGAGATGTAAGAATGGATGTGTTGTATGTCTGTAAAACTAAGAGAATCTAGATTCCAGATTGTTGGGTAGGGAATGTGAAAATGGAAATCTATATACCTTAATAAATAAACAAGACTATGTCTGATTTACTTTGGTCATGTTATGCTTACAAATTCATCGTAGAAAGCAATGATGCTAGGAATGGTTAGTGAACCAAGAAGAAGGTGCAAGCAAAGAACGCACACGTTGGCTTGACAACATCAAATCTGATGCAAAGTTGAACAAACAACAATTGAAAGAACTGTGCTAGATAGGGTAGCACAGGGAGCATTTGCCTATAAAGACACCAAGAGTCGGACACGACTAAATAGTTAAAAAAAAACAACAATATAGCTTAATTTCTTTGCTTACTATTTTTTACTTCTTTTTTCTGCTTTGTATATTATTGTTTATTCCAAAATGGATTAATATAAGTATGCAGGTAAGATGTTAAACTGAGAAGTAAAGGGGGGGAAATCCTAGAAGCCACTTCCATGTTGTTGCGAAGAAAAGGACCTGAACCTGCCCATGAAAATAAAATTGGGCTGTTTTACAATATAAACTGCCAAAGAAGATTAAGAAAATGTATTTATTTATTTTATTTTATTTATATCACATTTTATTATTATTATTTTCTTGTAAATAACTTAAGTGGCGAACATAACTGATATTCCTTCTTCCTCCTATTTTCCCCACAGAAACAATTCTGTGAGGTGAGTTGGGCTGAGAGAGAATAAGAGATCCAAAGTCACCGAGCCAGTTTTTCATGGCTAAGGCAGGACTAGAACTCACAGATTCCTGATTTCTACCCTGGTGACTAATCAGAATTTACTTTTCTTTCCACAGGCAATGTGGCTAATGTTGCAGATGGATGAACCACAGGATTTTGTAATAGCTACTGGTGAGGTCCACAGTGTCCGTGAATTTGTGGAGAAGTCATTTCAGAACATTGGTAAAACTATTGTGTAAGTAAAGGCATGCAATGACAATGATATTGCATGATGATTTTTCATTCATGACCATTTATTTCAGGGATCTTCAAACTTGGCCCTTTTATGACTTGTGGACTTCAACTCCCAGAATTCCTCAGCCAGCATGCCTGGCTGAGGAATTCTGGGAGTTGAAGTCCACGAGTCATAAAAGGGCCAAGTTTGAAGACCCCTGATTTATTTGATTGTAAATTTATGGCACAGTATTTTTAGATATATGTTTTCTCCTTCATCTGATTTTATGAGAATTTGAATATATATCAGTTATATTTCACTCCATTTTGAAGATATATCACTCTTGACTAAGAAAAAGAAAGCTCTGCCTAATCTCAAAGCATGTATATGTTGTATAGTAGTGGACCACTATGACATTACATTTAGTGTTTATTTGGTTTTTAAATGATCCCTTTCTGAAAGTTTGAGATGTGTGTCAATGTCAATGGACAGTAAGAAACTTCATGCTAATCTAGACTAATCCAAATGACAGCTTCTGCCAGGCTTTTTCAGACATAACTAAAATTCTGACAGATGTACTAAAAAAGGAATATAGCTAGAGAACAGGTTTTGTTCTTTCAACACAGTATGCTTTGAACTTCCAAAGAGAAGCAAGAAGGCTACATTGTTTGAACTTGTATTCTACTTTTCTATAAAAAAGATACCCAAAGTAACTAATGTAGTGAAATTATTCACATCTAGATTTGGAATAAAAGAAGGGAGCGAGGCAGCTACCTAGTATGCTTCTGATAGTCCTTCCTGGTAAAATTTGGTACTCAATAATAAAAAAAAACTTATCAGTGAATTTACAAATTATGAGACAGTAATAAAGTATGGAAGAGTCTGATTAGGTTAATTTACTACTTCATGGTCTTATTTAGTATCTATATAATTGATTTTGGATTGTACTAAATCATAGTAAATTAATTACGAAAGTAAAATTATTGTTTATGTATCCATATTATTGTTCACTTCTTCTCTAGTATTCCCCAGTTCCCCATATCCAATTTTTCTACTGGTAACCACCCAGAATAGTAAACTGTACCACTAGGTTTACTTGAATTTTCAATGTCCACAGCAATATCAACTAATCTCACTCTTTTTCCCCCCCAGTAATTGCTACCCTATTTAGCCATAAAAATGTTGAGGCATAAAGCACAATTTATACTGCATATTCCATATGCATTGGGTTTATTGCAAAAGTGAAATATTTCTCTAATTCAGATAATAAAATTAGGATCACTTTGTAAATACTTTCTGTAGTTTATATTTTGGTTTATTATATTTACCACTTTCTTGCTTCTGTGTCTTTTCTGTTGCCCATGCATAAGCAAGCCAAACTCAGTTAGAAAAAAGAAGGAAGAGGAACACTTTTTCCCGTGATACTAAAATGGGACTGTGAAAATCACCGATACCTTTAATACAATATGCCTGAACCACAATATCATATTCTCTTCCTTTCTCCTTTTCTGATACTGCCAGGGTAAAAGTTTTAAAGCTTTTTCCATTTTCAGCTTGCCACATCTAGTTAAAATGGTGGCTTGTGTAAGTTTTGCTTTATTGAGATAAACCAAGATCATTAAATGCAGTTGTTTTATTTAAGTCACCCATACTTAATGGTTGCTATAATTTCTCTTGATAAACATAACAATAGGTTTTCTGACTGAAGTAAAGATTGGGGAAAGGAAAACAAATAAGCCACAATCTTATGTTCATTATTGTACACTAGGCTATGTTTTGAAAAACATACAAAGTACAAGCTGTATGTTTGCTTATTATTGGAATTTAGTTCAACTGTTCCTAATGTTAGCAGGATTAGAAAAAATTACATTGCTAATTTCTTTCAGCATTAACTAATTTGTTTTTAATACCAAGCACCTGAAATAAAAAATACCTTTCAGTTAACAATAAACTGTCCAAATTGATGTAAGACAGAGATGGATTGGATATAGGATTCAATTAAAAATAAAGTGAGCCAAATTAATTAACTCTCTAAATATAGAAAAAAAGAACACAGAAATGCATGTCCATACATGAAATATATTTCAGGTTGGGGAGTTAAAATTGCTTATTTGTAAGAGGTAATTGTAAGCATATTACAATATAGATGTCTTCATGCTGCATCCAGTTTTCTTATGATTATTGTGGAAACTGGATGCAGATACAGGTAGTCCTCAACTTATAACCACAGTTGAGATCAGAATTTCCATTTTAAGCAAGGCAATTGTTAAGTGAGTCACACCCAGTTTTACAACCTTTTTTGCCAAGGTTGTTAAGCAAATCACTTGGAGTTGTTAATAACATGGTTGTTAACCTGATCTGGCTTCCCCCATTGACTTGCCTTGTTGGACGTTAGCTGGGAAGGTCGCAAATGTCATCACATGACCCCAGAACACTGCAACCATCATAAATACATGCCAATTGTCAAGTGCTCAAATTCTGATCATGTGACTGTGAGGATGCTGCAACAGTTGTAAGTGTGGCTGTTATAAGTCATTTTTTTGTAGTGCAGTTGTAACTTCGAACGGCCACTAAACAAATGTTTGTAAGTTGATGACTACCTGTTAACTAGAACGGCTGGCTCTTCGTATGTTGGTGGAATTTAAACATTTATATATAGGGCATTTATATATAGTTTTTTCTGGTAACACTAATACAAAGTATTTTGTGTTTACAACAATGTCTTAGAACAGTGAAGATGTGAACAAAGAAAATTGGTTTCCTTGCTCCATTTCTCTTATCCTGATCTAGAAACAAGCAATTTATTTATATAAAGCTAATCACATAGTTACAGATGAATGAAATTCTATCCATCCACCTATTTACTGCTTTGTGAAGTCAAAACCAGTTTTGAATATAGGTATTCCTCATTTAGTGACTGCACCATATAGCGACCATTTACAGTCCCACAATAAGGACCATCAGCTTATTTATTAAGCAAAGCAGTCACCAAGTGAAACCACAACTATTCTTATGACCTTATTGAAGCTTTCTTTGGCTTTGCAGACTTGCTAAGGTCATAAATGTGAGGATTGGTCACAAAGTTACTTTTTCATCACCATTGTAACCGTGAATGGTTGCTAAATGAGGCAGTCACTAAATGAGGATTACCTATATATTACATGTCATTTTAATTTTAAAATCCTGATGGAGACTAGTAATTATGCTTTTAAGTAAAGAATAAAAATAATTAATTTCATGTTATTGATTTATAAAATGCTTTCTCAATATCAGACTCAGCAGTTTATCTGCTTAGTAAGATGACTATGTTTCATTGTATTAGTCTGGAAAAAAAAAATAACTTTGGCAAGTGACAGATAAACAGCTCGAAGAGTTAGACCTTTCGTTTCTGAAATATAATTGAATATTTTAACACTGCTAGTGCCAAAAAAAATTGTTAATGATAAGAGTCAGACAAACTCTAATTTAGTTCTTTGCATTGACAGGAAGGCCTTTGAGCTACAAATAATTTCAGTGTACTAGCAAAACATTTTTGAAAAAATTCTTTCTGCCTATTACTAATTAAATAACATGACAAAAGAACATTTCCCTCCTCTAATTTAACCCCAGAAGGATAAACTAAACAGGCAAACACTTGTCTTGACTAATTTTCTGTCATTAATCTTATTAAACAAGAGCAGGACTGTAAGAATAGCCTCAAACCACTGTAATATACAAGAGTTTTTAATGGATGCTGTGAAAAAAGGAAGGAGAAGCCTAATCAAGTCTTGGAAAGATTTATGAATGCTTTTTTTATTATAATTCTGCATATAGTTTCAGAGTAAAAGTATGCATTGCTTGAAGGGTTGAGATTTACGTCGAAAAGCAATGAATATATTGTCACAATCACATTAGTCTATATTGCCTTTTCCTGAAATTATTGTGGGTGTCTATTTTTCCGAGAAATTTCATTTATTCTGCCGGTATGGCCAAACTGTTTGAAAAAAAAGCAGATTACAAATGTTTTAAATAAGTAAAGAGTTCTGAAAAACATCACAAGAAAGAAAAAGCAAAGCAAAGACCTAGTGCTTTGGAGAAGCTCTGAGGCTTTAAAAAGTGGAAGAAAATGAGGTTGACCAACTGGCAATGAGTGGACGATTTGAAAGAGCAAATTAGGGATAGATCATCATGAGGAAAAATTGTCTATGTAGTCACTAAGGCTGAACAATGACTTGATGGCTCATAATCAATCAATCAAACTTTTCTGCAACAAAGAGGATAAGGAACAAATATGCAAATGATTGGCCTAACACAAAGAAGCATGTTTTTTACATCTTTAGGGCCTGAGCACATGAACTGATCTAATGTTATGAACAGTTCCATTACTGAAATGTCCTAACAGTCCATTTTATTTTATTTTATATTTAATGAAAGTTTATTTATTGTAAACTTGTCCCAGCATATTTAGATAAAATAGTTAATATCCATTGTAGGTAAAAAGACGTCCTATTAGTGTCAAATTAGGCTCAGTCATAACCTCACACCTATGTTCTATATTCTCTGAAGTATGTTTTCATCCATTTAGACCAGGGTTGTCAAATTGGCGGCCTGTGCACCAGATGCATCACGCTCTCCGCAAAGGCAAAAAACAGCGCAATATATCACGATACGTCACATGATGCAATCAACTTTGACACCCGTGACTTAGACTTTAGCTTTCTTTCCTGTCATTACCCTTAGCTCAGGAACATATATGCCTTTATAAAGAGAGAAATGATTATTTCAATTTCCCAGAATGTCTCCATGTTTCATAGAATTAACAGGACAGCAACAGGAGTACTAGCTATTTCAGATGAGAAATCCCATTCTTCCCTTCACAATTCATTTCTCTGAAAAGGGAGTATTTTTACAGATTTCCTTGCAAAGAAGAAAAAAAACTGCTTGAAATTCTAAATCTCAAGTGAAAATAATCTGGCTATGAAGATGGAGTAAATGTTAAATTCCCTGTTTTCAGAATTTTACATAACTGTCCAGACACAGTCAGGATATACTGTAACATGCTCTGAGCTGCTCAGAGTCATTATGGAGTTAATTCAAACAAACAAATAAACAAACAAACAAAAGTATTGGGCTAATAACTTGTTGGAACAATCTCATTGTTATCAACATAGCTACAAAACCTTGAGTTGTACCAGCAACAAAGGCTTATGGCATGTGTGTTGAAGTCCAGTGGAATGCTCCTATAGGTTTTTAACCACCAAAATTAGCTATCTTCTTAAAGCTAAGAGACTGAAAATTGACTGTTTGCTGTTTGTTTGCCAACTTCTCATTTTTAATGAAAACATTTTAAATGTAAAAAAGACTAGCAAAGAAGAGAGTTTGGTGAGCTCCAGGGAAAGATGTTAGCCCATTGGTGCCCATGGACCCCTTACTGAGGACTCCGAGTTCTGCCTGTAGACTTGGAAAACAAAGGTTCAAATCCTTGCTGGAGTGGGAAGTAGCTGGCCCTTTACAAAACAGTCAGCCTGGTTGGTGTGCCCAGGAAGTGTCATTTGATCACTGAGGGCCAATAAAGAAAAAGAAAAAGGTTCTGTCAGATTTTGGGTGCGTTCCCTGGGGGAATTAGCTGAATAAGGGGTTACCTCAGGCAAAGTTGAAAGTTATTTAGCTATAGTTAGAATTGTGTTTGTATTTTTTAATTTTTAATTTTTTTAATGTGTGCTATGTGTAGAACTGTATCTTTTTTTGGTATCTTTAACAAGGTTGATTTTGTTGAAATCAGGAATTGACCAGAGGTTTTGTAATTTGTGTCAGATTATAATCAAGGTTTTTGTTTGGTTTCCCTTTGGTTGTTTAGCCAGAGGAAGGGTGGGGCGAGGATTTCACCTTTAGTACTCTCCTGGTTTCCCAGAGAGCTGGTGTAGAGGGAGAAACCACTTTTTAGTGAAAGAGGGGAGGACAGCAACAAAGGAAACTAATTTCCCTGGCACTGTTCACCTCCAGGCACAGGTACCTCAAAATTGAAGGACCTCAGAAGAGCAACTGGTTTTCCCTTATTATACCTTACTTAGTTTCACTCATCATAGCCTATCTTATCAAATGCTGTTGGAATTAAAATGAGATGCATGACCAAACACATTCTTCCGATGTTTTTTCTGTATCCTTACATTTTCTCATTTCCCCCAGCCCACTGGACTCTACACAAAAGGGGCAAGTAAACTAAACACTATTCAAGAACTGTTAAGCCTATGGCTCAAAACAATGACATTGGTATTCATTGCTTACCAATGTTTATTTTCCAACTAGAAGACAAAATGACTAAAAATTAAAAGAGTATTAAACATAAATAAATGACAACAGATTATTGTACTTAGTTCCTAAACAGGGGATAATTCTTACTTGATTAAAATCAGTAGCAAGATCTCTACTGATTTAAATTTATGGCTTGTGTGAGAAAATTCACCATGGTTGCTGCTAGGATTTGTTTTCTTAAGTATTATCATTTTGCTGCTAAAGTTTCTGCAGAGGTAACTTTATTATCTTAGTTTGAGGATTTTAAAAAATACTTTCCTGCTGCTGCTATTTATTTCTTATTTAGAAGATTGTGAATATATTATAGCCCTAATTTATTTTCTATCAAATATTTGCTTTTAAATCAATAATTAATTTGCACACAGATAGCAAAAATATAGGAAAATAGTTGAAAGATCTTTTTGTTTTTTACAAATATATGCAAACATACCTGCAATCTGATCATTGTCTTCTTGGGGGGCTGATCTTGTTATTAATAGCAGCTGAGCAGAATTGAAATGTTAGCATGTTTTTAAAACTGGGCTTTTATTTTGATTCTTCTTTCTGACCAGTTAAGCATCTCTGAACATTAACAAGGAAGAAAGGAAATTGACCATTAGAGTTCTTTTTAAAATGAATACATTCATTCTGGTGATGGAAAAACCCATGTAAAACTTTGGGGTGCATATTAATATACCGCTGTGAATGCATTAGACAAGCTCCAGTGAAGTGGCTAATCTGTTTGACAATTAGTGACGAATTCACTAGCCTAAAAAATTACTTCCTAAACCAACTATGCAACTTTTTACTCATGTCAAACAATTATTTCTAAAACTTTGGTTTACGAATATTTTCTTGTATTGCTTTTCCATCCAAGTAATTATTATGCACTTTATATTGAACTAATCTAGTACAATTTATTCAAGATTTAAAACTGTAGAATTCATACTGAAGCAGCTTTCTTCCTCTAAAATATTGCTATTTTATGATGATCCCTATTTCAAATGTGATAGAGTAGATGTGCAAGAAACAGAAAATGTGAAGCTATTTAGAAATGTTTCATTGGATTGGCATTTGGTCTTTTACCACAAAAAATGACCCTGAAATTTAGTAAGAATTGAATTAATTAAACATAAATTAATTAAAAACACATTATAATAGGTGCAGTTATTAAATTATATTGGCATAATAAATCCACTATCAAAACAATTCAAGAAGCTTAAATTGATTTGACAAAGAGTAGTCTTAAAGCATTATGTTTAGTCTACTTGCTATAAGAAGCAGTTCCACAAGAATTGATGAGATAGTTCTGGACTATATGTTTTTAAACTTAAACATCAGTCACATTACACCATATATGTTTTTGTTCTGTATGCTAGATTCTGTTATCTTTGACTTGGAATAGGACATCCTATAAATTTAATATGTCTGCTTTGTCAATTCAGTCTAAGAAGTAGACAAAAAGATTATTCCCCCTCTTATTCCTTCTTGCCTCCAGAAATTTAGTTACTTACACAGTTCAAAAATATATTCAATTTTACTTGAAAATAGCTGGTCAATGACTAAAATAAAGACTTGACTTAGCTATATTTTTTAATACATATCACTTCTAATGCATTCTTGAAAGTAATCTCCTTTATTTGATCTTAGTAATTAAAAGTGATTAAGTAACTGTCTTTGCATATCTGTGAATATGCTACTTTAAAACTAATGTCTTTTCTGGCAATAACTAGGCAATATGAACTCTACAGCAGAGATCATTTGGTCTTCCAAGATAAAATGTGGAAAATGTTGCTTTATAGGAATATAGGTATAAACAGTAATGTAGTGTTCTCCAATCACCTTTGTTCATTTTTTGTTTTTGCTTGGGTTTTCTACATAAATTCAGTAAATGAAAATTATTGTTCATTTCAGTAGCAACGCAATTTATGAAGGACTTGGATAGTTTGTGATAAATAAATACATGAAAAGCATTGAGAAAACCTTTCCTCTATCAAATATCACCTAACTTAAGATAATACTGAATCTTCAGGACTAATAGTCCTTGATAGATCTGCCCTCCATATATTTATTCAGTCCCCTTTCAATCAATCAGAAAATGGATCAAAAACACATTCTACAATTGCTTGGCAACTGAACAGTTGCTTTGAATACCTTCTTTACTGTGTCCTTCCAGAATCAGTAAATTGCTACCAGTGAATTGAAAATATTATATGATCTGTAACATTTCAATTATTAATCTATCAAATGAAAAATATAAGATAAATTCAATTGCTCTTTCCATTCTTCAACATACATACATGTTCAGTGTAGCAAAGCTTTGATTACATATTATTTTAAAACATTGTGATAATTGATACTTCTCTCCAAATGCAGACAATGACCTTGCTCAGCCAAAATTTACTCCTGTTTCCCATACAAGTATCTTTATTGTGAGACTGAAAGACATATGGTTGAGGATGGGAATCTTTGATGTTGCAAGAAGTGTTTTCTAGGTCAAAATATATATGGGAAACTTCTGGATTTAAGATGGGGAAGTGGCGAAGATTGCTGCTTTATGTAAACATATACACACAATTTGTTCCTTCTGGTTGTAATTTATGAATACGAGGGTTCCTCACCTCCTTTTTCCATTTTATCTTTTTAAAACGACAGGATCTTAAATAGGCAAAAGTATTTTAAGAGGCAAAAAGATTTGCCTAAATAGACCATGTGCTTGTCTACTGCACAACAATTTATCTTCTATAAATCCCAAGATGTGGCTTTCTAGGCAATTGTTATTGTCATTGTACAATACAAGGAGCATATTAAATAAAAGTCTAAAAGACCGTTAAAAATAACCAAAATATTATGTTAAAAAAGCAATACAGAAAAAATAGAAGAATTCAGATGTCTGGGTTTTAGTCTGATGTTCAAACAATTTCTGAATAAACTTTTCTGTAAACTGTGAAATAGATACAGTTGGATTCCAATACAGTGGATAATCTTGTTAAAAGTTTTGTTGTAGAACAATTTTTCATGGGTTGGCACCACTAAAAATACTTAATTGAGATACATACAGAGAGAGAAAGTCAAATGTGCTTGTTGATATACACTGCTATTTGTATCTCCAAACTAAAATAATTACATCTCAAAAGGGCGGCTTTGGGATTTAAAAAAAATATGCTGCAACTGAAGTGTGGTACACAAAATAACTGAATCTTAGTAAAAAAAATTGTTATGCACCTATCTGGTTTTTTGTTTGTTTGTTTGTTTCTGTGAGGACATGTTCATGTAGAAAGTTAACACAAGCCTTGTCTGAAGCAGAGAACCAAATTCCCTCTCCTCAGATCAGTAAAGTCATTACATGTGTTAAATGTTTGATCTCTTTACAGGTGGGAAGGAAAGGATGAGAACGAAATGGGCCGATGCAAAGAAACAGGCAAGATTCACGTGACAGTTAATCATAAATACTACAGACCAACGGAAGTAGTAAGTGAAAGCATTCTTTCAGTTTTCTTAATGAATGCTCCAATCACTCAGTCACCAAACTGCAGCATTTGGACAGCTGGTTACAAGAGGTTTGTAATTGCTTCCCTGCTGCTAACTTTCGGCCTTTCTCAATAGTTAGTTGGCCACTTACAGCTTTCAGTTGTCTTCAATAAACAAGCGATGGTGGGGATCATAAATGGGAGTGATTATTTGATGTTCTGCTTAGCCTAATTTTGCTATAATTACAAATGATGCTCTGGACACATAATGCTTTGCAGACTGCTTGAGAAAGAAATAATAACAGAGGCAATGTATGTAATGTATTTATCATTTCCACTTTTACTTGTTCTATTGGTAAAGAAATTAAGATCCAGCATGTGGATGTGCCTGGGGATATAGATAAAAAAAAGCAATACTTAAAGAATAAGCAAATATTCCTGGAATAGACAATCTTATAAATTTATATTGACAGAATTTTGATTTAGCTGTTTTATGTATAAAGTTAACAATATAGAGATAGTCCTTGACTTACTACCACAGTAAGGACCAAAATTTCCATTGCTAAGCAAGGCAGTTAAGTGAGTCGTGCCCATTTATACAGCCTTTTTTGTCATGGCTGTTAAGGAAATCATGCAGTCATTAAATGAATCCAGCTTCCCCATTGTCTTCCCCCATTGTCAGAAGCCAACTGGTAAGGTTGCAAATGATCACATGACCTCAGGATGCTGCAACCATCATAAATACACATCAGTTGCCAAGTAGTCCAACTTTAATCATGTGACTGTTGGGATGCTGCTGCAGTCATAAGTGTGAGGACAAGTTATAAGTCACTTTTTCAATGCTGTTGTAACTTTATATGAACTAAACAAATGGTTGTAAATCAAGGATTATCTGTATTGCAGAAAATTCATAACCTGAGAGAATGGTTATATATCAGGGACTCATAAATGTTTAAAAGATTTTGGTAGACTGTATTTCCTCTGTACTGTTCCTATGGGCATTAAAATTAGGTTTTAAAAAGTTACACATTCTCAAAACCTAACGTGTGTGTGATTCTTAAACAGCAAGCATTTTTAATGATTAGAATAATTTCTTGACAGGTTTACAGTTTCATATTTTTTTTTATTGTTTTGACAACTCACTTGGGGTTTTTCTGTAGAAATAAATCAAGGTGAGCATCTTAACAAGAAAACGATTTAATGTAAATAATGTTAACTGAGCAATACATTATCAGAGAACACCACTAGTATGACAATTAATATTTCTGTGTTACCCTGACTCAAGAATTGCTTTTCAGTTGTCCATTTATTAATGAGAAGGATCCCTATTTTATGAATTGGGCAGTATTTTACATAATTAGATATTCTTGCCACTGTCTGGGAGCAAACGTTTGAGGAGGTTTACGAGTTCCAATGAATTCCTTGTTAATGAGTTTCCACACTATTTGGCTTGAGAACGTTGCTGTTATCCAATGAGGCATATCTAAGGCAAGTTGCATGACAGTATCTCTAATTAGCCTAAAGTATCCCTGTTGGCTATATTTCTTATACATCAGGGATTTTATATGAAACCTAATACAGAACTCAGAACCTATGAAGTAACTGTAATTTTATTTACTCATTATTTAGCTGGAATCATTTTGCTAATGTGTAGGTGGTATTTTAGGAAAGAGATTATTTGTTTCTCTTTGTGCCCTTCTTTTGAATCATTCTACTTCTCCGGCAAACTGACCAAAGATAGGGCATATATAGATTTTTGTTTAAAATTATGGGTTAGAATTATTTTTAAAGCCAAAAATGTTTGTGTTTAATCAAGTATTTAGGAATGCTTGATTTTTAATTCAGTTCCCTCTACCCTATACCATGAGCTGCTTTTTTTGCTCCGCATACCTAATTAAAGTCCTTCCTTCTAATTATGTGTGTCCTCATTGTCCATGCCATCTATACTTCTGTGATGTTGAGATCAGTCTCACAAGATGGCTAATTTGCGGAACATAGCCAGTCACAAAATACCAATCCCATTTATTAAAAAGAAACTAGATAAGATTGCTACTAGTGGTATCGACGGGCCTGGTAGTGCCCACAAGCATATTGCTTACTTCGGTAGTAGGTAGTATAGAGCAGCATAGAAATAACTTTGGAAAAATATAAAGTGGCAATTAGTGAAATGTGTAATTAGCTTAGGAAAACAAGAAAGCCTGAGGAGGAAACTGCACTGACTCCCTTTGGGATAAGAGAAAAAGATGGGAAAATGCTGTCGGACTCTTAAGCTTCTGTTGTTGAATATATCAATAAAGAAGAGTTCTAGTATGTCTTCTGGTATCTGATTCCTGACCTGGTCTACCTCAAGCATTCCACTTAGTTGATCTGGTATCAGTTAAGAGCTTCTTATACTACTGTGTCTTTGTTTAAGGGACGAAACATAGTTCTTAATCCAATTCCTTATTGTATTTTCATGACTGTAATAAAGATGCTCTGTTGAATTTGTTTTCATATGGGATTATTTTCATTGTGATACATCTACTATAATTGGTGTAAATAAATAATAAAATAAAAAATAACTATGAAACTTTTTAAAACATATTTCTTTATTTTTTGTGATTTATTTGCTAGATCTTGCCCTTTCTTCCCAGGAATTTAAGGTGGCATACATTGTTGTTACCTCTTTCCATTATCTTTCATAAAAATGATCCTGTGAATTAGATGAGGCTGTATGTGGCTAGCTCAAACGTGAGCTTTTGTGGCTGAGAGTAGGCTTGAACCTGGAACTCCCCTGTTCCAGTCCAACATTTTAAGCACACTGGCCATTCAGAGATACTATCCTGGACTGCAGCCTCTTGACTCTAATTTGGATTCTGGCTGGTATAGTTATCCCATCCTGCAAATCCCCACTCAACATCTCCATTAGTATATTTTCAGGCCCTAAGGCAGAAAGTTGCAGATCTTCATACATTTTCTGATACTAGCATACTGCTTAACACTGTGCCAAGAGAATACAAGTTCCCAGTAGCACTTGGGATATGCAGCTTTCACAAATTATATTTATTAATATATCTGTTACATTGATATTCCACTGCAATCATGTGTGGGCCTACTCCTAGACTTTTAATGTGTCAAAATCCCTTCATGAACTTCTGGGAATAATTACTAGACTGATGGTGGGTATCCATGGCTGCTGGTGCTTGGGAATTTTGACCTCCATGCTCTGGGAGTGGTTTAGAGAAGAGTCAAATTTAGAAACAAGTGATTTGAGAATTCAGAAGGATTCCTGAAAACAGAGAATATCTTTGGAGTATCAGTGAGCGGAGACTGGAAGTAAAATTTAGTAAACTCAAGTAAGAACTCATTGTGGGCCTTACCAAGAACAGGAAGTGACATTTATCCATGCTTGAATCAACTTCAGGATGGATAATGTAATATACAATGGGGTTGCCTTGGAGACTAGAGTATGTACAAAATGCAGATGCTTGCCTACAGGTATATAACATTCATATTTCAAGCAGTGCATTGGTCACCAAAGACAATTAAAAGTGCTATTTATTACATGTAAAGTTTGACACCAGAGGACTGTCTGGCTTGAGTTGAGTTGATTCATCTTGATTAGGAATGTTGAGGGTTCGGGAAACTATATTTTTATGTTTTTTTTCCTCAATTCTTACAAAAAGCTTGCAGAGATTTTGGTGGCACCCTCATTATTAGCTTTTAGAAAAGCATTGAAAACTGAATTATTCCGGAGAATGTTTAATTATGGAGCCCTGGGTGCTCACTGAGCTGGGTTGTTTGCTTTCAGATATTTTATTACTGATAATAAGCACTAGTGATATTACCTAGTCAAATAATGAAATGTCGGCAAGCAAACAACCAAACCCAAGAGCACCAAGGATTCCACAGTTCAACCCTGAATTACATATTTTCTCTTCTAATGTTTAATTTATAATGTTGCTGGAAGGAGACACAGACAGTTCTTAATGAAGGTTTTATGTTTCTATTTTTAATGGCTAGATGTAAACCATTGAGAATCCCTGTGGATTTGGCAGTATATAAATAATATAAATAAATAAATCTCCTTAGCTGGTCAAGTCTGGGTAAATGGGTAGAAAGCTAGAGTAAGTCCCACACACTGCCATTTGTTATAAATTGCTTGGATTCTTTCGCCCCCCCCCCCCTCGCCTCCCATTTTTCATCTGGTGATTCTGTTTTAAATTCTGGATCTTCCTTGTAGAAACTATGTAAGCACAATGCAAAACAAAGACAGTAACTAGAAAATTGAGAGGGTGATTATAAGTTTTATAAAGCACATGAGCATAGTCTGGAACGGAAGGCCATCAGCCACAAGAGAGCAGACTGCTAATTCCTTATTCTGAAAAGGGCTTCATGGCTCACAAGTTATATTTAAATTGTGTTCTCTTAGTGTCTTTATTAGTCTCACCCTTTTAAACTCTTCCCAGCTCTTTTTCTCCACACAGACCTCAGATTACATCATGACACAGGGAAAGAATGACTCAGTGGAGGAAAGAAATCGTGATGTGCAGACACTGTGTTTAAATGACTGTTTGCATACAGAATTACCAGAAATGGATTCACATACTATGATTTCACACAATATGTGCGTAGATTTTGGATGCAGAATGCAGCTTGCTAAAAAAAATTTTAGCTTCCACTGTTGAAAAGAGAAGATTGCTGTATGGTCAAAGATACACTTGATGCTGCACAAACAAATCTCACATACTAGAAAAAGGGCTTTAATGATTTATTCCTTTGTCCTTCTCCAAGAATATTTGTTTCCTTATAGAACTCCCAAAATTCAGCATTCCCAGCTGCAATATCAAACCTGGTCAACTCGGACAAAGCAACTGTTGAACAGGAGATTAGATAATACATCTAGATAGGTAGAATGACTATCTGGTTTTTATCCAGCATCAACAATAGATACTCAAAATCTATTAAGTGCTTAATGGGGCACTTGGATAAAAGATAGCTGATTGTAACATACCTTGGATCTTGCAATGATGGTATTTTGAAAAATGCTAGAAGAAATCAAGTCCATCTCCTTAATGCAACTGTAATACATGCCCTGTTATTTACTTCTGGAACACAAATTAATCTGATATCCTTGATGCTTCAAGGCCTTGCTTTTCTAATTCATGAATTACTGTATTTCTTCTCCTGCTTCTCTTTCTCTTAGGGAAGTTGACTCACCCACCCAACAAAAATTCTGGACTTTCCATATGTCACTGAATGGTTTAAAAAAAAAAAAAAAAAGAATAGTACCCAACAGTTGGGAGCAGGGCTGCTGGAATGTTGAAATGCTGTATGTGCATTTTGTATTTACTTCAAGTAATTTTTTCTTCTCTAAAAAGGATAGTAATATTAACCGTATCATATTATTTCTCCAATCTTTCCTTTTTTTATATATGGAAAGGGATTTTTGGAATTGTGATATTTTGTCTCATCTTGAAATTAACTTCATCACTTTTTCTAGCTACCCAGTAGACATGGTTAGACATGTCTAACCTGTCTTCTCTCAGTATTCAGATTTGCAAATGTGTGTTTGGTTTCTTGCTTATAGCAGGATTTTTAAATACATCTCTTCTTTACATGTTACATTAATTTCTACAACCTTCTTATCACGCTTGGCTTCAGTTGCTCTTTATCTTCTTGAACATCATTAGAATAAACTTTGAGTTTGTAGATTCTTTGCGGGAAAATATTTTAATAGTCAACTGCATGTTCCCCAGACTTTGCTAGATTCCATTAAAATACATACACACACACACACACACACACATACACAACACACACACCAAAAAAAACCACTTTAATGATTATTATAGTATCCCAACATCATTCTACTCAACTTCAAAGCATTTGTGGTGGTTCATACTATGAAAAGTTATGACTCCTCAAAAATATAATGAAAGTGATCATAAGCTCCCAGTTTTCTTTCCTTTTTTTGCATATACTGTATATCCTTACTTATCTATATTCCAAAAGGGATGCAAGTCTGAATGTTGTTCAAATAGCTGCATGAGATATACAGTCTGTTAACACAAACTACATTTCCTTTCACTTTTTCTCTGACCACATTATCATTATGGTTTTGTCCATTTTTAAACAGAGGAAAGTGGATGCTGATGTTTTCTATGACTAATAATGTTGCATTGAGTGTAGTTTTCTGTTTTTTTTATATTTTGAAGGAAAAAATCCAAATAGGCTTTCTTTTCCCAAAGCAGAGAATATGTCAACATCTGAAAATCACTACTTCAGTAAATTATTACCTTTGTCTTTCTGAACTGAATCACTGTGTTAGCCAAAATATTTATATCATTACTTCCTATAGTCTCAACATTAACTTTCAGTGAGAGTTACTATCCGCTTGGTATTTTTGAAGCTCATCATAACCAACATGCCTATTTTGATAGTAAAATGTTTATATTTGCAAATGAACACCAGTTAGGAAAGGCTTTCTAGAGAGTTTTAAGCTATTCTTGGCTTTTGGTTATCGTTTTATATTTGGCACATTTATCTGAAATGTGGCACTAAAATAGTCCAAATATCTTGCTGTTGTAAGCAACTTTTTACAACAACTTGTTAAAACAATAAAGCCACTACACAGCTCAGACCCCCTAAAGATACATTAATATTAAATGAATATTAAGAAGCAACAATCCCACAGCAGTTGCAAAATATAGAACATCCCTTAGTCCAAATTAAGGGTTTTCATTGCAACATGGCATGAAAGGTTTTGTACAACGTCACTTCTGCCTTTTCCTGCCCTTATTCTTTCATATTTTGCATGAAGTACCATAGCTACCTGAAAAGACTATATGCTCCCTGCTTGAAAGAAAATTGAATGGGAAAAATCATTTGCCTTCATTCAGCAAATCTAGCATGGCCTCTTCATTTTAAAAGTAAATTATTTGGGGAAAGGTAGAGGAATAGAGAAAACAAATGAATTTCTGAAAATATCTATACCATGCACAGAAGGAGCAAAAAATTGAATAATTGACACAATGTAGATGAACATTAGTTCTTCTATAGTCCCTGAAGCTCAGCATGAGAATACAGAATCAGAAAAATGCAGGCTCATGTCTTCAATGAATCACAAAGCTTTCTAGATAACTTTAGTCTCTTTCTCAACCAACTGACCAAACTGAAGATAGCATTGAGCTCCAGAAAAAAGGTAGGTTATAAATGCAGTAATTGCTGCCTTGAGCTCCAGAAAAAAGGTAGGTTATAAATGCAGTAATATATAAATAAATAGCGATTGTCAGAAAAATAAAAATGACTAATACTAATATGATCACTGACCCAATGCTATATTTCCCTGATTTCAGATACTGTTATTCTTCTGCTGAATGAAATAATAACCAAATAGTGATTTTAGAGTTTAAATAATAAGAATGGGAAAACAGCTAGGGAAGATGAATGGTTATTAAACAGGTGGCTTGGCCTGAGATATAACATATATAACTAAACCCCAACTTTTGCTGCCTGTTATAACAACGTATTTATTTTAACATGCTCTCAGGTTTGTAAGTGAAATATTACTCAGCCTCATAAATCTAGTGTTTCGTTATCTTATTACTAAAAATTTGACTTTCATCGGGATATTTCCTGCTCTACATATTCAAACAACTATTGGGATAGAGTAGAACAGTAAAAAGTAATTTAGGACAAATACGATATACATCCTTCATAAATGAGACCCAGTTTGGTGAAATGGTTGAGGCACTGGGCTAGAAATCATGAAACCATGAATTCTAATCCTGCCTTAAATATGAAGCCAGCTGGGTGACCTTAGGCCCGTCGCTCTCTCTCAGCCCTAGGAAGCAAGCAATGGCAAAACACTACTGAAAAACTTTGCTAAGAAAATTGTAGGGATTAGTCCAGGCAGTCATCAGGAGTCAACACTGACTTGAAGGTGCAGCCACACATTTGCATGCACGCACACACAAAGATACAAAGACACACCTCCTTCATAACTTTTGTCCTAAATAATTTTTTTTCTTGTCCTAATCTACTCCAGCATCATCCAATTCAATGAATCCTGGGAAATGCCACTTCTTGAATCAACCCTCTTTTGTGCTAGATAGTTAAGTGATTCATGTCATTTTTCTTCACTTATCCGTTGTTTCAACCATTCTGCATTACTGACGCTACCCCTCCCCGCCCCCACAGCTTCTCACCCCCATTCCTGTCATTCCTGAGCTTTTAAAGCCATCCAAGTGTCATCTGTGAACTGCACAAAATCATTGATCTTCCTGAGAACATTAGCCTGTTCTTCTAAACCTGCTATCTGATCCCTTCTAACTGACAGCTCTTAGCCTCGGAAAGGTATACACTTACTTCCTCAAAATTAAGTGAAAATTGTGTTACCATATGGATGCAATAGCTTGCTTGATACGGAAAGTTACTCTTTACCTAGAGTAAGAAAAATGGCTGGCTCAAGTACTGTAGGTATTTATTCTTTTAAACTATCTGGAAATGAGAAAAATGAATGGAAAAGGGGTTGGTATATATACTTAAGTAGCCAAAGAGGCCACCATTGCCCATTGTTTTTGTTGCTCATTCCTGAAGCAAGTCTACAATATAGTTTACTTCAGAGACACTACCCAGACCTGGACCTTTCCAGTACATTGAATGACAGCTAGACAGTGCAGGGCACTTTCCTAAAATTAGTCATGTGTTTGTGTGTATGTGTGTATGTGTGTTAGCATGTTTTCTTTGACTGAAAGACAAATCATGATCTTGAATGTAAGGAGTAATTGTTAAAATTATAATTACTGAAACAATATAGTTAAGGAGCTTAAAATACAAGTAGCAGTTGTATTTGTATGATTGGTTAGGTTACCAATTTTGAACGTTTCATTCATTTATTTGTGGTATCAAATACTGTTCTATAGTCTGCACAATACGCTGCAGTATTAACTCTAATCCTTTTTAGATAATTTAGAATAATTATAATTTTTCTTTTAGCTTAATTATGATTATTTTGTTTTATTTGGTGGTATATAACCAAATAAAGATTGATTTCGTTTCGATTTTATATTTGTGGTTTTTGTACACCACCAGACATTATGTGGTTTTCAGTATGAAGATTTAATCTTACTGAAGCTATTGCTTTATTAATCTGAAATTGTGGTAAAATAATGCTTCCACGGTACACAACTCAGTAAGTTTATTTTAGTATTTTTTGTACAGTTGGACTTTTTAGTAGTAGGAGTAATATTTGTATTATTCTAGGAGCTTTGGGGTTTTATTTATTAAATTGAAACATACGTTCAGGCTTTATTTTTGTATCTCAGGAGTATTTTTAATGACTGATGCATTTGTTTACCCCGCTTATTTGTTTTTGCTTGCTGACTTTGGGTAGCACTTGGTCAAATGGGCTTGATGCAAAGTCACTTTGTCAAAGGATTAGCCAAAAGCACTGGATTCCACTAATCACTTCTGCAATTCCAAATGCAGTGTCTCCTTAAGGAATGTAGGTACATCCAAAATAAGCTCTGAGAAAGTAATAATAGGACTATTATTTTGTTCTTGTATGGCCATCCTAGTGAAAGTCTTGCAGTAAGCTTTCCTCCACAAAATAATAGGATTAAAGTTGTCTATCCAATTTTGTTAGCATTTTTGGTAAAATACATTTAGAGGAACAGTCCTACATTCAGCAACAATTTTCGCATTATTACATTTCAAATTACGTAGGGAAGTACTGTCCTTGTAATGTAGATAATTATATGTATTTTCATTCCTTCATTTTTGTAAATGTAAATAGATGTAAATTCAGTGTAAAATTAATGTTTGAGACTAAAGGAACTATTTTTAACTATTTCTAATTAATTTTGAAACTACTGAAAATCAGAGCTGAAGAAGCTTCTTGGATGAGAAGCGAAGTGTCTTCAAATAAAAACAAGAAAGTCCAGTAGCCCCTTGAAAAAAGCACCTTTGGGACAACCATGACCTGGATGACTGAGAATCTCCATAGACATTTACTGAAAATCATTTTGAAAGAAAAATAATTGACTGATTAATTAAAATAAGTCTTAGATGAATTGTTCAAATATTGGAATCTAGTTTGAGATCTTTGCTTGAAATATGAGTAGATTTTGCCAAATACTTAAACAGCCTCGAACACTGTGTTTATATTGGAAGGAAGGTATAAATCCACTTGAAAAGATATATGATAAATAAATGAGTCTCCAATTTCTTTTAGAGCAGTTCTTCTGATTTAAATAAAGCTGTTGTAAGCAATAGTGTTGTAAGCAGAGAATAGTTGTGCATCCCTAGCTCTGATTTTCCACAAGCACAACATTGAAGGTAGTGCATCAAATCAAGGAGTGAAAAATTTGTAGCAGACAATATGTTTTCTCTTTCTGTGTTCCATACCCTTGTTATTAAGTCTGTGCCTAAATCTAATTATGATTGCCAAAAATAATCAGCAAAAAAGTGAAGGAAAGATATTGAAATGTGTGTATGAATATATCTATGAGAGAGAAATGAAGGGAGAGAGCTCCTTCGTATCCAAATCATGCCTGACAATTCCTGTGGGATTCCCTTTACACATCCTTCTCCAGATATTTTTGAGAAGGGGAGCTGGACAAACTTTCCTCCCCCCCCCCTCCCACTTCTCAAGCATCACTTGCATCCTATCATTGAATTATATTAGTCTAGTAAGCCTTTTGGGATTTGGGCAGTGCAATTCAGACAGTATAATTCACTTATTAGTGCTGTCAATGGACCCAGACAGTTTGGAGAATAAGAAAGGGAACAAAATAAGGAAGGTCTCAAAGGGGAAATTTCTTGAATGGGAAAGGTTTAAGCAATCTATTCCAACAACCAACTATCCCTACAACGTCCATTGTGCAGTAAGTATAACAGTACAATCACAGAATTTGGAACAGGTATTAAAATTGACAACTCATACTTGCACTCTAAATTATTTGAGGCACATAATTCAAATATGTGCCGCATTAAAATATTACCTGTGGTAAAAAAAAATTACACAATTGTAAATAAGCATTTAAAAAGATGGCAATTGTATTAGTATGGAAATGCAAAACACGTTCATTGACCCATAGGAACAATCTTTCTTTCTTCTGGTTTTTACGCTATATTAAATTCCAGAAGAATGCATGACAGGATCATTCTGAATAAAATAAATTTATATTTCAAATTAAATGACTACAAATTCTTGTTATAAATTCACATGTACAATCCCCCATATTTATAGAAACAGTATTTTCCAAACTGGATAGTAAGAGATGTTCAGTTGTAATGAGCACAGAAAACATCACAGTTATGATTTTGCTTTAGAATAGCTCTTAAAAGCATATGCTACACTTTTTTCTCAGAAAAGATAGGCTCCTCCTGGGTAACAAGTGGGCGCCCAACAAATGTAAGTACATAGATAAAATAAAAAGCAAATCTCTTTGAGTGGAATTATCTTGCATTCTGTCTATCCATACTGTCTAATTCTTCTATTTGTTTAGTTGCCTTTGATATCACCTTTAAATCACTATACTTTTGGAAAGCAATTCTTTTGATCCTAGATTCTGTTTCCCTCTGTTGGGAGGATTAGAAAGCTGCCTGTTATGATCAAATTGTTAACACAGGAAATGTGAGGTATTAGTCAACTTTCAGGTGAGTGATGGAACTAGATTTGTTCTGTGAAGTATCTGGTAACTATGCAGCAAAAGCTGCCAAGTTCTCTTCATCCTATCTTGAATCACAGCTGAGTGCATGTTGTGGCATTTATTCTTTGCTCCAAATAGTCTTCCTTTAGTGCTAATCCTGTGCTTTTAGCACAGCCTTTTATTCCTGTGCACACTAAGTTAAAGAGATTAAAAAAAACTTTTTAGTGATTTTTGGGTTGGGTCCCCATCATGTTTGGGGAAGAGTTGATTTGTACAATCTGATAAACTCATTTCAGTTCAAAGAAATACGGAAAGGAAGAATATAACCACTGACACTATTCTGTAAATATCACTTAGGAGATATAGATGTTATAAAATAGCATTATAAGAGGCTACACAAGTTCAAAACATCTAGATTTATATTTACACATGCAAACATAGCTAACTTGTTATTCCATTTCAAGTTAAGCAACATTATGGAAACTACTGAAATAAGTAAGATAAATTAAGCCAAGGAATTGAAACATGAAATAAGGGGGGGGGGGGAAGGAAATATAACCAAATCAAGCTTACACCAAATCATTCACTATATGTCTCCATACCTTTCTATCATGCAAGTTTGGTATTAGCCTTTCAAGGTAATACAGACAAGAAACAGAATCAGGAACATCAGTGCTATCTTTAATGTATAGTTACAGTATATTAAATACAATCTTGCAAGAGTAAAAGTATTTTTCCCCTTCTTTCTTTGTTTTCCCCCATCTGCAGACTGAGCTGCTTCTTAATAGACTGTTGCTCTGACTGCATATATTCCTTCTCTCTCCCAAGGTCCTTCAGACATACCATCACAATATGGGAGTGTAGAATATAGAATAATAATAGTCTACTTTCTATAATAGACTATAATGTGGTCATGCAATAATATAATAAAATCCCATATAATAATGTTCCAACATTTCCTCTCAATGGGCCTTCAGCATCAATGCAAATTTCTATTTTAAAAGAAAATTGAATTTATAAATACCATAAAGCATTTTCTTAATCACAAAATCAAATTCTGCCAACAATGCCAATGATTATCTCAAGTCTTTTTAATCAGGTTTTACTCAGGACACAATGTAAGATGGAAGCAATGGTCATTCTTATGGATTATATCTGTGGCCACCAGGATGGGGATAGCATATCCCTCATGGTTCATTTACATTTCTCAACAATCGTTGAAGTATTGATTGAGATATCCTTCTGGATTACCCACAAACACTGGGGGTGTGGAGGCATTTTTCTGCAGTAATTGCACTATTTCTTTATTGGGCAGTTTCCATTGGAGATAATGTGATTTGGGGAATTGGCCAGGAGTTCGTTATCAGCCTTACTGTAAGATGATGCTATTTCTCCCCTGTGTTTAATAGTAGAATCAGTGGGAGGCACCAATTTCAAGTGCAGTATCATATCATGCTGATGATTTCCAATTGTATAAATACAATCTCAGGCCAGAGATAAAATTCCATCAATAAAATGCCATGTCCCAGTGTGTGGAACTTGTTAGAGTTTGGATGAGATGAGATAAATTGAGTCCCAGTAAGATAGATGCTGTTGGTTGATAGAAGTAGTCATTATTGAGTCATTTACTACTGGTAGAGAGAGACTGTTCTTGAGAATCTGCAATGGCTTCCTATTAATTCCTGGATGCCGTTCAAAGTGCAGGTGCATTACCTACAAAGCCTACATTTCTTGGCACCAAGGGACTTGCAAAACCGCCTTCTCCAACCAAAATTAACCAACCTAATGTGTATGTCCTAAGAGAAAGTGCTGGGTATCCCCATTTCCATGAGGAGCAAAGGTTCGTAGTTGCTACTTTTCAATGACAGAGTCTTCTCTATGGAGTAGCCTTCCCCTGGAAATCATGCTACTCTTTCCTTTCTTTTTAGCCTTCAAATGCTTTTCAAAAGAAGTATTAGAAAGAGTATATGATACCTGATAGGTTAATCAGGGTTGTTTTTATTTTATGTTGTGATTGTATCGTTCGTTGATTTCATCTTAGCCCTACTGTCTGTGGATATTTAAATATTCATGGCTTGTTATTACAATACAAGTAGTCCTTGATTTACAACAGTTCATTTAGTAACCATTCAAAGTCACAACAGCACTGAAGAAAGTGACTTATGACCATTTTTCACAGTTATGACTATTGCAGCATCACAGATCATGTGATCAAAATTCAGACGCTTGGCAACTGACTCATATTTATGATGGTTGCTGTGTCCCCAGCTCATGTGATCACTTTTTATGATCTTCTGACAAACAAAGGGGAAACCAGATTCACTTAATAACCGTATTCGTAACTTAACTACTGAGTTACTTAACAACTGTGGCAAAAAGGTCATAAAATAGGGCAAAACTCACTTAACAACTGCCTCGCTTAGCAACAGAAATTTTGGGTTCAACTGTAGTCATAAGTCAAGGACTGCCTGTATTGTTCTTAATTGCTGTGAACTGCCTAAAGTCTGAAGTTCTGAATACGTAGAGTAATTCTGCTAGATAGATAAATAATCTGAAGGTAGGGCAAGTTATCTACTGCTAAGGAATTATTTTAAACACTCAGTTTTATGGTTTTTAAAGCATTTATAAACTAATGAGTGCCTTCATTTCTCATGTTAAAAGAAAACAAAAGGTTGAGAGTAATGTCCTTATTTATTTATATTTCCTCTCCCTACAATAAATTGAAATCCTAAACACATGGCCTTACAGCGATATTTCTATTTCAACGGCGGGTTTGAACGCACGCCCGTCTCATAAAAACTGAGTCAAACTTGCCATTTCTTGTGGAAGAGATTGTTTATTTTTTCTTAAGTATAGAGAAATTATTTGGGTTTTTTTCACAACTGAACAGAAAATAAAAAGTTTGGTTTGTTGTTCTTCAGTTGCTAAGTTGTGTCTGACTCTTCATGACCCTATGGACCATAGCAAACCAGGCCTCTCCATCCTCCACTTTCCCCCAGAGTTTGCCCATCTCATCCTCTGCTGTCTCCTTCTCCTTTTGCCTTCAGTTTTTCCCCAACATCAGGGTCTTTTACAGTGAGTCCTCTTTTCTCATTTGGTGGCCAAAGTATTTGAGCTTCAGTTTCAGTATTTGTTCTTCCAAAGAACAGTCGGGATTGATTTCCTAAAAAAAATTGTAATGGAAGTCAAATTCCCTATTTTCTTTGCTGAAATCTCTAGATATGATTTTCATAAGTACTATTTCATCAGGAGAAATTCAGATGCTACAGTACATTTCAAAGGTTCAAAAACAAGCCTGTACGTTGAAACTCTGTTTTACAGAGTAAATTTCCTTGCCTGGAAATTCCCTGGATGTTACATTGAAGGGACATGTCTTTTTTTTCATAATTTCTAGTCATATGTAACTCAATATAAAGAATGCTCTGGAAGCCAAATTATTTTTTCTCTGCCTTAGTAAGATGTGTAAAACTCTCATTCAGTGAATTAAAACTGCAAATGTAGATTCTCAGTGAGTAATTAAGTTTAATATATATGTTCTGAGGTGAATATGGATAATAAAAGTACTATGAAATATGGGTCAGCATTGAATCTAGAGTTCCTTGTGCAATTAAAATGTGACAGTTCAGAATTTTGGACCATGTGGTATATACAAGTGCACACATGAAGGATTTATGTCAAGTGTTGTTCCTAGTGATTTGCTGAGGTAGCCTTTTTAGTTAAATTGTTTTAAATGTGTAGAAATAATATTTTTATTTTATATATTTATATAATGCATAATTAACAGGTAATTAAGATTTAAAGTGCAAATAGAGAAGACAGTTAAATACAGTAGAATTGGACAACAGACAAATTCTAGCAGGAAAAAATTCTATGATGTCCAAAAATAAGAAAATTCTGTTTCCGAAACACTTGTGTTTCAAAGGATGGTTTTGTTGTCACTGTTGTTTTAAATGAGAAATGCCTAGTCATCATATAGCATTCTTGTAGTTATAAAAATGATTTTGCTGTAGTACAAAAGACAGGTTTCAAAGAACATTGGGGGTGGAGGGGTGGGGAATAAAATAATCCTTCCAAACCACATTTGCTGACAGATAAATGCATTCTCATTCTCATGGCAAACCCACATTATAGGAGGTGGGAGGTAAAACTGGAGTTATAAGGAAAAGTTTATGAATTTGGAACCACTTTTCTTCACTGCATGATAATTGTGTGCACCTGAAAAAGACTATTTGATAATGTAATTTATACGGTTAATATAGCCAATGTTTTATTTCTGGTCTTTGAATGGTAAAGCTTATTGCTGGTCTGGAACACTTTACCTTACGTCAACTTATATAAAGCGGGTAGCTAATGAAGGAAGAAACCCAGGTTTATCCATTGACATTTAAAATTAGCGATTCAAAGTAACCCTGGCAGTTTCTTTACTAATACTACCTCAGAATATTAGTAAAGTGCAACATTATGCTAAGCAAAAATGTATGAATCATATTTTTGCTCTTTAACATCTAGTAATGTATGAATCTAATAAGGTTTCATAGTATTTCACAGACATACTATTCACTTTGTTCTGATTATCCCTGTTACAAGGATAATGATCAGAAGACTGCCATAATCTTGCTGCGATTGTCATGCCAGAGATCTATTTAAAATGTTACAATGGAGTTGATGTATTGTGATATTATGGACTAAAAAGAAATTGATTGCATGATATTTTTATATACCATTTGGTTGTACTGTATTTTTTGGTGAACCATCAAGAGTTATTTTTTATTGTGGCAGCATGCAAATAAATAGAGCAAATTATCACACCAGATTTTTTTGTTTGCACTTTATGATTATAGTTAATCTCAGATCCAAATTAATGTTCCTGGATTGTTGAGATCATAGCTCCTAGGATTTCTAACCAGCATACCCAAATACAATGTCCATGATCTCCAGTTTATATAGAAGATTTTATTCATATTGGAGACAATCTGCAATCTCCAGCTTATAATTCGGTGTTGTCCCAAACAACTCATGTCCTTTGAAGTTCAGAAGCACCCAGTTAGAAATAATTTACACAATCAAAAAGGAATTTGGAGAATGGTGAGCAAATGTAATAAGAACTTGATGCTCAAAGCCTCATGTCATTCCCACAACTCAACTTATGTGGAATGTACCAGTTATTAAACTGCTAAAAGTGGAGACCTATTATCACAATTCTTCGGACCTGTGCTAAATATAGAAAATGTTAGTGATTACAGTGCAACAAAGACATTTATTTGCATGGGGGCAGGACATAGGAAGAGACTGTAATTTAGCCTCTTTATCCAAGCTTTTTTAAAAGATCAAATTATCTTTCCATTGGTTAGATTCCAGAACCATTAGGACATACATCTTTAGTGGATATTAATCTGGAGTGTAAAAACCAGAGCTGTAATTCAATATACATGATAATCTCTGTGTAGGAGCATCTTCATATTAAATTATCTTGAATACTAACTCACTTTTTCATAGTGATAGTGTTTCTTTCCAAAGGAAATATAAAATGATTGTTAGGGGAAGACCAACTGCGTGCATTTTCTTTTGCCTGTTTTTCATGGTAATTTGTCTAGTGGTCTCAAAAACATAATAATATAGAGAAAAACAGTGAAGCCCATTAGTTCACCATGTTTACTAAAAGATTTTCATTTTCCTCTTCTCCCTCTTTACCTATATTTTTATGTGTGTTAAGGAAGTTGGTTTTTGAATCTTTAATCTTCTAAAAAATAGAATGAAACTTTTGCTTCAGAAAATGATATACTGAAGACATTGATCTCATCTTTAATATGCCCACTGGAAAAAATTGTTGGTTTCTGTGAATCTTTCTATATGTGCTATCTTTATGTGCTACCTTTATTACAGCCAGTCCACTTCTGTAAATAATTTAAATTAAAGACGAGTGTCCAAAAATTAAGATATGAGAATCAAAAGTTACCTGGGAAATAAGTACATTCAAAATACTATTCTTTACACAGAAAACATATTTTCTTGGCAGGGTTCCTTATTAATGCTTTCAGCAGAACCATCTGCCTTTTGACTGCCTCTGGTATAGAAAGGCGCCATATCATCATTCAAGATTTGACAGAGCCCAAGGGAAAGAATGCGTCAGTTTTAAGGAATTCCCTTCACACCCTACAAATCTTGGAAATCTTAACACATATAATATCTTGTCTATCTTTTAAGAATCAAATGTTCTCAAGATCAACTTTCACGACTTTTTTTTTAGATTGTCTCTATGTCTCTATGTGCATATTCATAACTCCTATAGAGCTTTTAAGGGGAGCCAGTTAGGATTTGATTTAAAATTCAGATTGGCTGATATGACATGTCAGTCAACAAAATGAAATTGAATTAGCTGTATATGATTAGCTATGTGCAAAAAGGTAGAGCTGAAAGATGATAAAGAATTGTTCTCATAATATTTGGAATATTAGACTGTGTAAATTAACATAATTTCATTTATTGTACTTTTTTCCTTATTCACTAAGATATTGAGTAACATTCTTGGCTTTACCAACAGTTTTTAGAAGTTATACTTTTCTTAGGAAATAGGTTAGATTCAAAGTTTTTCATACTGAGACAGGATTCAAGGAGTTATTAGGACAAGCTTATTAACTAATGGAGTACTTTGAGGAGGACTAAATCTCAGGTTCATCATTTCACTGGATTTTGCCTTGTCTGTATGCTGTGAAAGCATAGTATTTTTTAAAAAAACATCCTTAGCATTTTTCCCAAAAGTGCAGGGTTCACTTTTTTTCCCAGATCAACTATTCAAAATAGTAAAGCAGTACATTAACATTAAAATGTTTGTTGATTTGTTTTATAATGAACATTTTAATGTTCATGTACTATTTTACTACTCTGAATAGTTGATCTGGAAAAATGTAGTAGTACCTTTTTTTTTTTTTTTTTTTTTTTTTTTTTTTTTTAACAAAATAATTTTTATTGAATACAAAAAAAAAAAGATTAAAAAACATTGAACATAGTGTATCATCTTTGACATACATCTTTGTCTAAACATTCCTTATTATACACATACTTTATACATTTGAGATATTTTTCCTCTATTTACATCCCTTCTAATGACCTTCCTTCTTTTTTTTCCTTCCATTTGTAAAATTTATTCCAGCTTAAATAGTATTCTGTTTCCTCCTGATTTTTTAATTCTTTCGTCAACTTATCCAATTCTGCGCAATACAAAATTTTCCTTATTAACGCATCTCCACTAGGCACTTCATTTGTTTTCCAATTTTGGGCAAACAAAATTCTTGCCGCCGTTATTACATGAATAATTAAGTATATATCATCTTTGTTTATATTTTTTTCTAATATGCCAAGTAGTAGCATCTCTGGTTTATATTGAGTTTTTTGACCCGTCATTTCTGTTATCCAATTCCAAACCCTCTGCCAATAAACCTGTACCTCTTTGCAAGCCCACCAAACATGGAAAAAAGTACCCTTTTCCCTTTTACACTTCCAACAAAGTGGTGAGTATCCACTATACATTTTTGCGAGCCTAGCCGGTGGCAGGTGCCATCTAAAGAGCATCTTATAGAGATTTTCCTTGTAATTTGATGCCAATGTAATTTTGCAATTACGTTCCCAGATTTGCTGCCATTGGTCCATGTTTATAGCGTGCCCCAAATCTATTGCCCAGGTAACCATTGTTTCTTTAACTTGTTCTTCAAATAATTTATATTCTAACATATATTTATATATTTTTTTGATTTGTTTTTTCTCCGGGCCTAATAATATTTTATCAAGCCCCGTATCTTGTCTATTAATTCCCCATTCTTTCTTGTCTTTCACGTATCTTGCTTGTATCTGAAGGTAAGACCACCATTCCAAAGCAATCCCCTGTTGTGTCAACTCTTGCCTTTGCTTTAGATATCCTTCCTCTGACAGGATATCTTTGTATATGATAACCCTATCTTGCCTATAAAGGTTGGGGTATATAACTGCTTCTAATGGTGAGAACCAGCCTGGGAGTTTTGTATAGTGTTGGCATTTAACTATATTCCAGCTTTTTATTAGTTCTTGCCGGACTTTATGCCTCAGGAAATATTGATGGTTCCTACTTTTATCTGTCCATAGGTAGTAAATGTAGTAGTACCTTTTGATAAGCATTTTTAGCATGGAGATGAGCAGAAGATATATATATAGTGTCGTATCATGATTATTGTGATGTTGATTGCTGTTCTAATTGTGCCTGAAATTTGGATAACTTTGCTCATTTTTATCATGGAACTAATACACAATTTATATTTTTAAAAAGCAATTTAATTATCCTCTATTTCATTTCTAATGAAATAATTACAAAGAACCAAGTACTTCTGCATATTTGGATTCTCCTCCCATTGTACCTGTACCATATAAACTTGTGAATATAAAACTTAGGGCCAAATTTATGTTCAATGTTAATTTTTGTTGTTTTGGCAGTTTTTCATTTTAATAAACCTTAAGAATGCGAAGGAAAAATATATGGTTGCAAACATGTGTATTATATGTATTGACCTTTGTCAGATGTGCATTTGGTACAAATCCACCCATGGTGATCTCTCTTGATGTTCTCCTTATATGCCATTTTACACATTAAGAAGCAAAAGATCATGGAGCAGGGTTTTTTTCTTAATTGACCAAAGAATACAGTTATAAGTAGTAAGAAAATCAAAACAGGGTTTTTTCATATTTACATACTGTAGTAGTGACCCCCCCCATATTGTCATTCCTTCTAGTATACCATATGCAAGCTATATTTTGATTCTAATGAGAACATCTCTTATGTTCTAAGAAACAATCATTGCTTAACTTGCCCATTTTTCCCAAAAGAATCTCAACAGATTAATTTCCTGTATATACTGCTGTTTTTAACCAGTTGATATCCTAAAACCAACAATCAGCTCACATTTCCAAGAAAGAAGAGCATCAAGACAAAATCATCTGGAGACATTTTTTAAAATTCTGTTCTGTTTAAAGGATATCAATTTTAGCAGTCTCATGTATAACATTCTTCAAAGGCTAGTAGGAAAGAAAGACATCTGAATTGATTACTGTATCAACAAAGTATTAAATTAAGTAGTCTGGTAGTGAATTACTCATTCCTTGCAAATTATAAGACCATCGTATACCAAATAGAAACATTTGAGCTCCAAGTCATTTTCTTCTGAGTTTTACTTTTATATTTCAGTGGGGAAATAAAGTTTGTAAGTAGAAGTGTCCACAAGGAGTACAAGCAAAAAAGTCAATAGGGCAGCCATGACCATGTGATGGAAACTCTTCTTGGTTTTCATGTGCATCACATATGTATCACATAAAAAAAAAAACCAGCCGGAGCTTTGATCGCACTGTCCTGATCACCATATTAACATTTTTTACCATACCCTACAGACAATCCATCTATAACATACACCTTTCCTGCCTTATGTAGGAATTTTAAATATGATTCAGTATCCTTATTAATGCAATTTGTGGTGTGCTAAACTGACTTGAAGTCTAAGAATAAATGTTGTCCATTTTATAAGAGCATTGCCCTGAAAAGTATTACAAATATTCTAAAAGCCAGGGGCTTGCTGTGACAGCAGTTAAGTAAACAATGATAGCACATGCAAGAGCCTAACTATGTTCAAAGAATATATATAATTGAAAAGAATTTGAGAGATTAAGAGCTGTTGATACAAGATTTTAGGATTAATGGTTTATTCAGTTTTTATGCATAAATGTATAAATTTGAAGTGAGTAAATGAATTCAATGCTTTTAGATCCCCAATCAGAAAAATCTCTCCAGAAATATGTAGCTTAGAGAATTGCAAACCGTTTAATTGGAAAGCAGTTTCACACATTTGATTTTACCAAATATAAACAATTGTAGCAACTTGTCATCTTCTTTTAAATTACAAATGATATCTTCTTCCCATATCCCTTCTCTTATCTATAAACAAATCCGTAAAGCCTGGTCATTTCAGTCTTGATTAGCAAAAGTCCGTTAAGGTTAACAGAGATAATAATATATGTATTTTAACCCTGATCAAATAAACCAATTTTAGATTCGTTCCTTTTATCTTTAACGATCTTGATCTTCAGTCCCTTCAAAATATCCTAGTACTTTATTTCTTTTCATTTCTTTTCTTTGTTCCTTCTCACAAAACTCTTTAAAGCTTTAACAATTTTCTTTTGTAAATCTAATATAGGAAAATTATTCAGGTTACTCTATTGATTTGTTATTTCTATATCTGTTTTAATTATTAAGATATCAGCTGGTTTATTATGTATGTCTTGTGTAGCATCTTTTTCCATATCATTTTTGTAGCCTGTTGTTTTTAAATCCACTTTCAGACGTGATTCTGAATGATTTGGTCCATTATTCAAAAATATCATTCAGTATTTCCAATGTTAAAATATTGTACCTCATTGTGTATTAGTAAGTCAAATTTAAGTGCTGTTCTCTTTTAATTATAATCTTTAGCTTCTTCTTGTTTCCTCTAGTTTCCAACCATAAAAGTATCATCCTATCATTTAAAAAAAATATTCAAAACAAAAGCATTTCATCACAGAAAAGATTCTTATAATTAATTCAAAAATCTTGTATTTCAAATCCATTTGGACCCTTAATCTATTTATATTTTCCAAAAGCAAAGTTCTAATCAACTTTTTGCTGTTTATTAGAAAATAATTAAATTCTTAACGTATCTAAAACATGTTGTTAAAAATTAAGAAAACTCACCCAGTGTTTTCAGACTCAGCAATCCAAAGGTTTCTAATAGCTAAATAGCAGATAACAAGCAATTTTCAAAAAGTAATTAGAAAAGGAAAGATGCAAACCCAGTGTTCTTAAAGGTAACTGTGATTTGAGCAAGATGGCTATTCCCTTGTCATCCAGAAATCTGAACCACCATGGACTGCCATTTTGTGATCTCCTTGGAAGGCACAGCTGTCTGGAACACTTGGGGATGATCTCAAGTCCTCTCCTTGCCCAGAGATGAATTATGAAGTGCTGGTCTGTCCTCTGGTCTTCATTCTACTGCATCATTGGCTTCATTAAAAATGGAGCTGTCTTCAGTTAATGATTTCTTCGCCAGAAGTACTTTTGAAAAGTTCAAACTGTCTTTCTTATATCCATAGTTGAAGTTCCACATTGTGTTCCAAACACAATCCTATGTCAAAAAGCTGGTGTCAATAAGATGTTGGTTTTTTTTTTATAGTTTCTAGATAAGAACATTAGCAAAAAATAAATCATTCTTGGAATAGTATTACCTTACAGAATTTGTTCCTACACAGCATGGGGTTGGCTATTGGCTTTTAGATGGCTTTTGAAGAAGATTAGACAAATTCATGGAAGAGAAATCTGTCAACAGCTGTTAGCTAAAATAACTAACTGGAATAGTTAGACTCAAAGGAGTGCCTTTATAAATGCCAGCTCCTGAAAGAACAATTGATGGGGTAGAATTATTGCTTTTCATTTTGTGGAGCTGCTTATAGAACCATCTGGATAAAGCACTGTTGGAAATAGGATCTTTCCAGAAAGGCTGTATTTATATTTTCAGTTTAGTACTAAAATTAAATGCAATTAAAATAAATGCAAAGGTAGGCGTAAGACAAACCTAATGCATTTGAAAAAAACAAACAGCAACTCTTAAAATGATGTACAGTACTGAAAAAAATACTGTCTTAAGAATATGAAGTGTGAGGCTCTTTGATTTTTAATTTTTTCCCTATTGTGGACTTGGCAGTATTTTCTCTGAGCTATTCTCAGGATAGATTATATATTCCAAAATTGTATAGCTGCATCAATATGTAGGTATATAGCTTAAAAATAACCATTCTCTGTATCTTTATACAACACAAGGCAGATATTTTTTTCACCAAGGGTTTCTAATGATATGGTATTTTGCTTTGCTATAAGAACCTAAGCTGTTTATGTCTAACCACTCTGAGGTTTTACACTTGTTTATGTTATTGTGCTTACCTTTCAATGACTGTAAACTTGTCAGCTGGAGGGGGAAGGGGAAATGGACTTTTAAATCCTACAACGTGTGAAAATCCATGTGACCAGAGATCCAGTCTATCTTGCTTTCATTTGTAGATAATATATTGCCTTTCAACAGAAGAATCTCCAACTAAGTGGCTATTCAGTTCTTAGATCATTTTTGAGATTAAACTCACAACCAGAAAACCAGGATATGGCAAACCTTTCTGGGCTGTCTCTTTTCCAACTGCTGGTAATACTTTTCTATTTTTTTAAAAAAAAAAATCTGTATGCAATGCTTTCCATTCAGTAAGATCAAATGCATTCCCTGACATGTTTATTGGATATAATATGTGTAAATATGCATGGCAATCTTACTATGTCATGCAAATAAAATTTTGCCTATATGTATTTAACTATATAAGTATATTTCACACAGGACTCTAAAGTATACATTAATCAAGATAAAATATGTTTGTCAGTACTTTTATCTCAGCTAGAGACATTTATTACTGAAGTCAGAATCTTCAGCCCCAACTGAGAATAAGAAACTAGATTCTGACTTGTGGGATGTGTGACAAATCTCTTTCACGATCCTTCTCCTGCCAGGATACATATACAAATAATATATGAGGCCTGGGATGAAGTAATGTGTGTAGCTGACTATAGAACCTTGGTTTTTTTAAATTCATCCTTTTTAAAGAAACCAATATTTTGCCAAGCTACTATTTTCGAATATCACTTTCTCATGAATAGATGCTTTTAAAAATAGGAAGTATGAGACAGAAAAATATCCGGGCATTATAAACCTGTTTAGTATATTTTTTTCTTTATTTTAGTATAGTTTACCATCACATAAAAACCCCAAAAAGTCTGCAGTAGATGCTATCTATAATTTGGCTAAGAATTTTGGGGCAGGTTTGCATTAATAGCTGTACATACTGTACATCAGGGGTCCCCAACCCCCAGTCCATAGACCGGTACCGGGCGGCGGCATGCCAGCAACCGGGCCGCACAAACAAGCAAAGCCCCATCCGTGGGATGCAGGCAGCACACAAACCCACGTACTCTCCGGTCCACGGAAAAACTTTTCTCCACAGAACCAGTCCCTGGTGCCCAAAAGATTGGGGACCTTTGCTGTACATGCCATGCAGAAAAGAAAGAAACTGAAAACATTTGAAGACTGGTCAAAAAGTAGATCTGTATTAGCTGATAGATTTCTGAAATAAAATCTAGAGGGTGTGTGGTCTCCATGTGCTTTAAGGAAAAAAGTGAGGTGGGCTCTCCAGCTTTTTGTCTTTGGTGGGAAGATGCTTCTATCTGTAGTGACAGAACAAGCAGGGGCTTTGAGTTCTAAGAATTGGGGGGTGGTTGGTGCATCAGTTTGATAATTGATGTAACCCAATTATTGACCATTATATGTGGCTGTCAAGAAATTGGGAGAAAGTTCTGGTGAATGAATGATACAAAAATCGTGTTACTGAGGGTAGAGACAGACTAATACAAGTTTTGATTGGTCAGGGAAGATACAGTGAGAAGCACTAGATTTGTTGTGTCGGGGGAAAGAAAATAAAAAAGTTGCTGTCAATTTCCACTTCCAGCTCAACGATCTAAACCTGACTGCTGGATTGCTGATGGTGTACGCCAGTTGTATTTGTAATAAAACTTTGTTCATCTCCAATCTTGTGGTAAATGAATATGCATACCTGGCATATATTACTGAATCTGACTGGACAAGATCAGTGATGTCATCCCTTCAGAGATTTGCCCTCTCAATGTTCAGGTTGTTCAGCAACTTAACAACACCAAGGCTGAGGAAGGTAATATTAATCATACAAGACATCTTACCTGTGAACAGATATTCTTCTCCTGAACTATGGGATGTGAATATCTGTATAGTAAGTTGGGGCAGCAGGGATAAACTAGAGTATCTGCAGAAGTAGGGACCTGCAGTAGTAGAGACCTCAGCTCTTGAACCTGGTTTTTACACTGGTATTGAGGTCTCTACAACTTTGGTCTTAAATGGATCCAGCTTCCATGCCCTGGATGTCAGGTTGAAGGAATTTGTGGGATCCGTGGAACCATAGGCTTTTCCCAAGTAATCTATGGCCCAACACATTCAGGCAGCCACATGCTAGACCTTGTCTTTGTGCCAGAACATTTTGATCATGGAGAGCATTACTGTGGTCAGATCTCATCTAGTCCAGATGAGATTGTGTGTCACCTCTCAATGTGACAACAAAGCTCGTTAAGATGATTCACACAGCATCTGATAGATGCTGATAAATGCAGGCAAGCATTTGGAGAGTTCCACTGAATGCCTGCTTAGCCATTGACAATAGATGATCCAGGCCTTTTGATATGATTGCTTCTGAGCTGTCTCTCTCTGTCAGCTAATCCCAGCTAGTCTCTTGGTTTACTCAGGAGTTTCTGTAGAAGAAATGAAGAAGAAATACCTAGAGTTTACAAGCAATATAACAAATGAAGCTCACACTGAAGCCTATACCATGGACATAATGGAATTTCCTTATTGCATCAGCAAGCCGCCATCCATCAATCTCTTTTAGGATGGCAACTCCCTTTTCAGAAATGTTAGTAGATAGATTTCCTGGATGATGTGTGTGCACAGCATTTTGTTGACAAAATTATTCAGATTTGAAAGTCTTGAGTAGAATATAATGTGGCAACTTGGGAGCATATTGCTATGTAAGTTGGGATTCAAGTAAGTCAGGCACGTCAAACTGCCAGCCCACGGGCCAGATGCATCACGCTGAAACCGCACCCACCCCATTGCCGGCAATGAGGGAAAAGTCGCGATACGTTGCACGACGTCACGTGATGTGGCGAGTTTGACATGCCTGAAGTAAGTGAATAAGATGCTCTCTGATTTGATTTCTTCCACATGTAGGCTAGACTCATCTTAGCTTCTTCATGGGGCTGCAGATGGTGTGACAAAGTGGATCCGGGGCTGTCAGTACTTCATTTGAAAAAAAGCTATGGTACACTCTCTCCTTAACAGGTACTCTCCTTGGACCAGCTACTCTTGACAACTGTTGTCTCGTCTCTAATTTTCTCTTTTTGGGGTAAGATTGTTGAGATAGGTGTGGGGGAGAGGAACAACTACAGAATTCCCTAGAAGAAGCAGGTTATCTGGGATGCTTCCAATCAGTATTTCAACCTTGGCATAAAGCAGAGATGCTATTGTTCATTGCTTTAGTGGCTTATCTCATCAGACCTAGATAAGTAGTAGTGTGCTCCCGCAGTCCTTTTAGAACTCTTAACAAATTGATGATTCTGAAAAGTAGTAAGTAAGTAATGTTTATTTGATCATGACCAGCACAATATAAATAGAGAGGTAGACAAATAGAAAATACAAACCAACACTGGCATGAAAACATCTAAAGCAGAAGAGGGATATATCATAACAGTATTTATCTCTAAAACCAGAGTAGGTGGGAAACAAGTGTTTGGCCAGGTGATTACAGAGTTGTGGGGTGCTACAAAATTTGATCCCCACTCTTTTTAATGTTTACATGAAGGCATTGGAAAATATCTCAATTTGAGATATTATGAATATGCTGATGATATCCAATTGTACATTGGCATTCTGGGCTATGCAGAACTGCAAATGTTGCCTTGTCCCAGTGTGTGAAAGTTATTTTCTTCTGGATGAGATGAAACAGGCCAAAGATGAACTCAGATAAAATTAAATCATGGTTTGTAGATTGAGCTTGATTTTATTTAGCACTAAATTTAGGGACTTGCAGTAGTAGAGGGGCAAGATTATTTCCAGCCTTCTCCAAATGTGCACAACTATATCCACACAAGAAATGACTCATGTATTTTGAAAGCCAGATGGTGCATACAGTGGGGGGAAAAAACCTGATTTGTATCCATGCATTTAAGGCTTCAAATGGAAGTACCCCGACACCAACATAGGCAGAAATTTGGGCAATGAGGAACAAAAAGCAGGTCATTTAAAAAACATGTCCATATCAGTTTCCTGCAGAATTCTTTAAAAGTGCATGCATAGTCTGAAAGCAGAGAAGAAGAAGAGAAGAGCATGGATACAAATCAGTTTTTCTTTTCAGTGTATGCACCACCTAGTTTCCAAAATTCCAAAACTTTTCTTGGAATATAAGTAAACTCTTATTATAGATGTTTCAGCACTCATTTTTCCATGTGTTTCTTAATGGCCAGAAGTCAAAAGTATGAAGCCACTTTTTTCTATTACTCCGTCAACGTAGATAGTTAAGTGCCTTTCCACACACTTTGCTGATTGATTGCAATGACAGACAACTGAAACAGCTTCCTATTTTTGGCAGAGCAAATTGCCTGGAGTGTTTAGCATGTCATGCTTCTTCTCTTGTCTTCTCTTCTCTTCTCCTTCTTCTTCTCTTCTCTTCTCTGTCAAATTCTGGTGTTTTTTTTAATGCAAGCATTCATCACAGTAATTGATAAAATAAATTTTAACAACAAATGCTAAATTCACTTAATTAAAGCTAGAGTGTAAAACCTTTAATATAGCTATTACCATAAAATATTTAAAATAAAACTAGGCATCCAGAAATCTATGCCTAATGCACTACTGCCACATACCCCATCCACTGGAAGTAAGAAATTTAAAAAAAAACGTGCATGTGGCCCTTTTGTCTTTATTTTATTAAGCTAAAACTCAAAGTCATCTAGGAAGGAATAGAAATACATGAGGAAAATAGCCAATCTATATATAGAAAAACAAATGTGCTGTGCCTAAATTATGATCCTGATAGAGAAGAATATTCATAGCTTGGGGTTGAAATGAGGGGTCCCTGGTCCTCTATAAGCTTGGTTGGTTTTTTTGCAGATATTTCATTACCCAGACTAGGTGACACACTGATGGTGTTACCTAATAATTTGAATTGATGCTCTAATTGCAATGTCACCCATTTCTCTCCCATTCAGTGTCTTGTACATTGCAGGATTTACATTTTAACTCAACCAATAATAACAATAAAGGTCTTTCTGAACTATGCAGATACCTGAATAAATGTTTGGCAGGAAGATTCCCCCTTTTGAACAAAACAAGTTATAACATCATCTTGCAGTATTTATACAGTATTCAACAACAACAAAAGCATTTCACATCCCAGTCAGTCTGCACATTGTGACTTCATAATACGGCACATAGAACTGTCATGTACCTGTTTATTCTTCTAACTAGAAATTTCCAAATGATGATGTGTCAATGGGGGGGGGGGAATCCTAGCAATATTATAGCAATCTGAATTAGATTTACTGAATTAAAGAGCAAGTTGCTATACAACTATATACCAATTTTATTTATTGATTTTTCAAAGTTTACAATACTAAAATAAAAAACTAATATAAACTAAGAAAATATAAAAACTAAAGAAAAGAATAAAAGTAGGAAAAAAACAGAAAAATGGAACAGAAAAGATATATAAAACATGACTCTCCCCTCCTTCCAGACAAATACAAACACTTTGGCTAACTTAACACCTTCTCTAGTCTCATCCTTTATCAATAGTCAAATTACAGGAAAAACACATTCAGTCCTAATCGACAAAAGTCTATTAAGTACTATCAGAAATATTAACATGTATATATTAATCTTAATCCAAAATTCAATTTTATAATCCAAACATATCCTTTTCTGTAAGAAATAAAGCGGAAGAAATCTCTTCCTACTTATAAACAAATCTTTTAAGCCTCATCATACAGTCATGGTAAAAAGAAATCCCATCAGCGACTACCAGAAATCATAACAAATATACTTTAGCTGTTGTCCAACAGATTACTGTATCAATTTTCTTATCATTTTTAAAAAAACTTAATCTTTAGTCCCACCAAATAGTGTCCTACAAGTTGACTTCTTATCCCATTCTTTTTCTCTTCTTCCAGGAACAGCTTGAGCAACTCCTCTTTGTCTCTTATTAGCAAAGAGTTTCCTTGGTTCCACACATTTTGTTTTGTAAATCCAAAGTATTAAGGCTTTCCAAGTCATTCCTCTGGTTTACTTGTAAATCCATTTTGGCATTGTTTTCTGTATCATTCTCATGTTCTAGCATTTTTAAATACATTTTTGAGATCCACAACATCTTTTTCCATAACATTTTTAGAGTCCAGAATTTTTTGAACTCCAAATCCACAGTCATCAGTTTCAGTCCTTGTTTCGTCCAATAAAATCTGTTGTTCCTCTACAGTATATCCTCTGCTAAAGTATTACCTAATTTTGTAAGATACAAATAAACAGCCTTAGTAAATTGTTCCCAAACAGCCTTAATTTCTTCTATAGTCAAATACTGTTATTAATGGGTCTGTTTCCTTTTAAGAATAATCTTTCGTTCTCTCCTTCAAGTCCCCTCTTATCATCTGTTTATTTTCCAACCAATAAAACTTTCACAGAGTTTTGTAATTGATATCAAAGACTTCATTTACTGTTTTAAAAAAAAAATTAAGCACCCCACAGGAAATATTCTTTCAAGTCCACCTAACCTCTTAACTTTCCAAAATCAACATTTTAATCCTCATTTTTCTGTTTTCCAAAAATTAAAGCTACTCTTATTAACTTGAAAAGTTACTCAGAGCTTCTTTCATCCAGGGTGAAAGAAAAGTCTCCCAGTGTAATACAACATGTTTTTGGGAAAGTTCTTAACTCGAAAGAAATCAGTAATAAGCACTCCCTAAAAGAATTAATAAAGAAGTAAGCAAATTCAGTTTCTCTTTCAAAGCATCACTTAGGCAAGATTAGTATTCCTCTGGCCCTCAGGCCTCTCATACCCACTGGAGAATGCTTTTTATTATCTCTTCACATAAATAATCTGTATGGAGTCAAACAAAAGTGATCTAGTCTTTTCCTTAATCCAGAGAGCTGTTCTGAGAAGCAGATCCTTTTCACTGCTTCTATTTCAGCTATGTTCATTGGCTCTGCAAAAAACAGGGTCATGCTCAGTCCACCATGATATAGTTTATTTATTGATTTGACTTACCTGTCACACTTTTTTTAACTTAAGAATAGCAATTAAGTTCTTATATTTATCTCTTCCCTTCTATTGCTGATCCTTCTATTTACCTCAGAAAAAGAATACGGACAGCTGCTAAAATTAATCAGATTTGAACCTAAGCAAGACATAGATGAAAGACCTCTATAAGTGTCTTATAAGTCATTCTGTATGATTTTGGGACAATTTCCATAAGTTGATTGATTGAGCTTCTGTGGCTACCAATTTATATATCACAATCTTAGGTGGTTTACAAGCAGCAGTAAAAATGCAACAAATATATAAAACCATAACAAAAACTCCAAGCATCTCAAAGGCAAACACTCCTCCACACATCAATATTTAATTTTCTTTTGGTTGCATTTAACATTAAATCCCTAAGCATCTCAGTGTAAAATAGAAAATAAAACACATAAAACCCTTGGGAGATGCTGGCATCCTAGTAGATGATTTGACCCAGCATAAAGCATCTTCCTGTGTTCCCACATGAAGTTATTTACATACTGACTTTTACTGTTAGATATTTTCTATTTAGATATTGACTTTTACTATAAGATTTTGGCATTAACTATAAAAAATAAACAATTTCTCAGGATTTTGATTATCCTGATAATTGCAAGTCATAACAAAATATAAGTGATGATTTTAGAAACTGGATACTAGAGGGGATTAAAGATTTTAAGCAGAAGGGGGGAAAAATAAAAACCTGATGTCAATTAATACTGTGAGTTACAGAATGATATAAAACAAAGGAAATATAAAAGGAGATCATTGTAGTAACTACAATATCAACACTGTCAGTAATGACGTCTGCTTCTATGAATAGACTGTCTAAAAGATGTTAATGAAGAAATGACAGATATGGAACAAATTTTATCTGATAAGATAAAGTACAGAATGTAGAATTACAAATGACAAGCCAAGAGAATGGAAAAGAACACTTTACTAGATATAGAAAAGAAACTGATTGAAATTTTTTAAAAGTAAAATACAATGATAAACCAAGGGAATGACCTGGAAAATGTTTTCTTATTTTCTTATTAGAACTTTAGAAAGACAAAATAAATCCGTAAAATAAGATAAAAAGGAATTGAAGAGAAATCATATCCTATAACAATCATGGATTGAATTGAGAAATAAAAGGAAGGAATACGTGGAAGGAACCATCAAAAGTAAAAGGAAGGAATATAAAGTTGGTTTATTTGATCAAGATTTATTTATTTTTTTGCAAAATTCTGGCAACCCTTTATGAACTTTGTACTAACTCCAGAATTGAGAAGTTGATGTGTTATGGATTTGATTATTGATAAAGGATGAGATATGGGATGAAGAAGTATCTGTTTTTAACCTTAAGGGTGAATTTGTTTACACTTGTTGTGATGAGGGTTGGAAGTGCCTTCATTATAATATATATTATTGTATCATATCATTACTTCATTTTTAGTCTTTTGTATTATCTTTTATCCATTTATTATATTGTAAGCCTCCCAAAGTTATTTCTGTGTTATATCTCTTTTGTTTTTCTTTTTTTCCTGTACCTTTTATTTTTTTCTTTCCATTTTCTTATCTTTCTCTTAGTTTGTATTAGTTTTTACTACTGTAATTAAAATTCTTAATAAAATTATATTGAAAAAAGAAAAAAAAGTCAAGATGTTGGCCAGAATCACATAATTAAAGTTCCATCTCTTTTTTTGATTGCATAGTCTTTAACATTTTTGACACCCTATAAATGCCTTTACTAAGTCTTATTCAGTTATGAATAGAGATGTATAGCATTATAACATTAATGTCTCGAACTGATTCTTCTAAGTATGTAGCTGCTTCAAAGATATAATTTAGAGTATACAGATTGACATGCTGTATTAGATTGCCTAATCAATAAAGTGGAGCTATCATATAAATAAAGTGCCTAAAATTTTAGTGGAAATAATTAAATTTGCAAAAGCACTGCAGCTCCAATTAGATACTCAGACTTCATGTTAATAATCGGTTTTGAAAATCTGGGGAAGAGCAGGAAATGAAGCCATCGGAGTTATTTATGGAAATCAAACTAAGTGGATTCTTAGTGTGTAGTCCGTGTGAAGATACATTTTTAAAAAGAACTTGGTAAATAGCACCTGAGGCCAAGGTATGACCGTCAGATGACATATCCCTTTGAAATTTGGAATGTAGAATAGCACAGAAAATATAATAACAGAAATGAAGGTAGGGGGAAATGGTTTATTTCACCAATGCTAAACTTCGTACTGAGAAACTGTAGCTATAAATTTACATGGTTTATAAAGAGAAAAGGGGGCTATCTTTGTAATTTTCAGTTAAACAACATCTTTATTTTATGAATGGGTATTCTTCAGTAGGGCTTGTGAAATAGTGTTTTTGTATAAGAAACAGAAATTCCAACTATTTCTTTGAAGAATTAGAAACTTTTTCAAAACCATTCAAATTCCTGCTTCAACTATCTTTTTCCTTTCCTTTATTTTTTGCAATTACAACAAATAATTTGAATTTTGGGAATAGGTGTCATGAAAGAACAATTTGGATTATTACAATATTTATACATGGGACTGCCTTTGAACATGATCTACAAACTTCAGTTACTTCAAAAGAAAGTATCTAATTGTTGAAGGGTATCAGCCAATGCAATCATATTATGCTGGCAGTTTTCAGGCCTACTTCAAAGTGTTTGTCCTGCTTTGTTAGTCGCAAAGAAAGAAACTTTCTGAAAGAAGTCTCTACCAATGGCTAACATTATCATCCATAGTGCTCTTCTTGGTATTCCCACTAAATGAGGCAAGATAGTAATTATAAAAAAGAAGACTTTTGACACATTTATTTTTATCCATTTCTGACAATTTTACTATATACCAGGTATAGCCAATCTGGTTGGTCCTCTGGATGCCTTGGAATACAACTTCCATAAGATTCAGGCACCAAATCCAATCATGAAGGCCAGTGAGGGCCACAGGTTGGTGCTAGAAAGCCCAGGTGGACTGGCGAGGGCGATGGGTGAGCACTAGGGAGCACGTGGAGTTGTGAGTGCCTTGTGCTATGGAGTGTAGGTGGGCAAGGGAGTGTTACAGTATACAAGATGCTTGGGAGATCCCTGGGACCCCAGGGGATCCCTGGGACTCCAGGGGAGAAAAAGCATTGGCAATGACTTACAGAAGCAACTTGTGAATTTCCCTGCTGGCTTCCCCCATTGACTTTGCTTGTGAGAAGCCAGCAGAGAAGATCACTAATGGCAATCACATGTCCATGGGACATTCCAACCATTGTAAATAGGAGCCACTTGCCAAATTCCCAAATCACGATCATGTGATACAATGGCGAGAATTTCCAGCATGTCATAAATGCCACATAATACCAGCATTATCGTAACTTCAAATGGTCACTTAATGAATGGTTATAACTTGAAGATTACCTGTGTATTTAATCAGTTCCTCTTTCTGACTAACAATAAATAATATATCATGAAAGAGTATTAAAAAAAATAAGAATGCAAAGCTATGAGAAAATATCCTTTTAAAAATACAAGAGACAACTGAATGGGCAGTTGAAATAAGATTAATAACGGGGAAAACTTTTGATTTTACTTGTAAAAAAGGTACATTGTGAAGGATACGTCATGGTATTTAATAAATGGATGTAAATATAGTTATATTTTATTATTCAAATGTATATCTGTTACTGACAGCTAAAATATAAAACTGTCTGTAAACCACTGAAATCAAATATAAGGAAGGAGCATCTCCTGTCATTCCTGATCTGGCCCCCGGTGGGGGAAAAGCTAGATTAAAATTTAGTTAGAAATACACTAATTATTTGAAAAAGGTTTTTTTAAAAAAAATATGTTTAGGAGCAACCGTTTGAAACATGCATAGATTCATCTTATTCTTTAAAACTATATTAGGCTAGTTTCCAAGTTGTGCTGACATCCTACATACTGGTTTTCAAAAAGGACTGTCACCATCAATTTTTCTTTTTTAAGGGATTTTAATTCTTTCAGCATGTTCATATGGTTTTATAAAGCCCTAGATACATGGCAAATCCCCTTGGTGTTGTAAGACAAGATTGCTGTTAAAAAATGTTTAGGCTTAGTCAGCTTCTTCTCACCATTGAAGTCATGAGGGACTCTGGGAAATAGTGTTTATACTAAGCTTAAATTGATAGGGCAAGTTTAATGCAATCGGGTCAAAGGTACAACTGCTTAGCTAGTCTCATCAACTGCTCAGGTTTCAACATCAGTTTATAAGCAAAGGCCTCTAATGATAACATCTGGCTGCTAACTCAGGGACTGCTTTTTTAAATGTCATGATTGAATGTAATTCAATGTGGGGAGGAGCAAACCTTAAGGGCAGCTTAATTCCTGAATTACATGGTTCCAACTAGATAAGATAGAAATGCCAGGCTTTTTGATTGATTTCATGAACCAACTCTTTCTTTTTGTATCAAGAGCTTCCCCCCCCCCCCCCATCACGCAAAGATATTTATGTGAAGTGGGAAACATGCAGAAAGTTTTCTGGCCTTGTGAAAAGGACAGCTTCTTGGTGTTTTGAATAAAAAATGTCAAGTCATTTAGTCTTAGTATTCTTAGCACTTAATTAAGAAGCTAAATTCAGAGAGATGATTTTGAAACACTTGATAGTATTCAAACTTAATCAACCCTAACTTGAAATTTGGTTGATCTGGACTATTTTAACCACAAGTCAGAACCATGTAATTATATTGAATCAGATAATTTATTTTAGAAACAAAAGAAATTATACTTGCCTCCATGCTGCTTCAACTACTCTTACCTGTATAGAAGGCATACAGTAACTCTCAAAGACATGCTCAAACTTCTTTACTAAATGCAATTTACAACTTATGTCCTCATTAAGTGAATTTTTTCTCAGTCTTCCTTTTATCAGTTTTCTTGCAAGAATGTTTTATATTGGGGGGGGCTTTTTCTTTTAGTTTTGTTGCATCATTCTAAGCTGATTTCACAGAAACACATATAATTGTTCATGAAGACAAATAATTGTAAAGATACGGGTACATCATTGCATGTTAATGCCCACATTACGATTATGTCCAAACATATGACTGAAGATATTCTTAGTTGATTTCATCAGTTTTAATTAAATTGGCAAGCCTAGCTGAATTAACTTGTAAAAGCAACTTCTGAAAGAGAAAAATGCATCATATCACATATGAAAAAATATTGTGTTTGTGGGGAACAGAAATTCCATAATACAATCCACGCAAAATTAGAGATGCTGGAATCTGAACCAGTCAAAAGCATCTTCAGTGTTATACTCAGATCTCAAAATCATTGACTAGTGCAATGTAAGAATTAGTTTCCTTTAAACTAAGCTCAGCTCCTAATGACTTTATAGGCACATCTATGTAATTTAACACCACATAAATTGATGTCGAAAAGCCTATTTCTGAAAGCAGTAAAGAGTTTTGTCCTTAGCTTTAATGATCTACATACTGCATAGCAAAACCAGTAGCTTCAGAATTCCAAATGCATATCTGAAGCCACTCTACTTTTGCGTGTCTTTCAATCTGTAAGCCGCACTGTTTCAAATATATATGGATTTCTATTTATAGTTCAGTCAAAGATTGGCTTGAGATGTTTCTTTTTTGTAATATATATTCATGGTTTAATGTTTACATTACCCATTCACATTTGTTCCTTCAAAGAAAGGGTGGAATCTTTTTAAAGCAATAAAAATTATATACATTGAACTGTTCACAGTATAAACTTTCTTTGAGGATATTAACAAAACCTAAACTACCAACCGTCATGTCGGTGAATCATATTCTGTCCAAGAGTGTTTCTTTGTTAATGTTCATAGTAAAATCCAAATATATCTCTGTATGTCTCGGGATGATATATTTATACACCATATATGTAAGATAAAAGTAACAGATGAACTGAATATTATGGAACTAAATTATGTCAGTGTTATTATAACTATGTTTCCTGCACTACAGACCATAATTATGCTAAGTAAAAGAAAGTAGAAAGAAAGCTTCTATTTCTATACAGTTATGAACATTTAAAATTAAGCATTTGGTTTCTAAATTAAATTTTACTTTTTCCTCTTTTCCATGCCCCCACAAACCTCTTCACTCCCTTCCCTATTTGGCAACAGCCACTTATCTGCTTGTGGCCCGTGGACTTACAACTTCCTGCCGGCTTCTCCATTAACTTTGTTTGCGGGAATCTTGCAGGAAGTTACCTCACCGTTAGACTCAGTTAACAGGGATTATGACTACAGGGATTGCTCTTACTAAGCAATGCAGTTGCTCTTTATAATTACACCACTTAGCGATGGAAATTCCAGTCTCAATTGCCATGGTAAGTCAAGGACTATCTGTATTTTATTTTATTTTATTTTATTATTTTATTTTATTTATTTTATTATTTTTTTGTTTTATTGCAAGGGGATTTTCAGGAGGTGGGGCAAGACTGCACCTGCAACCACACAATCAAACTTCTACCCATTTTTATATCCAACATGCGTAAAAAAAGAGATGAGCTTCAATCACATAGTCATGGCCACCAGCCTGACTGTTTTAACACATACACCCTGCAGATACCTCTCTTTTAGTCAATAGATGAGCATCATCTTTCCTTGAGTTAGGTGGAACCATTCATGCAAGGAAAAATATACAAGTTTCCTCCTTTACTTACTCCTCCTCAAGAATTAATGTGCAGCATCTGATGAAGTACTTTGTGATCCATAAATGTTTGTAATAAATATTGACATTCATGGTGCTGCACAATTACGGTGCATGAGGTGCGTTATCCTCAGGTACAAACATTTTGATACACTCTGCAGTCTACTCATGAGCTCTTATATTAAAACCAGCGCATTTGTGTTTTAAAATATAAATGTTCTGTGGTGATGATATGAAATGGCTCTTTGTGAAGCTGTAATGTTTCATGAACATGAATGCTTATAATACACCAATACAAAAACACTGAAAGTTAAACATCTTGGGGCATTTGCAAAAAGCCTGAAGGCTGTACCCAGTCACCAGCTAATGGAACACATTGCAGCCACCTTCATCCCCAATACAAAAGTGTTGATGTGTCCCATTTCCAGTTCAGACATGCTCCAAGTCACTTAGGTTAAATACATAGAATAGAACTATATAATCACTGCAGCCTGAATTTCATATTGCAGGCACCACTTTTCCTTAGGCCTAAATTCAGTCATGTGTAGACTGATGTTAATTATCCTGGTTCAATTATATATGAGCAACTTTAATCCCAGATGAATTCAGAACGAGAACCCTTACAAAGATGTATAGTTTTCCAAAGAGGTTGCTACGGGAATCACAGTTTGAAGCTAGGCTCTTTTCAAATATTTTTACCATCGTTTTTATAACAAAAATTAAATCAGTGAATAGCTGTAGCCACAAGTTATTAACCTCCTTCCGTAAGAAAATATTCACATTATTGCTACTAAATATGGATGGAGCATACATATACAGAAGGTTCTTGTAAGATCCTGTTGGTCTCATTTTTCTCTCCACACATATGAAAGCCGTGGAAGTATGAAGTTACATTAACATGATAACAGACTATCTAATGGCCCACTTTCAATCAACCATACGGTGGAGCAAATCATAAATCATACTAATCACTATCAGCTATGGAATTCATATCATGTAACGAATTTCTGAACTTTCTAGACTTATTCAAATAGGTATATAAATGGATAGAAAGGAATGAGATTGGACTAAATTATGAAGTGCTGATTTCTATGCAGTGCCTCAAAACACTTACTCAGGCTATTATGAGTATAAAGCCCCAATGAAATAAGTCCAGGTTGCACCTGAATAATGATGGCTGAAGTTTCTGATTAAAAATGGAAATACTCAGTTATATGACCTCTAAAATCTGAATGAAATTATTATACCAGCCCCAGGTTTCTTTCCTGTATAGCATCAGAAATTAAATCCTGCTTTGGTATAATCTAAATTTGGGTTGAGTGACTGTCCCCTGTCTTGTGTAATTAAATTCCAGTTTAATGGCCAAGGTCTCTACTGAAAGCAGGGGGTTGTGGGGGTGTTAAGCTGCAACATGAGGAACTTTAGTCCTTGAATTACAGCAGTTCATTTAGTGACTGTTTGAAGTTACAATGGCACTGAAAAAAGTGACTTATGACCATTTTTCACACTTACAACCATTGCAACATCCCCATGGTCATGTGATCAAAATTCAGACGCTTGGCAACTGACTCATATTTATGACGGTTGCAGTGTCCAGGGATCATGTGATCACCTTTTGTGACCTTCTGACAAGCAAAGTCAATGGGGAAGTCAGATTCACTTAACAACCGTGTTACTGACTTAACAACTGCAGTGATTCACTTGACAACTATGGCAAGAAAAGTTGTAAAATGGGGCAAAATTCACTTAACAAATGTCTCACTTAGCAGCATAAATTTTGGACTCACTTGTGGTCATACGTCGAGGACTGCCTGTAATATACATAGGCACTACCAAGAGTTTCTGGTTTTTTTCCAAAACTAGGGGAGAAAGTATTTTTTTTAAAAAAATCTATTAAGCTTATTTTAAGAACTATGTGTTATTTTTATGGCCCTTTAAAGATAGGAAACCACACTGCCAGTCTTCAGGAATTACAGTTGATGGTATATAAGGAACCAATTTGGGATTGGCCTGGAGCCCTGGCCCTGTGGGTTACTCATATTTGCTTTATTTTAATCTACATTGTCTTTGCAGCTACGATTTCAATATCATCTGCTTAACCATGTAAGGACATTATTTTGCAAAAACAAATCGGCAAATATGTAAAGTTTGGGCATTGTTTTCTGATGAATCTTTGATGTGGATATTTTGGACATTTTCTGCAAATCATATTTTTTTAAAAAAAATAGAAAAAAAGTTTTTATTTGGAATATTTATCCATGATATTTGTTTATGATAGCATTGCTTTCAGTTAAAGGTTTGTAGAAATAGTCAAATGTACCTGCTACGTTTATAAATGTAAACAATTCAGCAAAGGAGCAAAAGAAGCCAAAAAGAAAAATTCAGGAAGAAGGGAATCTTCTGTTTTGCAAACTACATAAACTTCAGGGTGTGTGTTTTTTAATTTAGCGGATTTATCCATTTATTCTTGGTCAAATTGCTGCAGAAAAGTTCAATAAAATTATATAACACTGATAATTGCAAATTGAAAAGATTTATTTCATTATTGCAACCATCTAGGTCTTAATTAGGAGCCTGCTAACTTCTGCTATGTTTTCTTTTATCAACTTAGAGCACGGGTGTGAAACCCGTGACGTCACGTGACGTGTCGCGACATGTCGCGACTTTTTTCCCATTGCTGGCAATGGGGTGGGTGCGGTTTTGGCATGACGCATTCGGCCCGTGGGCCGGCAGTTTCACACCCCTGACTTAGAGGATGGATCTATTATTAATTTAACTTTTACAAAAAATACATACCTAAGTGTCTCTCTTATTACTTTGAGTCTGGCACTAATTATTTTTTGTTCCATTTTGGGCAAATCCTGAAACAAGTTAATAGATACTCTTCTTCAAGGATATAAGGGACCTTCTCCACTGAGAGATCCTACTAACAACTCAGATTATGATCAGGTTAAATTCAGTCCTCTTTTCTATTAACTTGGCTGTTTAGCTCTTCAAGCTATTGTAAAGTAATGGCTTTATAAAGTCATTAAAGATTCAAGTAGAATAATTCTGTTATAAATGTTCACTTAATATTCACTTAATATTAATATTCACTAAAAATTCACAAAAAAAATATTAAAATTCAATTCACATACAATAATCGGAGAGATATGAAAACCATATAGCTGATTCTGAAAAATGTGGGTTTATATTTGGCAAATACTGTAGTTGAAATACTTCAATTTAAATTAGACAGAAGAAAGGAAAATACTTCTCTATATTATTTGCTTTGGGCCCCAAATAATTTGAGCAAGAGCATTGTGCAATTTATAATTCTTCATGTAAAACATATTAATATCCATGCCTCTCTCCTCAGAGGAAAGAGGCTTAGCTACCCATATTACGTTATGTACCTTTGAGAGGAATCAACTTACATACATGCTTTATGGTTTTGGCTGCCAATTAATAGTATCTGTGATTCTTACACCTGATACTCCCCATACCTTAGAAGAAGAAGAATTCCTTCAGGTTGTTATATATTGTAGCCAGTATTCAGTGTTAACAGCAGTACAAAACCATAGAGGAATAAAACTTACAAAGAACCAGTTAAATAATTCACTAAGTGTCAGGATGCAAAAGACACATAAGTATAGAATAGGGGTTTTTTTTAAAAAAACACACTGTGAAAAGGAGAACTTCAAGGATTTTAAAACTTTCCTACAGTATCAGAAACATTGCTAGGTTACTAAATGAAACATGTTGCCTTAATAGTCCTCAGTTCTGTGGCAAAAAGGATTTTTCTTCCAATTATGATATTCTTAGATCATGTGTTCAGCAGTAACCAGTTCCATAATGCAAGATGGCATTCCATTTCTTTTCTCTAAATTACCCCCAAGTATGTGAGGTCATGTCTCACTTTATACGAAGTCAAGGCACATGCAAAACCGCTCCTTCTGGTAACTCCACTTGTCAAGACAGATCAGGAAGGTTGCAAGTGTGAGTGACAAGAGGCAGCAGATCTTTGTAATAAAGATACCTCCAGCCCTACCTTTCTGAGTAGGAATCAATTCTGCAACATACATACATATAATAACATTATTGCAGCAGTAACTCTAGCCCCTCTCCTATATAATCAGTGTTTTTGGAATGCTTTTAGGAGACTGTATCTATGGTGAGACCACATTTTAGATCAGCCATTCAGATAATGTTGGAGTTCATTTCTCATGAGCACATGTCAACATGGGCAGCAGTCATGAGAATTGTACTCCACAAATATCTGGAGGCTCAAAAGGTTTTGGAGGGCTTGGAGACTGTATTTTCTGACACTGCTTTTTCAACCATCTAAACTTGTTATTAGTCAGGATAAAAAGTGCCCTAGATAGTAGATAAACATATCTAAAAAAAAAAATCTGCTGCTAATTTTTTCTTGATCAATTGCATAATAGACTAAATACATTTAAAATGAAGGTACAGCATTCCAGAGAACAATTAAGGGAGTATCATTTTGAGATGCCAAGCAAAATGAAGGATACTTTGCAATTTAATGGGCAAAGTAACAGCTTTAGCAGATTACTAACAGATTTACACATAACAGGCAACAAGTTTAGCTTATAGATAAACCTTACAGTTTGGTTACATCTGTACATTTAATATTTATCTTCAGCAATTAATCAACACTTCTTTATTTATGAAGCAGTGGTTCTGCATCAGGAGCACCATTATATGCACAATTTGTAATTGAAGGGGGTAGGAAAATCCAGAGATCATCCAAAGATCAATAATGGCAATAAATTGACAAACACAAGAATTATTAGTGCATAATTACAGCTGTAACTTCATAAATATTTTTTTCCTCAAAGTTGTTAAATTGAAAAGGAAGTTTTCCCTCTCTTCAGTTGGGTAAATGTTAAGCATGGTAAAACTTGACTGCATCATTTCTGATGCCGGTTCCTTCTTTTTGATTTTGATTTTGATTTTTTCAGTGCACTTATGTAATGTACTTTGGCTACATTTGTCCACATCCATAACAAATGTTTGTACGTACAGTATTCTGTTCTAGGAGAAAATGGCAGAGACTAGCAAACAGTTACCATAACAAAAAAAAAAAGGCAAGCTATTGTTATTATTGGAACAGTGATTTGCTGCGTTCTGCAAAGAACTGCCAACTGATCATAATCTACAAGAAAGAGCATTGCATTGATATAACAAGTAACTTCTTTCTCAATTGTTCCTGTCTGGGCTATTCAGTGGAGAACTAAAATGCCTGTCCTTCGCTTACATCTACCGGGAAGATGGAAGTCAGGCAAATTAAATTAAATAATTCTCTGTCCTAACTTGCATGAAATCCTCTGCATGGCAACACTGGCGGCGGGAAGCTAAATCTAATCCTTTGGGTGGCAGCTCCATTGAATATCTAGCCAACTTCTCTTCTCATTGAACTTCTTTGTTTCTTACCTTTTATTTTCAAGTTGTGATGCAATAGTGCTTAGGTAGTCTTGGGTGTGATCATTCTTTGAAAAGGTCACCTCTGGGCCAACTGTACTCTGTCTTGCAAATATCTCAATAATGCACTGATTGTCACTGCCTAACTGCTTAAGATGTATATAGTGCATTCATTGTTTTTTTTCTGGGAAATTCTTTCTCTTGAAGCCAGTGAAGGCTTCTTTGATGCAAAGTACAAATGCGCTGTGTGTACTGTATGTCCGTATATAGTAACTGTAAAATATATTCCTATATCAAAAATTGGACTTTAAATCAGTTATACATAGGCAGGTTAGAAACTTAATTTTTAAGGCCATGTCCTGAATTGTCTCATAAAATGGGTTAGTTTGACTATTATAAAACTCACATTGATTAAAATGCGAAGTGGTAACATTGATCCTATGTCCCATCACTAGCCTCACAGGATGCTCTACTATCCTACCTTGTACTTGTAATTTTCTCTTAAGCATACAGCTACATTTGCAAGCAAACTACTGGGTTCCAGCTACTCATTTGTTATATTTTTCAGTAATGCTTGTGGAACGCTTGATTTTTCTAGGTTGTAAGTACAAATAATAGAAGATGCAGTAGACGCATTCTGCAACATATCAGCTTCATGTTTATATTTTTAATTAAAACAATATTTTTGAAAAGTTAGCATGGACAGCTAAATTCAAATGTTAAAAAGGGAGGGAAGAAGAAGAATTTTAAAGATGCTGTTCTGGTGGGGACCAGAGCAGAAAAGCATCTCTTGTTATTTCCATACAGTGGGGAATCTCTAATAGATTTTGCCAGGAACATATACCAGACAAGCCCATTTTATATGAAAAACGTGGTCCTACATATCATTTATGTGCCAAACCATGTAAGACTTTATAGGATAAAATAACAATGTTCATTTGTCTTCATTTGAGCCATGGCATTTTGAACCAAATGTAGCTTCCAAAGGGTCTTCAAGGGTGATTCTACGTAGAGTGCATTGCAGAAGTCTTGTTGGGTAATAGTCAGAGGATGAGTCATAAATGTTTCCTTAAAGTTTTGTGAGCAATTATTCTAGATTAATAGCATAAAGGACATTTTAATTATGACCAGTCTCAAGTAAAAGTTCATTATTGGGCCAAAGTAATTGTGTCCTGAGAGAAATGTTCAGAGGAGCAATTATGAATAGTCCAGGGTTTGCTTTTACAAAACCTGTTTGTGTGTGTGCACACATATGTGCATGCATGTATGTGAAGCCTGAAGCATATTAGGAATTGTTTTCAAAGTTGTTTAAGAGAAATACTTGCATCTACCTTGACTCAAATGCCATTAATTCTACAGTTCAGTCAATATTGTATTCACAGCACCCCTTAGTCTCTTTCTACAATAACATTCAATTATTATATGAAGACATGGAAATGATTGTTGGAACTATACAGATTATATGTAAATTGCTAGATTTTTGCAAATTATAACTAATAATAAGTAGCACCATAGTGATACCAGTTTGGTTCCATGACAGATTAATGGCTTTTAAGAAAAATAATTGACCAGGCTCTGTCAAAATAGATAGGTATGTGCTACATTTCAAGAAGATACCCAAGAAGTAACAAATATAACTGATTATCTTGAAGTATTTCTTCAATTATCATCTTTTTTCCATTTGGTTTTGGTGCAGAGAAGACTTAATCTTCCTAATGACATACGCCAAAATTTTGCAGACCTAATCCGTTTACTTCAATCACTCAATAATTCACAAGACCATCAACCAGGGCATCACTAACAGGTGACAAAGAGGAGAAGGCTGCTTGGCTGGGTTTCTACTCCTGCTATCATGTCAGCCCCAGCCATCAACCCAGTTTAGGACATGGAGAAGAATAATAGTTAAATAGACAGTCCTACAGCCGTAGAGTTTGAGGGATAAGTCAGGAGTAAAGGGGGAAAAAAACTTAACTGTTCATTTTGTATAACCAGTTTCTATCTTCTATCCAGAAATACATTGAAAGAAAAAATAATAATCTGACTGAAGCTGAAATATAAACATTCTGGGAGCTGTATTTATAAAAGGTTTCTATTAAATGTGATGAGCTTGCAAAATTCTATTGGGAGTTTGGCATTAAGCCATAAGGTGTATACCAAGTGACTAAAAAGAGACAAGTGCTTTGTTTGAAAGGGGTTTGGATTTCAATGTAATCCCTAAAACAAAGCAAAATACAATAAAACAAAAAGTGGGGGCGGTGACAAGAATTGCATAATTTGCTTCTTATAAGACTGAGGTTTGGGGCGAAAGCTAAACAGGTTGTTTTAAGCCTGCTCAAACTTTTGAGAGCGTCATTCCTTCAGGATTATATCTAATGGGGTTTTTTGCATGCAACAGAAAAAGAAGATTTGTGGTTTTGATTATTATAAAAAAGTGGATGACAGAAAAAAGTAACTTTTTTGTAATCGTAGAGCTCTGTAAGAGATAATTTTGTAATCATATTTGTATTTGCTGCAAAAGAAATCGGAAGCTTCTATTTTTAAATCTTTTTCTGTATTTTTGTTTCTTTTTTAATTCTGTATTAGTTTGTATTAGTTTTCTTTTCTTTAAAACTTTGAATAAAACTTATATATATAAATAGGATAATATTTAGTAGGGTACACAATGAGTAGGATGAGAGCAAAAGAAGGCGAGGACTTCCATTTTACTTGGACACATCTCTTTTCCTCTCTTTCTGATACAACCTCCCCTTCTACATTTGTGTGTGTGTGCGTGCACACACACATATCCCAAGAGAAGGCTGCCAGGAACGAACAGATATCTTTCACCAGAAATCTGAGCTAATCATTTGCAGAGGGCTGTCCAAAATAGGTCAAAAGTTGCATGTTGTCCACCTCTGGTTTAGATAGATTTCTAACTTGGACTTGGACAGACAAATTCTTGGGCGATCTCGAGATAAATTGATTGCCTCTTCGAATGATGGTGAAGTTTCATTGATAATATTTTAAATGAGTAAAAAGATCTTGGATTACAAATATTTTGTGAATATGGAGTTTTGAAACAACGCACTTCAATGTTCAGTCTTGATTCCAAAGTACTCATGAAAACTAAAACATATAATAATTCTTTGGGCTCAGATCTGTGATATGGAAGTAGTTTGAACAAGAAAAATGGAATTGAAATAAAAGCATTTATAATCTATGTACAGTAATCACTATCAATTTTGTTAGGAGTTACACAAAAACTAATGAACTATATAACATGTAGTTGCCATTTGTGTGTGCATATATGTATGTATGTATGTATGTATATTATTTCACTGCTAATTGAAAGCACTTTCTCAATTTGGGAAGGTGGTTGTTTTACATTGGGTTTCAATGTTGGTATGCTGGATCACTTCATTTCTATTTATAATTTCAGATCTGAGTACTTTGTTTTCTATAACTGATTCATTTAGATTATTTTTTGCAGTTAGTAAAAAGGGATTGTAATTCTCTGTGTTACTTGCACCTGCTAGTTTGAATCGGAAGTAGCTATTTCTAACTATAATTAATTCCAAGTAATTGTCAATATATATTTGAAAATATTCCATAACTAGACATGAAACACCATAAAATAGATACAGTTAAGATAAAGAACACTAATTGTCAGCTGAATTGTGTTTTTTACATGTTTGGTGTAAGAAATGAAATAGTCATATAAGGAACAGGTGCTTTGTCGTAAAACCAGTTTCTCTGATGTCAACATTTCACTGAGTGTCACTTCAGCACAATCCACTATGGCCTGTTCTTGTACTTCCAGCCCATGTTTCAGCTGTGGGTTTTACAGAGTTCCTCCCCAGTGCTCAGAAATGATTAGAAGGTTATTTAATGCTGTTTTTTCTGGAACTTGTGAATGACCTGGGCACCTGTTGCACCAGGACTACTAAAATTCAGCAGATGAGAACCTTATCAGATTACTGTGAGCCCCATATAAAATTATGACTTTAGGATGATGGATGGCATACATGTGCTCATGCTTACAAATATACACAACCTTTTGTTGTCTAGCTTATTCTGAATAAAATAAAAACAAAGTGATCTTTTGCTAGACAATGCATGAAAAGGTTAATACTCATTTGTTACCGTGTATGCCATCACTAGATGGCTGCTGAAAATTCCAGTATGCTAGAGGGGATACTGTGTGGTTGGCTTCCACGTAGCACACTTGGCAGAGAGATAGGAAAGAATGTAAAACTGCTCTTATCTATGTGACTTTTTTTTTTCTTTTAAAGAGGAACAAACAATTTTTTTTTGCAGTTATTCTTGGTCATCCCTTACTCTCTTTGTATTTGTTATAATTACACAAGCATGATAACAGTGTCAAACCTGAATTTCATTCCACAAGTATTCACTATTATTCACGCAGAGTAATTTAAAATAATATTTCCCCAAGTTATCAACAGGAAATAAGAAAAAGGATAGTCCGTAGTGTGATCTTATCAGAATTCCAAGAACTTTTGTTCATGTTAGTCCCCGAGAGGCTCATCAAATCGTATAATACACATAGCATAAACCGCATACCAAAAAAAACCTAAAAATAAATAGATATTGTTTACAAAGAACCTGGCACCCTCCCTAGTGTAAATAGAAATGTGAGTAAATTTATAACATGACAATGCATATTTTCAGCTCACCCCATAATTCACTTCTCAGATCTGACATATTTGAATAACTTTTTGAAAAACTGCATAATTTCTTTTTGGCATGGCTCTTCTATCATCCCAAAATTTGGATTATGAATCTTATGTCATCACTATCTATTCCCTCAAGGTGTGTTATCTAGCTGTGAAAGGGTACTTCCTGCACACACACACATCCAAAAATAATAAATTATTTCTGCTCTACTCCAAATGAGAAAACGCCTGAGCCTCTTTAGTGAGTATGAATTACAATTAGATTTATAGATAATAATTTACATGCTTAAGCTTCTTGAGGTGCGCAGCCAAAAAGCTGTCTGCTTGCATATATTTTTACACATCGTAGCTAAATCAGGAAGCCAAGTGTAGAATCTACCATTCTTGTTAAATAATGTAGATTTGTGACACTCCCAGGAGAACTTTGAGTTCATAAAATTAGCTTATAGGTCACACTGATTTACCCTGCAAGGATATTTCCATACATAGCAATATATTAAAATAGAAATAAATCTTTATGATGTGTTAATACAGATAAGAAGCTTAAGTGTTGCTTCTGTCATGCATGTTAAGTCTAGAAAAGTCCCCATGGTTTATAAGAGCTTTGTAAAAAATACATTTTAAAATACTCTTTGTTCACATCTAGCATTTAGAAGTGAGTGGCAAGGTAGCCAAAATAATCCTGAACACTCTTAAGTGGGAGGACCAGCAGGTTTGGGAGGATCTCAGAAAGAAACTTTTCTTTTCTAGGAAAGTCCCATAATGAATAACGGAGAGGATTTGCTTACTATTTAATGAAGACTTATATTGAGTGAAAATATAGAATACCAGATGGAAAAAAAGACCTGAATATCCAGGGGGGTGGGGGTAGAATCCAAAATATTGTAGATCTTATTTATTGTTTTAACATTTTAAAATTGCCAAAAAATACTCTAATAAATAATATAATGGGTTCAGATTGCAATCCAGTATTATATTAATTGCAGTTGATTTAGTTCTAATACTTTCAGTGTCTGAAATTGGAGAAACATGAATTTGTACTACTAACAATCCTGCCAAACATATTTATTGGATCATGGAATATAGTTATTTGAGAACATGAATTGACAAGACGTAAAAGAAACCATATGAGAGAATTTTTTAGAAGTTGCTTCAATAGAGAAGTGAGTATAGTAAAAGAAGTGAAATTAGCTACTTGAAAATAACTGCATTGTTTGGAATAAATTGTAATATACTGTACATACCAAAATGCTTACTATTTGCAAGTTTATGATACTCATATAGAAAAAGCTGTGTACAATCACTTTACTATTGTATTGTAACAGTGTGTTTATATGCTGTAATTATGGGATTTTAATACTTTGCTGCAGTTTGTCATCTCATGTATCTGTCACATATTGTAGTCTTCTGTTCGTCTCATTTAGTGGCATATCAGCACAATTTCTAATTTAAAATTTTGCAGTGAAATATTTCTGAACTTGAATTAACAAAAAGTTACTGTAAATGCCATTCATCATTATCTATCCCTAAGTACCAGGAATTTCAAATTAACTTTGTAACTTATGAGGTTGAGTAGAACTTTTTCTAGATGTTTTACTTATGTATATAAATACATGAAAAAACATGCAAATATATAAGAGAAAGGACTACTGTGGAAAATTCAAAGCTGTAGAGCATAAGACTGAGAAGAAGTAACCATGTTTACTACGATTGTTGGGTGTCTGCTTTACAAGAAGGAAGGAACCCAAACAATGAGAAAGCAAAGATTTTTACAGAAGATGGGGCTACATATTGGGAAATCCTAGAGATCTAATTGGCAACTTTTGGGGTAGGTAGGTAATTCCTTGTCCCTGCATCTGGGTTTATTTCTAGTGTTAAGCAAGGTAGCACTTTTGGAAGGGCAGCAGACTTGGGGAAGCCCCTTGAGAAGGAGGTGGAATGTTGACCTAATCAGGGCACATCCCTGATTGAAGATGAAAGGTTGGGATTTCTCTAGGTTGTAATTCCCTTGTTAGGATTCCCTTAGGCTATGCCAGGGGTCTTCAAATTTGGCCCTTTTTATGACTTGTGGACTTCAACGCCGGCTGAGGAATTCTGGGAGTTGAAGTCCACAAGTCATAAAAGGGCCAAGTTTGAAGTCCCCTGGGCTATGCTGTGAGGTGGTGAGGAGGCTTGTATCCATTGGTCTAGATGGGACTGCAGGGGACTTTGTTTAGGGGAAGGAAGGATCAAATTGGGTCTGTTAGGATTAGACAATGAGGGAACACGAAGGAAAAGGAGGCAGCCTCCATTTTATTTGCTACATTTATTTTCTCCACCATAAGATCTCTGCATTCATAGTAAAAGCTGGCCAGATCTGATGAATCATATCAATATGGAACATACTTGGTATTCTGATCTCTCTCAACATGGTCCTGGTATAATCTTAGAAAAGAAAGATGATGTATATGTATTAATATGCTCATAGTCAAAAAGGTTCTCCACATGTATTTTTGCTCTAAGAAGTAATTATAAACTCAAGCAGTTTACAGAATGACTTCATTGATGCTGCTTTTCCCCTTTCACAGCTGTGTGAGAACTTTTTCTCTACCTTACTTTCTTTAAAATCAAAAAAATGTAAGAGCTATATCTGTACCAAGAGAAGTGAATTATTATTGATCGTTTATTTATTTAATTTGTATCCTGCCTTTATTATTTTTTACAAATAACTCAAGGCAGCAAATATACTTAATACTTCTTCCTCCTCCTATTTTTCCCACAACAACAGTCCTGTGAGGTGGGTTGGGCTGAGAGAGAGAGTGACTGGTTCAAAGTCACCCAGATGGTTTACATGGCTAAGGCGGGACTAGAACTCATGGTCTCCTGCTTTCCGGCCTAGTGCCTTAACCACTAGAGCAGGGGTAGGCAACCTTGGCTCTTTTATGACTCGTGGACTTCAACTCCCAGAATTCCTGAGGCAGCCATGCTGAGGGGAAAGGGAGAGGTTTCCAAGCAGAGCCATGCTGGCTCAGGAATTCTGGGAGTTGAAGTCCACGAGTCATAAAAGAGCCAAGGTTGCCTACCCCTGCACTAGAGCAAACTCTCTTTTTTCTAGTGTTTAACTATATATTTGGATCGTATATCACTATGCAAGAAGTAAGCGCTGAAAAAATAGAAATGAGCAATCTTTGGAAGGGTCAGGCGCTGAATATTGGTAGAAGCAGGCAGAATTACATAGTGACAGGATTGGTCATGTTCTTAATAAAGATCTTAACTTTTTCATGTTACTGAAAACATATGACTTTAATTACCAAAGTAAGCAAATTCCAAAAACAGGTCCTGCTGGAAACCAAGCTTTCTGTTTTGCTGTTTATTGAGAAAAACATTGCAATATCAAATATCCATCAAGGATCTCATCTGCAAAAAATAACTATCTTTTAATAGTTTGAAAAATCAATTTGGTTCTCAGTCTTTAAATCATGCCTTAAACCTTGGCGGCAAACCACAGAACTTAATGATGGTTTCCTGTATTTTGTTAAAACTCATTCTGATAATCAGTGGCCCATATTAAACAGTGGTTTGTGGCTCTGTTGAGTTAAACAATTATTTGAGTTATTTTATGTGGTCCAATTTTCATTATGGCTCACTGCAGAAGAGGTTTATTATTTAAGAAACATATGGCACCAACATATAAATCATCTTCACAACAGTCTAAATTAACATTTACTTATTCTAGAAATTTGTAATATTCCAGCTACTGTAAACTGGATTCGTATAGTGCATCTGGGCGGGCTATGTACGGCCAGATTTAGGAAGTGATTAATGCTTCTTTGACTGAGAGCGTAGAACTGTCTTGAAGGAAATAGTAGTAAAAACCTGCTCTTGATCCAGCCTCTTTTAGACAACAACAAGCCAATCTCTAACCTTCCTCTTTAGGGAAAGTATTAAAGAACTGGTGAGGTTTTGACTATGGCGAACCTTAGACTGAACACATTTTCTAGGTTTCGGGTCCAGCGAGGGATAAAAAGTGCAATGGTGAATTACTTTTTGTTGTGCCTTGCATTCTTCCTGGTTTTCTATACCGCTCTTTAGTGCTTTCTATCATCAACTGTTGCACTCCTCTGTATCTGTGAAGGCTGGGAACTGAAGGTCCCATTTTATTGTTCTAGTTTGGTGTCCATGGGTAGAAGAGCATTTGAGCTCTTGGGTGCTATAAACTCCTCAGATTCTGAAAAGAATCTGGCAGACTCTTGTCTGAAACTGAAGAGGCTTCAAGTTGTCATCCACTTGTAAATGATGAGTCAGACTCAGCACAGTTGTATACAAATTCAGAGAGCAAGGAGTCAGAACTTGACTTTGGGAGAATGCCAAACATTATAAACTAAAGAAGGCTGAGCAGCAAAGATCAGCTGGTCTTCAGAACAGAAAGTAGCATTAACTCCTTTAATTAGGAGCCTTGGTTATATAACAAGTGTCTTTTAGACCTTCTTCTTCTTCTTCTGCCATATCCGTTATCGGACGCTGGCGATCATGTTGGCGATCCTGTTTTTATCAGCAGCCGCACGAAAAAGTGCTGCTGAGTTTTGTCCAAACCAGTCCCTTAGATTTTGAAGCCATGATGTTCTTCTTCTGCCTGGACCTCGTTTGCCTTCAATCTTTCCCTGGAGGATTAAATGGAGTATGCAGTATTTTTCTGGGTGTCGCATCACATGTCCTAAATATTCTAACTTCCGTTTTTTAATTGTTTTGATGATTTCCCTCGGCTTTCCCAGGCGGCTTATCACCTCCTCATTTCTGATTTTGTCAACCCAGCTTATACATAACAGCCGCCTGTAAATCCACATTTCAAATGCTTCTAGTCTCTTCAGGTGGCCTTCTGTCAGAGACCAACTCTCTACTCCATACAGCAGGATAGAAAAAATATAGCATCTGACAAGCCTCATTTTCAGGCTTATGTCGTGACTGCAGAAGACCTTTTAGACCTACTCCCCTTGAAAGAAACAAGTCTCATGTTTCCTGATATGTATTGCTGTGACTACCAAGTTCTTCCTTCCTTCCTTCCTTCGCCCTATGATCAGAGTTCCTGATTGACCTTTGGTTGGCTTTCATAGAAACCTGTGATTCTGGACCCATTGACTGTTTTTAGACAACCTGACTTTCCTGCCTTCAGAATCTTCATGGTACAGATATGGCAAGAAACCTTTCATTCATTTCTCCAACCTATATTCAGATCTAGCAGCATGTCCTTATCTCTGCTTTAGCTACTATCAAAAGATTTGTAATTCAACAAATCTTACTTTCTGTTTGATCAATCTAAGGTTTGCATTGGAGAGGATAATGCTCAATATGGGGTGCTGCAGGACTTAGTTCTCTTCCCCATTTTATTTATTGTCTACATGAAAGCTCTGGGAGAGGTTTTTCTTTAGGGATATATCATCAGTTCCATGATGGTGTACAGTTACCTGTGACTACGCTGAGTCACACTTGCTGCAGAAGTTCTAACCTGGTGCTACAAAATGGAATGACTGCTTAATGGTAATAGAAATGGTCCTATTGCAGCTCCAGTGTTGGCTTTGGATGGAGCTGCACTCCTCTTAAAGAAGCAGATCTGAAATTTTGGGGTTCTTCTGTACTCACATCTTCTCTAGACCAGAAGGTATAATAGGCTGTAGCCAGTGGTGCCTTCACTCAATTTCAACTTGTACACTAACTATAAACCTACTTGGATCAGATGCCCTGACAACAGTACTAATGCCTTCATCACCCCCATGCACTGGACGTTAATTGCTGATTTAATTCCAGATCCAATTTGATACCTTGACTTCAGGTGCTTGCAGGACTACATAACCCAACAAAATTGACTTATGGGTTCTTCTACAGAGAGTTTACTGAGGATTTCCACCCCATGTGAGATGAAGGGAATGATCACTTCTATTTCTGTTTAAACACTTTGCCTCCAAAAAAAGATCCCAAACACTCTTACCTTTAGAAAGCTTTTCAAGACCTGGCTTTTCCACAAAATATTAAAGTGCCAATGGTATGGGCATTCCCTGTAAACTGAATGTTCCTTATTTTATGAACTATGCTTTGTTTTTGTGAACTATTTTGAATCTACAGAAGGAGGCAGCCTATCAATTTATGTAATAAATACATGGGCATCTGTATTTCATCCAGTGGAGGCCTAATTTGTTTAATATACAATGTTAATATATCTCAAGGGGTAGCTAGCCTCAAATTATCTTATTATCTGTAAGGGGATAACATGAAATGTAAGTAAATGGAATATCTCTCCCACACTCAGCCAGCACACGCTGTTTAAAATCCTAAATAGAGAATGCTTCAGTGTTGCTGATTCTTCTGGATCTGAATTAAGCTTGGCAATTACATGAGAATCATTTGGAAATGATAGTTTTTCTTTTTTTCTGATATGACCTTTCACATTGCTGCAGGGAGAATTAATCAAGACATTTTTAACTGGATCAAAAATGTCTTTTTCAGTTAAAAGTCCTCGAGCTTAGAAGTTCATGAAGGGGACAGGGTAGCACCAGTACTAATTTCATGTGGCCCTGATACTTGTTTTGGTTGTTACATATTTATTATAATATTTGGATATTGGCTTCTTTAATCAAAAATATATTTATAGTTAATAGATTTCCTGTAGCCTTTGAAAGCTTTAAATGTAATTAAGCATTTATGCACATAACATATTTTCATGCATTTCATGTATTATCATTTCATGATAATGGCCTGAAATTAAGTGGAAAATATAGATATTTTAATAATACATATTTGTGAGTGTATTCTTGAGCTAGGCTGAGAAGGGTCTTATTATTTTAGCAGATGTAACTGTACCAGTTCGTTTATAAAATGTAAACAATAAAGCAGATTCCCTTTTGACTGTCCAGTATCTCCATATTAAATGTAAATAGAGGAACAGATGTGATTGAGGAGCAATACGTGCTGTGTTGCACTGCTTTAATTCCAGCATAGTCTGTTTTGCTTTTATGTGTCACTGGAACAAGCACAGACTACAAAGCCACAATATCTTTCAGCTTGCATGGCCCAAAAAAGGTTGCCAGGAAGAAAGCAGAAAGAAAATGGAAGCTACATAGACCTTCCCAGTTCCATGAGGCATGAAAATACGTCCATGAAGACATAGGCTAGAAAGTTGGACTTCAAATTAGAAAATTCAAATTAGAAAAATTCAAATGCCAAAGCCCTTAATCAGAAGTTAAGATACTGCAAGACATCAGTGTCAAGCTGAGAAAAAAGGTTGTAATTGGTTTAAGAAAGAGGAGGCGGGTAAATGTGCAGAAAAGGAAAGAGCAGTGATAAATGCCCGCAGTCTTTCTGAATCACACGTATAACCATCTACATTTATTCTATGCCCAATAAAGACTACAATACAGGACAGCTAAAAAAGACATAACAGACTAATTGGAATAATCAGTTCCTTGTCATTCATCTTTGGCTTTTGGCAGTCTGTGGTTTAGAAATATCCCAAACATGGCTACACATGCCTTGATAATCTTGACTAATTCTAACTTGCATTCCTGTGCATTGTGAATTGGTCTAGCTCTTTTTGAATTGAAACAGAAGTGTTGCTTAGGTGGTTAGAGCTTGTTTTGAATGGGCTCATTTTCTAACATTGACTGTCATGTCTAAATGCTCACCATCTCTAAACAGAAGTACTCATATAGATCCTTGCTACATAAACATTGCCATTATAGAATCAGGAATAATGAACTGTAGGAACTCTCAAAATCTCAATGCTGGGATGATGTAGAAAGGTGTTTAAATCCTGTAATGCAGGGTTTTTCAAACTTGACAACATTTAAGGTATGTGGATTTCAGCTCCTAGAATTCCTGGGAGTTGAAATCCATACAACTCAAAGTTGCTAAGTTTGAAAAACCCTGTGGACTAAATCCACAAAACTACAGTATATGTAAATGTTACTTTGCACCTGTTGCAGTGAGACTCACTGAAATGGCTGTACATACCCAATATAAATCACAATTTCAACCTAAAATGTTAGAATGCTGAAGCCTTCAAAGGCTAAGAATCAGCATCATGTATCAGCCAAGGAGAAGGTGACTACATCATCTGGGCATATATTTTTTTTTAAAAAAGGAAGGCATGAAGTAAAGACAGAGAACTGATACTCAAGTCTTGAAAGAAGGAGAAAGAAAACAAGGGAGCCAAGTGCAAATAGATGTTTTTGAAAGAACTTTTTCAGAGCATGAATCAAGTACTCTCTACCTGCTCAAGAAAAGAGTAGATAAATATATTCTGGATGTCTATGTAAGATAACCAAGCAAAAGTGGGTGCAAAATTATAATTGAGTGGGAATTGTACACCCCAAAGTTCATTTTCAATCTCTGGCGTTATAGGTATAACATTTTGGGTTAATGCTACCAGTCCTTTAATGCTCTCTGTAGAGCTGTAGGAATCTTGGCTAAATCCTTGCTGTTTAAGGGTTGCTCTTCTTGTATCACTCACAGTGAGTTAATAACCTGTGAAAGACTTTATATCCTGCATCTAGAATAACCATCATTACGTATTTCCCAGTTATTGAGTCTCTGGTAGCAGACCTACATTTTTTTGACCCTTTGTGAGCCAATGCTGAAGCCACCATGAGGTGTGATTCTTTTGGAATGGTGTCCAACACAAGTGCCCAATAGATGTCAGGAGTGCTATTTTACCAGCATCCAGACATTTTCAGAACTGTTGCAGGAAGTGGTCAGTTATGATTATATATAAACTGCTGGAAGTGGAAAGCTAGAATTCTTCTCTCTGGCCAAAGCTCAGTGACAGTGAAAAGGAATCATTCCATGTTGTCCTCACTCATCTGGGTTCAAGGGTAAACAGGCATGCATTTCATGCTGCTAATATATTCCTTCTAAACTGAGTAAGTTTCAACTTAAAAAGAGCTGGCCAGCCTTATACTTGGATATTAGTTAGCACAGTTATGCTAAATATGAAATACAGGGTCAGAATTTTATTTGGATTATATTTATTTGGGATGTCACCTCTACAGAATGGTAAGCAAAAGAATTCTCTTAGGGGTGAAAGGTGTGCCAAGACTTGCAAAAGTAGCACTGGGAAGGCACATTTTGCTATAAACAAGCACCTGCAAAAGGTTATTCTTTGGAGCGTCCTACTTGGACTCACGTATTAAAGCTGTCATCAAAGTAGATCTGATTATTTTGCACATGGCTTTCCTGAAAGGATGTTATGATTTTCTCGATGTTTGGTGGCTGGTGATAAATTAAGCTTTTATGATGTCATGTGAAAGGCCACTGCTTGGATTTCCTCTCCTGTAGAGCGCACTGAGGGATACATTTAGAGACCTGCTTCAAATACAAAACTGCCCGAGCTCCCTTAACTCTTTCGTTCACCATTGGTTTTAGAGTCTCCTACCCAAGTAAATAGGTTAACACATATTTAGACACAGATTATAGAAGATGCATATTTTGTGTTTACAAAAAGTCAAAGTAGTGTGATGAACATAAGAGGAAAAAAAAAAATAGGCCTGAAAGGGCAGTACAAAACAACTGAAAATTTATTGAATAGTGTGAAGGTTCTCAAATTCTTTGGAATTCTTTATCAGGCTACAGCAGAAAAGTTGCACAAAACTCGATTCTAAAAACCTGGGGTGTGAATATTGCCACTTTCTTAAGATGACTGTAGTCATCAAGTGAAGCTCTTCCAGATGTTGTGATAGCCTCGGGTTGTCTTGTCCTGGACCCTCTGTCTTACTGTCTTACTTAAAACTGCTGGATGAAGAATTAGCAATAGCAATAGCACTTAGACTTATATACCACTTCACAGTGCTTTACAGCCCTCTCTAAGTGGTTTACAGTCAGCCTATTGCCCCCAACAATCTGGGTCCTCATTTTACCGACCTCGGAAGGATGAAAGGCAGAGTCTTGATTACGCCCCCATTTTTTAAAATATAAAATCCTGTTATGCGGAAAACCATTTGCCTCCTAGGTAAAGCAGACAAAATCCCTTTCTATCTAGAAAAGAATATTAACAAAAGAAAGAAATAGACATTAATTTAAATGCTATATATCAGTGGTGGCGAACCTATGGCACGCGTGCCAGAGGCGGCACTCAGAGCCCTCTCTGTGGGCACGTGTGCCGTGCCCCGGAGATGGTGAGGGACTGGCCCCTGCCGCCCTGGCCCCGCCACCCAGTCTGCCATGACCACCGCGGCCACGCCCACCTGGCACCCGGTGATAAATAAGTGGGTTTTGGGTTGCAATTTGGGCACTGAGTCTCTAAAAGGTTCGCCATCACTGCTATATATTAAGCTTTTTTTAAAAAAAAAGAAAAGATCAAATTTGGAAAGGGAAATACCTCCGAGAATCAAGCCCCAGTTTAGATCATACTAGACAAGCCACAACTCATTGGGTCATCATTTCAGAGATATTTGCTTACCTAAACAAAGAAACAAAATGACCATGGGTGGGCAAAAAATCAGTGGGAGTGACTTTCAACTTCCTTGAAAGCATCCTTGTGGAAAACTATCAGTAAATCTTCCTCCCTCTCTCCATTTTCCTTTTCCCCCCCTCCTGCCTCCCTCTCTGTTCCCCTTTTGCTTCTCTTCCCAGCAGGCAGGTTAGTGGGTGCTGCTGGGGAAGAATGGAATGAGGGAGTGCACTAGTGCAGGGGTTCTCAACCTTGGCAACTTTCAGACTTTGGACTTCAACTCCCAGAATTCCTCAGCCAGCTTGGCTTGGCTTTGCTGGCTGAGGAATTCTGGGAGTTGAAGTCCACAAGTCTTAAAGTTGCCAAGGTTGAGGACCCCTGCACTAGTGGCCAGCATGATACAAGTACAGAGGGATTGGTGGAGGGTGCTTCATATTTCCTTTGACTTTCTCCCTACAGGCTTCCCACAAGCACAGACTTTATTAGTAGGAAGGTGACAAGGATTGTCAGCTATCATATCAGTTCCTTCTGGATTCTCCCTCATAGGAAGCTGTCAGGGAACATTGAAAATGAGGGTCATGGGTTTACGACTGAGTGTGGCACTAGCGCAGGAACAAAAATCCCAAAAAATCATTCCCTCCAAAGCCATAGGTCTCAGCATTATGCAAGTTAGCCCTTTGGTGATAACTTTGTTGACAACATTTTGCCCTGTGATGCAGCATTTCAGCCAATTAAACGTGTTACAAAGTTTCAAGCACAAGTGTTTTAATAATATATATAGTCTTCCTCCTCCTTGCAAAGGCTCTGCAATATTGAATGGTAAAATTCAGCATTCTCCTTAAGTCATGCAAAAAAAATAATGAAACCTAGTTAAGCTATTGCTCTAATACAGATTTAGGAAGGGTATATAGTTTATTTAAGGCCAGTAATATTAACTTTGTTTTTTGTAATATTTTTTCGGATGGCCTAATTAACGTAATGCCCTATTGTACAAGATTTCCCCCTCATCCTCCCTCTTCGCTATAGGTAGGCACTGTCTGATGTCTTCATGTAGTTTCATTAAGGACAACTGGACTTGTGACTATTCACCAGAAGTGTCTCGGAAAAACATTTCTCGCTCTAGAAAGACATTGCTACAAAATATCCATATAAATCACAGCCTTATGGGTCTTTCTATGTGTTTTAAAGGGCTTGCAACCTTCAGAAATGGGCTATTTTATGTGTTTGAGTCTTCCAACAGACCAAGTTTTATGAGTACTGTGAGAAAAGTTCAGTGACATCATTTATCATCTATTGAAAACTTCAGAATCTGACATTTATCATTGACAAAGTGCAATGTCAGGGGAAGGGTGTTGGAGATTCATAAGACCAAGACTAAATTACCCCAAAGTTAGGCAGGATAAGGCATGAATGTGTATGGGGAATATTTTTAAAATTCCAATAAATACGGGGATTAGAAATAATGTTAGATAAGTGAGCTGCCTCTTGCCAAGGACACACTTCTGGCATGCCAATTATACTTCCTATTCCAGTTGGAATAGACTGCAACTCCCATCTCAGAGTTGAAAAACCATAAAGATTGGCTGTTCAGAGGTTATAGGTAAGAAAATAAAAAAAATACTAGAAAATAAAGAAGCAAAAGAGATAGGATTGCAGTCAGATGCCGTCATTCCAAACCAAATGAAACTATTATGTTGTGCGTAAATGTTGGTATGTCAACTCAGAACTGAATAAATATGAAGTCCTGTGAGAGAGGTAGAAAATACTTATGCAATTATTTATAAACCTTAGAAATACGCCGTTTTTTATTTTTATTGGGGGGAGGTTGTTTTGCTTTAGGATTTCAAATGAATCCTTCTGACACTTTTAAGTTTGCTGGTACTGCGATACCTGATGGTAAAGGACTTTAGGTCTGATTTACACCATACATTTTAATGAGAACAAATCACCATAAATTGATTTCACAGATCAGTTCCGTGAAGTTAATATGTTTGAATAAATGAATGCATGAGAGAGAATTATGAGCAGACCCCAACTGCCAGAGGTTCTTTGTAGTGGTAAACGGCTAATTGTTCTCATATGCCAGCTTAAAAAAATGTGCTCAATTTAGAGAACTAACAAAAATAAAGCTAGGTTATGGTGACTTGAAAGAAAAGTGTATTGCAATAAAGTTCCACACTGAGAAGATTATCCCACTAGAATGTCTGTAAGGGAAAAAAAGGTTAAACCAACTTATGCCTCATCTATACTGGGAATATATTTCAGAATGATTTTCATCTCCCCCCCCCCCACCTTCTACTGTAATGCAGAAGGGAAAACAGTCTAATGGGCTAATCCAAACCCTGTTGAAATTAACATTGACTTTCGCCGTCTCTGGCTTAACCTTCCCCCAGGAGGGTTATCTCAATAACGAACCATTTTTGGCAAGTGAGGCAGTCAAATAATTTTGCCTGTATTTACATTGTCAGCCATGTGATTTGGTTGACATAAGCAGACCGATAAAGCCTGCATATGCTTTATGTCCTTGTGTTGATTAACTTGCGCACTGTTTCCATTAAAGCAATTAAGCACCATATTACACAGCACGCAGGGCCCACTCCCGCTGTTTTGTTCCATTTGCCCTTTTATCTTCATGGTCAATGTGCTTGTCAGAGCCCACGCTGATGGACTTTTCCCCCCCACCTCCCCCCCCCAGATTGAGCTGAAGTATTGTTTTCACACTGACAGCATTCTCTCGGTCCCCCTCCTGACAGACAATGCCACCAGTCCTAAACTTCCTGGACAAACCAGACAGTTGACTGTTTTCTTCTTGTCTCTTATCACTCCCTGTCACTGAATTAGAGCTCTGGATTCAACTTCATTTCGTGCTGATAATCCTGCAGTACAGTGGGAAATGTAAAGCCGCGGCTGTTCATTATCTTTATCATCAGCCTTTTTTTGTTTATTACTTCTTGGGATCCATGTTTTTTAGCTTTTTGAAGGCATTAGATGGAAGAATAACAGACAGGTTTTTAGTGGATTAAGGAAGAGACTTGGCTGAGATTGCCTAGCCTGTGACTGACAGATGTATCTTGAAAATGTTTTAATGGGTCTTATCCTAAGATGTGCTGAGTGTCAACAAACTATGAAAGCAATGGAGGACTTAAGAGCTCAGCACCTCTCAGAATCAACTCCTAGTGGAAAGCATCGGAGTTCTTTCCCCACACCGGGCCACGTTTAAAGTGATTTATTTGTGTACTTTTAATGAATGCAATGCTCATTTGCTCAACTCGAGGAGATGGCCTGTTAATTGCAAGTGAAAGTACTTTATACTTGAGTTCAGCAGAAAATGCATGCATGAATTTCTCACTGTTCATGACAATTTCTGCCGTAATAATAAAAACAGCGATGATAATTATTACATACTGTTCCAAGTATTGTGGTTAGCTAGTTTTTATCACCTTTAGAGCCAAATTTACTATATTCTTCTATGTCAACTTTGCTTTCCTAAAAATACAAAGAAATTAAAGCTGAATCTAATTCATCGATACCTTCCTCAAATTTATAAAGATAACTAGCCTCTATTATTGTTAACTCTTGCCTTGTAAGTTAAAATGCATTGATGAAGTTTGTAGTCTGCTACATCTGAAGAGGAAGTCATCAGTCTTCATCCTCATTCCATACTGACTTCCTTGGTTTTCCCTTCACCTTATGCCATTAAACTCCTCCTTCATATATTGGTTTTACAATTTATTTATTTATTCATTCATTCATTCATTTTGTATAGCCAGCCATGTCAACAACGAGTGATAGTTTGAGTCATACTTCTTGTTTTATCCTACAGTCTTAACATTTACTTCAAATCATTTCTGGTCTTAGCTGATTTCACAGCATCATCTGCACACAAAGTACACAACTAATATCACACTAACATCCCCACCAGTATTCCTTAAATATTTATCATAAATGCATTAAATAAACAAGGGGATATTTATTTATTTACTTACTTACTATGGGCAGTTTACATGAAAACATGAAAACTATGAAACAATTTAAATATAGCAATAAAAGAAGAAGCCCCCAAAACTAAAAATTGCAAAACCGGGAAGTAACATACCAACTCCTTACAAGGAATTACACCAATCCTAACCAAAGGCCTGTGTGAACAGCCAGGTCTTCATGGCCATCCAAAATGTAGAGTGGGAGTCACCTGGATCTTGGGGGGGAAGTCTCATCCAGAGGGCAGGAGCTGTGACAGAGAAGGGGCACTTCCAGGCTCCCAATAGATGGCATTGTTTAACTGAAGGAACCTGCAGTGCACAAACCCTGTCAGATCGAAATAACTGGACAGATATCACAGATTCTTGCTTTACTTCCTGCTCGGTGTGAACTATTTACTAAGCATTGAGCTTATTCTCACGCATGCTCTATTTTCATCACATACTTCTCCCAGCTGTATTCAGCAACCAACCTTCAGCGCCATATTTGTACAAAACAAATATGTTTTGTACAAATGTTTAGGCCTAATCAGTTTACTATATGCTTTCTCTAAATAAAATAATTTGCAATAAACTTTCTTTCTCACATTCATACGTTTCTCAGTGGCCTGCTGAAGATCAAAAACCTGATCTGCACATCTCCTGCCTAGCATAAAGAACCACTGCACACCCCAAATGTTGCTCATTGACATCAATCGTATTGGTCCCATCAGAATTCTGACAAACGCTTTCCCATGCCCACTTATCAAATTAATTCTTCTTAGTTTTTTATATTTCTTCTTACTACCCTTCCCTTTGATGAAGTTTGTAGACTATAGAAGAACAATAACTACATTTCCCAATTGACAGCACAAGTGTAATATTTACACACGTTAAGCAACTCACACAACCAGCAAACTTAGTTTAGTATTTATTCAGGTATACCACCTACATCTTCAGCATTACAATTTTTCAATATACATCACAGCATTTATTATTTTCTTTATCAATATCTTTTTGACATGAATGTTAACAGCATTTATCTCACAACAGCATATCAACATCATTCCCTTATAAATCCTAAAATACTCCTTCTAGCATTACCTCACTTGATTTTCATCCTAAATCATTTCATTCCATTTTTCTTAATTCCACTTATTCTACTGGAGTTCCTTGTTGGTCCTTTCTAGCTATTTCTGAAACAATTGTTTATTTGTATAATAATTGCTGCACATTTTCTCAGTGTTTTGTAATTTTAACCATTCTTTGCTCTCTGTGCAGCCATCTTTTTTTTTTGCTATATACACATTATACAATATCTTTTTTCCATATTTGCATTTTCCATTTTGCTCTGCAAAAGTAGCATATTTTAGTATTTTTTTCATGCTGGACTCTCTTCCTGAAGTCATGCCGAAGTAATTTCACTCTGGTTCTTTCAAGTTTCCTTATCTTCCATGTCGATTTCTGTTAAGATCCATTTTTGATATTATCAAATAATGATCTATCCCCCATTCAGAACTTTCTACATTATATCTGTCAGGCACGAACAACCAGATCCACATGTCAAGAATTCAGTTGCTTTATTACTCCAGTCAAACCTATCTTGAGCAATCTTCTCAAACCCAAGTTGGCACCTGGGTAATACTAGATAAGGTTCAACGGCATGCAACGGGGTCATACTTCACCTTTTGCCCACATAGGGATTCCAGACTAATTTCCCATTAGACTTCTCCACTTGGCTCACACAGTCAGTCTCTTTCCAACAATATCCTTCATTAATAGCTTAATCTTTCATCATAAATAAGCCAATCATATTTTAATGAAGTCCTTTTCTGTGTGTAGATAGGAATGGTTTAAAGGGAGAAAGGCATCCAATTAAATGCTACAGTACTGTTAGCTACTGTAGATCCTTGATATGTATTGGAATATAATGCTAAATACAAATACACTTCATTTCTTCTTTAAGCAGATCGTGCTATTGATTTGGTTATTTCCTAAATATAGTTACAATAGAAGAGAATATCTGTAGCTCAAGGTTGAACAGTGGAGTTCTTGGTGCGCTCTGAGCTTGTTTGTTTGCTTGCAGATGTTTCATTATCCAACTAGGCCAGGGGTAGGCAACCTTGGCTCTTTTATGAGTCGTGGACTTCGACTCCCAGAATTCCTGAGCCAGCATAGCTGGCTCAGGAATTCTGGGAGTTGAAGTCCACGACTCATAAAAGAGCCAAGGTTGCCTACCCCTGAACTAGGCAATATCATCCATGCAGGTGAGTATGGGGTTTGCTGCCAATTAATAGTATATAGTATATACAGTGTGCTATATATATTAGCTTGCCCTACCAGTTTTGATGGGAGTGTGGTTTCCGTGATTGATTGGAGCATTGTTTTCCGCTTTAATGTTTGTCTAGTGTTAATCCCTGCATATCTGAAAGTTGACTGGGTAAATTCAGTTACCCTGTATGTTTGCCTGTGCTGCTCTGTGAAATATAAATACGTGCTGTCATTAATTCCCCCCTCTTTCTGTGTAGTATTTAGGATGTGCCTGCTTATGGGATACCTATCTTGCCTACTCCAGGAATCACAGTTTAAGTTTAAAACAAGCAAACAAAGCCTATTATCCTCTTTTTGAACAATTCTAATACATTCCTGGCCTTGTGCTATGAAGCTTTCTAAGACTTTTGGTAAAGAAAATTGAATTAGACAGTAATATGTTGCAGAGTGAAACCAGATTATTCATCTAAGTGAGCTAAAATAAAGATGATGATGACACCCAGAAGCAGCACTCAGGAAATAGAATATTTACACAGAAATTGTTTGCATTTTTCCCTCTGGTTTTCATTGCTTTTAAAGAAACATCCAGACCACACGCTGCAGATAGTTCTTCCATGCGAAGGAGTATGCATTTTTTTTAAAAAAAAACTATAAAAATGAATTGCCATGTGTTCATGTTGAATACATGTAATTGCACAGCCTTTGACACTTAAACCTACGATTACAAAAAGGGAGAGGGGGTTAAAAATGTCTCATTTGATCAACTCATGCTTTTACCTATGAGAGATCATATCACAGCTAAGTGAATTTAAGTCTGTGGGAGAGAGAGAATTGTACCGTTAAACAGCCACAGTTTGACTGTTGGCTTTCAGCTCCCTCATCAAGAGTTTGCTTTTCCAGAAGCAGGAGCAAATTGTAATTCATATTTTAAACTCACAGTGTAGATTTTTTTTTTTTTTTTTTATTTTACAGGTTTTAAAAAATTAGGCAGATAGGCCGATTTCACTCTGGGTTATTATTATATTAATATTAATACTACATTTACACACACACAAATCTACCGTCTGTCTGCCTGTCCGCCTTGATTTGCTTCATTTTGCCTGAAAGCTGTGTTGAAGACTTACACCATATCCTCAGAGTGCATGGTACAGCGTAGAATGTTTTCCTCCTCCCCCTTCCTTGTATATTTTTACAGCCCAGTGGCAACAAAGAAAAAAGCATTTATAGAAAAAACAAACAGTAACCTAGATTGTGCTTTGAACGTTGATTCCGGCAAGGCTGCACTCCGGCAGAAGCGGAAAAGCCGCAGTGGCCATGTTTGACTTTAGCCAGTTGACTTTTGATCATTCTTTTGCTTTCATGGGCTCATCCTTAGAAACGTTCAGATCTGCCTAAGGCTGTAGGACCGTACCTTGGAGTAAGTCTCATGGAGGCCCATCATGCTTCTCCAAGTAGACTTCCATGGAATTACATAGTTCAGAAAACAAAAAGATCTGGCACAGAGTTCCAGTCTTCCCCAGAAACAGTTTGTAGGCTCTCCAGTTCAGACTCTATATCTGGAGGCTGAATAATTAGATCTCTTATTTCACTCAACCGTTGGAACAATGTAGCTGAGTAGTTTCTGCTCCCAGCTTTTATTTTTAAGCCGCACTTTTTAGAGAGCTGTATTTACTTAGTTTTTCATTGCCTGTAACTACTTATTAAAAAATAGAGTCCACAGGACTGCAATCCTTCCAATTTCATTTGCAAGTGATATTGTGAAGATTTTAAAAAAAAAGCTCTTGCTGAGCCCAAAAGCTCAGCTGCAACCCATGGCTGTTGAACAGATGGAATGTGCCATTCTCCATTATTAAAATTAGTCTGCAAATGCAGTAGTACGATTGGCTTACAGTAAAGAGGGTCATGTGGTGGGGTTGTGTGTATGCGTGCAGATGTACAGTCTTAGGCATTTTTATAAAAGAGGTTAAGATTTTCAAACACTTCCCTATAAATTTAAAGTGAATGAAACACTTCAAGCATTTTAATTATGCTATTTTCTTCGTTCTGTCTTGTTCTGTCATTACTAATATTTACAGGTAACGCTATAGTTTTATAATGCCCAACTCCCAGCAATACTGTCAGTGATGAATATGAAATTCAGAATAATTCATTTGGGGGGGGGGTTGTATCTCAATATAGCGCTTTGCTGTGGTGATTGTGTGGATCTATGAAGAAAAACATAGCTTTGGGTTTGTTGTTTGATTTGTTTCTTAAATGTAATTAAAACAGGACAAAATCAAAGTACAGGGCATTGATTTTAAGTAGTGTGAAAGCCAAACTTCGGCATGTATGATAACCTAAAATAAGATTTTAAAAAATTATGTGGAATAATTTATTACAAAACAATTCTTTCAGTTGGTACTGTAAAATTTGGAAAGATGGCTTCGTAAGAATCACTAGTAGATTTATTTATTTGGCAAATTTATATAATAATCTGTGGTTGATTACAACAGTGGAGCAAAATGCTGTTCTATCAATCTCTTTGTAATCCTCATTCTGCATTTTAACATTCAACATAACCTGGAAAGGAATCAGGCAGACTTTCTTTAGCTGAGGCTTTCCTTTCATTTTGCTAAAGATGCAGTATTAATTCTCTCTCTCTCTCTCTCTCTCTCTCTCTCTCTCTCTCTCTCTCTCTCTCTCTCTCTTTGTGTGAGAGAGACAGAGAGACATAGAGAGAAATTCAAGTTGGTCTATGAACAGTGACCAAAAAACCCCCACCCAAATTACCCTACAATGCTATTATTTTCTTTTTATTTTCCATAGGATTTTCTACAAGGCGATTGTACCAAAGCAAAGCAGAAGCTCAATTGGAAGCCTAGTGTCACTTTTGACGTAAGTTCTGTTTTTTTCTCCAAATACTTTATTGAAGACCACTTTTAGAAACAAAAAAAAACCAGTTTTTAATTTGTAAATATCTAATTCAACAAAAACAAAAGTGATCCTACAAAACAACAACACTTCAAGGACATAAGCCAAAAGGCATCCTGTAATTCTTCAACTTTCACTGTGATGAGACTAATTTAATTATTCTAAGCAATCAGTGGATAGTAGCCGACCACAGAAATAAACATTTTTGTATGTTAAAAATGTATGTTCTACATTTTCCCAAGTACATTTTTCAGATTGAATGTTGCAACTTTGTGCTGTATTCCTAAAAAAAAAAGAAAAGAAACTCAGCTCTGAAAGGAAAGTGAAAGGGTATAATTCAACAAATGAAAAACAAATGTGTATTCACGGCTGCAGTTATCAGTCCAATTTTTTAAATTTATTTTTGGTGTTTGCAGCCAACAGTCCAAATTTTTACCCGCCCTGGTGATAAAAGGACCTTAATTTAGTTACTGCCCTTTAAAGTAAGTGCTAGAAGTTGCATCCTAATTATACCTCTAATTCTCATCCTAGGAACTTTATGAATATGTTTCGGAAAGCACTTGGGTTCGCAATCCAATTAGGAGAGAGAGAAAAATAAGTACAGTGGCCGTGGGAGGTGAAGAGGTCACAAATTTAATAGGCTTACTCTAAATAGTGAGTCAGACCGTTTTTCTCTAACTTAGTCTGAACCGAGCTAACGCTTGTTTATGTATGTCTCTTTCCCTTCTCACAGGAGCTGGTGAACGAGATGGTGAAAGCAGATGTGGAGCTGATGAGAAACAACCCCAATGCTTGAATCTGCCTCTCTTTCTCTACCTGCTCCATCAGTTTTAACTGAAGCTCCCAGGATGAAGCCTAATGATGAATCATCCAGAAGACATTGGCGGGGCTGGAGATGCTAAGCTTCAGTGGTGTTAGATGATTTGTTGCTGCCATTTTATTTCCCTCTGCTTTCCGCAATGGATCCCTTCTCTTTTCCTTTTCCTTTTTTCTTTTTTCCAAATTAGAATCGTGCAAATCATGCTTTTTATGTTCCTTTCTGAGGGGGAGCGTGAAGCAGGGAGGACAATTTGCAGCATATAATCAAAATTGATCTTGTAATTTTCTTTTGATAGTAAAAAGTATATTTCCATAAATGGGTATGTAACGCTTTCTCCATTTTGAATGGGAAGTATAAATGCTGCGTATTTTTCCCAAAGTCTTTTACGGATACAGCCTAAAAGGGAGAAAAAAAATAGTGAAATACATTCATTGTTTCCCTGATATATTCAGACTAAATTCTGAAGATACCTTCAGATTAATAAACTCACTCAGAACGAGGTTTGATGTAAAATATATCGCAAAATATACGGCACGTGAGCCTTACACAGATTACATACAGTTTAAACATCTATATATGCAAAGGGGAATTACAGAGGTTGTGATTTATTCAGTGTTACTTCTAAAGTAGTATCTTTGGAAAGTTCCACTGAGGTTATTTGTTCAAGGAGCAAAGAAACATGAACAGAGAATTTGATTTCTCCCACTAAGCCCATTGCCTTCCTGAAAAGTTTGCCCTTCCTGCAGTTGTATGTGGTAGGGAGATCTAAGGCAATTAGCACCTAATTCTTGCACATCTACATATTACTATATACATCCCATTCTGTTTCTGCTTGCTATAATTAGCCAGGTAGGAGCCTAGAGCCTTTAAGGATGGCCTTAAGGAGGAGAGAGAAATCCAAAATTCAAAACGAATGTTGTTCACTTTTTGTGCAAATGTATCGTAATCGAGGAGAAGGTTGGGGATCCCATAAATTTGTTTTCCAATGGTGACTTCCAGCCAATAACCCCTCTCTTTGCTTTGAAAGAAGGGAGAGTTTCCAATTGTTCTGCTAGCTAGATCCTCAAGGTGTAAGTTGCCCACCGTTCCAACCGGGGGATCGAAATCGCCTTTCACACTCGCAGACCTGCCACCCTCACTTGGATAGCAGCCTAGAATGTATTACAGCAAAGCAAAAGGCGAAACGGGGCCCGTGTGAATTTCCAACGTAGCCTGGAACCTATTAAGATGTTGCAAAACGCGTGAAAATGAAGGTAACCCACCCACTCCGAGACGGAGGACGGGCCGCTCTTCCCGCGTGCGAGCCGAAGGAGAGCAGCTCGGGCTTGGGGGCCGACCCGGACTGCTGCCCAGAAGGGCGAGAAGGGCTCACCGGGGCGGCGGCTCCCAATCGGGACCAGATGTTTCCGCAAGGCCGGCCCCGTTTTCGCTATCCCCGCAGGTGGAAGGAAGGGAAGGGGACCCCGGCAGAACCGGGGCTCTGGCTCAGCGGGCGAGAGCGAGCAGCAGCCCCCTCTGGGCTTGCCAGGGTGGGTGGGTGGGTGGGTGGGGTGTCCCCGTCCCAGACCCGGCTGGCCTTTCGGGTTGGGTCTTCGCCTGCAAGAAAGGCTTAACGGCCTCAGGGATCGCGCGCCAAAGGGACCCCTGCAAAAGCGAAAGGAGACTGAGAGACGACGCGATCCGGCCAGATTCCCCAAGCGGAGAAAAGGGACCCCGACACTTTCCCCCCCCCCCGCGGGGGGGGGTCGAAAGGCTTGGGCGGCCCTGCTCTCCTCCTCTTCTTCCTCCTCCTCCTCCTCTTCGTCTTCCTCCTCTCCTCTTTCTCCTCCTCCTTCCTCCTCCTCTTCGTCTTCTTCCTCTTTCTCCTCCTCCTCTTCGTCTTCCTCCTCCTCCTCTTTGGGCCGTTTGCCTCTTCGGTTCCTTCGGCGCCTTCATGGGGGTCGACTGGAAGTCCACTCAGCTCGGCGCTGCCCTTCGCCAGGGCACCTCACAGCCTGCAGTTCCCAACCAGGTCAGCTGGCAGGAGGCCGTCGGAAAAGCCACCTTTGCAGCTTGCCCCCCCCCTCCCCCCCCCGCCGACCTGGCCGAAGGGTTTGGGGGGAAAGCACCGACGCTCCGCGAGGCCCCCTCCATTCTCTCTCTCTCTCTCTCTCTCTCTGCCTAAGCTCCGCGGGGCATCTAGAGGCGTGGAACGGCAATTCGCCCTAGTCGCCACCCGGCCTCTCCGCGTAGCGGGGTGTACCGCAGGAGGTGAATTTCGCTCCAGTATAAACCAAACGGAGAACGGAGGGACTCTTCTGTTGCTGGGGGAGCCACCACCCACGGGGCAGCCCTAGATGCGGCGCCTCGGAGGTTCGTGACCGAAGTCCCGGCCGTCAACGCCGCCTGCGCTGGTTGCCTAGTCTGGGCGAGACGGGCCGGGCGGGCGGATGGGGCTGCCGGAGAATCAAAGCAACTAGCCACGATCGAATCGGCCAGTAAAACTGCTGCGCCTGATGAGAGAGGTGGAAGCTTAACTGCAACGGCGTCTTAACTCTTTAAGAAAATCAGGCACAGAAAAAGGGGCCTCGCGTTCAGGCTGCGCAAGGGATCCGCCCGTCTTTGGGGGCAGGAGGGCTTGCCATAAAATGCGGTTCCATCCCCTTATATATTTTTTTCTATTCAGAGTGCAAATGTCAAGCCAGGTCTTCATTGCAACTAACCTGTGCGGCGCTCTGGTTATGCCTATTCTCCCCCCCCCCCAAACCGCTCTCCAGATCCATTGGGGTGTTTTGCTTCGACCAAACGGCGCAGAGGCGCCCTGTCGCTAAGCGGAGCTTAGTGAAGGACAAGAAAGAGCCGCCCTTCATCCCCTCCAAACCAGGACTTCATCCCGGCCGCTACCCGAAATGCCCTCAACTATCCCCGGCTCCTTCCCAGCCCTGGGAAGGGGCTGATGCGCCTAACCACCCACCCACCCCCGGGATGTGCCGGAGGCTCTTGCGCCGCCCGCGGGACCAGGAAGCTGCCAGATGGAGGTTCATAGCTGGGACTGGCTCCATCTTCGGTTACTCGGCTGCCGCCGGTGCCAAAACGACACGCACCCCGCCAGACACGGCAAAACCCCGAAATGAACATTGGAGGGGAAGGGAGAGGCTCTGGCCGGGATTAGCTGGTCTCTTCCCCGCAGGGTGGGGTGCTCCGCTCGCCCGCCCGCCCGCCGGAGGAACAGTTTGTTCCCCGGCTGCTTTTGTGGGCCGCTCTTCCAAGGCGGAGGATGAGGAAGGCTGCCTTGCGCAATCCAGAAGTCCCATAAATAAATGCCCAACTCTCCTTCCATCCCGCCCATCTGAATTCGGGCCTTGCCTGGCAAGAGGATTCCTCCAAATCGCCTGGCCTTCCTTCTCCCCCAAGCGCCTCTCTTCGCTGGCCTAGTTAGATCTCTTGCTTTCGGGGTTGGAAACCCCCCCACCCACCCCTCCCGGGCTTTCAATAAATTTTACAGAAGAAGGAGGGGGCGAATGAAAAAAAAAAACCCAAGGACACGCTTCCTGTGGAAGACAACCCCGAAGCACTATTCCTCAACCTTTCCTGACGCCTTGGACTACAGTTTCCATCAATCGCAGCAAGCCTATGGGCGAGTGAGTTTTTCCCACATCTAGATGACGCGCCCGGGCAGAGAGGGGGGGCAGAGAGGGGGGGGCACAGCTGCCCTACAAGATTCCTGGAAACCAAACGGGGGTGGGGAGAGACTAAGAGGCTGCTACTATGACTTCCCTCCCCCCCCCCTCGCCAACCACAGAAAAACAAGCCTGGCGCTGTTTGCTTCAGTTTAGTTGAGGTTTCAAAATAACGGAGCAGCCTTGCTTTATATCCTCGAGAATGATGAAAAAGAGACGCGCGGTGTTGTGACAAATACTGAGAGGCACAAGTGGCGGTTTCCTTCTCTCACTCTCTCTCTCTCTCTCTCACACACACACACACACACACACACACACAACACACACACACACAGACCTGGCCCGCTCTACTCGTACTTCCCCGCCTTGTCTGCAGAAAGTCTTGGTTTAGTAGCGCTACCCGGGAGACTTACCGTATCATTTTAAAGGGTGATATTCGACACCTGCCCGCTCGCCCTCAACCCTAAACTGAAACTAATAGGTGATTAGGAAGGAGTCTGGAGGCCCCCAGGACGGACGGGTGAGACGGATGGATTTTCGGAAGAATGAGATCAACCTCGCCGATCGCCTCCTTCTCCCGGTCGGTCGGAAAGACAAACGAAAGCCGGCCCCGCAGACGGAGCAGGGGGTCACTTTGAACGCAATCGTAGACATCTCTAAAGGTCAGGACTGGAGAGCTTAGGATCCTGGAAAAAAAAGAAAGAAAGAAATCAAGTTTCCTAAGTGAACGCCTTGCCTGTCTTTCGGAATCTGCCAAGACTGCCTTGTTTTCCAACAGGCAGAGCCAGAGTCCCCTCGCCCCAAGCCGAACTCACGCCCTCACTCCGGATTCCGCTCGGGGCCAAGTGTTGGCATCGCTGACCGGATTCCGCTCAGCCCCGGGCTCCGCGGAAAGGGCCCGGTTCCTGCCCCTCTCTTAACCTCACCCGCGCTTGGGAGCTAAAACTAATCCGGCTGAAGGGGCAACGGACGCCTGTTACCATCTCCACAGCAGTGGGAAGGGTGTGCAGGAGTGGGACGTTCGCGAGAGGGCAGAAATGCCCGCTTCCTAAAACGGGCGGGTCACCGGTCTCCAGACACAACAAAGCCCCAAACAGGCCGACGTCGCCGCGTTTTGACTGGCGCGGAAAAGCCAAACCAGAGCAAGCTAGAGACCCTCGGCAGCCATGTGGGAGGGGCAGCGCGCGGCCAGTGGCAAGGGAAAGCTTCGCCCTCTGGAAGGGCGAAAGGGGATCCATGGGTCGAGGCTCTTTCGCGGCAAGAAAGAAAGAAAGAAAGAAAGAAAGAAAGAAAGAAAGAAAGAAAGAAAGAAAGAAAGAAAGAAAGAAAGAAAGAAAGAAAGAAAGAAAGACGTTATGTTTAGCAATGGCTTAGAACGCAGGCACCGAAAGTTCATTTTGAATGCAATGCATTTTCTCGCTTAAAACGTTTGTGTATCGACAGCCCCCTTCAGCCTTTTATTGCCGCTCGCCTCTTCTAATTAGCTAAACAAATTAAACTACAGAAACAGGAATCAGAATATCTAAGAGAAGACCGAGGTGAGCTTCAGCCAGCTTTGCAGAATAGGGATTTGTTTTTGTTTGTTTTAAAATTCAAACTTGGAACTCAGTGATGTTTATGATTGCTCTAAAGTAACCTTTTATTCATTGGTCTTTCCAGACCCATTCTACATGAGATTATCCAAGTCAATAAATTTACTTTTAGCTAAACGAACTAATTCCCCAATAGGTAAACTTAGGCAGGGTTTTTTTTTTATTTAAAGAATAATCCTCAATTAAGCAATGTTTTCAATATTCCACACTAGATCTAATATATCATCATATAATATATACCACCAACATTTAAAATATTCAATATGCTCAGGTTTATCTCAACCGTGCCATTGAAAGTAGATTGCATTGAAATCAACAGGAAGTCTGCATAGAATTGCAATCTTCAGGGCAAGAATTTAGAGGCACCAGCAAAGAAAGGGTCAAAAAAGTCAAGACCGAGGTCACAATCATGCAGTCAAAATTACGAAAGTAAAAAAATGGTGGCCACCATTTTAACTTTTTTGACCCCTTCCCTGCAGACATCTATGGACGAATCCATCTGGTTGCTAACGTGGTCCCTGCATCTCCTTTTCCACTGTGTATTTCTGTAAACGTCTTCAGATTGCCACTTAGGGTCCTAGGTCTGTCCACTGCTTTATTGGGATTTATTCTAGGGGTTAGTAAGTATAAAGGGCTGTCATTTCGACCCACTTTGTGTATGTCTAAATCGCAGAGGATGCAAAGCCAACCCTTTGTTCCCACGAGAGAAAAGTGCCCCTGAAGATGCTTCTGGCTCTTTTAAAATGCACCTCTCAAAATGCACAGTTAGAGTGGGAAATTTAAAGAGGGTTTTTGCTCTTTATCCTCTGCTACCTTGCAGCCCTTCTTACCCATCCAGGCCCATAGTCAGGCTTACTTCAGCGCAGGCGCAACTTGGCTGCTGCCCCTCGGAGACTGAATCGCTGCAAAGGAGTGGGTTTTCCTGGCAGGAGGTGGAAACCGGGGAAAGGCAGAAATTCTGCCAATTTAAAAAGCAGTTGAGAGCAATGAGGGCGGCGGGCATTCTTCGGGGCAGGGGCCCGCACATCAAGCGCAGCTCTTGGCCCGCCCCATCTGCCTCCCGCGGAGCCAAAGGTGAAAGGCTCCAGCAGGTAAAGGTTGCTCTGGGCCTCACAAGCGGTTCTCCTTTCTGCCCACCCAAGTTGAAACAAATCTGTTTGTTAAAGGGGGGGGCGGTGGATCGAGAAAGAGAAGAAATCCTCCGTTCCCTAGGAAAGACGCTTGGCAGTCAAAGAAAGGAAGACAAAAAACATTAGTTCGCCTGCATTTCTTGCTCTCTCTCTCTACTCCCACACAACGGCTGCAAAGTCCTCCCTTGGCCACTTTAACTCTGCAGGCGCAAGAACCCAAGAAAAAAAACAAAACCTCCCGTCGGCAGAGAATCGAGTTTTCCGAGGAGAGCCGCTTTCCCTCCGCCGGCGTCTCTCTCTCTCTCTTGGCCGACTTGGGGCAGAGAGGGAGAGAGAAAGAGAAAGAGAAAGAGAAAGAGAAAGAGAAAGAGAAAGGAAGGAAAGAAAGAAAGAAAGAAAGAAAAAGAAAGAAAGAAAGAAAGAAAGAAAGAAAGAAAGAAAGAAAGAAAGAAAGAAAGAAAGAAAGAAAGAAAGAGAAAGAAAGAAAGAAAGAAAGAAAGAAAGAAAGAAAGAAAGAAAGAAAGAAAGAAAGAAAGAAAGAAAGAAAGAAAGAAGCGTGCATTTGCTTGGAGAGGTCTTCAGCTTCCCTGGAAGTCCAGGGTCCCAGCTTGAAAGGATGTTCGGGGCCTTCTCCTTTCTTGAGCCGGTTTTCCGTGTTAGTAGCCACTAACTCAATCTGCTAGCAAACCGCTATTGGGTCTTGGGAAAAGAAAAAGAAAAAAAAGAAGAACTCAAGGAAACACAAACGAAAATCTTGGGCCAAGATTTGAAAGAAGCGTGGAGGCGTTTGGGAACTTTTGGGACAAAGAAGTGGCGTCAGCTTCCCGACCTACAAAATAAGAGGAGTGAACTAGGAAGTGAGTCGCAGCCACTAGGGTGAGAGTCGGATGACACACGTCCAAAGGGGCCCCCTGAAGCAAGTTTCGGGCACCCTACAAGTGGCCAAACTAGTGGGCAGCGGACCTGCATTCTGGAATTGGCTCCTCCTTCCAAGGAATTGCCCTGAAATGACTTTGGTGGCGCGCAGCTAATGCAGCAATTATGGGTTTTTAAAGACTTCTAAACGTTCCCCCAACATTCTTCGTCTGATTATTAAATCTGGATTCAAACTATACGCTTAGCATACACTAAAGTGACAGGGTAGGCAACCTTGGCTCTTTTATGACTCATGGACTTCAACTCCCAGAATTCCTGGCATGGCTGGCTCAGGAATTCTGGGAGTTGAAGTCCAGGAGTCATAAAAGAGCCAAGGTTGCCTACCCCTGCACTAAACTAAAGCAAGCTGTTTGGGTTCACGCAACGTGGAGGAGTCTGCTGTTCCCAGCAGCCGGGCTTGTCGGCGACCTGGTTCAGAGCGTCGTTTGGCTTCAATTCCTCAGGCCAAGGAAGCGGCCCAGGCCTTCAGACAGGACGGGGCCACCTTCTAGGCTGGCCGGTGCTCTTTTGCCTTCCCTCCCCTCCAGTTGGGGCTAAGTGCAATCGCGATGGGGAAGGGAACGGGGGTGAGGGGGAGGAAAATAACAAAACATTTTCGCCAATAAAAACCCTCTTTAATAGCAAAGTGGTAACTCGAGTTGGCTGCTGCTCTTCTCAGCACGTCTAATAAGCTGCTTTCGCTTTTCGAAGCTCGCAATTAACGTCTGGCTGCGTTTTGCACCTTTGCCTGGGAGAAGGACCACCTGCCCTGAACGTGTGTGGGGGGGCGCTTCTCAGGACCCCCCCCCCCCGGAGAAGGCTGGGAGGTTCTTGGCCATTAGGCGCCCAATTCCCTTCCTCCCCTCTGCCTTTCTCTCCTGCAAGGGGCTGCGAGAGCCAGCCTTCCTCCCGGGATTCTGACTGGAATTCTTGGGGCATTTTTCCCGGGGTGACTCCGGGAGATTTGCCAACCGGGTGTCTTTTCGCCTCCTTCGACTGCCCTAGCGGGTGCGGAGGCCACCTCCCAGGCGCAGCCACGAGAAGGAACCGACGAGAATAACCGGTTTCGGTCGAAGCAGACCCATTCTTGGAATTTCTTTTCCACGACGCGCAAACCCGTGTACGTGCCTGGGTTCACCCACCCCTCTTCAGGAGTTTGTTCTGGAGGAAGAGCCAGGAAGTTTTGGGGAGACTTATGGAATACGTTGAAGTGTGGTTGGAGAGGCGAAGAGCGCCCCCCACTTCCCCCTTGGTGGCCAGTCTTGCGAGCCAGGAGACTGTGGGGCTCCCTAAATACACTTCTTGGGAAATAGATCCCCTTTGGGCAGGGAGACCCGCGCGTCCCGGGTGTTAAAAGCTTCTTCGCCATTTCTCTCCCTCCCCGCCCCCCGCATTTCTCCGAGCAAACCCTTGGCAGTAATCTGGTTCTGCGGTCTTTGAATGCGGTTAAACTTAGATTCTGCTTTTTATCTGCTTGCGGCCTTTCCCTCTTCCTGCCTACCCTCCTTGCTGGGTTCCTGCGTCTGCGCCACTTCTGAATCTGACATAGTGAGTCAAGGCCGATCGCTCCGGCCCTGCCACGGGGGTTGCTGCCGAAGCATGTCTCCGGGCGCGCCCTTTCCCCGAACCTCCTAAGTTTCACCGCTCTTTCTCCCCCAGGAGACCTTCAGCTATCGTTTCATTAAATGAGATTAATGGCAAGAAAACCTTGTCTCTCTCTCGCGCTCCCTAGCAGGCCGCAAATGGGAGCCACCCTGGCCTGGCCTGGCCTGGCCTGGTCTCCGGCAAACTCGCTTCTGAGCGAGTGCCGGTCCTTTTTCTGACTTGCTTTTAGGGCAGGGAAGAAATCGTTCGGTCTCCAGCCCCCCAAACCTGGCCCAGAAGCGAAGCAGGAACCTCTCCTCGCGGAAAGAAAGGGCGCTCGGCCTAGCCCAGGGCTAGGCAACCTTGGCTCTTTTATGGCTGGCTCAGGAATTCTGGGAGTTGAAGTCCACGAGTCATAAAAGAGCCTACCCCTGGCCTAGCCTCATTCGGCTCCTGGCCCCATTTGAGGGCTAAACGGCCACTCAGAATAAGCCCCCTGTAAGGTCGTGTTGCGGGGGGGGGGGAGGCTTTCCCACCAGGAACCAGGTAGGCCTCCAAGCCAAAGAAGAACCCATTGGATTGTGACCACAGGCATTTGAGAGCGAGATCCTTCAAGCTCTCCCCGGGGCCCGCCTTTCTCTCCCTTGACTTCACACGAAAGCCAAACAGGAAGGTGTCAGCTTCTCACACCTTTAAAATTCCCCCTGCCCGCTGGATTCCCCCAAACGTTTGTCCAATTTGAAACGTTTTCAGAGTGCTTTATGGAAGAGTCACTGGGTCTCCGAAACATGGAACTGCGCCCTCGGGCTCTCTGAGCAGTTGAATGTAAAAACAAAAGAGAGAAGGAGGGAGGGAGGGAAGGGAAGAGAGAAAGAAAAGCCACAGAAAAAGTGTTTGGGAATAGCACCTGCACTCAAAATTATTAAATTTACCCCTTCAAGTAAAATCAAGGAATCTTTGATATTTCGCCATCAGCCGATTATTCGATTAAATCCTTAGGGCTTCATGTTGAGGAAGGAGAAGAAAGCCTAAAACTTTCTGGCTTCTTTTTTTTCTTTCACACATACTAGATTTTATATCCTTGACACTGTTCTCCATCCCCATGTTAGACACCATGCCTGTGTGTGTGTGTGTGAACACCTCTAGGGTGCACTTATTGCTGTGAATAAAAATTATCTTGGCAGTTCAGTCAAGTTGCCCACGTTCAGTCAAATGTGATCTTCTTAGCAATGTTCTTATTCGGGAGTAGATTATATTAAACCCGAGGACTCAAATTTGAAGAGACAAAATGTTGGCGAGAATTATAGTAAAACGATCTAAGAAGTAAGTGGAAAACAGGAGTTTTTACAGTTGAGGAAATGTGTGAATTGGAGACTGGGTGGTGCATACTGGGAGTGGGCTAGAGATGCTATCAGTTTCTCATGTGACAATCCAAAAATAGTTTTCTTCCCCCACAGAAAAACCATTTATTTCCCATCAGTAACATATGTTTTAGAAAATATAATTAAATGGTATTCCACACCAAATTCTGACCATGCTACATTCTAATCAATAAACAACACCATTGTCGGTTTCTGAACAACACTATTTAACTAGGTTTTACCCATTTGATGAGTACTTCTCCTTTTAATGTGTCAATGTGTCAAACATTCCTTATCGAAAATTATTTTTACTCAAGGATGGCACTATTGACTTCCAGTAGACTTATTTTTTCTAAATTCGTTTACAAAAATAGCTTTTATTTACAAGACACTTTTTTCCCTCTCCTTTTCAATGAACAGAAAATGTGGGGTTTGACAAACTGCAAAATTCAGGCAGGATTTTTAGGGCAAATCAAATCAGCTGCTTTACATAGATTTAACTTCTGTCTGAATGTACAATTCGATCCATTGCTTGTTTATATAGACGAAGATCTCAGTTTCAGTACTGCTTGCTCCCAGGTAAGAATTGTAACTTTAAAAGATTGCAAACTAAATAGGATTCATAATCCTTCTGAAACAGAGCTCCTCCCTTTACAATGGTAGAAATTGATGAGAAAAAAAGACTTTTATTTATTTTTTCTCCAAAACGATGTCCCAACCCATTCTTTTAATTCATTCTCAGCATATAGGTGTGGGGAAGAGGGTGTTCCTCCCACGTTTGTCACATAAGGAGAAAGAATTATTATTGTTATTAAATATAATTAAATAAATATTATTATTTAAACTTGTATGCCGCCTGACTCTCAACGATTCTGGAAAGTGGACCATCACTAGCCGGTCAGAATGTATAGCATAATCTTAATCTTTTTTTTTTTCTTTTTTTTTAAGTAACACAAAACCTGCACCGGGAAGAAGTTGGAGTAGACGCCCTCCAAAGAAGTCACTTCTCAGTTCTAGGGTTGTAGTGCACACTGCTGTCAGATCGCCCAATGCAAACCACAGAGATATTTTTAAGATCACTGCCATAAATTCACTGTCTGAAGTGGGCACCATGCTCCCCACCTCCATTGCTAGGGGAAGTTCTAGGCTCGAACTAAGCCGTTTCAGGTGCGCACACTTTTCTAGACCTTTCCCGTGTTTTAATTCTCAAGTAAAAGGTATTCAAACATCCAAGAAAACCTGGGAAATTTACGTATTTTTGCCCTATATCTAGAATGTACCGGTATACATTCCGAAGCTGGTTTCAGCCAACATCTGTTTTACATTCCGATTTGCTATCGCGTCTACTGGGAGCCTTGGATTGCAAAGGCGCTGACCCGGGGTCTTAGACCGGGTGGCAGGCGTGGAAAGTCCATTCCCAGGAACGTACCTTTTGCCTCTCCTTCGTGCGCCGAAGAGCTCCTGCGACATTCAGGACTCGCTCAAAAGCCCGATTCACAAAACCAAACGAAGCAAGAAATACGCACGTGCAAAATTTAAAATTTAAACTTTGCCGTTCGCGGTCAGAGAACCAGCGATCGGCAGTAGCCTTCCTCATCTGGCTAATTACCTCCTGCCAACGAGTCGGTAACTCTAACCAGATCGGTCTGGGTGGGGGAAGCGGCCCTGGGCACAGCACCGCTCCCCGCCGCGGCCCGCTGGAGCTGGTCCTCGCCTGGCGACCAGAGAGCCTCCCGAGGTCGCTCCGAAGCGCTGGCTACGAGCCCAGGCGAGCGCCGGGCGACCTGGCTTTTCCTTCGGGGCCACGCGAGGCCAGCAGATGGGAAAGGGAGGTAGGTCTGCTCTGCCTCGAGGAGCCGCCGGCGCAAAGGCGCGATTATTCAGCGGCCACCCCGCGCTTGGAGCGAGCAAGCCCGAGTCGGTTGCTCGCCAAGCTCGCCGTTTCCGCGCTGAAGAGCGAGGGTTGGAACAGGGCGCCCGGGATCGGTCCTGCCGCCGGCTGGAAGACACCCGAGCTTCCAGCTTTCCCTTCTCCGGTCTTGCGGGAGGCGTCCTCACGCCTCCAGGTTTGCTCAGCTCCGTTCCAGGGCCTCCTCCTCCTCCTCCTCCTCCTCCCCGGAGGGCCCCAACGTCCCGGGCACAAGAGGGATTTTTTTGAACTTTTTCCCCGCTGCTGCGCCCTGGCGGGTGGGGTGAGGGGGCGCGGGAGAAGGCCCTGGGGCAGATCCACCTGTGGTTGACCTCCCTCCCTCCCTCCTCCTCCTCTCCTCGCACGTGTGTCATCAAAACAAAAAGAGGGGAGGGGGGCGGGGAGCAGCCGAGAAGTAAATACTGAGTAATAAACAGCAATCAAGAGGCGAAACTGAAAGAAGCGGCCTAGTTGCCGAACGACCTTGTCAGGGTCCCCCCCCCACACACACACACCACCACCAGTCCCCCCTGCCCCGCGCCAGCTTTTATTGAAAGCAGCCGGGCTGGGTGGGCTGCCGTCTGCAAGCGCACCCAAGTGGAAGGCTGGCTTGCCCGATCTTGTCAATGCCGGGCGAAGCCGGAGAGGCTGCCGGAGAGTTAACTCTCCCGCTCTCCAGACAGCAGCCACGATCTCAAGAGCCATCCCGGCTCTCCCTGACAGCCAGCCAACGAAGAGAGGGGTGGTCTTTACTGCTGGGCCCTTTTCCGGGCAAGCACATCTGGCAGTCAGTCCGGGCCTGCTGACCTTGTGTGAAGGAAGCCGCCTTTGCTCCAAAAGACACTCTTGGGGCATCTTTTCTCCCTAGGCTGGGGGTCTGATTATACCCAGTGAAGCTTCGCCCTGTAGTCTGGCCTGGGTGGTTTACAGGCCAGTCCTGGAGGTCTTCCTTCCTTCTCCAGGATGGGGACACTTGAAACAGCTGGGCTCCACAGTGGTGCCTGAACTATACTGCTTTCCCATGAGAAGAAGCAAATTGCACTGATTTTGGGGACAGCCACTACCAGAAAGCCTGGGCACAAAAAGAGATTTGCATCAGGCCTGTGTGCCCGTTCTCTGCCTGCACTGAAGCCATTTTCTTAACCAAGTGCCCCCCAGATTTGTGGGCCTAATATCATTCCCACTCAAGGTACTTTGTGGGGGGAAAGTCGGGATAAAATAGAACTCCTATTCCTCTCCCTCCCTCCCCTCCCCAGGCGCATCTCGGGCCTGTCCCCAAATCTACTGTTTTGTCAAGGAATCTAATCCTCAGAAGAGTTGGCGGTGACTGCTGGAAAGACAGGAAGTTACTTGTGCCATTGGAAATCCACTAAATCAGCAAAGGAGCTCTCACAGAAAGCCTCCCCCTCTGCCTCTCTGGTTTTTCTCATGAAGGAAAGTGGAGGGGGGGGGGAGAGAGAGAGAGGGAGGGGACATTGGTTCAAAAGAATGAATGACCCAAGAGACAAAACCGTCTTAAGCATAGTGCTCCTTTCTGTTATCTCTGGGTCAGCTGGGTGAGGTCAACAATGCTTTTCCATGTATTCCAATGGAGTTTCGGTGGTACCTACCCCGGAAGTCCAAAAGCTGAATTGTGAGTGGATTTGAGGAGCGCCAGTGGCAACTGCTATGAAGTTGCCATAAGAAATTTTTCCTACTCCATTCTCTCCTCCCCCCCCCCTTGAACAAAACAGAAACTGAATGGAAAGGCAATAGCCCACCCCCACCCCTTCAGTCCGATTTCCCTCTCTTCCCCTGGGCTTCTTATACGCACAGCAACAAACACAAGGGCTTCAAACTGGCTAAAACTGAAGTATGCAAAACCCTTACTATGGAGGTGAACACAAGCTTGCACTTAATTCTCTCAAACCCCCCCCCCCCCCGAACTCAAAGATTCTTCCCAAACCTTTCCTTTGCTCATTGTACTTTTATGACCCTGTGTAGATGATGAGATTCTGTAAAGATAGTATTCTATATTCACCAATTGTATAAAACCTGCAAAACTGACATTCGATTCAAAATTATTTTTAGAAGAAGCCTAAAGATTCCTGCCTCCAACACCCGGTATTTAAGCCAGTCAAGAGAAAAGTTAGGATACAGTAATCCAGCCAAAAAGTATACTACTGCCATCAACTCTCCCTAAATCAGGCTAGGTAAGCATGCTACTAGAGACCAGCTGAAACCAAAGATATGTGTGCAGATATGTGAAATCTGCTTCACTCAGTTCAACTAGATGCAGGACCCAGTCTTAAAAAGAGACATCAATCAATATCAAGAACCTGTTAAAACCAAGCTATTTTTTTCCATTTGAAATTTTAAGTAGGTCTATTTTGTTTGAATTATTCCAATATCTTTAGATGAAGCGATTTAGGGATCTGGTTATAAATTTAAAATTTTAGTCCATTTTCTTTGGATTGTATTTAAGAAACTAAAATGTAACTCATTTCAAAAGTAAGTAAGACTTTATCCAAATACCAAGGGTAAGTTCTATAAATTCTAAATTTAAATTTCCATTTGATTCCTTTGAGATTAAATCCCATGTAACTTAATACGATTCCCTTCAAAATGCATACAAAATAGATACAAAATACGCACAGCCTCAGTGCATTGCCCTTCTGATAATTCAAAACACTTTTTTAAAGAAACAATTTTTTTTTTAAAAAAAATATATTACTACAATACTGCAATCGCTTGTGATTAATTCCTTAGTGGAAATAAAAATAAAAATCCAAACAACTAAACATAGATTCAATCCTACCCTGTTTCTGAGCCCTCCTTTTCTTATCTCCTTAGAGGCCCAGCTGAGGTGAGGAGCCGCCTGATCGATCAATTCTTAATTAAATTAGTCTGAATTTATTTACTATTTGTGGCCCTTAACAATCCAAGGACAATTGCTGCCAAGTGTTGCCTTAGATTAGATCAGTGAGAGGAGGTTGCTTTCTCTTGAAAATTTACACCAGAGGCTCTTAGCAATAGAGCTTCTCTTCACTGCTCCCCTGACTGTAGACCAGTCCCTCTCCACTGCTAAAGGTAGATTGCATTGGTTGATTGGTTAGTTGTTATGGAAAAGAGCTTCCTTGCATCCCTCAAACTCCTCTATTCAGGAATTGACCTGAAGGTGAGCTTCTTCATTTGGCAAGACTTAACCTTATGCTCCTGCAGCCATTCCCCAAGGCAATTTATTCTATTTAAGAAAAGAGGGGGGGGGGAAGGCAGAGAAATTATGAAAGAAGGTGGGTGGGAATCCAAACCATTGGTAAGCAAGCTTGAAGGAAGCAGGGGCCACCTTAAAAATTCTTCCCACTCGCAATCGGCCACTATAAGAATCAGGTAATGATCTTATGGAATCTTAAGAGCTTAATTTGGCATTAGCTTTGGTGGACTAGAAAGGTAGGTGAGACCACAACAACATTAGAAGTCCTTATGGTGCTTCTGTGCTCAGATGCTTTCACACTTACATTTTGAAAATTAAAACAAAAATAACACACACTCAATCCTAATAGCAACCCCCTTTGTCGAGAAGGAGAAAAAAAGGGGGAAGGATAAACATTTAGGATCCAATCTGGGTCACTTTTAGTTAAGAATGTTTCATATAAATGAATAATCAATAAAGAGCGCTAAGGCACAAATAACTATTAGAAAGACAAACATGCTGTAAAATGCTTTACATACTAGGATGAGAGAGAGAGTGGGACAGAAACATATATTAAAAATGATGTATATTTTGAAAGGTTCAGTGCAGTATTAGACAGGCTTGCTCAGAAAAAAAAGTCCTACACAAATTAGTGGGATTTAGTTCTGTGTAAAAGTACTTAGACATGAAATCAGAAAATGCTGCTAAAAATAGCAGGTTTACATACACCCATTATTTGTTTCTGGATCTTTTTATGACTTCTGTAATGCCGCCTTCCTTTATGCGTCATATGGCAGTGCCTGTAAGTTCAATTAGCCAAATGCCTCCTGACCTTTAGTTCTAATGCTAGTCAATTGTGACGCTTGTCTGCTCAGATTTGTGTGAATTTTTCTCCTAGTGAATTTTTCTCCTAGATTCCACAGATATAATAAACATAAATCTCAAAAATGTAACAATAATACTTCTATCAAGCAAGTGGTTGATTCAGAGCATTTTTTTATGATCACTTTTAACTTCATCCAAAGTCTATCTGGCAGTGTATTCCATTGAAATCAACGTAAAATAGATGAACTCAATGAGGTTTACTTACTGATAAAAGAGTTCAGCAGTGGTAATATAAATTAAAACTGATTTGCTACCACTCAAAAGCTTTGCAGTTACTTGGTTTTTTTAAAATACAAAACTATTGTTTTAATTTAACACTAAAAACAAAGATTCTATTCATGACTTTGGCTTATAGATTCTTAACAATTTAATTTAAAAAGAGGGATTAAATATCCAGACGTAAATGCTCTTGGTCCAATTGAATGGTAATTTATTAATAAACAAGTCAGTAACTTCAAGGTTATCTTCAACAACAACACAAAGGAAAATGATAAAATGATAAAATAAGATTAATACAATCCCCCTTTTTCTTATATAATGGAAGAGGAAAAAAAAAAGAGCGTTTCAGGTCATTTTAAAGTCAGTTGTTGTTTTTTTGTTTTGTTTTTCTTGATGGGAGAGGGGCAAACATTTTGGGTGTTTGGTCCAAACGATCCAACAAGAGATTTAAAAATAAATTACTATGTTCCATTTACACTTTAAAACAAGTCTTTTGCGTTATAAAACAGCCCTTTCGGGGAAAGCGAGAGAAAAGGAGAGAAAGAGAGAGGGAGAAGAAAGAATGCGTGTACTGCGCAATCCACGTTGCGTAGGAGTCAATGGGCAAAACTGCTTACTGCTTTTTGAAAGGGCCCTGCGCCTCGTTAAAGAGTGGCGAGGCCCTCATCGAAGTCCGTGGCAAAACTCCCACCCGTCTTGGGTGGGAGCCACAGGGCAGTCTCGTTTCGCGGCCTGCCTTGCGCGCCGAGTTTCAGGGGATGCGCCTCCTTCGGTCGGCATCCAACCGGGTCAAGCGCAAGGCAGGCAAGCCAAGCAGGCTGGCGCAGGAGAGCGCGCAGATGGAAACGGAAGGCCGCTCTGGGGCGGGGGGGGGGAGAGGGAGGCAGTTTTCAAAGGTGTGTGTGTGTGTGGGGAGGGGAAAGCATACAAACTTACGTGTTATTGGTGTAACACTCTCCTTAAACAAACCATGATTTAATTATTTATTGGGCAAATGCGGCCTTTTGCACTGCTGAATAGTTTTTTGGTTTTTTTCCCCCCTCTGGTTTGGTGGGGAAAGAAGGCCGGAGGGCCCAGTTTTGGAGTTCTTATCACTCGGCCGCCGCCGCCGCCTCCTCCTCCTTCCCTTTCCCGCTCCCGGCGGTCAAAACTTGCTACAGTCGTAGACGAAGGCGCCTGAAGGGCGATAAAGGGTTTGGCTGGCGGGAAAGGCCATTTGGCAGCTGCTGGCCGCGCCGCTGCCATTACCCGGAGAGTTGTTCAAGCCCAGCCGCTGGGAGGACTCGAACATTTCCCTCACGGCGTGGAAATTCTGCTGCTGGCCCGGGTAGCCCGCCGGGGAGGAGGAGGAGGAGGCCGACGTGGCCGCGGCAGCCGAGGCGGGCGCCAAATGCGTGAGCTCGCCCATCGCCGAGGCTTGGTTGAGGTACCAAGAGGCCAAGCGGCCGCCGCCTTGCGGATGCCCCTCCGGAGGGCTCAGGCTGAGGGAGGAGGCGCTGCTGCTACTGCTGGCCGCCAGGCTGTACTCGGGCAGCGGGTCCGGCTCGACGGGGCTGCTCCCCAGGTGGCCCCCGCCGCTTCGGTCCCCTCCGCCGTTGCCCCCCGTCCCTCCCCCGCCGGCAGCGGCGGCGGCAGCGGCGGCGGCGGCGGCCGCGTAGAGACTCATGGCCTGCAAGTTGCAGTGGTAGCTGCTGCTCGTGCTGGTGCCGCCGCCCGCTGGCGAGGCCGCGCTTCCCGCGCTGTTGGTGGTGTTGACGCCCTGACTGCAGGGGGCGCTGTAGAGCGAGCTCTGCGCCGCGGCCGCCACCGGGGAGTAGCAGCTGCTCAGGGCCAGAGAGGCTGTCCTGGAGGTGGAGGCGGCGGACGAGGAGGACGACGAGGAGGCCGCGGAAGAGGCGGCGGACGGCGGCAAAGCCAGGAGCTCGGCGGAGGCGCCTTGCGGCGAGGTGCGCAGGGAAGTCATGATGATGTTGTCCACGCTGAAGCCTCCGCCTCCCCCTCCGCCACCGGGAGGGCCGCCGGGATGATGGTGCGGCGGGGGATGATGGAGGGCGGCGTGGTGGTGGGCGTGCGGATGATGGTGGTGGGGGTGCTGGTGCGGGTGCGGATGGTGGGGATGGTGCTGATTCTGCGGCTGGGACTCGGCTGCTCCGCTGGACTCCAAGCCCAGCGCTCGGCCCCCGCGCGGGCTGCCGCCGCCGCCGCCTCCCCCGCTGGAGGAGAGGCTGCTGGTGCTGGAGCTCTCGGGGCTTTCGATCTTGGGCACTGGCGCTCCTCCCAGGGGGGACAGGGCTTGCGGGGGAGACGCGGAGCCGTTCTCCGTCTTGATGTCCTGAAGTCTGACGGGGGGAGGCGGCGGCTGCTGCTGCTGCTGGCCTCCCTCTTGCGGCTGGTGCCGAGGCGGCGGCGGCGGCTCCTTAAGTTGGAGGCGCTCCTTCTCCTCCTTGTCCTTAACGGCGTCTTTTTTCTTGAAGCGGCGGCGGCGGCGGAGGAAGGAGCCGTTCTCGAACATGTTGTAGGAGTCCGGATCGAGGGTCCAGTAGCTGCCCTTGCCGGGCTTCTTGTCGTCGCGAGGCACCTTGACGAAGCACTCGTTGAGCGAGAGGTTGTGCCGGATGGAGTTCTGCCAGCCCTGCTTGTTGTCCCGGTAGAAGGGGAAGCGCTCCATGATGAACTGGTAGATGCCGTTCAGCGTGATCTTCTTCTCGGGCGCGTTCTGGATGGCCATGGTGATGAGCGCGATGTAGCTGTAGGGCGGCTTGACCAGGTCCTTGGGCTGGGGCTGCGGTGGGTACGGCCCGTACGGCCTGCCTATGCCGCCGCCCCCGCCGCCGCCCCCGCCCGGGTACTGCTCATGAGTTGCCGGGTGAGTCGAGTACATGCTCATGGGGGCAGGCATGGCCGCGTAGCCCCCTCCGGCTGCCGCCCGGTAGTAGCTCTGCTCGCCGCCGAGGTAAGGTACCACTCCCAGCGAGTTGGGGCTGGACACCGAATAGCGAGCCTGCATGGCCTCCCTTCCAGCAGCCCAGCCGGACCAAGCAGCAGCAGCAGCAGCAGACTGGCCTCCTCCTTCGCCGCCGCCTCCGCCGCCGCCGCCTCCTCCCCCGCCGCCGCCTCTTCTGCTTTCCCCCCTCCACCCCTCCGCAAATCCGGAGCCAAAAAAGTATAAACCAGGAGAGGCGACCAGGATGTTCCTTTTTTCCAAAAAGAAGAAGAAGAAGAAAAAAAGGGGGGGCGAACCAACAAACCCCCCCCCCCCTCTGGATCCTATTCGGTTTTCTCCCCTCTTCGGCTCAAGCGTGCAACAAAGAAAATGGTCTCAAAAAAATAATCAGTAAATAAAACAGCCAGCGAGGAAAGGAGGAGGGGTGAGAGGGGGGGGACTCGATCTCCTTCCCTTCCCCCCTCCTCCTCCTGGTTCTTCTTCTTAAACCGAGGCGCCGACACTCCACGGAAGCCGCCGCCGCCGCCGCCGAGAAGAAAAGTTAAGTTACTTCCATCGAGCGTAAAAATAGAAACGCGCGCCCGCGCGCACTCACAGGAGCCCACACTCCGCTTCCCGAGTTGTTTTTCCCGCGGAGCTCGCCAACAGGTTGACAAACGCTGTCCCAGCCAGGCGAAGTAAACAGCAGGGAGGAGAGGAGAGGAGACGAGGAAAAAAATGTGGAGGGAGAGGCCCGGTCCGGATATTTCTCCCCTTCTCTCCCCCTCCTTCTCCTCCTCCTCCTCCTCCTTTTCTGGTCTAAAGCTGAGCTTAGGGCGAAAGATCCACCTTCTCTCGAAACGCCTGCGGGTTGAAGCGCTTGCCCCGATCTCCGCCTGGGCTTCCCTCTCCCTCGCTCAGCCGCGATCTGCTCGGGAAGGCACCGGGAAAAACTTCTGAACTTTTGAGCATCCGTCGCAGAGGCAAAGACTTTTTTACGCACTCGCTGGAGGGTTTTTTTTTCCTCTCCCCCTTTTCTTTCCAGGCCACGAAGCTCCGCCCTGCCCCGGACTGCGCAGCCAATGAAAAGGCGGAGGCGAGTTCTGAATGGGCGTCGGGAGAGAAATGTTGCTGCTAGTACGCTGGAAGCTGCCGCCGCCGCTGCCGCCGCTCGGTGAATTACAGTTCTGAGACCGGCCACACACACGGACCCTCTCATCCATCTCCCCCTCCCATATACGGCTTCTCTAGCCTCCTTCCTTTGCGCAAGACGTTAAGTGGATCAAATGGCAGTGTCTACTCGTCCGGAATGAAAACATGCACACACCCAGTCACTCACCGAGAGGGCAAACATCGCTTTAACCACAGTAATATCTCTGCTAATACCACTAGGTATTGGGAAGGCTTTGAAGAAGATTAGCCGAGCTTGCGATAGGCTCAATGTTAGATTTCATGGGGAAAAGAGAGGTTGAGCTGGAGGGGGATTAAGGTGGTAGCAGATGATAGAGGGAAAGGGAATATAGCTGTGCTGAACCTAAGAGAAATCACCCAACCCGTTTTAAGAGGGTTAATATCTCGATTTGACCCGGTTGCAACCACGGCACACGGAACTGTGGTGGATTTCCAGAGCTTTTTCATCAGACTGCATCTACTTTTTTTCCACCCCAAGACACAAGGGTTCGGAAAATGGGGATCTAACCCATCGTTTGGACATTTAAAGTGGCAATATAAACGACAGCGTCAAGGGGAAACATACAAACCGGGGACCTTAACTCTTCGCGTGTGTCCAGACAACAAGCTGAGATTTTTCTATGAACCTTGCAAAAGAAATTCACAGCTATGAGGATATAGCGCCTCGAATTGTCTCTTAACAAACTCGGTGACGATCTAAAATATTTTGGGCAAATGTGGATATTTATCGGCAATCTGGATGCGAGCGAGCTCTCCTCTCATTACGGTTTGTGCAAATCAGAAGGCTCTCACTCGCCTGACATCGCTCACAGTCCTCTGAAACTCTGATTCCCCCCCCACCCCCCCACACACACTTTGGTTTAAGCTTGGCGGACTCTGCTCACCACCTCGCCTGGCCTGAATGGCAGCGACTTACAGCCACCCGGGGGTTCCCACAGCTTCGTCTCAGCGCATGCCTCGCTTGGCCTGGCCTTGAGTTGCCCGAACGTTTGTCCCTGACTCTCTGATACCCTCCATGAGGCCCTGCCTATAGGCACGCTTCCTTCTTCTACAGCCGTCCAGAGTTTTCTTGGAGGTCACTGCTTCTCCCAGAGTCATCAGGGGCTGCGGGAGAAATGGCAGATGGCCTTCCAGTCTTCCCAGATCAAGGTGAGAAGGGGAGAGAGCCCCCACCCCTGTTCCCAGGTCCCCATAACCTCACCTTTTCCTGCTCCAGGCAGCTGTCTGATCAAACTTCCAGGGATAGATTTCTTTCTTTCTCTTAACGCTTGACCAGCTTTTGACAAGTTTTCAGCGCGAGGCAGGCAGGCAGGATGGATTTAGGAAGACCGGTGTGTACTTAGGGTGTGTATATGTGGTACACAGAAAATTCCCCCCCCCCACACCACACCACTGCACCTCTCGAAGTTAACTTTATAAGTGATAAGGTATTAAGCCTCTGTGTCGACGTGGGAGTCTGGGGTCACCCCCCCCTTCCCCAACACATTGACTGCTAATTAAATAAACACTGAGTTGATTCACAAGAATCTCTCTGGCTGGTCTTCTGTGAGGAGAACCAAGAAAGATGGCTGCTGATTTGGGGGGAGAAGGGAAGGAGAAGGAGAAATCCGGTGGACTCCCAATTGTGCCTGGTTCTAAAGCAGTACATTTCAGAATGATTTAAAAGAAGACGGGTCAAGGAAAATATCACCCTCATGCTTGAATATATCGCTCTAGAGCCGTCTAGCAAGGAAAGTTACAAGGTTGGGGGAATTGTGTTTAGACTTTACCCTGGCATCAGTTCTGTTATGTACTCATTTTCCCAGTCCCCTTCTTTCAGAAGAATTCTGAGAACAGCTTCTGATAGACTTTGATAGAAACACTGTAAGGATCGAAGGGAAGATTAACAGGGGGTGGGCTTAAAGGCCCCCTTGCCTTATTGAGGGACAGGGCCTGGCCAAAGCCAAGAACCCCTAAAAGCCCATTCAGGCTTCCAGATGTCCTTCTATTCATCCCCACCAGCTCTGGATTTTCCAAGGCGCTGTTCTGTGCAAAGTCTTTCTGAAAGAGTGACAAAAGTAGCCCAAAGACACTTCAAAATGTCCATTTTGTCTCCCCAATCACAGTGTTACTTACAGCATCACATCTCAGCTGGATGTAAAAACAGACCCTAGCCATCTTTCTGTGACTTGATAATTGTGACTTGATTAATCATTAATAGGAACTCTTTTTAAACATGCCAAGGACTGGAAGCGGGGGGGGGGGGGGGGAGGGGGGAATGGGAGAAAGATGATATCAGTGGCTCACTTCATCCCAAGGTGTTAATTTGTCCCTTTACACAAACAGCAAATTATGTCACCCACCACATCCCTTTCTCTGAGCCCCTTGGAGGCTGGGCAATGCATACCCTCCAGATACCTTTCCTCTTTTACAGCTGAAGCAATGAGCAGGCAGTTCCTCTGTTACTCCAGCCCGCAGCCAACTTTGATTTAAGCCTGCCCTTGGTCCAAAGAAACATCTTTGGCTGGTATTCCCCCCCCCATTGCTCCTGAAAGCCAATTGTGGGTAGTAGCAGGGAAAGGGTGTTGGGGTGGACTGAAGTGAGCCGTTCCTGCAAACTCCTGGCTGGACCAAGACTCTTGGGCTGAGATTTATTTGCCAGCGGAAGATTTATTTATTGCCAATATTTATTTGTTGGAAAATAAATCCCATTGAGTTCAACAGGACAGTCCTTCAATAATTATAATTTCATTCTCTCTTCTCTCTCCCCCCCCCATTTTGCCAATATGTTGTTTATTTTATTTATCTATATCCTACCTTTATTATTTTTTATAAATAACTCAAGGCAGTGAACATACCTAATTAACTTTCCGCCCTCCTATTTTCCCCACACCAGCTACCCTGTGAAGGACTGGGAGAAAGAGTGACTGGCCCAAGGTCACCAAGATAGCCAAGGTGATAGCTATACTCTTCAGGTTTAATTGACAGTTAAGTCCTGCCAAGATCCCTGGATGTTGTTCTCCAGCGAGGGGTGTAACTCTGGACCACCCATATGGCATTGTCGCTTTCAATTCAGCAGAATTTACTTCTGAATTGTCCGTCTAGAATTGGGCGACCATGTTTACTGGATAGCTTTTAAACTTGACTCCGAACTGGGGCTGTCAAATATCGTGACCTCCCTCGTTTCAAGCTAAAGTTGCTGAAAAGCGAGGCCTCTTGGTTTGCTTCTGGGCAATCTGTGGCCACCATGGAAGGGACCACTTGTGACTTGGGTGATCGGAGTCCCTGTCTCTGGTGTGATTGTGACAGTCATTCAGGAAAAAGAGAGCATTTGAGTTCTCCATTCAGGGATCCAGTGCCTGGTTTTTCCCCAGCTGGTGCTTTCCAGATGTATTGGACTACATTTAAAAAAAAAAAATCATCGGCGTAATTAATAAGTTTTTTTGACTAAGCATGATCGGAGTGTCCAACGCATTTCGAGGGCACACCCGGTTGGGGACGGTTGTCAAGTCTATATTCCACATCCGAAGAGATGTGTGGATGGAAAGAACGCTTTCGACTTTCTCCCCCCCCCCCAGTGAAGCTGAGCTCCCAACGCAATTCTGCCTCCTCTTTTCGAGATTGCAGTTTGACAGATCCCTCTCCTTGACCGACGGGCAGATTTGTCCCCCAGAAAGGCCATTCGATTTGAATAGGTCCTAAAAACCGAACTCCTTTCGACTCAGAATGACTTCAGCGGACAGCGCATCTTCATGCCAAACAAATATCCGCATTTAAGGATGGCCGGCTCGGGATTAAATGTTCTCCTTGTTTTACATGCTCTTCTGGCTTGGGAGCAAGATAATGGCCGATCCTGAAAGTATCGGCTTTGACCACAAAGAAGACTCGTTTCCAGTTCAATTCCACGAAGGGGGCAGATCTGGCTACTGATTCAACCGCGTGGAAGCCATAAATAAAACGGATCAAGCGAAGCGGATCGAAATGCTGGTTGATTGCAGGAATAAGGAAGGGAAGCAAATTAATCGGCACCTAAGATTTTACTTTCGCTAGTCACCCCCCCCCAAAAAAAAACATTCCCAGATCGGTTTGGAGGAGGGGGGAGGAGTGGACATTATACTACCGGCCCATTCCAGCTTTCCTTGCCCATCGCTTTTTGTCTGCTCATTTGTTTATTTTGAAGGCGCGGGGCTACTAAGCCGAAGGAATTTGGAGTGGGGGGCTTGGCTCACAAAACTACCCGCAATGAATAGTCAACGACCTGTAGGCAAAACCTTTCTTCCTCCAAAATCAGGGTTTTCTGTTCATTCGGAGCGAATTTACGAAGATCCGGTGCGGAGAGGGATCTTTTCCTCCCACTCATTTCAGCGAGATTTACTTCTGAGAAAGCGTTAGTGCTACGTTAGAAGATCCACTTCTGCGGTGGATCTGCGCAGTTCCAGCCCCGCTCCTTCTGTTCCTTTACCTTTAGGACCAATCTTCTCCTCTGGGCTCAAGAGGGATAAGCGGCGCGTCTAAAGAGAAGGGGGCGAGCGGAGGAGAGTAGTGAGGGGGGGGGGGAATAGGATTTTACTCCCGCTGGAAGAGAGCGGGACGCCGTCCTTTAAAGCAACGCGCAGCGAAGAACTAAACCTCAGAAGCCCGACTCCGAGGACTAAAGGGCGCTGGCGAGGCGCAAGAATCGCTTTCCAGAAGAGATCCTAACCGGGGGATCCCTCTGGCTAGCTCGCAACCCGAACCCTGCAGATCTGGAGTATGGAAGCACCGGGCGTATTTGAGCAGGTGCTCCCAAAGGAAGGTCGCTTTCTAGACCCCGCGCCTTTTAAAAAACGAGCCCATTTAATCTGAAGGACAAACCCCCATTAACAACCCTCCCTCCCTCCCCCGTCCTGATTTCTCTCCCTCGCTTGCCAGATGCGAAGGGAGGAAGGGAATCGAAAGAAAACCAGTTTGCACCAGAAAGCTTTTCTCTCTCTTTTCAGGCCTCTCTCTCTCTCTCGTTCGCGCTTCCTTTTCTTCCTTGGTCCCAGCTTCCTTCCTGTCTGTCTCGGCTTTTCCAAGGCCAGGAAGGGAGGGAGAAGGCGGAGAGGAACGCGCCGAGATTCGTCGCCTTTCTCCAACTTAATTGGCCAGCCAGATAGGAGAGAGCTACAACTTCCATCACTCTCAGCCTGACGGCTAAGCCTCCCGATGGGAGTTATTGCCCAACACCTCTGGAAGGCGTTAGGTAAGGGATGTTCACAATCTGCGGTTCTCAGCTTTCTATGATAACCTGGTTTGCTTAATTGAGCGCGGGCGAGAAGCCTAACTGACCTAACTCAATAGAGGAGTACAACCCATCCTGACTTAATGACTTATCAGGAGTAAACCCACGGAGTACTATTGTCTTTCCTGGCGGGGTAAATAATGGACCTGCGGCTCTCCTCTCAGCAGGCATTAGGCGCTATCTCCTGCCCTGTTCCTTTTTTCGGAAAGTTCTCCCGTGCAAGTCCAATTTTACCCTAGGTTAACAGCCGAAAAGCAATACCGAACCGCCTTAAGATTTGCAAAAAGGGCGAAAAGCGAGGGTAGCTGCTTGCTATCCAGCAGTGGGGGGGGGGGGAAGTCCCTCTGCACAGGCTCAGGGGCAAGTGGGACGCGGCGAGGCAATTCAGTCTCCCGCGAAGGGGTGGGTGTGGCAGAAACTGGCTGCCTGGCTTTCGCAACTGCCCTAATAAACACACTCTCCAAATTAATCTGATTGTTTTTCTTCCTTGCGTGTGGGTGTAGGAGCCGGCGGAGGGCGCTGCGCGTCCCCCCCTAGACGAACGCGAGGGATGCTGACACCCAAAGTTGTCGGAGGGATCCTGCATCCCGCACGCGGCGTACTCCTTGGGCAGAAAGGAAGCTGGCCGAGCTGCCGGGGGAGAGTGGAAGGAAAAGCCACCCCATTCTTCCGGCGCCCTGATCCCCAATTTGTCGGCAGGTTAGACCCAAGTGGCGCTTTTCTCAGCGTAAGCCACAAAGAAGGCAATCTGTATTCCCCCTGGGCGTTGCTGGAAAGCAGCCTTGCAGGTCCCGTTTACGGCGCGAGAAACCTGCCTTGGTAAACGCTCGTTTAAGGTAACCCCGGGGTAAGTGGGGCGGATGGACGCCGGTCTGCCGCCTTTGGGTCTCGATCAGACAACTTTTCTGATTTTTCAGGGTTCAGAGCGCCCCCTGATGGAGCAGGTTGCAATTAATGTCGTTTTTGAACACCCGGTTGGGGTGCTGTTTAGGAGAGTACAGCCAACAAGTGACTGACACCAAATCCCTTTCTGCCCAGATGGCCCCCAAATACCAGAAAGATGAATAGTGAAGATAGGGAAGGGGGCTGGGGATTTGTTTTCTGCTCCGTGGTAAAGATGATGGTGGTGATGGTGATGGTGGTGATGATGATGATGTGCCTTGCACACTTCTGAGTTTCAATGAGGCTTCTGGGGCACCGTGATCTGCATATGGTAGCGCTGGTGGTGGCGTCAGTGATGTCACACATCACAACCATCAAGCTGTCACTGTACAATTGATGCCCATTATGTCATCAGGCTTCCACTGGATGCCTGTATCTAAAGGCCCAGCCTAGTGAAGTCATGTTTTAGATCGAGCAAATTAAACTTATCTCTAGAGATATTTCTGTTATTGCAGCAGAAATTGAGACTTTTTCTACCCTAGGAATTTATAGCGTATTCAGCCCGTTGCTGGCGCAGCATAAAGCCCATCTATTAGAGATTTATAAGCACAGAGGTAGTTGAGTGATATTATAGGTCCCTAGTATGGAAAAGTCTTGTGTTTAACTTCGCAAATTGTGCTAAGTCATGAGAGTTCTTTATAGAATAGAGCTGGAAGGGACCTTGGAGGTCTTCTAGTCCAGCCCCCCCCCCCCCGCTTAAGCAGGATAGCCTATACCATCTCAGACAAGTGTCTGTCTAGCTCCTTCTTAAAAATCTCCAGCGATGGAGCGTGCACGATTTCTGGAGGCAAGCTGTTCTACTGGTTAATTGTCCTCACTGTCAGGAAGTTTCTCCTTAATTCTAGGTTGCTTCTCTCTTTGGTCAGTTTCTAACCATTGTTTCTTGTCCTGCCCACTGGTGCTTTGGTGAATAATGTGATCCCCCTCTTCTTTGTGGCAGCCCCTCAAATACTGGAATACTGTTATCATGTCTCCCCTATTTCTTCTTTTCTTTAGACTAGCCAGACCCAAGTCCTGCAGCCGTTCTTCATATATTTTAGTCTCCAGGCCTTTGATCATCTTAGTTGCTCTTCTCCGAATTTTTTTTCAAACTCTCAACATCTTTTTTGTGATATGGTGACCAAAAGTGGCTGCAGTATTCCAGGTGTGGTCTTACTAGGGTTTTATAAAGTGGGACTAATACTTTGCGTGATCTTGATTCTATGCCTCTGTTTATACAACCCAGGATTGTATTAGCTTTTTTGGCTGCTGCTGCACACTGCTGGCTCATGGATCAAGTGATCATCCACAAAGCAGCAAAGCCCCATCTGCGGGATGTAGGCAGCACACAAAACCATGCCCCCTCCAGTCTGTGGAAAAACCTCTCTCCACGTAACCGGTCCCCGGTGCTGAAAAGGTTAGGGACCTCTGCACTAGGACTCCAAGGTCCCTCTCACAGGTATTGTTTTTAAGCCAGGTCGCGCCCAGTCTGTACTTGTTCCTTTGATTTTTCCTGCCTAAACGTAAAACTTTGCTTTTCTCCACATTGAAACTCATTTTGTTGGACAGGGCCCATTGTTCAAGTTTGTCTAGATCTTTTTGGATCCTGAGTTTGTCTTCTGGGGTGTTGGCTACTCCTGCCAGTTTGGTGTCATCTGCAAATTTGATGAGTTCCCCTTCAATTCCCTCATCTAAGTCATTGATGAAGATATTGAAGAGTACTGGGCCTAAGATGGAGCCTTGTGTTACCCCACTGCTTACTTCTCTCCATGTGGATGGAGTGCCATTGAGGACTACTCACTGAGTATGGTTTGCCAGCCAGCTACAGATCCATCTGGTGGTGATGTTGTCTATGGGTTGGTGGTGCTGGTTTTAACTCAGTATGCTATGTGAACATGGTCATCCTCAAACAATGACTAATGACTTAGCACTAGTCTAAACCCAACAGTTGTGACTTAATGTGATCAGTGGTCTCAGCTGATAGGTTAGAATCAGAAGTCTCATTGGATTAGAGCAAAACAGGATATGAGGGCAACTGCAGTAGAAATCATGTCAGTGCACCAATGATGCAAATTTACAAATACCATTGTCCTCCTGCTGACGCCTATTTGTACCTCTCTGCTTTTATTCCTATAAATTGGCATCAAGAGGCTACAAAATCTGATTTCAGACATAAATTGGCCAATGACTTCACTATCCATCGATCTCTGTGATTTCTTATTCAGTTCATCCTGATCGATTTCTCCCCTCCCCTATGGTTAAAAACATGCAGGTGGTCCTCGACTTACAACAGTTCATTTAGTGACTGTTCAAGGTTCCATCAGCACTGGAAAAAGTGACCTGTGACCGTTTTTCATACTTATCACCCTTGCAGCATCCCCCAGGGTCACGCGATCAGAATTCAGGCCCTTGGCAACTGGTTCATACTTATGATGGGGGCAGTGTCCTGGGATCATGTGATTCCCCTTTTTGCCACCTGCTGACAAGCAAAGTCAATGGGGAAGCCAGACTTGCTTAGCAACTGGGTGACTGACTTAACAACGACAATGATTTGCTTAGCGGCTGTAGCAAGAAAGGTCGTAAAACCGGGCAAAGCTCGCTTAACAAATGTCTCGTTTAGCAACATAGATTTTGGGCTCAATTGTGGCCGTAAGTCGAGGACTACCTGTACGGTCTTTGAACCCCAGTGGCTGTGGATAAATCTCCGCAGATGAGGATTGCTACTAGTCCACTGTCTTTGCTGAATCTTCATCGTACAAGGCGTTCTTTTTGAACATCAGAAATCCAGGTGGTGATTTTCAACCCTCCATTCCCCAACAGGACGATGGAGCAAGGAAGAATACTTTGCTCTCTGCACTGCTTTCTGCCACTATTCATTTGAAAGGTTTGGGAGGAGCAGGGTGGCAGTCCGAATGTGATTGCAATTGCCAGGCATCTCACCTTAATGAAAATTGTGCAAACAGTTTTGATAAGTTACAAATTGCCTCTTCTATCTCAATCCCTGGGCATGCCAAGCCAACACCCACAGAAGAGACACTGAGGTCATCTCCTCATTTATGACCAGCTAAATCTTCCAAGAAGAGATGACTGGGAGGCAGGATGGGGGACAGACCAAAGCGGAGCTATGCGAAGAAAAAGAAAAGAAAAAAGACCTGTCTTCTAAATATGTAAAACCAAGATGCAATCTCTAACTCATTTACTTTGAGAGTAAGCCCCACTGAATTCAGTTTAGTTTATTTCCTGTGGCACCAGCTTGGGGTGGAATGGCAAAGGATTATTTTGAAACACATAAACAGTGGGATTCCAAGGTATAGTCTGTTGCAGTTGTAGGGACAGCTTAAGCTAAGAAACTGGCCCATTCAGAATAGACCTAATTGGTGATAATTACTAGGGTGGTTAGTGATCTTCCCTTATCTGTAGTTTTTGTTTTTCACCAAATATATTATTTGCATTTCATGGCTATTTAGGCCCACTGTTTACACTTTTAAAAACTGATAAAGAGCCCTTTGAAAAGAAAGAAAATGTTGATCAGTACAACTGAGGGGGGGGGGGAGAACTTGTCCAGACTACCACGTATAACAGGAATGGGCAACGTTTGGGTGGCTCAGACTACTAAATATTTTTGAAGAGCCAAGGCCTACAATACATGGGGACAATGCAGTATATACATATATGATCAGCATTCCCCCCTCCCTTTTTGTTTTGTTAAAAGAGGTTTTTTTTTAAATGTATGTTGCAGGTATTCTTGGAGTCCCCAGGGGTAAAAATTCTTGACTCAAGGAAACCATTTTTTAAAACCTGTTTTTGACTCCACACTTTCATGAGCTCGTTAGGCTCTGGGATCAGAGTTCGGCCACCTTTGATTTTAACTGAATCTTTTCAAAGTATATTTCACAGAGAAGCATGCTCACTCACCTGTTTTTTTTTTCTTTAAAGGAATATTCTAAAACCACTACTATCTCTATTTGTCTCCTTAAATTAGCTTCTTATATAAGATAGATGGTTAAGAATGGCAATAAGAGTTTGAAGTAGTACACTTATCCCTATCAATAAAACTTCAAATTGCTGGTAGATTATCACGTGGTTGATGGCCTGTCTATGAAAACTGGTTTCTCCCATTGTTGAAAAATTACATTTCTGTGAAACAATTTCTTCCTAAATATCCTCTTATATTATATTTATAATATAAATATTATATTTTTTTATTTATTTTTGGCACTGAGAATTAAAACAGGCAACTCCTTTTCTACAGTAAGAAAGTGTTAAATGAGAAACGTGAATTGTCATAATGGAATGAATTGAAGATGATCTGCTGCAAAGTAAGTAGTATGAGGTTCATGAAACTCACCTTTTGAAGGATATAGATTAAGAACCATATTGCAAAGAAAGTTAAGAAGAACAATATCACCTTATTTAAATATATTTGAACTAGGAAGCTGACTAGCAATAGCACTTAGACTTATATACCACTTTGCAATGCTTTACAGCCCTCTCTAAGCAGTTTACTGAGTCAGCATATTGCCCCCAACAATCTGGGTCCTCATTTTACTGACCTCAGAAGGATGGAAGGCTGAGTCAACCTTGAGCCAATCAGGATCGAAGGAATCAAACTCCTGGCAGTGTGAGCAGAGTTAGCCTGCAATGTTGCATTCTAACCACTGTGCCACCATGGCTCATAGGCCATGTTCAAGAGGTGCTAGAATTTAGACTCTTGAGAATTTTGTACATAGCGAAGAAAACAAATGGAACATTGAATCAACCCAGAGTTGTCACTGGAGGCATAAATGACCAGGCTCAAATTATCCTACTTTGAACACATTCTGCAAAGTTTACCTCTCTGAAAAAGCCTCTAATTCTGGGATAGTTGGAAGGAAAGAGAAGACAACAACCATCAGCAAAGTGGATGGACTTTGATGATGGTTTATGATTGGAAAATCTGAAAGGCCAAGTTAGGGATAGATTGTCATGGGGAAAATTTATGTGCTTGCTAAGAGTTGATACTAATTTGATGGCACATAATAAATCAATCAAAGAGGAAGTTAAAGAAATGGCAAAGAAATTGCATGCATTATTTCACTGCTGGGATATAGGATAGGTGCACTTGCCTGTTTTGGAGGGGAATCGGTTGGACTGTTACAAGAGACAAGTTATAAGCTTCAGTGACATTTTAAAACAAATAAATCCTGGGTCCATCCACCATCCATTTGGGGGGTTCCTTAAAAACTAAAATGTGAAATTGCTTATAAAAATATACAACTTCTCTTTAAGATCAGCAGCTACTCCTGAGGACTGGAAAATCGCCAAAGTAATTCCAGTTTTAAAAAAGGGATCGAAGGAGGATATAATGAAGATATAGGCCAATTAACATTTGTTGTAGGTAAGTGTGTAATAGTATGGTAAAAGTATATTACCGTAATTAAAAAAGAAAATAACCAAACATCTAGAAGACTTTGCTGAAAAATAACCAACACAGCATTTGCCGCAATAAGTTTTGACTTCTAACTTATAGGTTTTTTTAGAGGATCAACAAGGATGTACATTATTTGATATTAACTATTGTTTTCCTGAACTTTCAAAAATCCTTTGATGAAGCTCTTGGCTGAAATATTTTTATATGCTTTAGTAAATAGCAATGATACAAAAAACAAGTATCTAATTCATCTTTCAAATATACAGCCACTGATAAATCATACAGGAAAAGTTAGCAATGAACACTAATAGCCTGTATATAGTATAAAATAAACATGAGGAAAATTGGGTTAAGAGGACAGCATTGAAGATAAAAGAACAGAAAACTGATTGCAAAACAGGACATTGAAAAAGGGAATAAAATTACATTTTTAGAGAGTGCTACCAAATGAGGCTCTCCATGATTGGAATCAGAATTTTTTAAAACTTGCTTATACATAATTTGATATTATAGGGCAGGGGTCTTCAAACTTGGCCCTTTTATGACTTGTGGACTTCAACTCCCAGGATTCCTCAGCCAGGCACGCTGGCTGAGGAATTCTGGGAGTTAGTCCACAAGTCACAAAAGGGCCAAGTTTGAAGACCCCTGTTATAGGGCAATAGCGAGAGGCTGAAATTTGCTGATGATATAAAAATTTGGGGATAGAAAAATCCAAAGGGGATTGCACTGCTGTTGTTGGAGGCAGAAGGGTAGGAACCGCAAGAGAAATACAGCAGACGACTGTTGCGAGGTAACTGAAGTAACTTCACCCTATGGCACAATTCAGGAGGTATTCCAATAACAAGAGCAGGAAAGAACCAAACACATAACCAAAAGTGCTATTAAGAGCCACTAAATCACCCGAAGGTATCTCAATTAAGCAGATTGCAATCTTCACCCTGCTGCAGCAATTGCTATTAAGGATTGTGGGCACTTTGACTGAGCTGTTCTAATTAGACAGATTGCCTGATAAGGCACGTTTAAATGAAGCAAGCAAGCTGAGCCCGTCTTTTCTCTGGCTTCCACTTGCTGCCAGGCGTTGTCTCTCTGTTTTTGCACGTTCTGTATTTTACCCTGTGGGGTTGCAATGCATTTACTTTGGCCTTTGTTTCTGCAGATAGGTGGAAAGGGACCTTCACTTGGGTCTTGGTGAGGACTTCCAGGCGCACAGAGGCAAGAATAGCACCATCTGGTTCGAAACCATGTTGATGGTCAATGGCCTTTTGAATATAAAACATCATCTCATCAAACAGCTACTGGAGCTCTTCTTTTGCATTGGAAGATTTCATGTCTTGCATTAGCTGATGATCTCATATTATTCCTCTGAATTAAAAACAATACTTTTTTAAAAAAAAATGCCCTTTCCCCATTTTCAGTGGAAGAAGAAAAGAAATATCTGCTGAAAAGTTGTAGGTCATAGATTTTCTATCTATGGTTTAAAGTGTTTGTAGACTGTAGACTAAACTCTAGAAATGTATGATGACTCTTTACATTTTCAATTAATTCCCACTGGATCTCCCTCATATTCTTTCACCATTGACCATTCTCGTTAGGACTTGTGGGAATTATGATATTAAAAAATAGCTGCAGCATCACCCCTGTTTTACACAAAGTCTTTCTCCGTTATGCACATTTTAAGGTAAAATATTTCAAAAAGTAGCCTAGAAACAGTATGTCTCTAAGAATTTGTTCTGGAATATATCTGTTCTTTTAAATACCATTTTTAGAATAAGTAACCCGAGTGAGGATTGCAGTCTTGCAGGACCAATACTGAAAACAGTGGTAACATTTCCATTGGAATAATAAAGCCTGGATTTTTTTCCCTTGATCTTATTCATACTTTTCATTTAATTTTTTTTAAAGTGGGACAGTATTTTGATAAACTAGCATAATGTCATCAAAACCAAACTTTGAGATAATTTTGTTCCAGATTTGGTCCTGACTGAGCTTAAGAATTTCAGCTGGACTCCCTTTGTTATTTCAACATCGATTCTAAATATCCATATTCAGTCTCTTCCATCTGCTCAATCTAGTTATAAACCTGATCCCCAGCCTAGCACTCATTAAATCCAGCTACCACTTTAAGGCCAATTTTTGCAGGAAGATCTACATTGGAAAGTTGCACAGCAAACAGGTGAACATTGCAATTTCAAAGCATATGGATTTATGTACAGATTACTGAAAAGTAAGTCCTCTGGAGGCTGATAATTCTTACTTCCAGACCAGGGTGCAAGATTTAAGGAAGGAAGGACATCTATATGGAGAGAGCCTATTTCTCAGGGGAATAACATTTGACCTCTAGGAAAAATTCTGCATTCTTGCGCTTCTCCACCTAAATTGTGAATGGATGTTGGCAAAGCAGAACTTGCTATGCAACTTCATGGGATTCAGTAATTTTTTTTGTATTGCCCCTGAAGTCCCTCCATCAGTTGCCACCACTTTTAATTTCTAATGTGTGGGAGTAGGTTCTGCCCAATATATGGTGAGTAATCATATTGAACTAACTGAATTTAACACCATAACTGTATGAGACTCACTTTGCATTCTATTAAATCAAAATTAGTTTGTTCTATCGTCTGCACTCCATTCTCTCCCAGTGGGAGTGAGGTCACGAAGCACATTACTTGAAGGCCTCAGGCAACCGTAGCCTAAACACAGGTTCAATGTCCTGTGCCTGATGGGTCTTGGAGTCTCATTGATGTTCTTGATCTTCAACTCCCATCAGCAAAGCTAGGTTGCTTAATAATCAGAGATATAGGAGCTAAAAACAAGATCCGAGGCACTTGCATCCATTGCAAATCACAATTATATTAATATGATGCTATGTGCATTCCTACATAATCATGCGGTTCATGGAATTCATGTGTTTGTGTCAACATATCTGCCCCATGTACATACGTAATTTGCATGATGAGAAGATGATGCATGTGTTGTCACTTGCCCCCTCTTACTGACCATTCACAGGTGCCACCAATCTTAAAGGTACCTATGCTGGTTTAAAGAAACAGGTTAGAGTTAACCTGTTGGAGTTAACTCTAATAAACCTCTTGTAAAAGACTCCTTACTGACTCTCCTGGAGGTTGAATTGTCCATCAGACACAAATACCTTTCTCTCCCTTTTTATTTTTATCAGGCTTATTTAGCAGAGTCTTGTAAATACTGTTGAGAAGTGACTCTTTTGGCCCAGAGAAGCACGTAGCTGTATAAATTGAAACATGATGCTGATAATCAAGGCTTGCAGAATGTGTTTAGTCTACTCTTGAATGGATAACGAGAATGTGTTTCAGTGAATACTTTTACAGGCAATGATTGTTAATATATTAGGAGAAGTTTTCAACCTAAATTCTTTGATAGCTACAGAAATGTATTTGAATCACATGAAGAAAAGAGGAATGAATAGCTTCCTGCAACTGCTAATAGATTTTTTTGTTTCCAAAACCCAGTCATTCCACAATGACATAGATCAGATAGGCAAATGTTTTTTGAGAAATAGCTAACGGAAAGGTCTTTCCCTGCTATGCCATAGAAGGCAAAATGAACCTGGGATGTTTTAGTTTTAGAACATTGTCAGATAAAGAAGTGGACAAATTCTTGGTGAATTGCCATTGGTCATCCAAGGAAGTTACAACATGGAAACAAGCCACAAGGAACAAATTGAAACTTGGTAGCTTTTTGCATATTTTTTTCACAGAGGTATTTTCGTTTATCAGACGTGAGTAATAAATATTAAATGTAAAAATAATAAAGTGAACTTTGGCATCCTTTTTGTTTAAGATGAAAAGAATGCTGTGACAAGGATCAGTAGATCCTGGAATGCCTACGTCAAAGAGGCAGAGCGGTGTAGTGGTCAACAGTATTAGAGAGACCCTACAAAGATATCGGCTGAAGTCCCCTCTCCCGCAGTGATTGGATGATTTTGGCAAGATAGTCTCTTTTTAACTCAATCTACTTCAGAAGGCTGCTGTTGTGGGGACAAATGGGAAGAAGTAGTGCTGTTCACAGGATTTTATACTCCTAAACAAGAGGTGGTATATAAATCTAAGTAGGTAAAGGTTTCCCCTGTCCAGTCATGTCCAACTCTAGGGGCAGTGCTCGTCTCTGTTTCTTAGCTGAGAGAGTCTGCGTTGTCTGAAGACATTTCTGAGGTCATGTGGCCAGCACAGAATTCTGTTACCTTCCCACTGAAGTGGTACCTATTTATCTACTTGCATTTGCATGCTTTCAAACTGCTAGATGGACAAGAGCTGGGGCAAGTAACCGGAGCTCACTCTGTCGCACGGTACTTGGGGCTCGAACTGCCAACCTTTTCTAACTACACAGTAAAAAAGACCCCCCCCCCCAAATATCAGCTTAGAAATTAATGCTGAGCTGCTGGCCATTTTCTCACCATTAATTATTTGCCCCTCTATCCCATCTATAGCACTCTGCATTTTGATCCTGAATTTCAGCTGTAGGTGATTTAGTGAAAGGTTGCTTTCACATTTTCCTTACCTCCCTCCCTCCTTCCAATCCTGTAACACTAAATACAGGTATGGATAAATACATGCATAAATCCAATAGCCTAAATCTAAAGAATCACATCTGACATGATTGATAGCTTGAAAATACTCAGTGGGATTTTTTTGCTTTGAACAGTAGGTTTCCCAGCTGGATCTCAAAATGTCATAGTGTTTTTTTTAATTCTACATTATATCATTTTTTAAATGAAAAACGTATGATACAGATAAGTTAGAATAAAGCCAACCCCCCCCCCCGCTCAAATTAATGTATTTGGATCTTCTTGCCCTTAGAGTTGGGAGGAGACATTTTGCATTATCTATTCATCTTTCAGAAAGGGAATATCTAATTCTGAAGCTTTTATCAGCAGATCTCAATGAACATATTTTATGAGTTCTGTGCCTTTTGTAGGGTTTGCAACTACTAATATAAATGTTAAATAGAGGAGCTCCAATTGAGGTTGCAAGAGTAGAGACTCACTGTATGTTAGATGTCTTTCTGTGCAGGATATAATCTTAGATGGCTATGATGCAAACTAATGGTAACTATGATGTTGGTCCAGAAACTACTTATTATTTTAATAAAAGGAGACATGTTGAAGATGACCTAAGAGAGTAAGAAAAATGATGAATAGTAATTGTATTGGGGCAAATGTTAATGGCTCCGTAGGTGTTTTGCTTCTAGACAAAGTCTACCATCGATATTAAAAACTTAATGAGTTTGTCTGCAAACTTCTCCATGCTTCCTCCTACATCACTTGTCTTTGTTTGCAAATAGTCTTGGCTCTTGGGTTATGTGGCTTCTCATTTCCTCTTGCTCACTCATTTTAGATTGCCTCATTTACCAGTTTATTAACTAGCATCATTACTTTGTGGATACTCTCCAAAAAGGCTGCAGCCAGCCATCTTTCTTCACCGGATCTAAGCAGGGCTTCAGAGAAATGAAAAGAAATCAGAGATTTTCCTCTTATCAAGAAACTTCTCTAATCGACTCCCTAATGCTTAGCAACTGTTAACTGTCAGAAAAAAAGGAATCAAACCTTTCAAGATTTGACAATGAACCAGTTTCCTAGAAGAGTGAAGGGGACTCTTGATGTGTTTTTTTTTTAATCAAATGCTAAATAGCACAAGTGTTGTCTAGCTCTTATTTTTCCACAGAGGATTGAATGAAAAGTCCTACAAGCCCCTTCTTTGGATTTAAAATGATGTGGATTTTTTTTTTAAAAAATGTACCTAATGTCTAACAAACATGTTCTTAATAAGTAACACAATTATTCTGTGTCCTTCTAGATGTTGTTGAAGGACAATTCAGTGGCATCTGAATTCAGGATTCTTCACCTCTAGGTCTGCTAGGGAGCTGTTGAGGTTCAAACAAACATCTGTGGGGAAATGGGTTCCTTACATTTTTTAAAAAAGTAAATCTACAGTAAAAACGGAACCCCTAAATTTATCTTATTTAGAGAAACAAGGAAATCCATTGGAACCCGAAGAGGTTGCAGATGCAAACAGCAGCTTCAATTAAAAAAAAAAAAAACTGAGCACACTAGGAAGGCCTGGGAGGAGAGGATGGTTGTCTATTTGCACTTTTTACACAGTCCCAGTGGCCCTTGTGATTGGCGTTCTCATTGTTAGTGATTTTCGGTATCTGTCGGTGATAAGTAGATTCAACCTCTCTATACTTTAGCTTTTTATTTTATGCACGTGCAAAGCAGCGGATGGGTTTGAGTATGTTAAAGCACAGTGTGTTTTTGAAGCAAAAAGTTAGGTCATATGAGCAATATGTTCCTGTATTTGCACCTCCTTTCCTTTGGATCTCAGAACAAGCAAGTGCTCAGAATGCACTCTGACTACTGTGAACAATCTGCAGGTAGCAATGCTGGCATCCACTGAAACAATCTGACCACATCTGTAAAACAGCTGCATGCAGCAGAGAAGCCAGTACGAGCTGTGGACCATGAGGTGAAATTGGGAGTGACTCTATCATTTGTGGAACAGCCCACTCCGAAGTAGAAGGGCAGCTGCTGCAAGGAATCCACAGGGAGCCTCATGGCTGGATTGCCTCACTGAGATCTGCTGTGACCAAGTCAAGGGAAGGAGAAACAGAGGAGAGTATATTCTGCAGAAGATTGCTATGGGAAGTCAAATATTGTGGAAGAAAAGACCCAAATCCTGCATTTTCTATAGACTCAACATTTCAAGAGTCACTTGTTGACATTGGCTATAGATATCAAATGAATAAACGAACACAAATCTTGTTTGTAATTTTATGACCTGTGGTTTTACACTAGAGTGGGGCCCCCACAGATACTGTAGCAATGACCACCAGTGATCATCCTAAGGTCAACTCTATTTTGCTCTAACACTTACTGTTCTCTTACCAAGCATGTCAAGTCAAAGATCAGGGTTTACACAAGATATTTTGCTGTCCTAAATGACTGTAGATTCAGTGCTGACAAAGTAGAAGGGGAACTGACTAAGGCATCTCCTCCATACTTCTGTAATATCAGTTTCCTTCTTGGTTATGGTAACAAGCAAGTACCAAAAGCTAACCTCTGCATGTATGTAGTATAGGACCCAAAATGCACTGTGTTAAAATACAAAACAAGTATATGGACATAGTGCTTAGTCTGGAAGCCCTCAAGAGTGTTGGCTTTTTGATCTGCATATGAGAGTCCAGTCCTTGTGGCATCATTGAACACATTTTATCTCCCCATCCATCATCAGCTTCACAGCATATAATTAGCTATGTTTACTGGCCTCATGAGATTGAAAAATCTGAAGATTTTCCCCCGCTGTTGCAAGCCTATTATCTTAGCAACTAATTAAGCAAATGACTCTTTGTTGCCATTCGGTCACACCTCCAATGTGCTGCTTGAAGTGGGTGGCTCACTCTGCTACTACTACTAGGGCTGGCTCTGACCCCCATGTTCACTTTATTAAAATCTGTCAGTGTAACTTTGGCTTTAGGATGTCATAGACATAAAAAAAGGCCTCTGCACGTTAATTTTTGAAATTTGTTAAATCAATTTTTTAAGCATTCTCACCAATCATGCTGAAGTGTGGAAATGATAGACAAGAGTGCAAGCTGCCAAGGCATGTTTTAACCTTAGTTCTTGTGATCCAGGTCTATATTTATAGGGAGCTCAGGGATTTTCTTTCTTCTTCTTGTTTTAATTTGCCATCATCAGTCATTGAAACTGTTGATGTTATTGTAACCTTATATACTTAGACACTTTCTATTTGATTTAAAAGCCTTTTATGCGAATTTGTGGTATAACATTCTGTCTTCCCTCTCCTTAACTACTATATTTTATTTTTGTCTTCCCTCTCCTTAACTACTATATTTATTTGACACTTTTAATGAGGAATTTTATCCCCTCTTTTCTTTGCATTGGGACTCCTGGTGAGGAGGCAATGGCTCATGTAAATTATTCAATGGATTCTAAAAAGAGAACCAGGCAAGAGATGGAAAGGTTGCTGACCCCGCCTCCTAGTCCACTAATACAGCGGCCCCAACCTTTTGGGCACTCGGGACCAGTTCCATGGAGAGAGGTTTTTCTGTGGACCGGAGGGGACGTGGTTTCGCATGCTGCCTGCATCCCGCGGATGGGGCTTCGTTTGTTTGCACGGCGCGGTTTCTGTCATGCTGCAGACCAGGGATGGTCCATGGACCGGAGGTTGGGGACCTCTGCAGTAATAGATTGAGAGGTATAGGACTGACGAAGAAGTATGTAACCAGGGAACCCTCCAGATGTTCAGAGTACTACAGGCTTCCACAGGTTTTTCTTATTAGGGCTAATGGGGTTAATATACAAAAGATCTGGAGGATCCCAGCTTGTGTAATCTTGATCTACTGTATCTGATCTGCTCTGTTCCCTGTGATGATGTTGATGGTAGTAGGGATAAAGGTATCCACATCTAGCTACCCTTGTAGATCAGTCATAAAAATAACTCTTTCCACCCAGCAAGCAGAGAACAGCCAGTTAAGATGTGGGATTGTTAATTTGGAGGGTATGGAAGAAAAAGTGAGCGAAGTCCTACTGCTCATGTCCTAAATACATGCAAAACCATAGATGGGAAAGAACTTTTTGGTGCGCCAAACAGGAACATGAGCCGAACCGCAGGAAGAATGACCCAAAACTATGAATTGTTAATTACTTAGCTATTGAGTTGGCTATACATTTATTTTTATTGTTATGGTAACGGCCCTCAGGCAAAGAAAGATTGAATTTTAAATGAAATTGAAAGAAGGTCCCTTGATGTTTGCAACCTGGTAATATTAAACACCCTCACATTCCCATTTGTTCAGATTCAAGTTGTTGGTCTACTCTATATAAAACCAGGAGGAATCTGGTAACATCCTGAAGGCATGAGTGGCAGCAAACTATATCAGTGATATGTCTGATTTTTACTGCTATAGATTAAGGTAGTTCTCCTCCAATAGTTGCTGCCTTGTGTTTCCCTTAATATGGGTCTGGATAACATATGATCCATGTGAGCTGGATAAACCCTCTGATCTTACCTCCCTGTGTAAGTTGCTAAGACTCTTGTTGTCCAAGAAGCGATGTATGGAGTATTTCTACATTTTCCCCAACTCTTCTGTCCTCAGTCTAAAAGGACTTTTTTAAAAACAAAACAAAAGAAAAACCTAAAGAAAAAGAAATGTTCAGGGAAATTTCCATAGTTTTGAAGAAAACTTGCACTTCCCTTAGTTACAAGGTTATTTTAGAGTGTGTGAACGTCCTGCCTTCCACCGAACAATCATCACTCCAGCAGTGAATAACCTGTCTGGCCTCCTCTCAACCCCAAGGGAAAACATCAGGAAACAGAGCGATGACGAGGTCTATAAGAGGAAAATAAAAACCTCAACAAAAGAGCTCCATGCAACGACACAACAAGCTGAAACAAATCACTCAAAAGAAATTCTGAGCTAATTCTAAAAGTTCCCTGAGAATGAGGCTGAGAATCAGAAAGCTCTCTTATTTTTTTTTTCTCCTGCAGGATCTCAATCTCTTTTCTGTAGGTTAGACTGGGAAGTCGTGAGGTATTCTAAAACAGGGCTTTTCAACCTTTTTACCAATTGTACCACTTTTAGGATATGGCAATATTCGAGTACCACCTAGCAAGGTGTCAAAAACTTGATGACCCCCCAAAAAACCTGTTCAAAGTTGCAATTGCACTGAAATGACTTATGACCATTTTTCACACTTATGACCATTGCAGCAACAGGGTCATGTGATTTATATTTGGATGCTTGGCAACTGATTCATATTTATGATGGTCACAGTGTCCCAGGGTCATGTGATCCCCTTCTGCAACCTTTTGACAAGCAAAGTCAATGGCAGAGCTGCTGGTGGCCAACTGCTAAGGCGGGACTTCCCTCCCTCCCTCCCTTCCCTGCCTCCCTTTTTCTCATTCCCATCTCCTTCTGAAGGAAGAATTTGAACCCCCCATATTTTCCTCTTCCATATATTGATCAAACAAGGAAAGGCCTCCAGAGACAGAAAAGACAAGCTGCTGAGTGAACTAGCTTAAAAAGGCACTTCCCCTTTAAGAATTAGTTACTGGCTAGAAAGGAAAGTAAGGAGCCCAGCTGGCACTTAAGGAAGAAAAAAAAATGTAAGTACTGGCTGCCGGCTAAGGCAGCCTCCCCAAATGGCTCCATTCATAAGTAAATCTGCAGCTCCAGAGGACTCTCTCACTGTAAGTCTTTGCCTGTGCTGGCTCTTTCCCTTCCCCACTACACTTGGCTAGGCAGGGCTGCGTACCACCTGCCACTCATTAATGTACCACAAGTGGTACGCGTACCACAGGTTGAAAAGCCCTGTTCTAAAAGAAGCTGAGGGCAAACTACTGGGGTGTTGACACCCAAAAAATGACATGGATGTGTCCCCGATGTCATCAAGATTCAACATTAAGACATTGAGTTGATGCCAGGACAACTCAAGACATTGAGTTGATACCATGTAAATACAATCATTGACCAAAAAGGATCTTTGCATTTTGAAGAGCCATCTGCATTTCACAATTTCCATGTATGAACCAAATGGGACGAATACATAATTTCAATTGAATCAGTGTGGATTGCTCTAGGGAATTTGGGGCACAGGGAAGGCTAATTGTGAGCTTTGTAGTTGGAAAACAGAACAGGGCTGGTGAGAATTTGATTGATTTTTAAAATTATGAATGGAGCAGAAGGAAACAAGCCCAGTTTTTTTCTTCCATGGCTCTTGGATGTTTCAGGGTTTCTCTTCTCCCTAGTTTGGGGAGCAATTACTGCCAAGCATTTTTGAGTCTCTTCTGCTGGTATTTTTTTTAAACAAATGATGACTGCCAGGAGATTGACATTATATCTGATAAAACAAATAGAATAGCTAAGGCTGTTCTCAGCATTCTTCCCTCCCCTTCCCAACTTTATTTAGTAATAGTTTAAAGGCATAGAAGTAGGGTCAGTGGGAGAAAGAACTGGCAACCTGATTAATACATAGCACTGCAGTGCTAACAAGAAAAGATGTGCATGAAATGTATATTTTTAGATATAATTTGGCTCCAGTCCTATGCAAAACTCAGTTGCATATAGTTCCAAGAAAATACATGAATGCTTGGGTTATTAATTTCTTTCCTCTTGTTTTGTGCATCTTTGCTCTAGGTTCCAGCCCGTTAGGTAGGGAAAGACCACACACAAGTCAATGCTGATTCTTGGCTACTAAGTGGACACACATTCCATGCAGTTTACTTGGCAACAAAATAAGAATAGTGTATCACAACCTTCTCCCCAAAGGTTTTTTCACAACTGTCAACACAAACCTAAAACTTGGATTCCTTGATATCCTCACTTGGCTTTCAAGACCAGACAAAGTCTTGAAAGCATGGTTTTATACAGTTAGTAAGACCAATTTAAGACAGGGATATTCACTTCTGTGAATGAGTATTGGAATGTATTATTAAATACTCCAGTTATAGCAATAGCAATAGCACTTAGACTTATATACCGCTTCACAGTGCTTTTACAGCCCTCTCTAAGCGGTTTACAGAGTCAGCCTATTGCCCCCAACAATCTGGGTCCTGATTTTACCGACCTCAGAAGGATGGAAGGCTGAGTCAACCTTGAGCCGGTGAGGACTGAACCCCTGGCAGTCAGCAGAATTAGCCTGCAATACTGCAATACTAACAACTGCGCCACCACAGCTCATAGGCACATTTTCTTGTAAGTTTCACTATTTTAATGGGCTTTATTAATAGGAAGCTGCAAATGGAGACTTTTTGAAATTTTCATTTGTATGGTACATTAGAACAAATTGAATTATTAAAAGTAAGAGAAAAGAAAAGTATCTGAGGCTACAATCCTCCTGAGAAGAAACTCAAGCGAACTCATTCCTGTGCACTGTCGGGATTAACATTGGGTGGAGCAGGCATCTTTTCAGATTTTAGCCTGCATCAGAGTGGCCAGATAATGTTGATTTTGAGGGTGGTCATGTTTAATTTTCAAGGATTGTGAAATGGACATGCTGACCAATATGTTATTGCATACCTGAATCTGTTGTGGAAGTTTCAGAGATATTGTCCTGGGAGATTTACATTGCTTGCATTAACAACTTCCTGTCCTACTTCTAGTATTAATTAGCAGAGCAAATCAAGGATGATTATCTTATCTCACCAATTATTGCTGTTTTAAATGAATGGTCATGCGTTGTGCTTCAATTGGATTCACAGGCTGGGTGTACTTTATTTCAATTTTTTTTAATGGCTATTGTGTCTCATGTCTCCGAATTTGCAGATGTACCTCATCCCATAGTCCAAAACAAAATTGGGCTAAAAATCTCAACCTCACCAATGAAATTATTAAATGTCAATGATTACTTTCTAAAGACCTTGGCTCCCAGACATTAAACATACATATATAATGGTTGTAGTTGCTATTGTTTTCAATTTACAGTGCATTCAGAAAGTATTCAGACCCCCTTCATTTTTGACAATTTTGTTATGCTGCAGCCTGATTCTATAGTTGTTCAAATTCATTTTTCCCCTCATTAATCTACACTCAGAACCCCATAATGACAAAGTGAAAACAGAATTTTAGAAATGTCTGTATATTTATTAAAAAGAAAAAACACACACATAGTGTTCAATAGGGTTCAAGTCAGGGCTCTAGCTGGGCCACTCTGGGCCATTCACAGAATTGTCACTAAATCACTCCTATGTTGTCTTGGCTGTGAGTTTAGGATTGTTATTATGTTGGAAAGTGAACCTTTGGCCAGTCTGAGATTCTGAGCACTGTGGAACAGGTTTTCATTGAAGATCTATCTAGCCACTCTGCCATAAAGCCCAGATCAGTGGAGGGCTGCAGTGATGATTGTCCTTTGGGATCTCTTTCCCATCTCCACACAGGATCTCTGGAGCTCAGTCAGAGTGACCATCGGGTTCTTGGTCATCTCTCTTACTAAGGCCCTTCTCTCCCAAATGCTCAGTTTGACTGGGCAACCAGCTCTTGGAAGAGTCCTGGTTGCCAAACTTCTTCCATTTGAGAATTATGGAGGCCACTGTGCTCTTAGGAACCTTCAGTGCAGCAGAAATTTTATTGTAGCCTTCCCCAGATCTGTGCCTTGCAATAATCCTGTCTCTGAGCTCTGCAGGCAGTTCCTTTGACCCCATGGCTTTTGCTCTGCTACACTATGCATTGTCAGCTGTGAGGCCTTCTATAGAGAGATGTGTGCCTTTACAAATTATGTCCAATCAGTTTAATTTATTACAGGTGGACTCCAGTCAAGGTGTAGGAACATGTCAGCAACCATCAAGAGAAATGGGAGGCACTTGAGCTAAATTTCACATTTGTTGCAAAGGGTCTGAATATTCATGCCCATGTGACATTTCAGTTTTTTTTCTTTTTAATAAATTTACAGACATTTCTAAAGTTCTGTTTTCACTTTGTCATTATGGGATACTGAGTATAGATTAATTAGAAAAACAAATTCAACAACTGTAGAATCAGGGTACAGTATAATAAAATTTACAAAAGTGAAAGAGGTCTGATTACTTTCAGAATAGAATAAAATAGAATAGAATAGAATAGAACTAGAAGGGACCTTGGAGGTCTTCTAATCCAGCCCTCTGCTCACGCAGGAGAACTTATACCATTTCAGACAAGTGACTGTCCGGTCTCTTCTTAAAAACCTCCAGTGATAGAGCGCCCATGATTTCTGAAGGCAAGCTGTTCCACTGGTTAATTGTCCTCACTGTTAGGAACTTTCTCCTTAATTCCAGGTTGCTTCTCTCTCTGGTCAGTTTCCCACCATTGTTTCTTGTCCTACCCTCTGGTGCTTTTGAGAATAGTTTGACACCCTCTTCTTTGTGTCAAATACTGGAATACTGCTATGATGTCGCCCCTGTTTCTTCTTTTCTTTAGACTAGCCAGACCCAAGTCCTGCAGCTGTTCTTCATATGTTTTAGTCTCCAGGCCTTTGATCATTTTAGTTGCTCTTCTCTGAACTTTTTCCAAAGTCTCAACATCTTTTTTGTAGTATAGTGACCAAAACCGGTTGCAGTATTCCAGGTGTGGTCTTACTAGGGTTTTATAAAGCGGTACTAATACTTCATGTGATCTTGATTCTATGCCTCTGTTTATACAACCCAGGATTGTATTAGCTTTTTCGGCTGCTGCTGCACTGTATATCTAAAATATTTGAAAAGAGATTTATTCTATTCAGGCCTTTCCATCTCTTCTGAATGCATTTTTGGAATGTCTTCTATGGTTTCTTCCTGGCCTTCTCTGAAGCTAGATATTATTCTCTGAGCCTGAGATTCTGATCTACTTATGAGATTGCCTGCATGCCATCTGTACATTGTGTGACATAATTTGACTTCTTTTTTTTATAAATATTTTATTAATTTTCTAATTTTACAATCATAAGTACTTAATAAACAACGTGTTGTCTGGGTCCATTGGTAATTCAGTGGTACATATTAACTTTCTCAATCTAGTTCCAATACTACACCATCCAGTGCTTCCTTGCTCCTCTCTTCTTCTGGTGCTTTCCATTTTTCCATACTGGGCAAGTACAATTCTTGTTACTGTTAATACGTATACAATTAAATATAGACATCTTCATCACATTTTTCTGATATTGTACATAATATCAATAGTGTCAATTTATAATATTTTTTCTAGCCAAAATTTCTCTCAATTGCATTTGCACTTAAAATCCATTTGTTCAATCAATATCATGTTTTTCCCATTTTTTAAAAATTTTAATTTCCCCTCGATGTTCAAAGTATCTCTATCGCTTATAATTTTCTCATACTAAATTATATTTGGGTAACCAAAGGCTTCCCTATTCAAACCCTTTTAGAATTTTTATATTTCCCATCTCATAACAAAATATAATATTCTAGTTACAAATCCTATTCTAATTATAATAATACTTTTATTTCTAACAGTTATCTATTTTGTTAACCATATTCAAACATCTGTTTAATAGTACAATATCCCATCTAATAGGTCAAAACCTCTATTTTCTTCAGTCTTACTCTAGCTTCCTTCCTTTGCCAAATAACTTTCCAAGTCAGTACATTTCAATCATCAAGTAATTCTTCCTCTGTTTTTGTATATATTGTTTGGAATGAGGAAGAGAATTTGATTGAAGTATTTTTGGAAGAACGCTCAACCCATTTATATTCATTAAACAGCCTCCATCTTTCTCCTTCAATTTTTCTTTTCATTTCTTGTTTGTCAATATTCAGCATTTTTCCTAATAGCTTTATCATCTGTTCGATCAGCTCTTCTTCCTTATCTTCACATGTGTTCTGAGAACTTGACAAGTAAGATATCTTTTCCCTTTCCGGTGTTACCGCTGCATCTTCTAAATTTTCATTTGTCTGTATCTGTCTGTTAATTCCTTCCTTTAGGTCCTCCATCTTTGGATCCGTTTCTTCTAATTTTCCTTCTGTTTTCTGAGTTACTAGTTCCTTCTTTGTAGTTATTGTCTGGATTTGTAAGTTTAGATTAGAAAATTGTTCTTTTATCTCATTTGCGTTATTTTTAGTCTCATCAGGAAATAAAACAATTGTCTGTTGGATTGATTTCAACATAGAAAGAATTTCTGAGATTCATTAACATTTTCTTGTGGTATATCAAGCTAGGAGCTTCGGAGACAGGTGATAAAAAAGATTTTTTACCATTCAAGGCTAAGTATGGAACACTCATTTTGTTTTTGTATGTAGTCTTTATAATCCAGTAGGTTCCCCAACACAGATAAGCAGCCCAAGAGTTTTTTTCCCTTTTTCCAGCTGCAGTCTGCAAAAGTGAAAGTTTCCAGGAACAACAAAGAAGCAACCCAAGAGTTTTTTCCCCCTTTTCCCAGCTGCAGTCTTCAAAAGTGAAAGTTTCCAAGAACAACCAAAGTTTTATCTGAGTCTGGGCTTCAAGCCAAGTTCCTTTAATAATAAATTGTAGTGCCGTAGTTCTCCACTAGATGTCATTAATGCCGTCTTCCAGCTTTTTAAATCCAAACTTATATTACAAACTTTTCAAGTCTCTTTTCTAAAAAAGTCTCAAAAATACGTTTAGTCCCCAAATTTCAAAGCTATGTATCTGTATTGGTTCCAAATTAATCTTGTAATTTTCTCTGTTTTCCCTTAAGCAATTAGTTCGCCATTTTTCTTTTCCTGAGAGAATGGGGCAGAAATTCCCCATCGGGGAGGATTCTTTGCTTTGGGCAGTTTTTTCCAGGAAAAAGTCTTAAAATCATAAAGAGAGGATATAGTCTCACCCAGTTCCATCCACGCTGCTCAAAAGTTGCTCGTTAGTGCTTATTTTCTTCGGTTGTCAGCAGCTTCTGACTGGCCACACAAGTGTAGCCAGTCTTTCCCCTGCTGGTTTGGAGGGCTTCCTCAGATCAAACAGAGGGGCTGCCGCCCCTCTGCGATCAATAAGGGTTTCCTCCTTCTTTTTCGCCTCTCTGGGGCAGTTTTCAACCCTTTTTAGGGTCCCCAGTGGGGCGAAATCGAACGTGGAAGATGGAGCCCCATCTTCCTGTGTCCGTCATGCCACGACACTTAACTGGAAGCCTGACATAATTTGACTTCTGTTGAATTGTTTTGTAGTGATTAAAAATGGAGATGAAAACTGTTTGTGAGGAGCACATGCTCAGAATAAATTAATATTCCATCTTTTGAGCATATGCTTTGTGTGTGTGATTATATTCAGAAATGCTGAGTGTCCACAACTTCAGTCTAATGATTTAAATTCCAAGGGAAGTATTTAGATGCATACTGTTTCACTAATTCAAATAACTGGTGTGGTTGCCAAAGATAGTCCCAATATTGGCAGGCAGATCTAATAATAACCAGTTTCAAGAACAAAGAAACGCTATGTCCAATTTAAGTCAAACGTTATTGCTAATGAGTCTCATTTTCTTGCCCACGTGTACAATTCTTTGGTCATTCTGGCAAATCTAATGGCCTCATGTATCGGAAGCATTTCTTCCTCACCTACTGTCAGGTTTCACACCTGGGCTTAATAGTAAATCACAGATTTACAAACATTTAAATCAATTCTTGGATACAACACAGCAGCAGTTTTCCAGACACGACTTGGTAAGATTAAAAACTTTACCAGAGACAAGAATGTGGCCTTGAATAAATTATAGATTGCTTTTGCTGCAGTTATTCTTATGTATCTGTGCTGTGGACTTCAAAAGTTAGGTTTCTTCCTCCTGCTCTTCTGAATTAATGTATATTTGGCAAATCACTTGAGTAGTTCTGGGTTTTCAACTGTGCAAGCAAGCAAGCAAGCAAGCAGGCAGGCAGGCAAGCAGGCAGGCAGGCAGGCAAGCAGGCAGGCAAGCAGGCAAGCAGGCAAGCAGCAGGCAAGCAGGCAAGCAGGGCAGCAGGCAGGCAGGCAGCAGGCAGGCAGGCAGGCAAGCAAGCGGCAAGCAGGCCAAGCAGGGCAAGCAGCAGCAGCACGCAGCAAGCAGGCAGCAGGCAGCAGGCAGGCAAGCAGCAAGCAGCCAAGCAAGCAAGCAGGCAAGCATGCAGGCAAGCAAGCAAGCAGGCAAGCAGGCAAGCAGGCAAGCAGGCAAGCAAGCCGGCAAGCAGGCAAGCAGCAAGCAGAAGCAAGCAGGCAAGCAGGCAGCGCAAGCAGCGCAATGCAGGCAAGCAGGCAACAGAGCAAGCAAGTAGGCAAGCAAGCAAGCAAGCAGGGAAGCAGGCAAGCAGGCAGGCAGGCAGGCAGGCAGGCAGGCAGGCAAGCAAGCAGGCAGGCAGGCAGGCAGGCAGGCAGGCAGGCAAGCAGGCAAGCAGGCAAGCAGGCAAGCAGGCAAGCAAGCAGGCAAGCAAGCAAGCAAGCAGGCAAGCTGGCAGCCAGCCAACCAACCAGTTGTGAGCAAATTTAAGAAGGTGTTGCAATTGGTTGGGGGGGGCTTCAACAGACAAACCTGGAGCCCTGTCCGATCACATCCCTATTCTAACTGGATAAGAGTGCCATCTTTGATGGTTACAGTAACAACATCTGTCCAGATTGTGCCCTTACATTTCTGTGGTAGCTTAAGTCTACCACTGCCCTTTCTGTTTGCTCACTCACCAGTGACATTATATTTTCTATCCTATGAACTTTCTTCTCTTTCCTACCAATGAAGGGTGTAGAGTTTAGGCAGCAATCAAGGCCGCCAAAATGGAAAGGAGCCGAATAAAAATTTGAATTTTTCAGATTTTAATCGACAACAGCGTCTATAAGGGCAAGAGTACCATGGATCACAAGTAGTCTAGATAGTCTGCTGTTCCATTGGTGGGGACAAGCAAGAGAAGATATATGTGAAAGAAAAAAAGATGGAGATTGACAGGATGGGTGGTTACTATTAGAACTTGTACCCTTTAGCTTCCCTTTTGCCATGGAAGCCTGAAGAGAAGGTTGGAAGAGAAGAAAGGAGATGTGGGGTGAATGGGATGGGGTGTATTAACAGGATGGATAACTAGCCTGCTTAAAGAAAGACTGCAGGAAGTTCTGATGGATTGCACACAAAACTGCTCAATGTAAAAAAATCTTTCAATGATTAGAGAATGTTTAATCTTTTCAAAGTGATGTTGCTGTTGATGATGTTTCATAGGGGGGTCTCACAAATTCATTTATTATTATGGTTGTCAGGGCACGATAAAATCTGAGAAACCCCCCCCCCCAGATGTTCTACCCTGGAAACTGCTGGTTCCGGCCTTAGTAGTTTTGGGGCCTTACATCTGGGCCAGATTTCATCCAGACTTTCCTTGCCATACTTCCAGAACGTTTCTGAAAATCCAGAACCCACCTTTCCAGAAGATCTCTCAAGGTTGGTTACAGCAAGTGTGGTGGTTATGGTCTGACATGAAGAAAAAGTTCTTTAATTGAGCTCAGAATCCACAAGAAACAATGTCCGTAACTCATTGTTTAATTCAAACTTGGAGATGGCCTAAGAGGCCAAGACTACTGCTTTATATATCTACTTGGATTGTTATTTCATTAATGTTTAAAATGTTTTGGCAGCAGCAACTTCCCTGACAGATCTGGCAGACTGGAATAACTTGTATTTTCCCGCAACCAGATTTTTTTTTTTTTTTTTTAAATACAGCTCATGTTTCTGAGCTTGCTTCATCAGAGTTTTCAAAGCTACAATTCATTCCTGCAGCATTTTTATCCAAATTTTCAGATTCTTATAAGGCTTTATTTGTTAGTGCTACGCTAATGTGCTTGAGGCAATTTAGAAACCATAAATCACTGTGCAGTCTAAAAATAATTAAAAGACACAAAAAGAAATTACTAGCACCTTTCTTGAATAGCAATAAAACTGTGGAGGAAGATAAAAATAGCAGCACCTGATGCCCCCAAACTTATTTTTAAAGCAAAGTGCTACGCATATTTCTCCTGAACATTAATAATGAAGGGTGCTGACATAATATATATTCATGTAGCTGCTCCCTTGGAGATTGCTTTCAGTCTGTTTGACTTAATATGTACACATTAATTACATGCTAATTCCACTGTTTTTAATTGGCGTTGGTAGGAAAGAGCCTTCCAGCCATAGATCTAAACTGACGAGTGTGGGAAATAAACGCCAAAGGCCACCGTCCAGAAAGAAAGAGGAGCAAGTTAAATCCTATTAAAAACTAGTGCAATTTTAGTGTCTGGATAATAGCTTCTCAAGACTTTGTCTTTAACAAAGTGCTCAGTCTGACTCCAAAATTTATGCCATAACAATCGGCAGCAAATAGGGGGTTGAAGAACAGCTTTGCCATTTCATTTTTCATTCTTCATTTAATCACAGATGAATTAGCAAAATTATCACAGTAATATCAGAAGAACAGATTAGCTGTAACTTGGGCACAGGGATGATAAGTGACTCCACAATAACGTTTAGGCTGCTCGCTTCCTGTTCATGAAAATTGATCCTCCATCTGCTATTCCCGAATGGCTGTTACTTGTTTTCGTGATGGAAAAACCGTTGATCAGTGATGTAGAATTGAAGAGTTACTTATCAAGCCCAACACCTCAGTGTAGGAAACTATTTTCTGTTCAGCTTTTACTTTTGACCATAACCCAGAGGTCCTCAACCTTGGCAACTTTAAGACTTGTGGACTTCAACTCCCAGAATTCCAGCAAAGCTGGCTGAGGAATTCTGGAAGTTGAAGTCCACAAGTCTTAAAGTTGCCAAGGTTGAGGACCCCTGCCATAACCAGCAAATGGGAACTCCCACCTTCTTTTTAGCTTCTTTTTACCCTTAGGAAACTTTTATTATTGTTATTATTGATTTAAATTTCCACCCACTCCCACAGACCGTATTCCTGGATGCATTCCTACCATTCATTTGAAATCTCTCTTCTAGTAGCTTGTGGTAACCTCTGGAAGTCCCAGCCTCTTTCAAGCACAAATCATCTTAGATATTAAGACTGGGAATGATCTGGAAGACCTGCTTCCACCCAGAAGAGGACTTGATTATAAATTAACTTTGCTCAGGACAAATTTCTTCTTTTACATTTTTTTTCCCAGACAGATGGCAATCAGTAGAAGTGACCTGCCTCTATCTTCTTAAATCTGATGGTCTCCCTAAGAGTGGGGACAGTTGCAAAATATTTGGAGTACGCATCTTAGGAGAAGCTAATTTAGCTCTGCAATCACATGTGGGGAGAGTGGTGGATTAAGCAATGACTAGTACTTTTGTTCTGACAGCATTACCCTCATGTATAGTCACATATTTCCTTATTACCTGTAATAGCCTGTAATAGCCATGGTTTTCCCAGTTGCAATGTATGGCTGTGAAAGTTGGATCATAAGAAAGGCTGAGTGCAAAAAAATTGAGGCCTTTAAACTATGGTGCTGGAGAAGACTCCTGCGAGTCCCCTGGACTGCAAGGCAATCAAACCGGTCAGTCCTAGAGGAGATCAACCCTGACTGCTCTTTAGAAGGCCAGATCCTGAAGTTGAAACTCAAGTACTTTGGCCACCTAATGAGAAGCAAGGACTCACTGGAGAAGAGCCTAATGCTGGGAAAGATTGAGGGCAATAGAAGAAGGGGACGACAGAGAATGAGGTGACTGGATGGAGTCACTGAAGCAGTAGGTGTGAGCTTAAATGGACTCCAGAAGATGGTAGAGGACAGGAAGGCCTGGAGGAACGTTGTCCATGGGGTCATGATGGGTCGGACACGACTTCGCAACTAACAACAACAAGTCTCTAGTCTAGAGGGAATTACAGAAGGACCATTTTTGGAATAGTCTGGTAGAATTGGCATGGAACTGCAGCTATTCTGTTCAACCATCTTTGTTACAAATAATTAGTTGCAACATAACTCCTCCCTCCCTGGCCTCATAACCTAAAATAAAATATCTCAAACAATGCGCATTCTGTAACTTTTCATATTTTAATCTCTCTGACTTTTTAAGTTGGTTTTATGGCTTCTCTGCCTTGATAAGAGGCAGATGTCCAAACCATCTCTATGGTTTTAGTGATTTTGTTTCACCCAAATTTTATAAGGATGGGATGAATATGATCTGGGGATAAAATGTCTGTTACTCCTCCTGAATCTCTTTTAGGCTGTTTACTTGGATTTCCCTTTTCCCACCTAACATACTGGACTTTTATTTTCCTTTTTGCATCTCTTAAAGAAAAAAAGATCAAGGTAATTAGGTAAGCTAAAATAGGAATGCTACCTTTCTCAACCTTTGCAAACCACAACAGAATGCCTAATAAACATGGATGAAACGAAATCTGAAATCAACTGTTTTTGTGATTCTTAATACAGTTTGTCCATAATATACAATGAGTTGATCACATGATGAAATAGTACATTTACATCATGTTTGGGAAAGAAAATTGTAATTCCACTCACAGAGAGTTCTTGAAGTCAGGCTTCTTTTGGTTCTGATATTTAACTACTGATTTGATAACATAGTATCTGTTTTCCATAGCACCTTCCCTCTCCTTTTTTATATGTACTGTTAATAGCAATAGCACGTAGACATATACAGCTTCACAGTGCTTTACAGCCCTCTCTAAGCGGTTTACAGAGTCAGCATATTGCCCCAACAGTCTGGGTCCTCATTTTACTGACCTTGGAAGGATGGAAAGCTGAGTCTACCTTCAGCTGATCAGGATTGAACTTCTGGCTATGGGCAGAGTCTGCCTGCAATATTGCATTCTAACCACTGCACCACCATGGCTCTTATTTTAAACACGCTCTGGCCTTATCCACTGATGCTTCATGCTTCAGCTTTGTCTCACAGTTGCATGCATCCAATCACAATCTGTAGACCCAGAGCCATACACGATCCCACCAAACCTTGGGGGTGGCCCATGAACCTCCTCCCAAAATTATTGCTAAATTGTCATTTTTAATATGATAGGATATTCCCTGCCCACCTATGGAGTGACTTCCCCCATTGTACAAACTGTATTTAGTAGCTGCCTTTTGCCTTGCCCCTAATTTATTTCCTTGCCTTGATTTTGCCCACTTTTTGAGAGCAGCCCTCTGAATGATCAAGGGCCGCCCTTGGCTTGAGAAATGGATCTCTCTGATCAATTGGTTACTTCCAGAAACCTATTGGTGGATAGAGAGGGAAAAAAACATTTATTCAGTCAATATGAGTCTAACCATCCCTTTTGGTCATGTGTTACAGATGTTTTCCATTCCTGAGCAGGGAGGGCAACACCCTTTCTCTTTGTGCAATAGACATAATTGAAATAATCAGCTACGCCTATCTTCCTTCATCCATCTCCACAATGCGTAATGAGCAATGGGTGCAGGCTTTCATGCAGTAGACTAATATGGCACCATGTAAAACAGGGAGGAAGAGACAGACAGAGCCTCTGGTTGCACACGCTTGACAGACCCAAGGCATGCAAGGATTATAACCAGCCCAACTCGGTTTCTTCTCTGTAACTGAACATACAGATTTCCATAAGATCATTGCCCAGTCCACATGGCAATATGCTTGAAGGCACAGATTGGTGTATATATATATATATGTAATGAAATGAATATTAGTTTTCAGCAGTTAAGTTGGTTAACTACACCGGCAGTTCTTATCCTTCTGATACCAACAGACATGGAGAAAGTATGTCTTTGTTAGGGTATGTATTTTGGGTAAAGTGTTACACCTAAATTTTTTAAGTAGGGAAAAATTAGAAGTACCTAGACCCCCCCCTCACCAGATGGTGTAATATAGAAAGGTGTTTGAGTTTTACTGCAAGGCTCTATACAACCCAGACTTTTCCTTTTTTGTGAAGAAGTCATGCCCCAAAATTGTAAAACAGAGTGACCAAATACTTCCTGAAGTTTAATGCTATCCATTATACCAATAACATTATATGTCATCCAGAGTCACATTCATGAAATAAAGGGCTATATAAATTTGATAAACAAACAATAGAAACATTGCACCTTCCAATTCTAGTGCTGAGAAATGAATGTGGGAGGGTGCTGTCGAACAAATATCTAGCCTTTTATGGCAACTGGGTTGGAAATGGATGCCAAGTTAGAGAGAAGTGGGCCCAAGGGCTCTGCTTAAGTGGCTGCATTCTACAAATGGTGCCAATTTAATTTAATTCATCTTGCAGGGCCAAAGCAATCCCCAAGAAGCCATATGACCATATCTATTGAAGCAGAGATCGTTCTGAAATTACTTACAGAACTTGTACTTTTAGACAAGTACAGCCAGATGAGGGCCACTGTGATGATGCTTGATTTTGGTAAGAATCCTAAACTGGCAGATATGGGGAACCAATTTTGAATTTTCAGTTGTTCTTATAATATGTGTGTGTGTGTGTGTGTGTGTGTGTGTGTGTGTGTGTGTGTGAGAGAGAGAGAGAGAGAGAGAGAGAGAGAGAGAGAGAGAGAGAGAGAGAGAGAGATTTTGGTAAAGGTCTCCATGTCTGATAAGTAGGAAGGCCGAGTTATTTGACCCTGCACATTGAAAAAGTCCTAATTTTCTTGGAGATGCCTGTAAATAGTTGTTATGTGCCTCTTTTTTTTTTTTTAGGAGAATTTAACTTCTACCACAGATGTAAGTATATGTTTGTGTTTGTATCTATGCATCTGTATCTAGGTTCCAGATACCACACTGACCTCACAGTTAGAAGCTACATTCCAGCAGCTTTATTTTATATGATTACAGTTGGATATCCAGATCTTTTTTCATGTGTGTATATAACTTGCAGCTTGTGCCAAATGACTGCTCATTACAAAGCTCCAAAACTGATTAAAATTTGATTTAGTTTAGCTGAAATGTCTCCTGAAGCTTAAGAGTAACAGATTTGGAGCACTCTCATCGACCTGGCTAGGACCTGTTTAACCTTCCTGTAGCATGTGATTTGCTCAAGCTGAGGGCTATGAGAGATGATCTGTTCTTATGGATTCTTCCGGATCATCTGTCATACAAACAGCAGATCTGGTATTTATTGCCGGAGTAATGCCAATACCCAGGGAGGTATTTTCCTAGCAAACATACTCACTTCCTTTCAATAACCTTTGGTATATTACCCTGGCATAATCCGCAAATTGACACAGGTATTACTTTTGTTTAGACCACGTTACGCAAGCGCCTCAGACAACAAATGCTGGATTAACATAGATGAGCAATATAGGGTAAAATAGGACAGAAATTTATCCAGTTCACATCTGACAGAGGAGAAAACCAAACCTGACAAATTCATAAAAATGAGAAATGCAGAAAAACCAGATTGGACATATCGGTACTAGTTTATTACCAGCATGAGAGCTCCAGCTTACTCTATTTTATTTTATTTGTTTGTTTGTTTGCCACCTTTATTATTTTTATAAATGTCGAGGTGGCAAACACACCTAAATCCTCCTTCCTCCTCCTATTTTCTCCACAACCACAACCTTGTGAGGTGAATTGGACTGACAGAGAGTGACTGGCCTAAAGTGGGATTAGAACTCTGGGTCTCTGGTTTCTAGTCTGATGCTTTAACCACTAGACCAGGGGTAGGCAACCTTGGCTCTTTTATGACTCGTGGACTTCAACTCCCAGAATTCCTGAGCCAGCATAGCTCATAGTCCACGAGTCATAAAATAGCCAAGATTGCCTACCCCTGCACTAGACAAAACTGGCTATTGCCCCTACTAAGGCATTGCTCCAACACTACTGTAGAAATAAGTTCAGTCTGCTTTTTCCATTATAAACTCTGCACATTTAACAGGACTGTCACCTTTTCCTTTGCTCCAGTAGCAAACTGGTCATGGACCCTTTAATTGTATTATCAACCAAGCCAGTGGCTTGGCTCTCAAGAGGAATAATTCAGCTAACATGCACAAGGCAGTGCCTTTTCAATAACCCTTTGTGGGAAAGTCCTAACACAACATCAACTGGAGGATTTAATCTGTATAATGAAGGAGCATGTTTTCACATTGGAGGATCAGGGAGAACTGGAATCCACCCTTTCCCCCCCTTTCAATTAAAAGAATTAAATCCTCCCTCTTGTCAAACACAACAAATTCACCTTTGGCTTTTGTTTATCTTTTCTTCCTTCTTTTCTACCTCCAGGCTCTCGAAGAGTTGTTCAGCCAGACACAACAATCAACTTTCCTCAAAGAGCGTAGGTGTTTCCTTCAACTGAAGCCATTTCAGTTGAAGGACTGAAATTTATACCTACTGCATTTGTGTTGCCTCCGCTTCCGGTATCCTAAACCTTGGTCTATTTCTTTTTCTTTCTTAAAATTTCTGTAACTTGAAATTAAAACAATATGGAGAGATTGGGAGGATATACTTTGTCACACCATCATGCCAAATTAAATAATTTCAATTCACATATAAATTGAATAGAGATTAAAGCCAAACTTTGCAGCATTGGCCTAAGACCCACTTAATATCTAAGCCCTCTGAAATGGTTTTGGATTCTGGTTAAGTGTAATAATAACAACAACAACAACAACAACATGATAGCAGTGTTACAATATCTCAGGGGTTGCCACAAAGAAGAGGGAATCAAGCTATTCTCCAAAGCACCTGAAGGCAGGACAAGAAGCAATGGATGGAAACTAAGCAAAGAGAGAAGCAACCTAGAACTAGCTTCTAGTTCTCCAAGGTCCCTTCCATCATCATCATCATCATCATCATCATCGTCGTCATCATCATCATCATCATCATCATCATCATCATCATCATCATCATCATCATAATAATAATAATAATAATAATAATAATAATAATAATAATAATAATAATAATGTTGGAAGGGACCTTGGAGATCATCTAGCCCAACCCCCTCCTCAGGCAGGAAACCCTATACCATTTCAGACAAATGGCTGTCCAATCTCTTCTTAAAAACTTCCAGTGTTGGAGCATTCACAGCTTCTGGAGGCAGGTTGTTCCACTGATTAATTGTTCTAACTGTCAGGAAGTTTCTCCTTAGTTCTAGGCTGCTTCTCTCCTTGATTAGTTTCCATCCATTGCTTCTTGTCCTGCCTTCAGGTGCTTTGGAGAATAGCTTGACTCCCTCTTCCTTGTGGCAACCCCTGAGATATTGGAACACTGCTATCATATCACCCCTAGTCCTTCTTTTCATTAAACTAGACATACCCAATTCCAGCAACCGTTCCTTATATGTTTTAGCCTCAGTCCTCTGATCATCTTTGTTGCTCTTCTCTGTACTCTTTCTAGAGTCTCAACATCTTTTTTACATCGTGGTGACCAAAACTGGATGCAGTATTCCAAGTGTGGCCTTACCAAGGCATTGTAAAGTGGTATTAACACTGCACGTGATCTTGATTCTATCCCTCTGTTAATGCAGCCTAGCACTTTTTTTGTTTGTTTGTTTTCTCGTTATGTTCAAGCCACAAATAAATTGAGGACACTTATAACATAATTGAATGCAGATTTAAGCAAAAGAAAATCCTAATTAAGGATCCTTAATTAAGCATACAGTTTGCGGATTTGTAAGCTAAATCTAATTTATTTCTGGGAGAAATTATTACACACATTAAACAGAAAAGCTGGAGCCTAATTGGGTAAGTTTATTGAATCTTTTGAGCTCCTTTTCTGCTCAAAAATTGTCCCCCATCCTCCCAAGTCTCATGGAACTCAAAGGTTTCTTGCTTATATGGTATCATTTAAACACACACACATACAAACACACACGCCCACACATACTAGACAAACATGCTTTGCTTCCTGCCATTTTCTCACTCCCTAAATCCACTGTGGTCCCTGTTCTTAGGCCAGTGTGGTTGGGCTTCTTTCCTTTCAGTAGTTTTCTTCTGACACTGATTGTTGCCTTTTGCAGTTAAAATATTTTTTAATATCCTGTAATATAACCTTTTACACGTATTCTGAAAAATCTCTGGGTCAATAAGTGTGCTGTTCTTTGAAGCAAACTTTGTTATTCTAGTTGAGTTAATATAATCAAGCATGAACTCAGAGGAATTTGTGGCAAAAGGAAGAAGTGGGTATGATTCAAAAATGAAGACGCATTCCCAGTGCTGGAGTAGATAAGAATCCTTACCCACCCCCCACCCCCCATCCTCCAGTAACCACAGAGTTGCATTTATGAGCTAATTTGACAAGTGCTAGTTTTATGAAGCGCCATTTCAAGATCATGAAATAAGAGGGTTAGAAGGGACCTTGGAAGTCTTCTAGTCCAACTCCCTGCTCAAACAGGAGACCCTATACCATTTCAGACAATGGGCTGTCTGTCCAATCTCTTTTTTGAAAGCCTCCAACTTTTGAAACCCACAACTTCTGGAGGCAAGTCGTTCCACTCTAACTGTTCTCACTGTCCGGAAATGTTAGAAGGCAATTTTAGCAATGCATCTCTCCCATTTTTATTGGGATTTATTGCAAAGAAAGGGACAAATGTTCAGAAAGACACATATATACAGAAAAATGAAGTGTAGACATAGAAGAAAACTAGCAATACTAGGAAGGAGGGGTTCATTTATTGGCTTACGTAGTGGGATAGAAAGTGACCATTGATGAGTGTCTGAAAGTTCTTTAGGTTCATCTATTGATTGGAAAGGACAAGCATCAATAGAACACTGTCCACTGGGAATGTACAGTTGTCAATATGCGGGCTGGGGGAATTCTGGGAGTTGAAGTCCACACATCTTAAAGTTTCCAAAGTTGAGAAACACTGCAATATAAGCTTGTATTACATAGATATCCTCGCAAATCATCAAACAACTCAGTCTTGGGTGCATTTTAAACTGAATTTCAAAAGTTGAGAAATCGAAAGGCAATTTCTTTCGAAAAATCTTGAGCAAACACCATTTCCCAATGTAACTATACTGTTACATATATATTACCACTGTTGTATGGACACTTCACAAGGAAAGCAGTTGAACTTGCTTCTCTCATCCACAAAAATCTGAGCCTCTTGGAATTTCAGATGCTACTCTGACTTTGATGGAGATTCTGGACATTGCAGTCTGATACATTTGAAAGGCACCAAGCTGGGAAGATTGGTATAAACCAGCGTTTCTCAGCCTCAGCAAGTTTAAGTTGTATGGGCCAACTCCCAGAATGCCCCATCATTATTGTGGCTGAGGAATTCTGGGAGTTGAAGTCCACAGATCTTAAAGTTGATGAGATTACGAAACATTGCTATAAACATTCCCTTGTTGGGCTGCCTGTTGCTTTAGACTGGATTCCAAAAAGCTACTATGGAGTACTCAAGATAGTGAACATCACAGTTGTCGGTGAACTTTTAAAGTAACGGTGTATTTTCCTGGGAGTCTACCGCAACTACAGAGGGCAGCTGCATGATTCTGAGAAAGGATCTGGCTGCTTTAAATGTAAATTAAAAGTACAGGTAGTCCTTGACTTACGTTCATTTAGTGACCATTCAAAATTACAACAGCACTGAAAAAAGTGACTTATGACCATTTTTCACACTTGCAACCATTGCAGCATCCCTATGGACACGTAATCAAAATTCAGATGCTTGGCAATTGGTTCATACTTACGATGGTTGCGGTGTCCTGGAGTCAAGTGATTCCCCCTTTACAACCTTCTGACAAACAAAGTCAAATGGGGAAGCTGGATTCACTTAACAACCGTGTTAATAACTTAACTGCAGTGATTCCCTTAACAACTGTGGCAAGAAATGTCATAAAATGCAGCAAAATTCACTGAACAAACGTTTCACTTAGCAACATCAATGTTGGACTCAATTGTGGTTGTAACTTGAGGACTACCTGTAACTAAAACACCAGGTGTTTTTCTCAACTCTTGAGCATTTTGCTGAAAGCTGTTTACATTTTGCTGACTGCTGACAGAAGAGAATTGAAACTCATGGTTTATGCACCCATGACTAACTCTCAGGATAGAAATTGCATTTAACAGTAGTTAGTGAGTATACATTCACAGATAATACTGCAAGGAGCTCTTCAGTTGAATAGCCTGCAAGACTGAATAGTGCAGGTCTTTTTTCTGATATAATCTGTGCTGTTAATATGAACATCATGCCACAATATGAAGGTTCTGCTGAATTGGAAAGTGTCTGCCATAGAGCAGCAGTTCCACCTGGTGGCCTCAAAAAAAAGACAACGCTCTTTCCCATTGCTGAAGTTTGTTGATAAGTAAGAAAGCACCTGTAGGAGCAAATCTGGCCCTGCCCTTAGACAGGGTGAGTCAGTCACCCCAGGCAACAGATTTGGGATGTCATGAAAGAAAGGGCAGCAAAGTGTTAGTTATTTAATTTACGGCAATTAGACTTTTACTGCAAGGAATGGAGAACAGTTCTCAGGAATTGGCTGCCAAAACGATTTAGCTGATTTGAGGTAAAAGACATATTGACTTGAATATAGGACGAATGCTATTATTCTTCTGCCTTGGATGGCAAAATATCTTGGGTCAACCTTACCTCAGTCTTTGGGAGAGAATCTATATTAAATATTAAGCTTTCCCCCCCCTCCCAAAAAAAAGCCCGCTGTAGAGTTGGCAACTTTAAGACATGTGGACTTCAACTCCCAGAATTCCCAGCTTGGTTGGGGAATTCTGGGAGTTGAAGTCCACATGTCTTAAAGTTGCCACGTTTTAGAAACTCGAGGCTGTTGGAGAGGACTGTGAAGCTGGTGGCGATTACATCATCTTAATTCATAAGAACGCCCTTCTGTTTAACCATTTACAGCTGTAAATATTTTTTAAAAATAAAAACGTGACTGGAATCTAAAAATCTATTTGGAAGCACATCTGTGGCCCAGAAGGTAAGCCGGTGTGGTACAGAGCATGCCAAGGATCCAGACTGGGTTGAAGGCAACCACATCAGCAGTTTACCTTCAAGTGCCCTTATATATTTGTTGACACGGCACCCATTTTGTGGCTAGATACCCATTCCACCACCCCTCCTTCCCTTTGCAGCCATTTCTCAAAATTCTGGATGCACTCATCAGACAAATGGGTTGACTCTCCCTTGTTGCTTTTCTCTGACAAAACGCATTCTTGCACATGGTTAGTTTCAATAAATCTCCTCCTTTTCAAGCTACACTCCTTTCAAGAGAAGGGAGTAACACCTCTATAAGATAATAGTAGAAAACCCTTCAGAGCTGATTCATACCTGGTTGGCTTTCCAGGATAACATACTGAATTCGGGATGAGAACTGAGTCACTAAGGCACCTCTACAATGAGTGGGCTTAGTGAGTTGACATTGCTAGGCTGCTATGACATGAGTTGTGTCTTAAGTTATTTTAAGATGCTGCAGCCCATCTAAAGGGATTATGGAGCTTTGACATAAAGTCACTCGGCTTACCTTTCCTCAAGGTGAGATTAGCCGATGATAAACCACACTCCCTGGAAGGATTGCCTGAATGCATTTATATAAAAAAGCCTTTATGAACAAGGGGAGAGTGCAAAAATGTCAGTGGGAGAACACAAAGTTCATTGTTTTCTTCCTCTTGCTGTGTGACTCATTTACACTGAATGGGAACAGGTAGGATCTCTGATATTGAACCAGCTATGAATATGCTTGGGGATTTGAAGAGGAGGTTTCTAACAAATTAGTTAGAATTACTTTCCTGTAAACTTTTGAAACTGGAAGTCTGTAATTAAACTGCTGCAAAATAACAGGTCACGTGTATGAAATGGGGTAAGTGGGACCTGCAACTAACAAGTGTGTTGTGCTCACATTCAGCACATGGCTTTCCATTTCGCCATCTTGATTTTTTTAACTCCATCTTTCCTCTCAAAGATACTTTGGGTTGTGTGGTGTCTGGGTGATATTTGGTACCTCTTTGCCTGGGGTTTGTTCACCCCACTATCACTTAGGTTTATTTTCTTAAAGTTTTTTTTTTAATATTGGTAAACTCTGAATATATGCTGTCCCTTGTAATATCACTTTCATGGGTCTTGTTTTAACTACATATTGACTTTTTTTATTAATTTGTTTGTATTTATTTGAACCCCACCTTTATTTGCAAATAACTCAAGGTGGTGAACATAGCCAACACACCTTCCTCCTCCTGTTTTCCCCACAACAACAACAAATCTGTGAGGTGAGTTGGGCTGAGAGAGAGTGACTGGCCCAAGCTCACTCAGTTGGTTTTCATGACTAAGGTAGGACTAGAACTCATGGTCTCCCACTTGACCGCTATGTATGTGATAGGCAAATATTTTTTTTTAGCCTTCAGGTGGGAAGTAGCCTCTCTTTTCTATGATTGTTCAGCTGCTACTCTGTTCTGTTCCAAGGCACTCCGTTTTATTTTACCTCAAATAACCAGTCATTTTCCTTGCTTCAGGGTGTGCCTGTTCTCGATTGGGATTTGAGAGGGGAATGGACTTCTCTTATTCCTCACCCACCCCCAATCATTATTTCTTTAAAATATTGCTGAGGTGTCTTTCCTGGATATTGCTAGAATTATTTATCAACAGGGAACTATACAAAAATATGCTGAGCCTGTATCCAGGGCCTCACATTTTCAAAGAGCGCTCAGCATCTCTATGAAAGAGAAAAAAAGTATGTACAAAGGTTCAGTCCATCACACTTAGCTAATTTTATGTAGCGATGTAATACAAGTGGAATGGTTACTGGTAGATTTTGATTTCACCATTTTCTGAAAAATTAGATTGTGCAATGATTGTCACCCACAGGAGACAATGACACTGAGCCAGATTTGAACCCTCTTGATTAAGTTAACACATTTCCAAGACAAGACAAGCGCAGGCTGTTGGGGATGAGTCTGTGTTGTCTGCATCTCAAACTGAAGTGCAAATGGTTCCTGTAGCCTGCAATGTTTTCTGGAAATCCGTTCATACTCCCTCACCACTCGAAGGGTGTTCATCCCAAAGCACATAGCTAAATGTCTATGGAGATTCTCAGTCATCCAGGTCCTGGTTGTCCCAAAGGTTACTTGATTATTCATTCGAAATTATAGTTGTACAATACAATCATTAGAAAGCTAGCAATGGGAAAAACAAGGGGGGGGGGGTTAGAGGAAACTGGGAGCACGTTGGAGGGTGGGAAAAAGAGCAGAAACATTTCAAACACAGAGACACACACTTTGTTTTTGTCTCAGTTACAGTGAGGTTTATTCTAACTCCCTAACTAAAGAGTTAACATATTAGATTGATATAAATCACCTAAATATATCACATAATCATTTAATAACAATGTATAAAATCATGCCTAAGACTTAAAATATTATAATTATTATAATGCCAAAAGGAAATATATTGTGTTACTTTGGTTAGTAGAAAAAAATAGACTTTTTAAAACTGATAAGTTACACATTTCTCAAATTCAGTCTTTAACATCCGGAGTAATAGTACTTTCCAAGACTCTCAACACAGGATAATTATATTGAATTACATCTCACCTACCAACTTGACCCCTCCCCCCTTGGACACACCTGCCTCTGGCCATAGCTCAGTTGCCCGTCCCTGCTCTACATTATCACAGAAGGAGCATTCAGAGGCAATCTTGTCAAAGGACTAATTCATCTTATGTTCCTGGGGCAACACTTTTGTGAGATAGAACTGAAGTACACACAGGAAGAAGCGTCAGCATTTCTCCAAGTGAGAAATGTAACCCTGCTGGCTTAGGGGCTCATGACTAAGGATAATTAAACAAGATTTAATTTCCTTTTCTTTCCGGCTTGAATTTAAACTTACTATCTGATGACAGCCCCACCTTTTTTCTTATCTTGAGCTGTAATTAATTATATATCACTTCTGAAAGGAGCTAGAAATATCAGGCTTTAGATGGCTGTTGAAAAATGTATTGAGATAGCATTTTAAAAATACAATCACAATACTGCGCATAGCTCATCTACACATACTGTATAAAAGTACAGGGAGTCAATAGAATAGAATAGAATAGAATAGAATAGAATAGAATAGAATAGAATAGAATAGAATAGAATAGAATAGAATAGAATAGAATAGAATAGAATAGAATAAAATAGAATCTGGAAGGGACCTTAGAGGTCTTCTAGTCCAGCCCCCTGCTCAAGCAGGAGAACCTATACCATCTCAGACAAATGACTGTCTAGCCTCTTTTTAAAAATCTCCAGTGATGGAGCGCCCACGATTCCTGGGGGCAAACTATTCCACTGGTTAATTGTCCTCACTGTCAGGAAGTTTCTCCTTAATTCCAGGTTGCTTCTCTCTTTGATCAGTTTCCAATCATTGTTTCTTGTCCTGCCCTCTGGTGCTTTGGTGAATAACGTGATCCCCCTCTTCTTTGTGGCAGCCCCTCAAATACTGGAATACTGCTATCATGTCTCCCCTATTTCTTTTTTTCTTTAGACTAGCCAAACCCAAGTCCTGCAGCCGTTCGTGTATTTTAGTCTCCAGGTCTTTGATCATCTTAATTGCTCTTCTCTGATTTTTTTCCAAACTCTCAACATCTTTTTTGTGATATAGTGACCAAAATTGGCTACAGTATTCCAGGTGTGGTCTTACTAGGCTTTTATAAAGCGGTACTAATACCTCGTGTGATCTTGATTCTATGCCTCTGTTTATACAACCCAGGATTGTATTAGCTTTTTTGGCTGCTGCTGCACACTGCTGGTTCATGGTTAAGTGATCGTCCACTAGGACCCCAAGGTCCCTCTCACAGTTACTGTTTTTAAGCCAGGTCTCGCCCAATCTGTTCTTGTACCTTTGATTTTTCCTACCTAAATGTAAAACTTTGCTTTTCTTCATATTGAAACTCATTTTGTTGGATAGGGCCCATAGTTCAAGTTTGTCAAGATCTTTTTGGATCCTGAGTTTGTCTTCTGGGATGTTGGCTACTCCTGCCAGTTTGGTGTCATCTGCAAATTTGATGAGTTTCCCTTCAATTACCTCATCTAAGTCATTGATGAAGATATTGAAGAGTACTGGGCCTAAGACAGAACCTTGTGGTACCCCACTACTTACTTCTCTCCATGTGGATGTAGTGTCACTGAGGACTACTCGCTGAGTACGGTTTGCCAGCCAGCTACAGATCCATCTGGTGGTGATGTTGTCTATTTCACCTTTTTCTAGCTTACCAAGGAGTAGGTTGTGGTCTACTTTATCAAATGCCTTACTGAAGTCTAAGTATACTATGTCCACAGTATTTTGCTGGTGTATTAGTTTAGTCACTTTGACGAAGAATGAAATAAGATTGGTTTGATCTGTTTTTTACAAACCCGTGCTGGCTACTAGTTATAACTTTGTTTGCTTCTAGTTGTTCGCAGATCTGTTTTTTGATTATCTTTTCTAGGATCTTCCCAGGTATTGATGTTAAACTGATTGGCCTGTAGTTTCCTGGGTCCATTTTTTTCCTTTTCATGAAGATGGGAACAACATCAGCCCTTTTCCAATCCTCAGGTACTTCCCCACTGCTCCAGGATTTTTGAAAGATGTGGTGCAATAGTTCTGAGATAACATCTGCCAGCTCCTTCAGAACTCTGGGATGTAATCTGTCAGGCCCTGGTGATTTATATTCATCAAAGTCAGATAGGTGTTCTCTTACCATTTTCTTGCTTATTTTTTGTTTCTAATTTGTCTTTTGCAGTGCTTTTTGGGTATGTTAGACTACAGTTTCTTTTTGTGTGAAGACTGATGCAAAGTATGAGTTAAGCAGCTCTGCTTTCTCCCTGTTGCCTGTTATTTCCTTGCCATCTTCTCTCTTTAGTGGACCTATAGTTTCCTTGACTTTTTTCTTGTTGTTAATATGTTGGAAGAAACTTTTTTTATTATCCATGATTTCTGTTGCGAATCTTTGTTCGTTCTGAGCCTTTGCTTTCCTGACTTCATCTTTGCATGTTCTGGCTGTCTGCTGATAATCGGCCTTAGTTATGTGCCTCTCTTTCCATTTTTTGTATTTGTCCTTTTAGTCTTTCAGTTTGTCAGAGAGATCTTTGTGCAGCCATGCTGGTTTCTTCTTGACTTTCTTGTTTTTCTTTTTCAGTGATATTGTGCTGATCTGGGCTTTTATGATCATATTTTTCAGAGTTTCCCATGCTTCTTGGGTTGTTTTCCCCTTTAGGATTTTCATCCATGGAATCTTTCCTAGATTCTCTGAGTTTCTTAAAGTCAGCTCTTTTGAAATTCAAGACACTGGTTGGATTGTTTTCTGTTGCTAGTGTTTGCGTTATATTAAATTCCAGTATGACATGGTCACTTTTGCCCAAGTTTTCGGTAACTTCAACTCCCTCTATCACTTCTTCTCTATTAGTAAGAATTAAGTCCAGTAAGACTTTACGTATAGTTCCCTCCTCCACCTTTTGGATGACAAAGTTGTCGGCTAGGTTGATTAGGAATCTGTTTGATCTCCCGCTCCTTGCAGAGTTTGTCTCCCAGTTGAGTCCTCGACTTATGACCATAATTGAGCCCAATATTTCTGTTGCTACATGAGACAGTTGTTAAGTGAATTTTGTCCCACTTTATGACCCTTCTTGCCACAGCTGTTAAGTGAATCACTATAGTTGTTAAGTTAGTAACATGGTTGTTAAGTGAATCTGGCTTCCCCATTGATTTTGCTTGTCAGAAGGTCGCAAAAAGTGATCGCATGATCCTGGGACACTGCAACTGTCATAAACATGAGTCAGATGCCCAAGATCTGAACTTTGATCACATGGCCATTGGAGATGCTGCAACGGTCGTAAATGTGAAAAACGGTCATAAGTCACTTTTTTCAGTCCTGTTGTAACTTTGAACCGTCACTCAATGAATTGTTGTAAGTCGAGGACTACCTATATAAGACTGTTTAGGCAAATACCATGGGCAAAAATACACAAAACTGTTGCAGTGAAATTACTTGTGACCAGCTGCATTTAAATGTCTGCTAGAGAAAAAAGAACCAAGCTGCCTTGGGATTAAAATCACATAATCAGTATTTAGCTATAGGCCTAAGGACTTCACTTAGTCATGGTGGACTAAGAGATAAAGGGCTTTATTTGATTTTTGCCTTATCATAATATGTGAACCCAATTACTCTGGGTTGTAAACCAGGGTTTTTGACTTGGAGTTATATCTGAACCACATGACAATGACAGGCTCAGTCGTGTCTTAGTGTGATGTGGAAACTCAACCATGGAAGGCTTAATTGAATATGTTGCTGAGCAGGTTATAAGCTGAATCTTAGGCTCTTGGAACAGAGAAGAAATTACTGAAATATTAACACTGCGTATAATACACTACATAGCTATATCATTAATACGTATGAGCAAAGTTTAATATATTTTACTCAGCTATGAACAGCTATATCAATGGAGTAAATCTTGCAGGCTAAATATAAATCAGATAAAGGGCAAAAAGAGTGGTTATCCGTGAAAATAAAATTTCTGAACCAGAAAACAAGTGCAGAGAGTGTGACAGTGAATGTGCCTGGACTATCTTTTGAATGATAGATGGGATCATAGCATGGAAATAAGGAGCTGGATTGAACAGGTAAGAGCAGCTTTTTAAAGAAAAGGTAGTTTACTGTTGGGACTTAAGATTAGAATTCCATTGTGGATTGTGTGCTATTATATATTATCCCTTCTTCTGTATAGAGTAAATGCATTACAATCAGAAGAGTTTTGCTTTTGAAATGTGTAGATTTGCAGAAAATTGCTTAGAATATCATGGGTTCAACATATATGAAATAATAAAATCCTCCAAAGAATGAATGAAGATAAGAGAAACTGTGAATATCATCAAGGAAAGGAAATTAAATTATTACACATGACATGTAATTACAAGCAAGATACAAAGAAATGTAACACTGGAAGACGATACACATACTGCCTGAAAAACTCAACTTACCTAGTCTGGAAAAACTGAAATAATTGTATTATTTCTATTGATCAACAAAAGATCCTACTACAGGAGCAGGGTTTTCTTGTACTTACTTTACCGTAACATCTAGAAGAGCTTACTCCAGTGAATCTACAAAAAAAGTATGTAGTTAAGCCAAGGTAACTGAGCAACAATAATAGACTGCAGTCACGCTTAATCAATTGGAAATGACAACAGCCTAATATACTACAGCAATATCCTTGTTTGAGATAGTAACACTGAAAAAAAAAACTACTAAGAATTGCCAACATTTTGTAGGAAACAGTGCTACACGAAATATTGCTAATTCAGCAGGTGGCAGCATCTAGCTGAACTTGAAGATAAACAGAAGTGGTCCTGGTTAGTACATCCATGGGAGAAACAACCCAGGGAATCCCAGAATTATGGGAAGAAACTAAGAAATTGGAAGCAGATCAGGGAAGAAAGAGCCACATTTGAGTTCTGTGTTGGTACCAAGGAAATTTCAGGAAAGTGTTCATGGAGTCACTAGGAGTTGAGAAACTCAAAGAAGACCTTACCTTTATTAACAAGCTGAGGTCACATGAAAGGAGTGAGATTTTTTTTAATTCACAATTTAGTTCCTTGGACTGTAATCTTACCTACAAATAACTAAGAGTAAGTCTCAGGGAACTCAGTGGAGGCCCCATACATAGAATTGTACTACTATTGTCTTTTTCATTTTTGTGCTGCTATGTTCAGTTGCAATGCCACACAAGAAAATTGACTAGTAATTGGACATTTTAAAATGGCATCCTCTGAGTATTCAATACTCTGATTAGAACTTCTGTCAGAAGCACCAAGATCCTTCTGGGTTGAAAGGGTTAGCTGGTGACATCACCATTGCCCTGGGGACGTCCAGTTTGCGGCTCCTTTCATGTCCCCGGCAGGAGCTGTGTAGACGAGAGCTCAATCCCACCCCATGGCAGCTGTTGGGTCTCAAACGCGAGCTTGCTAACCTCCTGCCCAGCATTCTTATTCATAACAAGTTTTATTAATTTTTTCATTTTTTAGAACAGAGTGCTTAGGAAACAACGTGGAGATGGGGTAATCAATTATCCAAAGTCAAAATCATACATATACAGGTCAGGTTAACTCCTTAAAGATTCCCTCTCTATTTCCCTCCATTAATATAACATATTCAAATTAATACATTTCTAAATAAAATTCAATCAATCCATAAAATTTTATCAATAACATTTTACCTATACAAGTCCAAATCCTGTTTTTAAGCTTTACTAAATTCCAATTACCATATTCCAATTTAGCCTTAATTAAGCATATTGTTTACACTTCGGGTATCCCTAATTTCCCTCATTATATAACATAATAATTATAATGTCTAAAATAAGCATCCTATTCCAACAGTTACCTTCTTACATTTCCAAAATGTATTCTAATTCTTATTCTAATACGTCTTCATTTACTAATACCATATCTTCCATTGTCACAATCCATTTCCTTGTTTTCATTCCATTACAAAGTGGTTATCATACCTAAAATAAACATATTATCCCCAAAAATACTTTCTTACACTATTTCACACATATATTCTATTTCTTGTCTTAATAGCTCTTCATTTAAAACCTTTTTCATTTCACAATTCCAAACTATAATCTAACCAATAATTTCATCTTAGTTATAGATCTAAATCCTAAACATTAAATCAGTCCAAAAACCTTTACTTTTCATCTCAGTTAGTATTAATTCAGTCCATATCATTAAAAAACCTTTTTTACCCATCAAGTAAAGATTTAAATCCCATTTTTAAATCTAACTCTGGCTTTCTTTTTGTGCCAGGAAGGCTTCCATAAGAGAGTTTCTATATCAACAAATCTCAATGTTTTGTTAGATATGTTTATCATCAATTCAATCTGGTCATACTTCTGTTCTCCTTCTTCCGCTATCATCTGAGTAGCATAATCAATTTTGTCCAGTGTTATAGTTGTTAGTTGGTTGTCCAAGTTATCATAGTTCTGATATTCAGTAGATTGTACATAGGATTGTGTAGAATCCTCTTTGGTGGTGATAGATTCCTCTTCTGTTGCTTTTTGACTTATAGAATAATCAGTTGAAGTCTGGAAATCAGTTTGAAATTTTGGGGCAAGGGTTTTTTCGTAGTTAAGTTGTGAATAAGATTCCTCCATCTCATCATGTTGTACATAATGTTGAACACAGGCCTCTTTGCTGTTGATCTGTTCCTCAGTTTGTAGTTCTGGAAAATCATTTTTAGTTTTCATCCTAAAGTTCATTTGCTCAGTAACTTCCAAGATTTTTTCCAATATAAGATTGTAGTCATGCTGTGGGTAAGGTTCCTCCATTTCCATGGTGAAATAATCTTTTAGTCTTTTAATGGAGGCTATGTTTAATAACAATCAGCCCATATCCACCTCCACACAGATGTTTCAAATTCTTTATCTTTTCCCTTTTATGATAATTTGAAGGTCAAACCCAGCCTCAAAATCAAAGAGAAAGTACAATTGTAATGTCACATTTTGCCACAAGATGTCCCCAGTAGACTATAAAATCTTTTTCCAGATATCTAAGGTTTTATCCAATTAAAAGAGTAAAAGTAGTAAAAAAAACAATATTGTCCAGTTTAATAGGTAAATAGAATAATAAAATTCAATAGTAGAAATTTTTCGGGACCCCAGAGTATCCAAAAATAAAAATAGTCAGTAAAAATTAATTTGTAGTTTCTATTATCCAAAGCTTGTTTTCCCAAGTGAGTGAACGTTGCTCTATCAAAGTGGGGAAATAATTCCAGGAGCTTTTCACAGGGAGATAGATAGGGTAAAGAGAGGAAAGGAAAGTTCTCACCCGGATCTTCCACGGTGGTTCTTTAACGCTTAGATGTTATTCTGACTTTCGGCTGGTGCAGCTAAGTGATTGGCCATGTTAATGGCCGATCTTTTCCCCGTCGGCCCAAAGGAGCTGCCTCGGACCGCGGAAGGTGCTGCCGCCCCCTCCGCAGTCGACGAGCGTCCTCCTCAGCAGTGGTCTCCCCTCCAGGGTGACTTTCGACCCTGTCCAGGGTCTACCGGCGGAGGGAAACCGGCCGGCGAAGAGAGAAGACTCTGCGCGACCGCCAGCACCGCGAACTGGAACCGGAAGCCTCCTGCCCAGCATTCTGACTACGCAAGCCGCCATGCTCCTAATATTCTGATGAAAACATAAATTTCTCACTGCCTCAGCCAATGAGCTTTTGAGGGGATTTTTTTGTTTTGTTTTGTTTTTTGTGCCTTCAAGTCATTTTGATTCCTCAAAGAACTACCTGGCCAAGTCCTCGCAGTTTGCTTGGCAGGTTTTTTCAGAAGTGATTTGACATGGCTTTCTTCCTAGGGCTGAGAGAATATGACTGGCCTAAGGTCACCCAGATGGCTTTGTACTTAAGGTGGAACTAGAACTCATGGTTCCCCCCCCCCACCATTTATAGATTGGTGCATTAATAAGTACACCAAACGAGATCTCTAACTTCAGATTAGGAAGCTATACAAGTAGTCTTCAGTCTATGACCAAAAATGAGCCCAGAATTAATGTTGTACAGTAAGTCATGCCTGTTGATAAGCAGGTCACCACATAATCATGTCCGACTTAATGACCTTTTTGCGTTAGTCATTTTAAGTAAATCCGTTGTCCGCACTAGGCCGTTTTTACTGGAACCCGGAAATAAATGCTGGTTTCCAGTTGTAAATTGTGGTCATGTGACTGCGGGATACGGCAAACGGGTTGTAAATGCAGGCCAGTTGCTGAGTGCCCAAAATTCAATCATGTGACCATGCGGGACAGGAGGACAGCCATCGATACTTCAGATCTGGGTCATAAGTAGCCCTGAGTAGGTCTGTCATAACTGAATGGTCACTAAGCGAACATCCGTGAGGACTATCTGTATGTCACTTTGGGGGCAACTTGGTGAAATCCCTGCTATCCTGTTTCCATGGCCGTGTGCGCTCTCTTACTTCCGTGTAGACAGGTAGCAATTTACTCAAATGAACAGATCAAAGAAGAATACTTTATTCACAGAGATAATCAACAACTCACGATTAAGATGAAATACGTCTGGAATGCAATATTAATCTGGATCCATATCATTAGGTTGAAAGACAGTGATGTCCTCCTGTCCTGTATATAAATTACATGTTGAATGATTGCTGTGTCAGAGCCATGAGGCTGGGTCCCAATGTGAAGAGAATCAAACAATGGCACTGAGCCAGGAAGTACAGTCATAAACCTTTGAACTCCTCCCACTGACTAGATAAACTGACTGCTGAAACTACATTACCCATAAGCCATCTCCTAAGGAAACAGCGCTTAACCCTATAAATGCTAAACATCCTAACATACAGTTCTTAGCTACTGGTTGGTCCAGAACACCTGCCTTTCACAAAGACTTATGGGATTTGGTTTCCACATCATACTAAACCATGATTGTTGAACTATGGTTATTAAAAATGGCCCTGTTCAAGCAATATTTTATTACTATAAGTCATGATACACACACGTCCAGGCCTGGGTTCAGATATCATGCCGTGCCTAAACCAGTATATAGCTCAGTCAGACACAATGGTTGTATTCATACAAATCCGCATGTAATGATGACACACATACTCCCATTCATTTCTTTCTCTCTCACACAACATTTATACACAAACACAGACACAATTACTGTTTTAGGCCTGAGAATCAGTAGAAAAAGGAAGACAAAGCCACAGTAATGTTTTTCAGTGGCATCAGTTGACTCAGAGAGCTGCCCCTGGGTTTCTTCACACATGGGCTGCTGCCTGCCTGCCTGTCGCTTGATGACTGCCATCGTTTCTCACCAAGGGATGGAATGCATTTGTTTGTTTTTAGAAGACTTCAGTTCTGCCTGACTGGTAATCTCGGGGTGGCCCGAAGTCACGAACAGAATGAAATCCAACTCCCAGAGGCTAAAAGCAGCAAGCCAGAACCAGGCGTGAACCTGAATGGCATGCTGAGAGCACACTCCTCCAGATGGGCAAGGCTGGATAAAACTTGCATTGAAATTTGATTTCCATCCACAAGGGCAGTAGAATTAATTGCAATAAACTCTGTATAATTAACCCAATTACTTGCATGAGGAAGTTCTATTCAGCGGCAGCCCTGCTTGCCTTTGAGCTAGAGAGAGAGAGAGAGAGAGAGAAAGAGAAGAAGAAAAAGAAGACTTAAAATACTTAAAACAATTCAGGTTTATTTTATTTTATTTATTTATTAAGGAGATTTATATGGCTGCCCAATCCACTCATGGCGAGTCTGTGTAGCTTACAAAGTTAAGTGTTTTAATTATGAATATGGCCTCTTCCTTGTTTTGGCCATCAATAGATTTGTGTGTGTGTGTGTGTGTGTGTGTGTGTGTGTGTGTGTGTATTTCTCTCTCTCTCTCTCTCTCTGTATGCTCTTTCTTCTTAAAGAAAACAATATGTGAGATGTACAGGGCAATTTAATGAGAGACGTTCGGCATTATCTTTTGACGGTGCTCTGCTGACAAAGCTCTATCTATCTATCTATCTATCTATCTATCTATCTATCTATCTATCTATGATCCATCCATCCATCCATCCATCCATCCATCCATCCATCCATCCATCCATCCATCCATCCATCCATCCATCCATCCATCCATCCATCCATCCATCCATCCATCCATCTATCTATCTATCTATCTATCTATCTATCTATCTATAGATGTCTATCACTGAAAGCCTTCCAAATAAGGAACTTAGATGCCAACCTAAATGATAGAACACTACAGAAGGAGAAAGGTGGGCGTCTGCTGTGAGGAGAAGACCTGGTAGCCCTCTAGTTATTAAATGGCAGCTCTCTGAATATTCCAACTCCGTGCTTAGGAATTCTGGGAGTTGTAGGCCCAACAAATCTGAAAGAGGTCAAATTGAGGAAGGCTTCTCTAGAGATGACAGTCTCTCCAAAAACGCTACAGAAGAACATACTATAAATTCTAGCACGTGGATTGTATCGATGAAAGCTCCTATTCTTGAACTCTTAAGAATGTTTGAAGGCTAAAACCCACACTCTCCACTGAGCCTAAAAACCTGAAAACTGACCTAACTGGGAGATACAAGTTAAGGTTCTCTGATCCACACCTGTGTCTAGGTAGCAGCATTTTCTTCCTTGCTTTTACAGGCAATACCATATAAAGTTTTGGTACATGGATGTCTGTGGGAGTGAAAAGCCGGGCAAATGATAAATTACATGTGATGACATTGTCATAGAAGTATTGGAACCTACATAAGTGGATCAGGCATTAGTGAGTACCTAATCACATCTTTTACATGATGGTGTCACTACGCAGGGAGTATCCTTTGAGCATCACTGTGCTTTGCTGAAAATATAACTGCCTCGTTATTCAGGCAGGCAGGCAGGAGAAGGTTTTCTTTGAGATACCTCGGCTTTTATAAGCCATTTACTCTTTTCTGGGTTGGAATCAGAGAACTTCTGTATTATTTTGGACACAACCACTTCGTGGTTTCCAGTCTCCAAGGTATGCTCATTAGACTAATGCATGAGTAAAGGATCCATTCATAAAAAGGAAGAAGGAAAGAGAATAGCAAACCCCAGTCTTTAAATGAACATATTGAGCAAAGGTAAAGGTAAAATGTACTTTGTTTACAAGTGAGCAGGCTGTCAGAAAGCATTAGAAGAAAATCTTGCATGGATTTTTTTTTTAAAAAATAGAGTCAAATTCTGTAGCACAGGGAGTTGAGGTCTACTTTGTAGATGTTGCTTGCTGTCTTAAACTCAGCAACTGGGGGAAATGATCAGAGATTAAAAATAACTAAACATTCCATGCCTGCTATAGGCTTGGGCAAGCTAAATGATCATGGTGGGACAGGGAGCCCCAAATAATAATAATAATAATAATAATAATAATAATAATAATAATAATAATAATAATAATAATAATAATAATAATAATAATAATAATAATAATAATAATAATAATAATAATAATAATAATAATAATAATAATAATAATAATAACAACAACAACAACAACAACAACAATAATAATAATAAAGTTGGAAGGACCTTGGAGGTCATCAAGTCCAACCCCCTGCTCAGGCAGGTAACCCTATACCATTTCGGACAAATGGCTGTCCAGTCTCTTCTTAAAAACTTCCAGTGTTGGAGCATTCACCGCTTCTGGAGGCAGGTTGTTCCACTGGTTAATTGTTCTAACTGTCAGGAAGTTTCTCCTTAGTTCTAGGTTGTTTCTCTCCTTGATAAATAAACTAACTAGATGCTACCCATTTTTCCTGGAATATTTAATGCTTTGGAAATGAAACTGTACCTCTTCTCTCTCAGCTCCTTGTGCCTGCCTGAACTGCTAGATTGGATTTCCCAGCTGATCAATTCACCAAAGCTTGGCAAACTGCAGAGATGGTTCAACATCCAGGGAAAGGGCATCTAGTTTGTTTATTTGGGGTTCCCTGACCCACCAAATGTTTCATTTTTGAGTTATGACCATTTCTGGCTGGTGCAATTAGCAGTAAATAGCTGTTCACAGTGCAGTGCTGTAATGGGAAATGAGGTTAGAGTTTAATGACTACCATAAGTTAGAACTAGGTTCAAACAGCCACCCTGTTTAGCTCAGTTGTACAATTGCAGCTCTGTCTTTCAGAACTTTGCTGGGTACATAAAAGAGGCAAGGGCCCTGGCTTTGCTGTAAAGAAATGTTATTACAGTACTTTCCCTCTGCTGTGCTCTTAGTTTTGTAAAGGGACGGCTGTGTGAGGCAGGCAAAGAGAAGTTTGGCTTTTATTAACGGCTGCCTGTTTCCCAAAGGCATCTCTGACTGTTGCCACCTCACTTTTCATAAGTTCCATGTGGGTGTTTTTGGTATTTTAGCCATTCTAAAACTTATTCAAATGGACAAAGAGGACACAGGGAAGCCAGGTGATATGAATACATCATCTAGAGATACTGAAACCATTGTTATGGAATCAGATCATAAAAACCAGGATTGAAGAACCTGGGATGTTGCAGAAGAACCAGTCCTTAAACTTCGCTGCCATATAGAAGATCTGCTGCTTAGGTTGCCTGTTGTGATGCAATGATTTGCTTGTAGGATGATAGAAAACCAAATATAAAGAACTGTCACCAGATGCTGTTGCATATTGCTTATTTATGATGGAAGATTTGGAAGCCTGGAGACTAAAACATATGAAGAACAGTTACAGGAACTGAGTATGGCTAGTCTAGACAAAAGAAGGATTAGGGGTGACATGATAGCAGTATTCCAGTATTTGAGGGGCTGCCACAAAGAAGAGGGGGTCAACTTATTTTCCAAAGCACCAGAAGGCAAGACAAGAAACAATGGATGGAAACTAATCAAGGAGAGAAGCAACCTGGACTTAAGGAGAAACTTCCTAACAGAGAGAACAATTAACCAGCGGAACAGATTGCCTTCAGAAGTTATGGGTGCTTCATCACTGCAAATTTTTAAGAAGAGATTGGACAGTCAATTGTCTGAAATGGTATAGGGTCTCCTGTTTGAGCAGGGGGTTGGACTAGAAGACCTCCAAGGTCCCTTCCAGCTCTATTCTGATTGATTGATTGATTGATTGATTGATTGAGAAGAGTGACAGGAGTGAGTGGCTATCAACAATCAAGAGAATGCTTTAGAAGAAATGGGTCAGATGAACATTTAATTCCAACTAGTAGCCACTGATCATTTAGAAACCAGATCCCCTTGCTATGAGATACAGGAACAAATACATTAGAAGCTTAAGAATATAGGTTGTTAGCATTGCAATTCCAGACTTTATGTCAGCAAAGACATTTCAGTAACCTAATCAAGTTAGCTTATACATTACTTGTATATATCATTTGTTGTTGATTTTTGCCAGTCTGCTTTAGAGCTCTATGTCCCTCAATTTGGGGCACAATCATAAACATTTTATTCTCTAGTATCTCTCCATGTAACTTGAGGAGTAAACTCTGTGCATTTATTTTGCATATGTTCCAGTAAACTTTCTATTTCTTTTTATTTCTTGGTTTCTTTAACATTCTGGTTTTCCATCTAGGCATTTCCTCAGATTTGGGTGACATCAAATTTAGTTTGGAGCATTTGCTAATCATTTTTGGCCAACCACAGCCTGAGTTCAAGACAGCTTTTCATCATTCAAATAATATTTCCTATTTTTTATCTGATGGATCAGCTCAGCCAGTTCTGTTGCCTTGCATTGGAGCCTACATTATAATTCCACAGTTCTTGGTACTCAGGCCAAGCATCTTTAGGTGTTTGCTCTAGTAATTTCAGTTTATCTTTTAATTTTTTTAAATCTCGATTCTAACAAGTACATTCATTTCAAAGGTAATAAAAATAATGGATGGTCTTCTACAGATCAGGTTCACTGAAAACCACATTCCAGAGAACCACACAGATGTGCAAGTATATATTCCAGCATCCAAAAGAGCCACACAGTATTTAATACTTACCTCTTCAACAAGTGTCCCGAATGAGATCACTTGGTTTCCAATAACAAGATTTTTTTTTTTGCTATAATGTATTAAAAAAAGGATGCCTTTAATAACTGGACAGCATTGTGGAAAACATGTACGCACATAAACACACATGGATTTTCTCTGTCCTATTCATTCCAACGTTACATTAAAAGTGGTGTTCATGGAAAATTCAGAAGAGAGAACAAATTTGTTGCAAATTATTTTACCCAGATCTCCATTTATTGAAAATGTGAGGCCTTTCCTTGCTAAAAAATTAAGCTGTGAGTAATACCTATCTATCAAGCTTTTGTTTGCACTTGAAAAAATCCAGTTTTTCCCTGAAAAAGCAATTCATTTTGTGAATCCTTCAAAAGTCTGGACATTTCCACAGGTTTCCACCTGCCTGGAAGATTGTCTTTTGCTTAAGTAAGTTCATGCTTTCTCCAAGCCTTCAACTTATTCTACAGTTTTGCAAATCCTCAGCTTCCATTCTCCCCTTTAGAAGTTACTTGCCATGCTATGTTATTTTTCAAAATTTTTTACCAAGAAATGTACTAATTTAAGGTTGATAAAAGAGAATATTATTGGAAGAAGAGAAAATCAAGGAAAATTACTATGTGGAATATGGAACTCTAAAAACTGTTATTATTTGTAAATTCAAACCTAGACAACACACTGTTTACCAACTATTAATGGTGATATGTAAAAAAAAACACCAATAAAATATCTTTTTTAAAAAAAGAAGTTACTTGCCATGCTGTAAAGTAAATCTTGCTTCCCTCGAAATCCCCATCTACGAATTGGGGAAAAACTAAATGAAACATGATTAGGACATGAGTGATCACACAGACATCTCCTTCCCAAAGTTTTTCCTTTTTAAGCTTTATAGAAAGTTTGGAGAGAATGGTGTGGAAAGGCCTCTGCATTGCTCATACCAGTTTCAGCACAACTTCGTACAATAATCAGCATGCCACATAATTTTCCTTATGAAAACCAATGGGGCCCAGAACTGGGGAAGACGGAGTGAGGGAGCTGGTCTGCAAAGTGAAAAATTGAATATTCCGGGAAGGTGAGGAATCCAGTTTCAAAAACCAAGGGGGTAGGCGGTGAGCAAGAATGAGCTCCTTCAATGCACAAACAGAGTTGTGTGGCTTAGTGTCAGCAAAATTTAAGAATCCAGTTAAGTCCAATCCTTGAAAATCTGTACAGGTTCAAACCAATATTTTTTAATACTGCACAAGTGTTTGGGGTTTCTTCTTCTTCTTCTTCTTTTTTTTAACATTGATGGTTTTTCCATTTTTGTGGGAATGTGCAGACTAGCTCCTTTCCATGCTGTGCAATATTTCTTTCTCAAAAAGCTTTGGGAGTGTGTGGCTAAGCTCTGCCTGTCTTGTCAAAGGATGTGGGTGAGGAAGGACGATGCTGGAATGAGTTTCTTTCATGGGTCGCTGGCTGGCTGCTCACCAATCCAACATTTCTGTTTGTAATGAACTCCACTGTTTTGCAACCAAGGAAAACAGCCACATTTAAGATTTCAGGCCTAATGTAGATATTAGCCTAGAAAATACTCATTGCTGCTCGAGGCTGGGTTTTGCAAGCGGAGCCAAAATCACTTACTACGCATTAACTCTCCTTTTCAACCACATTTGCTTCAACCACACGGAAAGTGGTTAAAGAATTGACATTCACACACTGTTTTAAAATGGAAGCTTGGGAATCAAGGAGGAATGTAAAACTTTATACTGCTGATTACATTTGTGATTATTGGTGGTCCCCATCAGGGTTTTTCAACTTCGGCAACCTGAAGATGGGTAGACTTCAACTCCCAGAAGAATTTTAATTTTTTAAAATTTCAATCCGAACGTTGCTGAGGTTGGGAAACACTGGTCTACGGTATTCCGAAAACAAAGATGAAGCCTATTGCAGGAGAAACCTGAAAGTATCTGGGTTCCATAGTCACTTTCACTTGGATAAAAATAAAAAAAGGCAGGTTTGATTATAATTTGTCATGTGAGATTGTCACTGTAACTTCCAGAATCTTGGAAGTTTTTCATGCCTTCTGTTCAGGTCTTTCAAGTAAAAATGCGGATTAAGGAGCTGCACTGTAGACATTAACATATGTTCCTGTGGATCTGAAGAAGCCAACACGTCAAGAAAAGTGAATATTTATAAAATGTTCACAGGACAATCTAGTACGTGACAGCTCAAATATAAGTTTCATCTCTTCAGTGGAGCTGAATGATCTGGAAACTTATACAGCCGCCTTATACAAGCCGTCTTATTATGAGGCAGCTCATAATAAAATTAAACAAAAGTAGAATAAATTAAACGACAAACCTCACAATAACACAAATCCCAACCAGAGTGCCATAACATCGCATAGACTTCTGAGCTCTTACATTCGATGGACTCGCTTCTATCATAGCTTGGGTGAAGAGCCAGGTCTTCATAGTCTGCTGAAAAGCTGATAGGGTGGTAGGGGACGTTGACCCAGAAGAACAGCACCCAAGTTTTAGGCTTGAAGTTGGCATTGGTTTGCTTCCTCCCCCCAAAAATGTTCTACAGCCCTGGAAGAGACCTTGCTTTCAAAGGCTGGTGTTTGCAAGCCTTTTGCTTCAATATGTAAAAAAATGGCAACTTCAGTAGAAAGCCTCCTTCTTGTCCTTCACTGTCACCTGTCAGTATAATTGTTCCTATATTGACTTGTGCTGCTGAAACACCTGCAGCAGGGAGAATGATGCCCTTTAACCCATTTGTGTAATGACATCATGAAATGCGTATTGACATTCCAGCTTCTACCAGTTTTCCATGGCTGGATATGTTAAGAAGCACCATATATAATTCATCTAGAAACGGTCTTGGAGTTGCCATGCTCAGCAAAGGCAGCAAAACCATTTCTGAGGCTTGAGGGCTTCTACTCAGATCAACTGGCAATTTTGTCACTTCAGAAATCCTTTTATCTAGAAACTGGAAGAGCATCCTGTGTATTCAGAGAAGCTGTTTCTAGCCTCTAAATTAGAAAAACTGAGCAGCAGCTTCTTAAGACTTTAGCAACTGAAGGCGGGTGTGGATTTGGGTTGTCTCCTACGAAGGAACTGTTAACATTACCTAATTTCCACGGCTGATAAAAAATGGGCGCATTTTACACCCTGCTGGGGCATGAAAAATAGTCTCGCGACAGAAAGTTAATTCGACGAACAACTTAGATGTTGTAATAGCATCCTCTAGTGTTCACTCTCCCGAGCTTTCCTTATTTTTAAAAACAGAAGTAATAATCCTTAAGGTGGCCATGGAAGATTGTTTGTCTAAATGTGTGCGAACAATCTGGGCTGCAAAACTCCGGCAGTGCAGGATTTCAACCAAGACACCTCTTGCTGCCATCCAGCGACCGTCCTGATGTTTGCAGCGGGGATCGGGCAAATCTCGCCCAGACTTTCTCCCTTGTCTCTCGAGAGGACCGTCGCAACCCTACCTGACTGCCCCGTGGCAATTTTGCGCCGCTGCCTTCTTAAAGGTGCGGCGGCGCCGTGATGCCGGGGCGTCCGTTCGGAGGCCTCGGGGCCCGGCAAGTCACGTTGCGAAAGTGCCTTGCGGTCCGGTGGAAGGCCTCCGAAGGGGAGACTCCCAGAGAAACGCCTGCGGGGAGGGAGAGGCACCGGAATTGTCAGAGGAGATACTGCAGAAGTTTAAAAGACGCGTGTAGGTCCTTTCTTTGCCCTAGAGTAGTGTAGAGCGGGGGTACCCAACGTTGGCAACTTTAAGACTTGTGGACTTCAACTCCCAGAATTTCCCAGCCAGCCATACAACTACAATCGTGGTGACCCTATGCTGCTTGGAGAATTCTGGGAATTGAAGTCCACTAGTCTTAAAGTTGTCAAGGTTGGATACTCCTACCGTAGTGGAGTGGCTGAGGCATTCTGGGAATTGAAGCCAATCCGTTTTAAAAGTTGTTGAGGCTGAGAAACAATCTTTTTTTTCTTCCCTCCCAACAAACCATCGCATAGGTCTCCCCCCCCCCCCTTAAACTCACACACAAACAAATTATAAATGTTGAACAGTTAATATGACTGGGCAAAGGAGCTCAGAGACAGCTGTGTGGAGTTTTGATTGAATGGTTGCGGCCACCATCTTGCCTTTTTTGACCAGAGCCTGCAGATACCCTTGTCCCTGTGTTATAGTTGTTGCCTGTCAGTCCTCATTGGCTTCATGCCGTTGGATAAATCTTGCATTTAGTTTGGAGATGCTTTGCATGGAGCAATTTTTTAAAAATTGGGTAGCAGTACCTGATATCTGGCTGCGAAAAAGCTAATTTAATTGGGGTTGGAACAAAGTTAATATTTAGATAGCAAACCACCAGAGATTAGACTGAGAAGTTGGAAAAAAAAAAAACTTGAGATAAAAGCAGCAATAAATCATTTATATATTGTGAGTCAAGATAACTATTTGGCAAGTGTTTATAGAGACATCAGGAGGAGCCAAGCTCTGTATCAGAGTCTTTATCATTGTTACTGATTTTTCTTGTAATTTAAATTGAATGATTGGTGTAGAGACTAAAACTTGGTGTTAAAACTTTACTTATTTATTTTATTTATTAATATCCCACCAGTATTATTTTTATAAATAATTTACCTGGAAGCTCCAATTTTATTTGCACAGTGCACACCGTACCTCAGCCCGTTATTTAAATGGTCTTATTCTACACTTTTCTGTTCCACAAATCTAATTTTCTTAAGCCCCTGATGCCAATGTACTGCATTTCTTGTATGTAGTATGACAAAACCAGTTGTACTGGAAAATTTCCTTGTTAAGGTCAACATGGAAGAGGTCATGGTATCTTGGATTCAAGAGAAGAGAATACAGGTTGCGTTGGCAATGCTATTTTGACCAAATCAGCATCCTTGAAGCCCAGGACACCCCCTTTCCCCAACCCACAATTAGTCCTCAGCTTATGACCACAATTGAGCTCAAAATTTCTGTTGCTAAGTGAGTTTGACACAGTTGTTAAGTGAATAACAGTAGTTGTTAAATTAGACAAACCGTTGTTAAGTGAATCTGGCTTCCCCATTAACTTTGCTGGTCAGAAAGTCACAAAAGTGGATCACGTGACCCCAGGACACTGCAACCATCATAAATATGAGTCAATTGCCAAGGGTCTGAATTTTGATCACAGGACCATGGGGATGTTACGATGGTCGTAAGTGTGAAAACTGGTCATAAGTCGCTTTTTTCAGGCCCATTGTAACTTTGAATGGTCACTAAATGAACTGTTGTAAGTCAAGGACTACCTGTATTTGGTTAGGCAAAGCCAATAGCAGTAAGGGTGAAGATTTACTCTCCCTAGGCTGGACTGAGAATACAGCATATTGATACAACAGGATCTGGATACAGGTCATTGGTATCAGTCTGCTGTTTTCCTGGTCCCCCTTTTCCAGCTGGTTTTAGGAGTTTGCTGATGCTCATAACTTTTCTCGTTCCCATGCTTTCTTCTGGTCTGTTGTTTAAACATTGCACAACCATCAGCCTTAAAGGGTCGATTTTGCTCCAGCTATTCTCTTTTATCCCAACCAAAATTGTCGATATGAGACAAATAGAATGGAGGGCTCTGTATACCACCTTGATGTTTTGAACAAAAGGTGGGATATAAATCTAATGCATCAATCAATAAATCAATCAATCAACGCATACATAAATAGGACACACTGCAGGATGAGTGCTTGCCTTTTGCTTATTAGGTGACAAAGTAATCATATGCCCAGTTGGCTGACTATATGAGGAGCTGGCAATCCTGAAGAAACTTCAAATACTATATGCCATCCCAACATTTTTACTTTTTTTGGCTGCTGGAGCCTCCCTCCACCTCCCCTGTTGAAAATCAGCAGCATACTGCAGATTTTCACCATTTTGAAGTTACGACCTGATGAAAGTGGTGTTATAAATCCTAATGTGAATGTAACATGCTAGAAAAAAAAATACAAATGTATTTTTTGGAAAAGTGGCTCTGCCTAGTTTGCAGAAGTCTTTCTCCCACTGCAGCTCCCATCCTCTCCCCAAAACTCAACTGTGGCTCCTAGCCATAACAAGAGCCAATGTGGTGTAACAGTTAAAATGTTTGATTAAGTTCTTCCAAACTCTATGATTTCTGGCTCAACCATGAAGCTGGGAGAATTGAGTGGGTATATAGAGGGCTTCCCAAATTCTCTTTGGGAGTTGCAGACAGAGTCCAGGGGAGATGTGAAGAACCCCACTTTTAGTTGTACCTTATTGAAATAAATCCATCTTTTCCAAAATTGTTACAGATAGTCCTCGAGTTACGGCCACAACTGAGCCCCAGATTTCTGTTGCTAAGCACAACAGTTGTTAAGTGAATTTTGTCCCACTTTACAACCTTTCTTGCCACTGTTGTTAAGTGAATCACTGTAATTGTTAATTTAGTAACACGGTTGTTAAGTGAATCTGGCTTCCCCATTGACTTTGGTTGTCAGAAGGTTGCAAAAGGGGATCACATGACTGCCGGACACTGCAACTATCATAACCATGAATCAATTGCCAGGCAACTGAATTTTGATCACATGACCACGAGGATGCTGCAACGGTCATAAGCAGTGATGGGATTCAGCCGGTTCGCACCACTTCGGCAGAACCGGTAACCGGTTTTGTTACACAGGCCCAGAATGGACTTCCAGAAGCGGCATCCACACAGAGAACTGGTTGTTCACATATTTGAATCCCACCTCTCATCATAAGTCACTCTTTTCAGTGCTGTTGTAACTCTGAACTGTCATTAAATGAACTGTTGCAAGTTCATTATCTGTATACACAAGTGTATTGTTCACTTGTGTTCATCTTGTGTTTGGCTTTTTAAGGGATCTGTGTAAATTAAGATTACACTAAAGACAGGTGTATTGGCACAACGTTTAGGAACTCCCGTTTTAGGGTGAGGATTTACTAAAATTATGTAATGACTAGTAGCAGTTTCCCAGAGTTTCAGCATGCACCCTATCAATGGATGTTGGAGTTTGAACCTTGAATGGGGCTCCATGGAAACTTTGTCCTGTACTGATTGTTTCTTTTATACCTTAATTTTTCTCTATCCCATCCTTTCACTAGGAAGTTCTTTGTGATGCTTGGAGTATTCCTGTTTCTATCTTCACAATAGACGGATTGCACTTAGGTGGCCCAAAGTCACCCAGCAGATTTCATGGTTGAGCAGAAGATGAATTTGGATCTTCTCAATTGTCTTCATGCCACTTTGCTGCTTGGAACTTGGTCCTCGTTCCCAGTAAGGCAGTAACACCTATCTGAGTCCAAATTGGCCCTTAAAATTTTTCAGTCTCATTCTACCATCCAAATTAAATCGATAATTCTAAACAAAATGTGCCAAAAATAAAGTATGACATAAAACAAATGGGAACTGCAGTAAAGTCTTGAGTGTGTTGTCACCCTAACAGGGATCCTCCTTGCTCAGAGAGACTCTTAGCCCACCCAGCCTTTCCCTATAATTCTGTAACCACCAAGCAGGCAGTCCAAAGGAAAGTATCCATCTTAATATGAAAATCCACATTTGTATTTTTAGAGTCAGCTGATCAATTCCTAAAAGAGTGATTTAAGTTTTGGTGTATGACTCACTGCCAAAAAAATATCAGTCAGGCTGCAGAGTGAAAGGTTTGTAGGCTTACTTCTTCCAACTACCTTCCGTCTGAAGTAATATTAAATTGCATGTGTATGACCCAGAGACATTTCTATCCTCTTGGGGTCGAATAATGGCTGTTTGGAAACAAACAGACCTACAATCTGTGCTGGGCTTGGTTCCTATTACCACATTAATGTGGAAATTAGAAAAAAGAATGTCCCTACAGAATTTTGTTTAATTTGTGTTTGCAGGATAGCTGGATATATCTTTTTTTTTAAATAAAGCTAAATACATTTTATGAGGAGGGCTGCCACACATTCAGAAACACAGGCTAGTAGAAGAGATGATCAGAGTGATTAGCCTAACAAAAGGTTAAAGCAGCACCCTCCAGAATGGAGTCTAGGACAACTCACTAGAAGCCAACTTGTCACAGCCAACTCGCCACGGACAACTTGCCACAGACAATTCATTATGACCAATTCACCACAGGACAATTTGTCGTGGAATAAGAGTTACATTAATATCAAAGAAATGGTGGAATATAATCGTTAAAGAAAGGATGCCAAAGGTGGAATATAATCATTAAAGAAAGGATGCCAAAGGAGGGACAAAATGAAATGTGAATGACAAAAATTAAAATATTTTTTAAATTATTTTAAATAATTAAACTGAATTGTTGAATTGTTCCGCAGCAAGGTGGCCATGGCGAATTGTTGTGTGCTGATGTGGCCATGGTGAGTTGGCTGTGGCAAGTTAGTCGTGGCCAATTTGCCATGATGAGTTGGCTGCAGTGAGTTGTCCCCTTCCGCCAGAGCGATGAGGTGCTAAACTTTTAGACCGGCACCAAGGAAGCGGATTCAAATCCACCCGTAGGCATGGATGCGTGCTGTGTGTCTTTTTGGTTACTGGCTCTTTCTCAGCTGAACCTACTTCACATCATTTTTGCTGTGGGGAAAAATAAGAGGGGAGTGCTGGGTATGCTGCCTGGAGCTCTTGAACAAAAAGCAGGATGCAAATCTAATAAATAAAATTAAGTAGTTCAAATTCATCATCTATTTTTTAAACACAAGCCATGTATTTCTGTCATTTTAGTGAATGTAAATACAAGCCATGTATTACTCTCATTTTAGTGAAACTGTCAGAGGCTCTCCCCTTTAAAAAAGAACAGCAAAATCTGAAAATGTTGCTCCTGCAGAGCTTTATGCAATGTAGGGTAATAGCTTTCCTATAAATCTTGTCTAGGAGCCATAACATCACATTGCATTTGTTACCTCGCCCAACACCTGCTGACTTGACAGTCTGCAAAGGAAACATCTGTTGTGAAATCCTATAGATTTGCAAATAACAGCCACATACTGCGGTATCTGGATGTTTGGCTTTTTCAGGAGCAAAAATACGTGGAAATGAATTATCAATCACTTTGATTCAATTCTCTACATCCTGTGACGTGAATCATGATTCTCAGCTTGCTGTCCTCAATCCCTACTTTTCTTTTCATTCAGGTGCTAGTCTGGCTTCCTTTTATTATGTCCTCACAGTGGCCAATATGAGGGCTGCTAAAACGTTGCTTCTCACAGAAAGACATTCTACATTCAGTTTGAGATGAAACAAATATAATAGGGGTATTTGAAAGGCACCTTTCTGTCTTTGAAACAGCCAAGCCTAGATTCCTTTTTATGAAGCTTGTAACTATTAGGTAAGAATTACAAATAATATAAGTAGTGACATGTTCTCTTGAGTGTTCAAGAGCAGTCTCCTCATTCCTATTTTGACATAATTTTTGAATATTCATGTATACACAAACAGTCATTGAAAATGTTGCAGTAACCAAAAGTATCCAATTATATCTCTGGTCTTAAGCAATTTTGACATTGCTGCAGTGATGTTGCAATGATTGGGTATTGGAGCGATCATTCAAAAATGGAAACATAGCATACCTTCACAGCTTTAAATAGGAACGTCTATTGGAGATTCTCAATCGTCCAGGTCAGGGGTAGGCAATCTTGGCTCTTTTATGACTCGTGGACTTCAATTCCCAGAATTCCTGAGCCAGCATGGCTCAGCTTGGAAACCTCTCCCTTTCCCCTCAGCATGGCTGGCTCAGGAATTCTGGGAGTTGAAGTCCACGAGTCATAAAAGAGCCAAGGTTGCCTACCCCTGGTCCAGGTCATGGTTGTCCCAAAGGTGCTTTTTCCAAATGGCAACTGGACTTTGTTGTTTTTTTTCCTTTGAAAACTTTTGTCATCCAAGAAGCTTCTTCAGTTCTCTTTAAACAGGAATAAAGAGAGGATTGGCAAAGTGTAGGTAGCAGATCAAGTCCAAGAGAAGTTTGGACACCCCCCCCCCCAGTCCAAGGCCATTTTTCCTCTGTCGGAGTGAGAGAGTTGGGAATATATCCTTATTTCATGAAAGGCAAAGATGAAGTAACTGCTACTAAATTATTGAGAGTTATTTTCCTGTGAGAACAAGGAGAATTGACTAAAGAAGTTAACCTAGGTTTTAAACTTAAGGCAATGTGTTCTGATATGACTTCATTATTTCATTTATTTAATTATTTCTTCAAACATTTTTTTAAAATTACATCTGTGTCGTTCTATATCATCCCTACTTTTCACTGAGTCATGTTACATTTATAATACATAAAAGCAGGAGAGACAAACAAAGGAATTTCCAAACCAGAAGATAGTTCGGTGTGGCAATGAAACCAGTAAGATCCCTTTAAATTCTCCCCAATTATTGAGGTTACACTTTAATTTGTTTCTGAAGGACAAAAATATGAAAAGAGGACATTCACAATATTATGCAACAAATATAAAAATATTTTACAGTCCATTCTAATTATGCTCTAAGGTCTATCAACTAGCAGTCATATGTCTTTTAATGAGTACTCAACGGTGAAGCTATGGATTCAATGGCAAATTCCAACTTCAAATAAGCAGAGAAGCCAGAATAACTCATAATATTAAAATGTTTAACTTCTGCCCTCTTCTTCGAAACATTTTTAATCATTACAATGGGAGTTGTGGCAACTTTCTTGCTACCTCTTTCAGACAGAGAGTCATTTATTATATTTCAATGTATATGAATGCTACATGAAATCACAGTTACGTAAGAGATTCAGTGGAATCAAACTCAGCAAGAACCATGGATATTCTTGTAACAATCTATCATAGCACAGCGAAGTAAGCAGAGGAAATGCAGGAATGGGTTCAAAATTATTCCTCAGTTGATAAGCAAGCTGGTACTTGGAAGAAAGCAACATTTATGGAAGCACAGTAGGAATTGGACATAGCACATACCAGGCACAGTTATATTAACAATGGGGGTTAGAAGTTTTGTAGAAGATTGTGGGAACATTTCAAGCTGCTAATTTAAGATCTCGAAAAGAGTCTCTCAACCAGATTAAGATAGATGTAAGAAATGACTGAAACTCAGGAAAGTTGACTTCTTTTTGTTTCTAACTCATGTTAAATGCATGCATCCAATAAATAAACCTTTAGCTGATCATAGCCATAAAAACAGTCTGTAGCAATCTTTTACAGGTGTTGGAACTACTACTCCAAAAGCCATTTGGGAGAATTAGACCAATCTAAAATTGAGAGAGAGAGAGAGAGACCAAATCTAGATGTAGCTATTGTCAATGGAATATGGGTGTGATAGTCCAAAATACTGTATGTGGAGGATACTGAATTACTAGGCCAGATTTAAATGATGACAGATAACTATATCCCTGTCTTCATATGCATAATTAAAACTTTCAATGGACTTCAGTATCTTGAAGCATCAAAGAAGTTTGCTTGCAAAAAAAAAAAAAATCAGACTTGTGGCCATTCAAAGAGTCCAGAACATGGTGAATACATTTTTAGAGAGATTTAGGAAATGAGTGTGCCCCCCCTGTTGTTTTTAGCTTATATATTTTATACATGCACTCAATGAAACAGATTAAAAGGATGTTAGATTTGCATATCCATTAAGGAATCAAGTGATTATTTAAGTTATTTAAGTGCCCTTTTACTTCAAGCATCAAAGTGCACATGAAAGAGCAGCCTGCTGCTTAGGGAATTGTAAGACAGGAAGCCCAAAGATCTTGCTATCTTCGAAAGGCAAGTGCTTTTGTCTTGCCAAAGAGGACCGGAAAATAGGTCAGCTGAGAACATGGAGCCTTGTGCTTTGTGGCCTTTTATCGTCCTAATAAATTTAATGTACAGAGAAGACATGCTGATTCCAAAGCCAGGATTTTTGGCAATCCACTTCAAACGATAGGATAATGTGGGAGAAAGTTAACTCTGTGTTACTTGCACCACGGCAGAATTCTACTGTATATATGTACTGTATATCAGCTTCTGGATGGGCATTTTCAACCTATAAAATGAAATGCCTTATAACATCGTTGATAGAAATTGCATCTCCGTCAGCTTTAGATAAGCCTAGAAGGACACATTACAGAACAACTTTTCACAATCTGACGATGTCTGGATACGTTGGGACTATCACAACTACCAGAATTTCCACACGGGCATTGGGAAAGGCTTCCATCTCCCTTCTCAATGAGCCATCCATATAGGATAACATCTAATTATTCTTTATCCAACAATGTTTAATGGAAACTGTATTTATTAAAAAAAAGAGGACCTTTCCTCCTGCAAAAAGAGACTGAACAGGGTGTGCATGTATGTATGTATGTATGTATGTATGTATGTATGTGTGTGTGTATACGCATAAACATATAAGACGCATGCATACCCAAACATCCTATGCAATACACAGCTTCCCTATTTTGCCAACTCCAAGTGAACCCGTTCTAGTCCATGAGATTTCTTCCCCCCACCCGATAAATGTGTGCAAGTGATACAGGTTTGTGTACATGTATGTGTTTGTAGATGTGTTTAGGCATGCCAGCAAATATAAATATACGCCCACAATTTTGCATTTACACATACCTCCTAGAAACCACACCTCTTTCAAATTAGGGCAGAGCTTGGATTGTTTAAAAAAAGAGAAGTTAACAGTAATTAAATTAATAAGGGCTGGTTGAAATTAATTGCCGATAAAATAGGGTAATTCAAACATCAAATTTATTACTGCTATCTGTATATATTACTTATTTGTTAACATATCCAAGCCATTCTTAGATGCAGAACATGGCGGTACAGCCGTACACTTCTTCATTTCAGAAGAAACGCTAAAGAAGGGGAAAAAAGAACCTGGGTGGGGAAAGGGAAGGAAGAGCTGCACTGGGAAGGGAGAAAACAGGATGGAGATGTTGCAGGGGAAAAAAGGTCAGGAAACTGGACAGGGAAAGAAAAGAGGGTTGCAGGATTTGGGTATGTCTAGTCTAGAGAAAAGAAGGACTAGGGGTGACATGATAGCAGTATTTGAGACGCTGCCACAAAGAAGTGGGGGTCAACTTATTTTCCGAGGCACCAGAGGGCAGGAAAAGAAACAATGGATGGAAACTAATCCAAGGAGAGAAACAACTTGGAATTAAGGAGAAACTTCCTAACAGTGAGAACAATTAACCAGTGGAATAGTTTCCCTTCAAAAGTTGTGGATGCTTCATCACTGGAGGTTTTTAAGAAGAGGCTGGACAATCGCTTGTCTGAAATTGTACAGGGTCTCCTGCTTGAGCAGGGGGTTGGACTAGAAGACCTCCAAGGTCCCTTCCAGCTCTATTCTGAATTGAAAGGGACAAGATTTGTTTAGGCATCAGAAAAGGATTGAGGAGGAACAGGCAAGCTGATTCTCACCAGCACGGACACCTTTCAGCTGGGTTCTCATACAAACGCAGTCATTTGCATTTCCTGCCCATTTGTTTTGTTTCTCAACACTGTCCTCTGTTCTTCCCAGTGAACGTAAGATGATCCACCCTCCCACTCCCCAAAAGACAAAATGGAAACATTTGGCAAGAAATGAGATATCTTGTTTGTAGCTGGCCGACAGCAGAACAGCTGAAAGATGCCAACTATTCTAAAAGACTGGAATTTTGAGGTTAAACAATAAGTCACATTCCTACTGCTACTTTGCAGCTTGAATTTCACATGCTTCATCTGAAGTGCGAATGGCACAACTGGACACTTTATTTCCCTTGGCTACAGTGTTTGAAATACTCATTTCAACTTTTGTTCCCATTGCTACACCTTGTTCCTGAGCTGCACAAGCTACACATGGTGACTATAATTCAATGCTGTAATCAGTCCTGGATCTGTTGAATCTCCCTTTCATTGGTTATAGTTATAATAATAATAATAATAATAATAATAATAATAATAATAATAATAATAATAATAATAATAATAATAATAATAATAATAATAATAATAATAATAATAATAATAATAATAATAATAATAATAATAATAAATAATATAATAATAATAAGATAAAAGGAAGGGACCAGTGAGGTCATTGAGTCCAACCCTGCTCAGCGAGGAAACCTATACATTTCGGACAAATGGCTGTCCAGTCTCTTCTTAAAAACTTCCAGTGTTGGAGCATTCACCGCTTCTGGAGGCAGGTTGTTCCACTGGTTAATTGTTCTAACTGTCAGGAAGTTTCTCCTCAGTTCCAGGTTGCTTCTCTCCTTGATTAGTTTCCATCCGTTGCTTCTTGTCCTGCCCTCAGGCACCTTGGAGAATAGCTTGACTCCCTCTTGACTCCCTTGACTTAGTGTTGTCATCATCTTCCTCTTTATAATATTTGTCCTGCTTGGTTGTACTTCCACCTTTTCTGTTGTGTTTTTCCTAGTTCACACAGCAAAGCTATCAATGTGTGGTACAATGGAGGTTTTGTTCCCCAGACAATTTGTTGTAGAGCCTGACATGTTTTTAGTGGCTAAGAATGACAGACTCAATGTCAAAAGTTGGTTCCATACTCCAGGAAGAGCTAGAACCTGAATTTCCCCACTTCTAATTAGCATTTTAATTACTACATCATGCTGCCTCCCAATGGTTGCCTAGACTAGAGCACTAGTATTATTTAATTGATTGATTGATTGATTGATTATGTCCATCAGGTCACATAAATACAGTAGTCTTTTTTTCAGAATGACCTTCCCCCAACTGGGCCCTTCAGGTCTTCCAAAGGTGCATTCTTGCCAACATAATCAAATCAACCCTGCACACAAGCAAGTGGAAATTAGTGCAAAATACAAAATTAATGTTTATAAAGCAAAACAAGTTGATTTAACACTTGACATAAAAGATTTCAGGCAATCTGTTAGAAATAATGGATGAAGGGAGGAGAAGTAGTAAAGGATATTAACAAATGGCTAAACTATTTTCTTTTACTTTTTTAAAAATAAAACACCATCTGTCTTGTTTAAAGTAAATTAGAGTTAAACAATCAGAAAAGTAATGGATTTCTATAAATATAAGACTGATCCTTGTCCCTTGACAGATACAACTCACTGAAAAGTCAAACAATTCATCTGAAGAATGCAAACCATGTAAAATGAAAATATAAACAGAGCACTGGGCCAGGATGCAAAAATAATGGGTGGAACATACAAAATAAATGGTACTAGAAGTGGAGAAAGAAAGAAAGAAAGAAAGAAAGAAAGAAAGAAAGAAAGAAAGAAAGAAAGAAAGAAAGAAAGAAAGAAAGAAAGAAAGAAAGAAAGAAAGAAAGAAAGAATAATTACAGAGACAAATGACCGAACTTGCCAGTTTGCTTCAAGTAATGATAAAAATACATTTCAGTGTTTAAGAGAATTATTTGATTTGCAAAAATAATTATTTTGCTTTATTTGATTTGATAATGTGTGGTACCAGAAACTTTTAAGCCAATTATCTGAGACTTTTCTCTGAATAGATTGTTGGGTTTTTTTTGTCAGAATGCCGGGTGACTATAAATAATAAATATAATTATCCAGTCATAATGCTGTTACCTTTATGAGTATAATTGTAGCACATTTGCTTAATAAACTTTAACTGAGGGCATCTCTGTGCAAAATTCCATGTGTTAAGTAGTAATGATCCCTTTTCTTTTGTAATAAATGGCCATTATGTATTGGATCTTTCATATATTCAGCTTAATGCTTTTCTATTAAAGCTGAGACTTATTGAAGTTACGTGCATTTCATACTGATCTCATGTGGAGGTATTTACTTTGGCTCTTGAAGCATCACGTTTTTAAAATGAGAGGAAATAGCTATGTGCCTACTAAACTGCTAACCCTAATGGGAACATTTAATCTTTAGAATAGCTTACCTGCAAACATGCCGTTAAACACCAGTAACAAAAACAAAGAATTTTCTTTGTGATGCACTATTTGAAACTTATGCTTATATTTGCGCACACATACTTGTTTTCCACTGTAAAAAAAAGGTAGTGTTGTATGATATAAAGGCTTGTATGTGTAAAATATACTGCTTCTTTAACAGCTGTTCTTAAATTTGTAGCCATTTTGTTCATGAAACACCAAGTGTCTTAGTGTTGTTTTCTTTAAGTGCCAAGGAATCAAGCCTTCTGCTCCATCTGTTCTGCTTATACTACTAAATCAGATTAAACCAAATGGACAAATATATGAAATGTATTAGGACATACAGTCAGAAGGAAGTCCCTTCAATACCATGTATATAGGATTTTTCCTGAATAGAATAAATTAATAGATTATGTACTATCAATTTGGAGTTGACTCTTACTTATTTATCAATAAATCTCCAGGATGATCTATCTCCAGTCAAGCTCTCTGAATCTTCCAACAAGGCACCCATCATCACTGTAATCAGGTCACTCCACCTTGTTGCTGATTATTCTCTTCTTCTCATTCCTTCCCTTTTCCCTCCAATATTTTGCAAGAAACAACCTTAACAGTATTCCAATAAGCCTTGTGAGAATTTCCAAGTGGCTATTTGCATAGTGTTTCTTAATAAATAAAGTATGTCAGCCTTAGTTCGACCCATACTACATGCCACATTCCTTGCTCACAGCCATCTGCAGTGGGAAGCCCAAGAGAGCCAAAATGGCATTTATGAACTCTCATGTACAGAGGGGCAAGGGCTTCAATCTGCAATTGCACCTGCCATTGTGGGCCCCTCGGTCTGCCCTCTGCCCCTGCTAATGGCAAGGGCAGAACCAGCCAATTACTGCATGTGTTGGCCAGTATGCCATAAGAGCAATCAAAACCTAGTTTTCTCCTCATGTTACTCCATGCAAGCTTGGATCTCAAATGTCAGCTGTCTTATAAGCAAACATACTATTGTGCACTTCCCACCAACTAGGATATAGATTCTGTGTATTGACATGCATTTGAGATGCATTCTTGCCCCAGAAAGTAACAAGAGTGATGGGCATGTATGTTTGCAGGGTTTGTGTTCTTGAGGATAACAACTAGCTCATGAAACTGTAAAGAACGATAACTGTCTTAAACTTAAAACACCTCATGCTCTGTTCGGTTCTTTTCTTGAATCTATTAATATGTGTTGTTTCTTTTGTGAAAATTGATCTAATGAATATTGTTACAGAAAAGGGTTGTGAAAACAAACGGACTAGAGCTGTTAATAAATATCCTCAAATACTTCTCTTCTTTCCTTAGGATGCAATTCAGTATCCATGTATCCATCTTTGTCCTTAAGATAAAGCCAACAATAAACAGGATGAAGGTTCGTATAGAACAAAGGATTTCCAGAGCAATAACCAAACAGCAGCATGACTAAAAGATCTAACCATAATAGTGTCATATTTGCTAATAAGGAAGTTATAGAGCTCTTTCTAATAGCACCATCTTGTGATTCCTCAGAAGACTACAGCTGGTCTCTGCCCATTAAATGGAGCATTGCAGCCATATTTAAAAATGCGTAGTTTATTTTTCATGTAACAGATTTATAGAAGTAGCTTATAAGTGTTCTTTAACTTGTTTGTTTTGTTTTGTTTTTGAGTACAGATACATTGTGGATATGTAGAAGAACTGTTTTCATTGTTTTAATTTATAGAGATTGCCTAGAAAGTCTGGGTGTCCTTTGGAAATGCATTCGCCAAGTGCTGAATTGGTAGGCAGGGAGACCAGTTGTGATGGGCATCTCACATCTTGCTTTGTGGATGTTGCACCATGGAAATCGAATATCCATATGCTCTGTCCCTTTCATCCTTTCCCAAGCTTTGAATGTGAAGAGAGTGGAAAACCATTTGTTTGGTATGGTGTAGGTAAGGTTTCTCGCTTGAGCAGGGGGTTGGACTAGAAGATCTCCAAGGTCCCTTCCAACTCTGTTAATTCTGTTATTTTGTTAATGTACCATAGTATCGGTTTCAGCTTTCCCCCCCCCCCCCGACAGTTGCAGCATAGTTGTATTGATCTCTGAACTGATCTTCTCTTGGCAACCTTGTTCTATCAGATTAGAGGAAGAGCAGTGGAAGCTAAATGAAGTACGATAAAAGAGTATAACTCAGGATTATATATAACTGTTCTGTGTATTTATACTAGATGTAGAGTGTGGCTCCTAATTTAAAGGATTCTAAAAGGGAACCAGAGAAACTCCTAAGCATTGTCAGTTCTTCAACATTTACCAGACAAGGAAATCAATACTAATACTATTTTTATTATAGGGTTATAGTAACAGCATCTTGCAAGTCTGAATGTTCTTCTCCTTCCCTAAAGAGAACAAGGGTGGGGGGTCAGGTCCAAGAAGTTTTCTCAAATTAAATTTCTGCTTTGGACTCAGAATTCCCTTACCTCAGCCTTCTCTCTCTTACGTGGCTCTTCCTTCTCTTTCTCAAAGTTATTCCTTCTGCTCATTACAAGGATTGGCTTGAAACCTTAATAGTGGTATGTTGTAATTACAATTAGATAGCACATCCTCAACAACAACTCCTGGGGAAGAATGACACGGATTACACCCCCAGTAAACTTCCTGGATGCTTTTCATCAATCCCTGATGAAATACACTATTTTGTGAATGTATACTAGATGTGGTGCGTGGCATATTTCACAGCTATCCAAACACTCCAGTGATAATATTATTCCAATGACAGAGATACCCTGCCCTATAAATTGTTTATCATCTGGAACAGAAATCTAACAAATTTAAGTTGGTACTATTGAAGGAAAAGTCTTCATCATGGTTCAGTCCAAGCCGGGAATAAACAACATGGCGACTGCTTTAGAAAGAAGGTTGCAGTTTATTGAATAGGAGAGCCAGACAGGAAGATGGCTCTGGAAGAAAAAGAGCGAGAGCACATGTAGGGAGTGGGTTTTTATACCTTCTTGAGCCTTTTGTTTGGAGTTGTTCCTGTGGCATGAACTTTGACCTGAGTCTGAGTGTGCCTTTCTGGTATTCTGATGGTGGTGGGTTAATCCTATTATATCCCAAAGGTCAATCCTGCTTCCCTGGGGCTGGGGCTGATGACTCTTAGATTTTTGGTGTGAGGAATTGTTGATTCTAAGGATCTTTCTTCCTAATCCCAGCTTCCTGAATCCAATCTTTCTGACAAGATTATCACATCTGCATTTTTGTAGACTTGGTTTCTGTTTGGGACAGAGAGACTTGGGGCGGGGTTGGTTTCTGCTTTTAAAATCCTTTAGGGAAATATATTCTGCCTTTTAAATATTTCCAAAAATATTTCTTTCTCGGGGGGGGGGGGGCTGACTTCCCACAGTACACAATGCATCTTTGCAGGACTCCCCAATTCAGAGTCATTTTCCTTAAAAAAAAAAAAAAACCTATTGATTTGCCAATCTTCCCCCTAAGAATGTCATTATTTTAATTGTGAATGAATCTGAAATGTTTTAAATATCTGGAGACATAAAGTTCAGCAACAGATGAGCTACTTTGTGAAGAATATTGCGCAATCTGGTTGCCACAGTCAAGGAAGTCTGGATGCAGGCTAGTATTCATAATTTTGTTATTAAACAACACAGTACTGTATGTATTTTCTATTGCATTGATAATCTGCCTTTCTAAGCATTCCTAGGAATCTCCCCTAAATTTTATTCCCCTCCCCCAAATAAGAACTGTGTGGAGCATTTGGGCTGAAAGAGAGGCACTGTCCCAAAGTCATTTTGTGAATGTTTCAGTAGGAACTTAAACTTGGGTGTTTCCTGCCCAAGTGAAACACTTTATGTAATTTATTAGCTATACTACATGGATCCTGTAGTGTATACTGCACTACAAATAGGCATCTGTGTATTTACCTAGGAATCTGGCTGCAAATAGAAAGTAGTTTTAACTTGGTATAGTAAGAGGCATCCTTATAAGAAAAGAAAATAAGAGATATGTCTCTTATACATCCTCTTCTATCATTGTGATTTGCAACCGAGTATTTATTGTGATACACCAAACTAAAACAAACAAACATATCAAAAGTCTTTCAAACATTGGCAACTGCTTTATCCTGTGTCCTACCAGCAGTCAGTCCCATCTCTGCTGACCTGGCGCTGGCTGTTCAAAATTTCAATAGATATCCTCTCCATTCCTTTATAGAGTTTGAAACCAGGGTTTCTGCATACCAAGTAGGTGTATGCATTTTATCACCCAGTCATGGACTTTCCTCTGAAGCAGACTCAATAACAGGATACCTAGATGTCAGTACCGATTGTCTAAAAAATATCCTGTTTGTCTTTATTTCTGTGGTCAATGACCAATGACCAATGACCAATGACCACTTCCCCAGAACTGGTTTAAAGCATCATCCATCCCTTGTTTTGTCAACGTAAAATGTTGCTGTCATCACCCGGCTATCTGCATTATCAGTCCCTATCTTGTTGATGGTTTATCAATTGTGGACTTACCTATTAAGACTCTGCCTTGTCCTAATTTATGGGCAGGCCAGTCACTATAAGCATGATGACAGGTGTTTCTGTTAGCTATGCTGCTATCCCTCTTCAGCATATTGCCAGCAGCTTCAAAACATCCACGGCTTGTGCACTGCAGCATGAATTGGGTGGATCTGATATATGATTATGCAGTTTCATAACCAGGTATCTGCTTGTTTTTTTTCCTAGGCTGATTTATCTGACCCACCCTAGGGAAGTCTTGCGGAAATAATGTAAAGTGAAGAAATGCATGGGAGGCTGGCTTCCAGTCACCACTGTGTGTGTTTATGAAAATTCAAGCCAATTTCAATGTAAACCAAAAAGTGAAACAAGCTATAATTTATTCAGCTTTAATTGCATATTTATAGGAAGAAACAGCCAGAACAAAATTAACCTTCAGAGAGGAAGGAGACAGAGCTGTATGCCATCATGACTATGTAATTAACTAAATCCTGTAGAACTGGATAACTGAGTAACGCTATCTCTTTATTTCATCAGGGGAATCAAATCAATGGCCAAAGGCAAGGAAAATTGGCAAATAATCAACAAATGTCCAATTTGACCTTCCTTATTTTCAGAATGTTGCATTCATTCTGATATCATTTCATAGTTGCAATATTCTCCTTCCCTTCCACTTCTCTCCCCCTTCGCCCTTTGCCCTTTGCCCTTTGCCCTTCACTCATCCCCTTTCCTTCTTCTCCTCCTTCCTCTTCTTCCCCTTTCGTCTCCCGCTTCTTCTTCTCCCTCTTCTTCCTTCCCTAGGAGAAATTGATTTAAAAAATAAAGAGCAATCAGTTAACTGATGTGACATTTGAAAAATTGTAATTAATTCAGAGAATAAATTGTGGGAGAAAAATGGCAACACTGGAGGCTGAACAATGATAAGGGAGAAGTTTGGGCTTGCCTCACTCCAAACCTTTCGCAACACCTTTGGGTAGTCTGACCTCAGCTTCATTTTCAATGGTGCAGATTTCACACATTTTGAAATCAATCAAATTTACAGAAATAGTAAGCAAGCATGAATGCAAGAGCAGATATTGCTTGTTTCTCCACTGAAGCTGAAAACATTTTAATGTCGACATAAATCTGCAAATAATGAAATCAGTCGAGACCAATGTTTCTTAAAGAGGGTCCTTAGGACCCCTGGGTCCTGAAATTAAAATTATTTTTGCCAGTCCTTGATGAGAAATAATACAATCTTAACATCCCATCAAACAATTATAACACACAATAGTGACACCAGCCAGGGAAGGTTTCGTATGAGCAGAAGAAAAACATACCTTTTCTCCTTTCTTCTATTTTTCATTTAAAAGTTGGTCCCTGAGAACTTTCCCCCCCACACACAAGAGGATAAATTGATTAAGCAGCACAAGAGGCCAAGTTTAATGGACTAGAAGAGAAAGCGCTAACATGCTGCACTTCCATTCTGTGAATTAAATCCAATATTTTAGATTAAAAATGATACTTGGAGGAAGGAATTCTGGAAACCTGTTTAAATGAGAAGTTGGTGCTTGAGCAGAATTTTAAAAGTTCACAGGTTGGATGTGTGGATATATGTCCATTAGATGGCAGCCTTGTTCTACAAATGGAATAACCAAATTAACATTACATGTGACATTTTCATTTGAATGTTTGTTTACTGTAGATATATTAAAATTTAAAGCTTAAACTATTTCTAATTGCCTAATTTTTAACAAATTAGATGCAAATGTGTTGTAAATCTGACTGATTGTACTTTAACATTTTGCTAGATAGTCACTGTACAGCTGAGTTTTCTCAGAAATCTATTACTTGTTTGGCAAAAAAAAAAAAAAAAAAAAGGAAATGAAATGAAATGAAATGGAACATTGTGTCCTGAGATACCTTGTGTCAGGAGATATACAAAATACTGTGCTACCCAGAATATTGTAATATTGTATGAGTTAATGATTAATGAGTTGACATCAGAGGTTTATATAGTTCCAAACTATTTAAAATTCCCTCTTTTTGCCTCTGCCTTCAGTTCAGTGGTGGGATTCAAATATGTGAAAAACTGGTTCTCTGTGTGGATGCCACTTCCGGAAGTCCATTCTGGGCCTGGGCAACAAAAAATTACCTACCGGTTCTGCCGAAGTGGTGCAAACCGGCTGAATCCCACCACTGCTTGAGTTATTTATAAAAATAATAAAGGTAGGATAATTCTTTTTTTTTTTAAAGTCAGTAGATCAGGACAGCTACAAGACTTAGAGTCACTGCCCATTAAACCTGATGTGGATGTAGGTGGATTCCCAGATGATCTTAATAATACTTGATAGGGATTATTTAGAAAGATATTTCTCTTAAGTGACTCGGGGTATCATTCTTTTAGAGCGTAAAAAAAATAATTGTTAGCAATGGATATTTTGCATGGAAATGAATTGGGCGGCCTTAATCCCTTCTGTCTTAGATCCCATAACATATCCTGAACCTTTTACCCTTTTCTGCTAATACAGTACAGATGCACTCAATTAGGTCTGTAATCTCAAGGTGCATTCCTTGGGAAGATTATAGCTTGATGCATGCTCTGGTTCCCTTATCAAAGCAGCTTATATCTTCTGCAGAGCAGTGTTTCCTCAACCTTAGCAACTTTAAGATGTGTGAACTTCAACTCCCAGAATTCCCCAGCCAGCATGCATTTGAAAACCTTGAAAGATTTCACATTATTTTATAATATTTTGGCAATCCATAATAAAAGTATTCACTTTGCATATACGCTCTGAATCAATTTAAAACATCAGCTGGGGTTTTATCTGCTTTTAAAGTGCTCTTAGGCAATATGCAATATTTGAGCCTAAATGTCATTCTCTGGTCTGTAATAAAGGAAATAAAGCTATTTTATAAGTTAATGGAATCACTTTAAACATCTTGAAGCATTAGAACTAAATCACAATACTTTGTTATTAAAATACAGTACTGGTCAATCAATATGTGGGTTTAGCTGTATGGTATAATGTAAAATTTGAACAATATTTTCCTGTTCTATCAGTTTGTTGATATGTTGGAGTAAAATAATGCCCCCCCAATAAATAAACAGAGTAGTGGGATGCAATTTTTCCCCACAGTTAATGTTGGTTGCTTTGCCAAGTTACTTGGATACACTGAATTTGCCTATCTTGACTAAAATTCTTAACTTTGGATTTTTGCTACTGAAACTTATCAGAGTTTAGCTGTTAAAATTTGGGCTCAGTTTACAGGAGCTTCGCAATTAGCAGTGTTAGTATAGAAATGTCTAAATGAAACATATTTCAGACTGGCTAAACACACCCAGTAAGTTCATAAGCACTTCCAGCAGAAGAAAATCCTTCACTTAAAATAGGTTTTTATAAATTGCACAAATGCCTTAGGAATAACACAAAGCAGAGGGCAGGGGAGAAACGAGGAAGTGGGTTTGGGTGAATAATACAATGAAGATAAGAAGAACAGACGCTATAGAGAACCTGCTTGGCTTCTGAAAAATCAAAGCCAGACTGTTCTGTCGCTCTGGTTGCAATGATTGCTCCAAAATCCTGATGACTAGAAACATATTTTCTTAGCAAAGCTCATATATTTAGAGTTGGATGTTGAAATCATCTTGTGTGCCCATGGGAATGTTACTGATTGAGAATCTAACCTGAGTAAGTAGGTTTTACAACGATTACAGAAAGAAGATATAGGAAATACATTCTAGGGTTAGGCAACTTCATATCAGAAAGAAAGTCCAAGAGCTTTGCTTGAAAATGGGGGAAAAATGATTCTAGGTGTTTGACAATTAGAATGATTTTGTCATTTTAGAAATAGTTTGAAATGACGTGAAATGTAAAGCAAAAGGTGGTGGTTATTGTTATTGTGTTGGGGTATTTTTTTTTTTTTTGCATTTTTCTGCACTGAAGAAAGCCAGAAACCTCTCTCTCTCGTGCACACTCTCTTTGCACTCCTCTCTTACTTTCTATTGGTTCTCTATTTTTGTTTTTCCTGTATTTTTATTTTTTGTCATGCAACTTTAATTAAAAACCTCTGACAAGAAATAAAGAAATAAAGAAAGAAAGAAAGAAAGAAAGAAGAAAGAAAGAAAGAAAGAAGAAAGAAAGAAAGAAAGAAAGAAAGAAAAAAGAAAGAAAGAAAGAAAAAAGAAAGAAAGAAGAAAGAAAGAAAGAAAGAAGAAAGAAAGAAAGAAAGAAAGAAAGAAAGAGAAAGAAAGAAAGAAAGAAAGAAAGAAAGAAAGAAAGAAAGAAAGAAAGAAAGAAAGAAAGAAAGAAAGAAAGAAAGAAAGAAAGAAAGAAAGAAAGAAAAAGAAAGTCCAAATGCTCCATATGAAATAACCTCTGGTTGGCAATCTCTTAGATAAAGAGTAGGTACAAGGGATACACAGAATCAATCCTGTGCTCTCCATACACTACTGCCTCTTTGTGGTCAGTAGGTGATGAGGTGCTGAAGGGATTGTGTAGATTGGGACCTCCAATGCCCTTTCTTGTGGCTTGTGCATCTTTCCAACTCCCATCATCTCTTGGCGGGTTCTGTGCCATCTCTGGCTAAAGGTTTAGCAGTTGCATCTGCCAGAATCTCTTCCAATGGGCAGAATTCCTGTTCAGTCCTCTTGAACATCTCTCACAGAATGGTACTTTGTGCCTGCAGCCTTTTTTCTATTGGTCTCCTTCAGTGGCCAGCATCCTTCGGATCTCCTTCACTGTACAGGATTCTTCTACTTGCTCCCTCTTGGCAATGTAGGAGCTAGCTTAATGCTCAGGGTAACAAATTTGGCACAACTGGGGGAAAATATGAGGGAAGATGGGGAAAACAGATTCAGAAATGCAAGTTTTCCAATTCTATCATAGCTAAATAGAATGGTCACACGGGGGGGGGGGAGTAGATGGCATTGGCTTTCAGTTTAGTTAAAGCAGTAGACTGCATTGTCCCACTTTCTACATCCACCCGAGTCAAATCTTATTCTGGTGTTTAAACTAACATGGTGAGCCTTCCTTTGTGTGAAGCTGTAGCCCATTTTTTTTCTTGCAATACCAGTTTGCAAATGAGCAGTCACAAAGAAAGTTAGAAGTGCTGGTCAGCCTTTGCTGTTGATTCTGAATATAAACTGCTAATGATATATTGAAGCATTCCAAAAAAATGCTATATAAAGGAGGCTGCCAATGGAACGTGGGGGGGGGAGGGACAGAAAGGCGCTCGGCATTAAAGTAGCCCAGACTGAAAAATGTTGGCCATTGCAACTCGTGTAAGGTCATCTTTTGCGTCAGTGGTAGAACCAGGAATAGAAAATAGCTTTGCTCCTCAAGTGTGCAGCCCACACAGCCTCTTTTTTGTACGGAAAACCACCCTGCTTAAAAATATTTTACTGCTTATGTATTTTTCTGTTGGAATTTGGAGAGAGGGGGGGAAACTATATACTAGAACTGTCTTCTCCTACTGATGCCCTGCAGTTGTTCCAAGGACAATGCCTTCTGGGGCCGATATTCATGGGACAGGGTGTGTAACATGACCCATGAATCAACACATCTGGAAGGAGACAGGTTGCTGTAGACAAATTACCCAGCCTATTTCAGAGGAGGAGAAAAAAAAATATGTGTTTTGTAAATGCAGCCAAATGGAGAATACATGCCTGAACGGCAATTCATTTTCTGTTTATGGTTACTATTATTTTCTTTAAATCCTCTTTAAAATTATAGACCTAGAGTGATTCCTATAAATTCTTAATTTCCCATTCGCACCTTTTCTTTTTCCTAATTACAAACCTTGTGTATAATGTGGAAAAGAAACCAGGAACGGCAGGGATTTTGTTTGTAAGTTCATGACTGATGCCATACTTTTCTAGAGGAGCAATGAAGTCCTGCTATATTTTTGCATGTGTCTTTGGAAGCTATGAAGTCCTGCTATTTTTCTGTATATTTCTTTTTAAGCTATGCAGTTGAATATTTTAGGCATTTGCTTTTGAGGTTCCCCCACCCTTTATATGCTTTTACAGTTAAAAGAAGGAGGCCTCATAGGGAAAAAAAAAACTTTGCTAATATGTGTTTCTTTCCATGGGTCATTGTGATGTGGTCAATATTCAGTTGGAAAATATAACGGTACAAGATATAATAGAAGGTAGCTCAATGGTAGTAGTACAGTCCCGTGTATTCAGTCCTGGTGATCTTGGACTGTCTCTTTAGATTCTTCATGGGGCTGGTGTCAGGATATCTGAATGCCCAGATTTGTAGGGTTACATGCAGGGGTGTAATTCTGGGCCTGCTGATATATTGGCCCAAAGTCCTATTGACTTCACTAATGGCTCTTACCAGTGTCCTTGAACTGACTGGGAAATGATTCTCATAATTTCCCTGCTTCAGTGCATGAGAAACATTCATAAGTATATTTGTTTTGAACTATTGCCGGCAGACATGGATCACATTCATGCATAGGGCTGCACCGATATTTCACAGCCTCTAGGGCTATATCTTGCTTGAAAGAGAAACCTGTGCTCGCTGCTGTCACGATGAGAATCCAGCCACCCACTCAGGCCCTCTCATGCCAAAGAATCATTCCTGCATTTGTTATTGTGGAAGAGAGTGGCGTGACTTCATGCTTTTGGAAGGATGAACAGAAGACAAATGGTACCAAACCTTCTGACTTTGACAAGTTAAAAACCTCTGGCTTGTGAGCTGCCTCCTTGTCTTCTCCTGGTGTCCTTAAGCACCTGGTGCTTCTAGCTCGCGTTTCGGGCTCCATTCTGGCACTGGGTTCTCCTGCATCGGCACTCTCTCTTCCAGCTCTCTAGGTTTGCCAAATCAGAGGGCAGCCCAAGATTTTTTTTTCTTCCTCAGATGAAAGACGAGAGGACATTTTTTTCCCCGTTTACACTTAAGGAAGCTGACCAGACTAGCTGCTGGATTTTTATTTGATGCTCTCATCAAGACGGTTTGTTCTGCTGCAGCACAAAAATAGAAGAGCAGACTAGCTCAGGGGAACAGTGCGTGGCAGGTACTAACACTGTTGCCTTCTTATGGGACTGAGGTAGCAGGCCTTCTCTGTTGTGGACCCTGCATTCAAGAACAGCATCTTCCCAGAAATACAGTACAGACTGTGCCTTCTCTCCTAGATATCCCAAAAGCATGTAAGACCTGTCTTTGGTCTCGGCCTGTGGTTAATGTGTTTCTGGGATTGTGTTGTGTTTTGTCTTTGTTACTGTTTCAGTTATTTTAGCCCAGGCTGTCCATACTGTTGTATGTTTATTGCCCTTGGATTTGCCTAGGCCAGGGGTAGGCAACCTTGGCTCTTTTATGAATCGTGGACTTCAACTCCCAGAATTCCTGAGCCAGCCAGTCATAAAAGAGCCAAGGTTGCCAACCCCTGGCCTAGGTGGCTATAACAAATATAAAATAAAATCATTTTCATTATACTTTTCCACATCATCTTTCCATTCTGTTGCAAGCTTTTTTTTTTTTTTTTAGTGGGGCACTCTTTCTTGTTCCACATATGAAAGGGTCCATACCCAAAGTAAACTTCAATTTTTGGAAGAACAAATCCTAAGGTTTGGGGTTTCTTTACCCTCTCCCACGCAATGGAGAAGTTATATTGGCATATTCCACCGAGGAGGAAAAAAGTAAGATGAGAATTCTAGAACCATAAGGGGGTTGCCATTTAAGCCACTGAGTCCAATTCCTTACTTAGTGCAGAAATCCAAATTAAAACATCACAAAGAGAGGATTGTCCAGCCATCATTTAAACTTATCCAATAAGGAGAAACCCTCTCTGGGTAGTAGATTCCATCATCACCTCATCACACTACAGTACTCTTGTTATGAGGGAAAAAATAGGAATGAACTCATCACTGAGTAGGCATTTTGCTCCAGGCCAATTGAGATTTGATCAGGTCCTATTCTCCAACATCTTATCTCCAGTCCCCACTTCCCTCCATCAGATGCCTCACTTCTTCAGATTGATTGACTGATTATGTGCCATCAAGTAATTTTTAATTCCTAGGGTCCACATAGATAGATTTTCTTCATGATAATCTTTCGCTAACCTGTCCTTGCAGGTCTCCCAATGGTGTCTTCATCACCACTAAGTCCATCCACCTTGCTGGCGGTCATCATGTCATGCAAGCTGAAGAGGAGATACAATTGATTGGATTTGGATATGTGCAGGTAGAGTCTTTGGAAACAGTGGTGTGGATCCCTTTCATCACTCATTCAGCAGGAGGAGTGAGTGAATGGGCAGGCAGCAATGCTTTGAAAGAAAGATGTCCATTGGGAGTAGGTTGCTCAACCCCCAGTCCAAAATCTAGAGTTTCAAGTTAATTAACATGAAAATATTAAACAGAAAGAGAATATAATGTTTGATCTGACTCTGAAATGAATTACCGCCGGGAAACGGCCTTCACCTTAAATAAGCTATAGGCCTAAAAAGCCTAGAAGAAATAATAATATCATAATTTTTTTTAAAAATGAAACTTACTCCCCAAATGATAGTCATGGAAAATGAATAAATAAGTTTAAAAGCGCCTTCAACTATTTAGACTAGGCTCTTAGTTGCTGGAAAGGCTTCGATTGCCCCAATGTGTCACTCAGACTAATCTAGGAGAGAGCAGCCATGGTTACAAAAATAATGGACTTCCCTTCTCCTCCCCACCTCTAGCTCCTATATCCTTTCCCCCAAAGGACACTGTGCAAGCAACACAAAGAGCTTTGCTCACTCTCCCAGGCTCCCCTCCATACTGAAAGGAAATGCAGCAGACATTTAAATATTTCCAACCCAAACAAGGCATCCTGGACGATTCACCTCCCCAGTAACTTGTCCGCTTCTCTCTGTGCTACAAAGATCTTGAAAGAATTGCCACACTAGGCTGGGCTTTGCCTAATCAGTTACCTGGAGGAAGTTTCAGATCAAAACGGAAGAGACCCCCTTCATGTAGTTTGTATTCTTAGGCCTTGGGACTCTTTCTGATCTCACATCTGGAAATACAAATTGAGAATTGACTGAGTTGTGAAATTTGAAATTGTGTAAGGATAGGTTAGCTGTGCGAAGTTTCAGTGGGGAAACTTCTAAATGGAAGGCTATTGGCCACCTTATCATCACATTGTCTAAATACTGTACAAGTTGCAAGCAAAAAAACAGTGTCTAGCTTCATACATTGTGCTAACTCCCGTCTCCTTAACCATGTTTTGTTGAATAAGCCACAATAAGCTTGAAACATGCCTTACACTGAAGCAAAAACTATAATTTAGAAACCACAAAGGTTAGATTCACACAACATGCTAAATCAGAACCAGATCAATCCTATTAGCTGTTCAGAAATAACACACTGAAGCATAAGCTGCCCATCATGTTTTTAGCCTAGAGTGTTGCATTAATCCTGCCTGTGAGGGTAGCTTTACAGTTTTTTATTGCTGGAGAACAGCAATAAATGCTGGTTAAAATGCTGGATCAGAAACCAGGAGACCATGAGTTCTACTCCTGCCTTAGGTATGGAAGCCAGGTGAGTAACTTTCTGTCAGTCTTTCTCTCTTTCACCTTTAGGAAAAAGGTACTGACAAACAAGTTCTAAAAATGTTGTCACTATCATAATTTCTTGGACCATAACGTAGCTGGCTTTAATTGGCCAGTGTAATGTATTAATCTAGCTATTATGGGTTAGAAGGATAAATTGTATGAACTCAGTATGTTCAAATAAGTTCTGAAGTGAAGAGGTGAACTCAGAATTATTCTGGCTACTCTACCACTTCCTCAAAATCAGAAATTCCATCAACCCAGGCACATCAAAGGCTGTTGAATTTTTTTCTCAACAGTGGATAGAATCTTCAATCAAGCAGAAATTCTAAAGCCACAAGCCCACCTTTGATGACGACGATGACAATGATGATGATAAAACAGCACAGCTTAATTACTCAATGATGTGAGCAATATGCCGTATTTGCTACTTATCAAGACACTGATGTACAGATGACACTGACAATGGATAATTCGTGAGTGAGGAGTGGAGGGAATACAAATTACTTTTTTTTCTTTAGGAGGATGAAATTCAGAGGATTTTTTCCCATTACTCATTGATGATGATGCTACTACGGTTCCATTCTTCCAAACAGAGGGTTCTCATATCTCTGTCACTTCCTATTGTTGTTGGCAGTCAGCTGTGTGCCTCTGATCTCCAGAGACTTCTGCAGTCTTTGGATAAACATTGACTCTTTTTTATGTAGAATATCTGTCCTCCTTAGACCAAGCCTACTGACTGATGGTCACGTTGCACATCTTATGATGGGACTAATAGGACTTTAGACGAGTATTTTGAGAACACTGATTTCCATAGCCTTTTCCTCTCTCGAGGAAAGCTAAATAGCCCACTGATTTTAACTTATTTTAGTGTTAAAAAGTGACTTTTAATTTCTCCAAGGAAAGGCTGCATCTTCTCTACAGACTCAGGTTGATACAAAGCCTGGTGTTTATGATATGTTGGCAGTTCATCCAACTTTGTGCTCCCAGAAAGTCTATGGTTTTTTTTTTATCCCCCCCCCCCAAATACAGGATGTTCTTACTTTTCTAAGCATAACATTTTTTAGAAAACCTGTCTGAATCCTTTCCTGGTGATTTTTCAAGCAGAACCGGAAACAGAGGAGTCAAGAACATTTGCAGAAATGAAGAGTAAAGTACAAATTCTCTCAGACAATGTCCTTAGACCCTTGAAGCTGAGATGATGACATGAACGCAGAGAGAGGCTGGCAATTACAAAAAGGAACACTTTTAATTCTGTCAATTTGTCTTACAATATATTTAATACCTGGGTGTTATATTTTCAAAAGTAGGAATGTAACAGAACAGAATAACAGAGTTGGAAGGGACCTTGGAGGTCTTCTAGTCCAACCCCCTGCTCAAGCAGGACCTTTTACTATTCCAGAAAAGTGGCTGTCCAGTCTCTTCTTCAAAGCCTCAAGTGATGGAGCACCCATAATTTCTGAAGGCAAAAGTTGTTCTACTGGTTAATTGTTCTCACTGTTAGGAAATTTCTCCTTAGTTCTAGATTGCTTCTCTCCTTGATTAGTTTCCATCCATTGCTTCTTGTCGTGCCTTCTGGTGCTTTGGAAAATAGGTTGACTCCGTCTTCTTTGTGGCAGCCCCTCAAATATTGGAACACTGCTGTCATGTCACCCCTAGTCCTTCTTTTCACTAGACTAGACATACCCAATTCTTGCAACCATTCTTCATATGTTTTAGCCTCCAGCCCCCTATTCATCTTTTTTGCTCTTTTCTGCACTTTTTCCAGAGTCTCAACATCTGTTTTTATAATAAGGTGACCAAAACTGAATGCAATATTCTAAGTGTGGAATTCACTCAACTGATCTGTTTTCACTTAACCACCTGACCGAATGTCTTAGGTGGAGTCTAATACCCCTGGGGCATTTGTAGATCCTGACCCAAATATTTTCAGTCTCTTTCTATATTCTATTTTAAGATGGTGCCGCAGTATAAGCCACATCTTCCCCTCCCTCCTTCCTTTTGTTGTTCAACAGAACTCAAAGTCTTGCGTGCTACTCCATGACTTTTGATTTGGCATCGTAGGGAATTGGGGTGTGGGAATAGTTGTTCGATTGGTATCCAATATGAGCTAAAACTTTCCAACATAGTCGCACAGCTTACTGGCGCAACATACCTGTACATTGCCATGACAGAGGAAGCCAAAATTCTAAGCATGCCAAAGGTAGCACATTTATATAACTCTTGACTTTTGGATCAGGAGTTAAAAATCTTTACAGAGGTTCAGCTCATGTAAATGTTATTAACGTCTTCGGAAAGCCTCGCCTAAGCCCCTGTAACTTACCAGAAGAGGGTGCTGCTGGACCATACTCTGCTGTGATTAATTCAATTCAAATCTGAGATGTGAAACAAAATTCAAATCAAATCAAATCAATATTGGATGTTATTTTTGTAAAATATGAACCTAGGGCAGGGGTAGGCAACCTTGGCTCTTTTATGACTCGTGGACTTCAACTCCCAGAATTCCTGAGCCAGCATGGAGTTGAAGTCCACGAGTCATAAAAGAGCCAAAGTTGCCTACCCCTGACCTAGGGCATAATAAACTGGATGTGTCGCAGCTGGAGCAGAAAGAGAAAGAGAAAAGAAGAAGGTCCTGGCACGGGCTTGGGTTCAATGGAAGTTACTCCAGTTTCTCTCAGACTCACCCCAAACAGTCAATGGCCAGGGATGTTGGAACTGAGAATTCTATAGCATCTGGTGGGCTACAGCTTACACCCCCCCACACACACACACGCACACACAGATACACACCCTTACACACACACCCTTACACATACAACATGCTATGCATTTCTAGAGTAGCAGCCTGAGATAAAATAACCCAATCAGGAGAAGGTTAAGAAAAAAGAAAACAGGAGAACAGACAAGAAGAATCTGAGCAAGTAACCCATCCCGTATTCAAGGGTATGTGTGCATGTGTGCTTGTGTGGAGTGTGTGTGTGTGTGTATGCGCATGTGGGATGTGTGTGTGTGTGTGTGATGTCCTGCCTCACTCTGGCTTCTTTTATCCTCTCTATTTGAAGTTTCCTCTCAGCTTCAGATCTCTTGCATGGCAGAATGGCTCCCTGTGGTTTTTCTACAAAGCTTTTGCAGGTGCCCATTTTTTCATATCCTGCTCGCAAATGCTCCTTGTTTTCTCCCACCCTGCCCTGGACTTCCTCAACTCGGTCTTGCTCTTTTGGCTTTGTGTTGTCTCCAAAATGCTGGTTTCCCCCAAAGCGGAAGTGTTACTTTTAGGTGACTATTTCAGACAGCGCAAAACAGGCTTTCCTGGCTTGGCTCGCTCTAGAAGTGCTAGCCTGCAGTTCCCCACAATCCCCAGCCAATATTGTCCATGCAAGTTGGGGATTATGGGAATTGCAGCCCCACACACCTAGGGGACAACAGATCGGAGTGGGCTGAAATCCACAAATCCCACACGATTGTTTATGCTCATTCCCGTCCTGCGTGAAACATTGTAGGAATAATTACATATTTTCCACTTTATTACTGCTTATCGTGATTTTTGCTTCTTTTCAACAGCGCTCCATGTCATGGTGACTTGTGTGATTAATGCTACCCTGACACAACTTTAAACAATGGCTTTATGTCCCTGGGAAGGGAACAGAATACATAAAATCAGAGAAGGAACAAGGAAGAAGAGAGAGAAAGTATTCAGAACCAAAACACATCTGCAAATTAAAACACTCTTAATAATTAACCTGATTTGGTGGCAAACATAAGTGTACTTATAGTACCAATATACATCCTCATCTAAATTAAGAAGATGCTTATTTCCACAAATCATCTCTAGTAGAATGATGAGTTGAAAACTCTTTCAGATGTCTTATCAAATTCAAGGCTTGGCAAATTCTTCCAGACCACTCCAAATTCTTTTTAATCACAGCACCAGCATCATAAAACTCTCAAAGAACCTCTGGGCTCCTGTTCAAAAATATGTTGGCCAGGCCTCTATTTACTCCTTTCCTGGTTTTGTTTCTCTCAAATGGCTTCGTAACATAAATAAAGCTTGGGTGTTCCTATTAGTGAAAGGCTATAGTTCATGGAACTGTATGCTGACAACGCTGGTAAAATCTATTTCTGTTTTGAGTTCAAGATGCATGCTCTCCCGTTACTGGCTTCCAAACGTACAGTTCCTCCATGTATCTAGAGGGCAGGCTGTTCCTCAGAAGCTGTAGGGGCAAAGGATTGGGGAGGGGGTTGTTTTTTAAGGTGGTCTTCTGGGCTTCTTTATTCAGAGTCCTGAAGAGATGTGCAGAAGTCTAGCTCAAGCATTATTTGATGGTTCTTTCTGCTATCTAGAATGGCATCACTCTGAATGCCTTAATGTGTTAGGCTGAAGGCTCACAACCAAAAAAAACCCTGAAAGATTTAAACTAGACAAAAAGAGCTATGGGCTTGACTCTGTTAAAAATGAATTGGAAACCCTATATTGTGTGGTAGTGATGAACATCTTATTGCTAGGGTCTACAAAACGTTATTGAGTTTGAATTTGGAAAGTGAATACGTAAAGAAGTGTATGATTCAGTGAGCAAGGAACATTCGATATAATGTAAAACTTGAACAATGGGAGAAAATATGGGTGAAAGGTTTAAAATTTACATTAAATAACCATTCAAAAGAAAAATTTTACAAGATGATGTATCATTGGTATTTAACACCAGATAAGCTATCAAGAATTATAAAGGTATTTCAAATGAATGCTGGAAATGCGGATGTAAAGAAGGGACTTTTTATCATTTATGGTGGGCGTGTGATAAAACAAAGGAATATTGGAATAGGATTCATATTCTAATACAAAAGATTATCAAAGTGGATATAAAGATAAAAGCAGAAACTTTTCTCTTGGGTTTAATGGAAAAAGACTTGGAAAAAATATTTGGAACTTTGATGTTATATATATGTTGATGGCAGCAAGATTACTTTATGCACAAAAATGGAAGGATACTACAATCCCCACAAAGGATGAATGGTTGCAAAAGCTGATGGAGTTAGCAGAGATGCCTAAATTGACTGTTTTGATGAAAGAGAAAAAAAAAACACAAGTACTTTTGTTTCTACTTGGAAACCGCTTCTGGAATTTGTGGTTGAGGTGGAAAAAAAATGAAACTTTGATTTTGGGTTTTACTGATTAGATAGATCTGTTGTTATAGAAGTGGCTAGTTTATACTATTGCGTAAAAGTAAAAAGTTGAGGTTTGATGTTACTTCTTATTCTACTGCATTAAAGGTAGTCGGAAGTCATTGCCTTTCCCCCCCCTTCTTCTCTACACTTTTCCCTTTTCCCTTTTCCCTTTTCCTTTTCCTACTTTTCCTATTATTTGCTTTCGTATTTTTGAATTTTATATTATAAACTAATAAAAAAAAACGTATTATCACACAACCAAAAAAAGATTAAGGTGCCGCTGTGTCCAGCTTGCAGCGTTCATTAAACATCAAAGCAGGACATATGTTACTATTAGAATTGCCGATATAAGCTGTGAACTTTTATTTTTGTGATCTGCGGTCTCCTCACCCTGTATTTTTACTATGGACAGTCCAGGTATTCTCAGGAATGCCTTACTATGATGATGTCTTCTGATTTCTATTTCGCAAAAGGCTTAAAAATCCCTTCCTGCTTCCTGTTACAATTTGAGATGAATTAGTCCCATTTTGCAGATAACAGTATCATGTAACCACTTTGCACATTGACAAATACTGAATGACAATAAGATTTAAGCAGTTAGAAGATCTAAATATCTGTTCCCCCAGATCTATGTTCTGCTCTGGACTCTAAACATATTGGAGTAATTCGTTAGAATCCCATTCTAAATGCTATCAAGGTTCTCACTTGGACCTATTAATGTCCAAATCATTGGGGGATGACAAACTTTGGAAATCAGCCTCCTCCCAATGCTTTTGCTTTAGACTTAAACCAAGGTTTTATGACCGTACACCTTTAGATTTAAGCCTTGGCTTCAAAGAAGATTTAGAATGGAAATCACCAGCTGAAGCAATGTTGCGATTGTTAGTTACACTAGGACGGTACAGCAGATATTAGTCTTGCAAACGGATAACTAATTTTAATTTTAGCTTTCATTTTACTTAATAAGTACATTTTATTATGATTGAGGAGTGGGTGCTTCTCACGGCATTTACCTGCCCTTTCACTTCACGTTTTAATTTCAAAATGGATTTCGAACCTTCAGCAATTACCTAATCAGGTTCAGGAGGCCCTTATTAGTCTGAAATCATATCCTTTTTCTGCCCATGTAGTCCCTAAATGGCCATGGACAGATAGCAATCTCTTAGCTTCGTTGCCCACTTTTGGCATGAAAATAGAAGATGACTAACTGTGGGGTAGGAGGGTGCAGGAAAGATATGCAGTTGGATGCAATGAAAGCCCAGCCCTGATTTACATGCACTGCACATATTGTGAGGCTTTGATCAGGTTGTGTTGGTTGCCATCTTTATTTTTGCAGACCACACTTTTGCAGACCCTCCTAACTAGCAGGCAGCTTTGAACCAACCTTGCCTGCTTGTGCTCACTCAGTAACAGGTACCCAGAGAGTCAGACTAACTCACCCACTTGTATCTAAAGACCTCCAGTGTGTACATGCAGATTAGATATGGATGACCTGCCAATTTCTGTTCTCCCATATTTGAATTGTTTATAGCTTGTTCTGTCTATCTGGTTGACAAAGACACCCGCACACTGCAGTCAGGTTTTTATCCAGAAGTGAACTGTTGTTCCTTTGCATCAGGTCATTTCAAGAACTACAGTTATTTACATCCAGGAGAAACTCCCCTCCATTGTATTTTCCAGTGAGATACGGTTAAAAAGGAAGACATGCACTAGAAAACAAGAGGTAATAATATCCTCCTTCAGCATTACCAAACTGCTTGAGTATAGAGGAATTCAAGTCCAGGCTTTTAAAGTCTAAAGTGTTCAAAGCCGTTATTTCAGTGAATGAATCTTCCAGCATTGTTTTCTCCCACAGATTTTTCTTTAAAAAAAATGGAACTGCTTTCCATCTTTTTTTTTTTTAAAGACTCAACTACTTGTTTGTGCGAGGATAGAATTCTCTGCTTTTGAAGAAAAGTGCTCATACATCTTCCCAACAGCAGTAGCCAGTCTGAACCCTATTTGTCACTAATCTCTCAAAAAAAGCAGCAGCCTATAGATTGTCACAAACAGTTATCCATCCATCCATCCATCCATCCTTCTTATATCTGTATCGCCAAATCAGTATAGACTTGCAGGTGTTTACAAAAGCAGGCACATATGTAGGAGCCAGGTGTTAGGTTTCTCCAGCAGCTTAAGCCAATGAAGACATCCATAAACAGTTCAAGGATCCACAGCAAGTAGGCCTAACATTAAAAACAATCAATTACTAATGACAGAAATGCAGAAATGATCTAGTTACAGAAATACACATTAATAACATAAAATCGTAGCAAAATTGAATTCCAAAATATCAAATGATAAAAACAATGAAAATAAAGATGGCAATAATAGACTATTCCCCAAACACTGTTTGAAAGAATGCCTTCTTAAATGGCTTCTGTAATGTTGGAAGAGATGATACGGGTCTTACTTCTCAAAGGGAGGCTATTCCAGGAGACTGGAGCATTCACTGAGAAATAGTACTTTTTGGCCTCCATTCCTTTTTTTATTTTATTTTATTTTATTTTATTTTATTTTATTTTATTTTATTTTATTTATTTTATTTTATTTTATTTTATTTTATTTTATTTTATTTTATTTTATTTTATTTTATTTTATTTTATTTTATTTTATTTTATTTTATTTTATTATTTTATTTTATTTTATTTTATTTTATTTTATTTTATTTTATTTTATTTTATTTATTTTATTTATTTTATTTATTTTATTTATTTTATTTATTTTATTTATTTTATTTTATTTTATTTTATTTTATTTATTTTATTTTATTTTATTTTATTTTATTTTATTTTATTTTATTTTATTTTATTTTATTTTATTTTATTTTATTTTATTTTATTTTATTTATTTTATTTATTTTATTTTATTATTTTATTATTTTATTTTATTATTTTATTTTATTTTATTTTATTTTATTTTATTTTATTTTATTTTATTTTATTTTATTTATTATTTTTTTATGAAAGTGCAGTATAGTAAAAAGCTCCTCTGAGGAAGAACACGCTAGGCTGGCCGTTTCAAGCAGGAGGAAATAGTCCTACAGATACCTGAGTCTCAAGTCAAATCAAATCAGCACTTTGAATTTCACCTGGAAGCTTACTGGCCACCAAATCTAGGGCCCAAAGCACATTGTAAGTGAATGAGGGACTACATTTTGCACTAACTGCAGTTTTAGTATGGTCTTCAAAGGTAGCTGCAGAATTGATGAGGTCACGAGTCATTGTAGTACGATCTTTGCAATCCAGGTAAAGTCCCAGCTAGTGGCACCATGCAAATTTTAAAGAAGGGAGATGGGAGAGACATAGATTCTGGATTACCCCATATATGAGGAGCCTTAGAGTTTACTTCTCCTCCCCAAAGGCCATCAACTAGAATCTCCTACTCTACTATGGAAGTCAACTTGCAAAGAGTGTCTTGAGAAAAGAACAACTGAAGAGAAAATAATTGCCAGGATAGGATAAATAAAACTGAATGTGAAGACAAAGAACTCCTAATGCTAAAAAAAGTTCAGTGCTTAATATCTTGATGACCTTCTTATGATGCTTTATTATGAGTTTTAACGACAATTTTAACTTTTAACGGACAGGATTTTGGATGACAATGTTAAGGTGCAGGAATCCATCCCAAATGCAAATAGGATTTTCTGTCCACCTCTCCATTCCTAGATTTTTGTGTTGGAAGGACAGGCAGAATTGGAAGATGCTTTTTTTCCCTTAAAGTTTGCTTTAAAAAAAAAAAGTTAACTGCTTTCATTTTGCCCTAAACCAGGGGTCTTCAAACTTGGCCCTTTTATGACTTATGGACTTCAACTCCCAGAATTCCTCAGCCAGGCACGCTGGCTGAGGAATTCTGGGAGTTGAAGTCCACAAGTCATAAAAGGGCCAAGTTTGAAGACCCCTGCCCTAAACAGTAAAACAGCAAAAGTTGTTGCTTTGCAGAGATTTTTTGTGACCTTAGGACAAGAGGCTGTCAACCTGTTTTAGGACAGGTTTGATACAAATAATACTTGTGCTAAAGCAGCAAATGTTTCATTTCCATCCATAAGCATAGTAGGATTTAGTTTGGCCCATGCAGCCATAGGATGACGTTATCATTCCCATTTTGCAGCAGGAGTTTTCAAAAAGCTTGCTGACCCTCAGAGGTGGCTGGGTGGGAAAGAATTTTGAGTTTCAGGAAAACCCTTTTGTTCTGCCTAATCACAGTTTCCACCTAGAGTGAAAGTTTGTTCCTATATAAAATGAGTTGGCTCAGAGTCTCAGTGGTATTTTTTTTTTAAATCAATTGACTAATCAGAAAACAGAATAATTGTTCTTGGGTGAAAAGTAATCCCAAATTAGAAGGGACTCTCTCTGTGGTTCTGGCTGTTTAATTGAAACTTTGTCAAACTGCATATTTTTCTGATGGCATAAAGATGCTGTGCGAAGTTTATTTCCATGTCGTTGTGTCTGTATGTGCTGATCCGAGAACCAGATTTTTAATGAGGTTGTGTCTCTGTTTCAGTATTAAAGAGTGAGCTGGGTGAATACATTTGAATCTACTTGTAATTGAAAACATCTCCACTGGAACTCATTTACTGAAGGAAAGAGTGTATAAAGGTCTGGGATAAATCAACAAGTAAATAATAACTTTGACACCAGCAGTATCTGCCAGTCCTTCTAGCATTCTTTAATAAAAAGAGCACTAAACTCATGTATAAAATGAGTTTGCGTAATGCCAAAGAACTTTTTGAAGTCCTGGCCAGGCATTACACAGCAGGCATGTCAGTAGGAGCCAGGTGTTAGATTTCTGCAGCAGCTTAAGCCAAAATGGTCCTGGAAGGCAATGCCCACAATTAGAACGGGACCTTGTCTGGAGCAGCCTTAAACAGCTAACAAGAGCTGGGAATCTTCCTTGCTGTGTCATCGCCAACATAGTCAGTGAGGCATTATAGCAGGGGTCCCCAACCCCCGGTCCGTGGACCAGTACCGGCTGCGGCATGCCAGCAACCAGTCTGCACAAACAAGCAAAGCTCCATCCGCGAGATGCAGGCAGCACACAAAACCACACACCCTCTGGTCCGCGGAAAAAACTCTCTTCATGGAACCGGTCCCTGGTGCCCAAAAGGTTGGGGACCTCTGCATTATAGAACATTCGGAGGTCATTACTTGTAACAGGAAAAGAGGGAAAGCATTAAAACCAGAGCCACTAAAGAGGGCTTTAAGCTTTTTCTGTATGTGAGCTGGGGATGTCAAGAGCACACGCCCTCCCGATATGGTGAGCAGGACATTTTCATACCACAGTTAGCAGGACAGGAAGACTTGCCCTTAGTTTTGGAGGCAGCCGTATCTTAGTATAGATAGACCCTCGACTTACGATCACAACTGAGCCTAACATTTCTGTTGCTAAGCGAGACATTTGTTAAGTGAATTTTGCCCCATTTTATGATTTTTTCTTGCCACAGTTGTTCAGCGAATCCGCGCAGTTGTTAAGTTAGTAACACACGGTTGTTAAATGAATCTGGCTTCCCCATTGACTTTGCTTGTCAGAAGGTCAAACATGTGACACACACACACCCCAAGACACTACACTCGTCATAAATCGTCATGTGAGGTTTGATCACGTGGCCATAGGGAGGCTGCAATGGTCTTAAGTGTGGGAAACGGTCATAAGTCACATTTTCCAGGGTCCTTGCAACTTTGAATGGTCACTAAATGAACTGTTGCAAGTTGAGGACTACCTGTAGCTATTCATATGTGTCTCGGTGTACTTCATAAAAGAGGAGGGGACAAATGGGGCCTTTCCCTTCTTGTTGCAACATGGTTGTTAAATAGGTGGCCCTGCTCCCCAAAGACAGCGCTTTCGGGTTGAGAGTTGAGAATTTTATACAGGGTCTTCTTTCTACCCTCACCCCATTCCCAACCCATGCCTCTAACCCAGGGGTGTCAAACTCAATTTCATTGAGGGCCGCATCAGCATTGTGGTTGTCCTCGGGGGGGGGTGTAGGTGTGGCCATAGTGGGCATGGCCTACTGGGTGGGTGTGGCTGGAGTGGGTGTGGCCTACTAGGTGGGCATGGCCAGCTCTACATCGTTCGCGTCAAGTGTGCCTGTGGGGGCCTGAGCAGAGTGGGACAGTGTACATTGGCTCCTGGGCGGCCTGGGCCGGGGCCAAAGCAGCGGGGGCCATTCCCTCTCTGTTTCCAGGATGGCTTCGCGGGCCACATGAAACCACATCGCGGGCCGCATCCGGCCCCCGGGCCTTGTGTTTGACATGTCTGCTCTAACCCCTTGGGGTCAACCTTTGGGCCTTTTCCCTGTTTCGGTTTTCATCTGCCCAGCAGCCTCTGATATTCCTCCTGATAATTGTAACATTGGCCTGACGACGATTGCACACAGTCTTGTATCATTATTTCACATCCTAGATGAAAAGATGAAAAGATGTATTTGGCTGTTTAAACTGTTTAAACTGACAGGCCAGTCCGGCCTCTGCAATACAATATGCAAGCTTATTTTGTGACAGTTTGCTTAGTGATTTATCTCTAGGTGTTATCATGATTTCGGTGTGCCTAAAGACTATGTCCTTTTCCCTCTGGGCATTGATGACTATTTGCTACCGCTACTTCTCTTTCTCAATTAGGACCAGATCCCAAGATCTGCTCCTTCTTTTTTAAAATCAAACCCGAGCACAGTATTGGTGTTTATCTACCTTATCGTCGATCCTGAATCTTGCATTTTTGAGCAACATAGTGCTGTCATGGCAATTAGGTTCATTAACTGTATGGGCGGCCTTGTTTTCATCAAAAGTTTTCTCTTTCTCTTGCTTACCTGCAACCATCCCACCCATCCTCCATGTTCAAGCACAGCACTCTTCTTGTAACAGTCAGAAAAGGAAGGGCTTTACAAAGGGATGAATTGTACCCTAGGATCACCTCATAGGGGAGATGGGCGGCGTACAAGTTTAATAAATAATAAGTAATATTGCTGATGGCTACAGAAAGATGGGGAGGGGAGTATTTCCAAACGTCCCAAGATTCCTTGTTAATTTCCGTCGTTTCTCTTAATGGGATTTTTCGCTTCCAAGTGAATGTGGAGAGGAAGATAGAGGCTGTACACAGGATTGTGCAAAACTGACATGGCACAAAGGATGTCAGGGAGATGCAGATCCTTGTTACAGGACCACGGTTTGTGCACATTTTTCCACCAGCCGGTGATGCTTTCAAGTAACATCAGAGGGGAGAGAATATGCGGAGGGGGCTGGGTTGACACATCCACTGTTAAGGAAGCACAATTTTTCCAATTTTTGCATCAGTCTTGGGCAGATGCTGTACAGCCAGCTGGAATCAGCCTTCTAGAGCAGGGGTTCCCAATTGGGGGTGCTTGCACCCCTTGGGGATGCGAGATGATATTCCAGGGGTGTGTGAAAACTTGGGTTTTCAAAATTATAGTATATATGCAGAATATATCTGTCTAGCTTAATGAAGAGAAGGACGAGGGGGTACATGATACCAGTGTTCCAATATCTCAGGGGTTGCCACAAAGAAGAGGGAGTCAAACTATTTTCCAAAGCGCCAGAAGGCAGGACAAGAAGCAACGGATGGAAACTAATCAAGGAGAGAAGCAACCTAGAACTAAGGAGAAACTTCCTGACAGTTAGAACAATTAACCAGTGGAACAACCTGCCTCCAGAATCTGTGAATGCTCCAACAAAGGAAGTCTTTAAGAAGAGACTGGACAGCCATTTGTCTGAAATGGTATAGGGTTTCCTGCCTGAGCAGAGGGTTGGATTAGATGACCTCCAAGGTCCCTTCCATCATCATCATCATCATCATCATCATCATCATCATCATCATCATCATCATTATTATTATTATTATTATTATTATTATTATTATTATTATTATTATTATTATTATTATTATTATTATTATTATTATTATTATTATTATTATTATTATTATTATTAGAAGCGTTCTAGGGATGCAGGGTATAGAAAAGGTTGGGAGCTGCTGTTCTAGAGAGTCAAATGTATGGCTAAAGTTTGCAGACACAGCAAGCAGTGAGTGAGGTTTTAAGCCCCTACTCTGGAAATGGCAAGAGCTTTGAGGGACTGGAAAAAGTGGAGATATCTGCTAATGACGTGGCTAATACATGCATGTATACATTAACCCAACACATACCCTCTTTGTGACAGCACCTTTCAGAATCCTAAAAGCTGGACAGGAATCTTGGGCAGGATGCCTCTATCTTCCATCGGAGTTAAACATGGCCTAGCATGTTTCCAGGAAAAAAAAGTGAGTTCTCTGTTGTGGATATGGTGAAGTCACAGCAAGAGAGGCAGGAAAACCGTGAAAAAAGTTTATGGAAAGCGATGAAGAATTTAAAAGATTCATCTCCCATTCCCGAAAGTTCTCAAAGCTGATAGCCATTGTGTCTGTTTCAGACAGATGTTTTAAGAGACACGCTGCAGAAACCATTATGCTAATTACGGAAATTTCCCCTAGCATTCAGACTTTGTTGTCATCGTTGAGTCATCTGTCTATAGTTTATTCCCTTTTTATCCCTTTTTCCTGTTTGCAGCGATCATCCACGTAGGCAGAAAAATCTTGAAATCAGTTCAGGCTGGAAAGATCTAGATGATCTCTAGATAGCAGCAGAGATAGCTACTGTATTTCTTGGATATCCTTGAGGGGGGGGGGTCCTCTGAATTATGGCAGCCCAGATCTGGTATCCCTAGCATGCTCACCACCTGAAAGTCAAGAAGCAAACCAATCTGGAATGTCAGAACTTGAAAATATGAAAAAGAATAAAACATGGAAGGAATTCCATGGCTTAATACGGTAGCAGTCTTCCAGTATTTGAGAGGCTGTCACGGAGAAGAGGGGGTCAACTTATTCTCCAAAGCGCCTGAAGGCAGGACAAGAAGCAAGGGATGGAAACTAATCAAGGAGAGAAGCAACCAGGAACTAAGGAGAAATTTCCTGAAAGTGAGAACAATTAATCAGTGGAACAACCTGCCTCCAGAAGATGTGAATGCTCAAATACTGGACGTTTTTAAGAAGAGACTGGACAGCCATTTGTCTGAAATGGTATAGGGTTTCCTGCCTGAGCGGGGGGTTGGACTAGATGACCTCCAAGATCCCTTCCAACCCTATTTCTCTATGTTCTATAATTTTATATTTAGAATAGAAAGAATTTTTTCCTGTTTATTTTCAGGTGGTGACATTATTTGCAAGAAATTTCTTACCGTAGTAAAAAGAAAAGAGGAAATGGAAATAAAATTGGTCTGCTCGTGCTAGGGTGGACTGTCAGGAAGACAAGATAAAAATGACTGCTTTCTACCCATTAATTTGCCCGATTTACCTCTATGAATGCAATTATATGTGGTCCTCAGTTAACACTTGGGACCAGAATTTCCATCGCTAAGCAGCAGGGTCATAAAGCATGATGTCACACAGCTTAGGGCCAGCAGTTCCAACACGTCCAGGTTGCTATCATTAAGAGATAGCATGGTCATTAAGAGAGGACTTCCTGAGGTCACCATTTGTGACCTCCTGCTGGCTTCTACATTCTTTGCTTGTAAGAAGCTGGCAAAGAAGGTCTCCAATTGTAACCATGTGAATGTGGGACATCGTGATGTCATAATTGCAAGCTGAGCACCAAGTAGCCAAATCCCAATCACATGATTGGAAGACACTGTGACAGCTGGAAGTTTGAGAACTAGTCACAAGCACCACTCGTTCAATGCCATAGCAAGTTTGAATGGTCACTGAAATGAGTGGTCGTTCAGAGGGGACCACCTGTAATTAAAGCTTCATGCCAAAACCAGTTTACTTGACTGTTATAAAACTTAGGGATAGACTGTCAATTCAGGAAAGGCTATGGGTGGTCCAACATGCCACTAGAAAAATAAATTTGAAAACGTGTACATTGATATGGGCAACTCACAACTACTGCAGCGGCAAGTGGAGTTGTAAGGAAGGCAGAACTGGGAGAGCCGGGCAGGTAGATGGAAGCTGAAGTCATGATCTGCTCACTCTTTCTTCGCCACAAAGCATGAATGGAACTGAATGATCTGGATGCTATCCTGTTATTTCACAAACTTCAAAAAAAAATAAATGAAGGAGGTGCACATCTGGATACTGTCCATAGATTGTTTAGAAGGGCAGCAAGAACTCCTAGGGCTGAGAAAAACACTCTAGAACACAAGCACACACAACTGAAACTTGTCAGGGAAGGGCGTGGCACTCGCAAGACACAGAGGTTTATTATCATCCAAGGCACAAGATCACAGGTTCTCTGCCCACCCCTTTCGCGGTGAACCCTTCCACCAATCACCTACTTATAAAGATGTGGGTGAATATAATAAGGGACACAATTTGGTGTAGTAGTTAAGGCATCAGGCTAAAAACCAGGAAACTCTTGAGTTCTAGGACCATCTTAGGCACAAAGCCAGCTGGGTGACCTTGGGCCAGCCACTCTCCCTCAGCCCTAGGAAGCCAACAATGGCAAGCCACTTTTGAAATCTTGCCAAGAAAACTGCAGGGAATCGTCCAGGCGGGCACCAGGAGTCAACATGGACTTGAAGTGTGCGTGTATGCGTGTATGTCTACACACACACACACACACACACACACACACACACAACACACACACACACACACACACACGTAAATAACTAACCCTTCAGGAAAACATCCATTTATCCATGCATTTCTTGAAGGTTAAGTTTCTCCGAGGCTCACTTTCAGATTTTTTTTTTTAGGATATTGTAGGTAAGATGTTTAACAGTGTCTTTCAGACATTGCTTCTCTCCATCAGGGGGCAGTGGAGCCTCATGGGAACGCCAGGTTGGGCAATTTCAGTTTTTCGGTCTTTGAGGTCTTGTCATGCTCTATATAAACAAGTTACGTTGGAGTGTTTAGGTTATAAATTACGTCCATGCAGGCTTGCCTTGAGAAGAATGTAAACACTGCACTGTGGTCCAAGCGTCCTCTGAAACTGACTTTATAATGTACAGCAGGCCTCCGAGAAGCCTATGAAGTGTTGTGCTTGAACGTAAATAGGGAGAATTTTTTTTTTTTTTTTAAATGCACAAATTCTCTCCCTGTTTTATTGTTTGGAAATGCAAGATTGGGAGTACTCCTATTAAATAGTAAGCTCCTGGGTGGTGAGGTTTTTTTTTCTTTTCTTGTTAGGGCAAATTGCTCCATTTTATTAAACATAAGAGAAAACTGGATGAAATCAAAAGATTGTGGGGGGGGGGGAGTTGGAGAGTGCAGGGCAGGAGATTTGTCCCAATTCGAGCCCAAACCGCTTTTATTCAATAATTTTGGACTTGAACACCCACATCTGTGAATCCACTGATGGCTTTTCTTTCTGTGAAAAATCAAGATGTCTCCTTTTAAAAATCTAATCAGTTAAGCAGCAGTTCCAACCAAGCAGCGGAACTTAATGTTTTAGCTTCATGAAAAAAGGTTTGGGCTGAAATTCACACCTAGCCTCAGTCATGCCACTGACCAATTGGGCTTTGTGGATTTAATTTTTAAAAAACCTACCCTATCCAAGGTCTGAGTTTAATTCCCAGGCCTGCTAGGGAGGATTGTTAAATTTTTCTGGGAGTGTAAGACACAGGGGAATGAGGAGACGGTGGGGAGAACAACTTGAATGATCTCCAACCAGACTGATCTCAGTTGTGTCCCCAAACATCTTAGGGTTTGGTGAGAGCTTCACATCCCTTTCCTTTCTTCTATGAAATTATCCTGTGTTGAAAGCAGTTGGACTTACTTCTCGATCCAGGTTGTTACATCAGATCTTGATGGGGTTGGAAGATCAGGCCAGGGTGATCCAAGCTAGTCCTGATGCCCTCCATCAGATGTATGGTGTTGAAGGCCCAGATTTCTCAGCAGTGGCAATCCTGGCTGAGGATTCTGGGAGTTGAAGTACATGCATCAGGAGGTCCAACTGGAGAATGTATGCCGACCAGGAAGAGGTCAATGTTGTTGATTCCAACCAGGCAGGCCACTTCAGTTTTAGTAATAAATCCTATGGTTATCAACGTAGTTCAGTTCCAGAGTGGCAGCACCCAATATATTTGTCCTGGTTGACCCATAGCATCTAAATTCAGCATGGAGGGATTTAAGGCTCAGCCCTGCCTGTTATCTGCTTTCCAAATCGCTATTTAGATGAATGGACTGAATAAGGGATGCGGTAGTGGCAAATATCTGAATAAGGGATATAAGGGACGGTCAGCCTGTCTGCCTCAAGCTTTCACCAAACTCAAATCTATAAGGTAGTGCCGTTTCCCCCCCCCCTTTTCTGCTCCTACGTAAAGAGAACATTAACGAGTGTCTTTATTTCAACATAGGCAGGCTCAGGGTTGTCCCCCGGAGTGGCCAAAAAAGTCAAGATGGTGGCACGCATAAAAAGCTGAAGGAGCTTTGGTGGCCCCATCGGGATCGCTATTTTGAAATTTTTTTTTTTTTAACTGCACTCAGAGGATTAGCCCGATAAGGCTAATTCCTAATTATTCCCAATGGACTTGTAAATCTGGCTCTGCAAATCTGGTGCCCCTGGAACTGGCGGGCTGCGATCCTCATTGCCTCAGATTAAAGGAAATAGTAGCCCAGATTTATCTAGAGAGTGCCAGGTTGGGGGGAAAAAAAACAACGTAGATAAACGCTGTAAATTGGACAAGGAGCTTGACTGGATTTCCGGAATTGCTTTTCTTTCAAAGGCATCTCTTTGACTAACAAGTGAACTGAAAGTGTTCTGGGCAGTGTTCTGGCCTTGTTTGGAGCGGAGTGGATTTCTAATCAAGATAAGGTGTGCCTCTAGTCTTAGCTTTCCACTACTTTAAGGCCTTCCAGCTGTTTGGGATTACCATTCCCATCATCCATGGCCAGAACGTGTGAGGGTTCTGGTGATGGCAGTCCTGGTCCAATTCTCTTGAAGGGTGCCTGGTTGGGAAGGTTACTCTGTCTCTTCCCGGGAGGTTTTCTAACCCCCCCCCCTCTCCCGGGAAAGAAAACTTTTTCCTAGGAACAGACTACGATAGTCTTAGGCAACCTGCTGTCCCTCCAAAGATGCTGGGCCACATCCCCATCGTCCCCAGCTAATCTAGAGGCGACGCCCTTTGATATTTGTAAGCCGCGGTTTGCTCAGTTCTAAACACAGATTGTGAATGTCAGGGGGAAAGTTATCTCCGTCTTGGAAGAAGTAATCCGTGCTCTGGTGCCCTGAGTAAACTAAAAAAGGGAATCCGAGTTATTTGCCCTGGTCGCGGATCCCGGCCTGCAGCTGGAAAGAGAAGAGGTGGTCTCTGTGGCTGGAAAAAAAAGTCTGGTAGGGTTGAAACGTTCAAGCTGAGTCTTACCAGTCATTTCCCCCGCCTTTCACCCAAAGTGAAGCCCGCAAAACTTGCGCAAAGCCGGTCTCTCTCCCTTGAACAGGGAGGAAGGCAACGGTCCCCCCATAATTTCTCCCCGTTTTCTTTCAAGGATTAAACGTGGACTCTTCCTGATAGTAATAATAAAAATAAGAATAATAAAGTTGGAAGGGATCTTGGAGGTCATCTAGTCCAACCCCCTGCTCAGGCAGGAAACCCTATACCATTTCGGACAAATGGCTGTCCAGTCTCTTCTTTAAAAACTTCCAGTGTTGGAGCATTCACCGCTTCTGGAGGCAGGTTGTTCCACTGGTTAATTGTTCTAACTGTCAGGAAGTTTCTCCTTAGTTCTAGGTTGCTTCTAGTAAAGGGAAAGGATATGGCAAGGGAAAGGAAACTAAGATTGTGGTCACATACATTTTATTGGGGGGGGGAAGGGAAATGCCCACCCCAAGAATTTTGTACATCACAACTTCCGACAAACCAACAAACGTTATTACTACATAAGTGCAAATTATACTCTCCGGCTGAAAAAGCGATAGTTGTGCGAGTATACACGAAATTTATTTCATTTTTTTTCTCAAAAAAAAAACAAAACAACAGCAAACTGTGATATAAACGCTTAAGGGGAAAACAAAAAGGAGAAATAAACTAAGCCCCAAGTGGTAACGTGGTGTCAGTATCTGGAAAACTAGAAGAGTTAAACCAGAAATTTGGAAAAAACATGTGGAGGTGCTGGTGGCAGTTTACTTGCCTCTCACCGGGCCCTGAAAATCACTGCTGCTGCTTCATCGTGCCAACGGACTCCCTTGGAATAATAAGGCAATTTCATACAAGTCAAAAAAGAAAGAAAGAAGCCCTGAGGTTGGGAACGACCAAAGGTTTCCAGCACAAAAAATAATTAAAAAATAATAATAAAAAAATTACTTTCGATTTTGTTACACTCCCCACCCCCAGCTGGGTCTCCCGTGGCTACTGTGACAGTAAGGGGGGGGGGAAGGGGCCTGGCTTCTCTTCTTGAGATCTTCACAGGGAGGAAGGAGCTGAAACTCAAATATTTTGGCCACCTGATGAGAAGGAAGGACGCACTGGAGAAGAGCCTAATGCTGGGAAAGATTGAGGGCAATAGAAGAAGGGGACGACAGAGAATGAGGTGGCTGGATGGAGTCACTGAAGCAGTAGGCGTGAGCTTAAATGGACTCCAGAAGATGGTAGAGGACAGGAAGGCCTGGAGGAACGTTGTCCATGGGGTTGTGATGGGTCGGACACGACTTCGCAACTAACAAAAACAAAAGCACCAGAGTAGGGTGCTTCTTAGAGCGCCAGCCAGCCAGCCAGCCAGCCATCGTTGCGCGCAACGAATTGTACTGTAATGAGGACTATTTACATCGCCTCTGGGATGGCCTGACTACGCTCTCAGTCGCCGGTGGCCGCCGCCGCCGCCGCCAGAAGTCTTTCGGTTCTTATTTGCTTTTCTCTAAATGTGCTTTTCTCTAAATGAGGTTATCCAAGAAACGACCTCGGGTCCGCGCGATGCTAAATGAAACGGGAACGCAAAGGGCTTCCTTTAGATTACAGACGAAGTCGAGCCCAAGCGGCTGAGATTGTTTTGAGTTACATGTGGAGCCGTTTTGGCTCTAAACGTCTTTTTATATATATATATATATATATAAATAAAAATAAAGGGTTGTGTCGTGAAAAGAGGGGGAACCTCCAACCGACGCGGCTGCTGCTTGTCAAAAAATGTTCCTGTTTGGTTGCCCCCCCCCCCAACTTACTCCTCCTTGGAACCGTTCCCACGAAATTAAACGGGCTTCCATCTAAACGCCTATCGATTCCGGAAGGTTTGTGTCCAGTCCGAACCCAACCTTTTTTTTTTTTTAATGTTGCTTTTAAATAAAACACCTAGCTATAAAATTAAACGAAACCAAAAAAAACACGACGCGCTTCGCCTTTTGAAAACGCGGGCTTGCAAAAAAATAATAATAAAAAAAATAGGGGCAGCCTTATTATGGAGCTGCGGGAATCCCCGCACGAGCCAGCCTCCTTCGTCCCCGGAATCCTCTCTGGAGGACTGAACTTACAGCTCCCATCATTTTATCAAATAAAGAGGATGGGAATCGTGACCTAACTTCTCCGGAGGACCTGGGGTGGAAGAAAGCTGTGCGGGCCCCAAAGAAGGCTCGGGGAGTCCGCGCAGCCCGATCCTAAACAGGCAATTTCCTTCCTTGGGGGGGGGAGAGAGAGAGAGACAGAACTTCGGAGCTCCTTCGGGCTGGGGGGGGGGTCTACTAACAGCAGCCTCAAAATTCAGCGCCCATCATCCCCCTCGAGGAAGCCAAAAGGGAACAATAGCCCGCCCTCCTGTGCAATGCGCGGAGCTTTGCAATTGGGAACGTGTCCAAGGTAAGGCAGCGATCCTGCGTGGGGTTGGTCCCTCCCTGGGAGAGGGCACAGAGGGGTTCTCCGAGGGGGACCCCCACCCCCCCCACCCCCACCCCTCCGTCTTTGCTCTTCTGCAAGGCATCAGTCCGCGGATGAGAGCGAGGCTTTACTTGAAAGGACCAGGAAAAGATCAGGCTGGAACGAAGCTCTGGTTTCGAACTGCGGGAGGATCGCGCTGCGCGAGGTCCGCAAGAAGAGAAGGGCTCGTCTCTGCGCTGGCTTCCGTTGGGCGGCGCGCGCCTTCCTCGCCTTAGGGAGCCGGGCCCGTGGGGTTAATTCCGCGTCCTTCCCGGGCCCTGCTGGATCTTGGAGCGCCTCCGCAGCCTCCCACCGCCCTCCACTTGCGGCCGGCCGGGCTGCCGGCTCCTTCCGCTCCGCCTAAGGGAGTCCGCGTTTACATCACACAGGGCTTGATGTCTTGGCAGACGGTTTGGTGGTGGTGGTGGTGGTGGTGGTGATAATAAGAGCTGCTGGCTGAGGGGTGGAAGGACGAGATGCCGTTGAAGTTGAGGACGAAATCCTTCCGGTCGCACACTGGGCTGGGGTGGTGCTGGTACCGAGGCAGGCCCACTGCGGGGAGAGAGAAAGAAAAGGCGAGTCCAAGGAAAAGTTCGGGGAGGGGGAGAGGGGGGAGGGAAAACAGGGAGATGGGGACAGCTGTCCTGGTGTAAAATGGAGAGGTGGGGATTTATAGGTAAAGGACAGGAGACACACACACCCCTTTCCAGGTCTTCACTTTTGGAGAAGGATCCCAGGAGTCTGAGGGCCAACTCACTGCTCTATGTTGGTTCATGTCCCTCAAAACGTCCAAAACCCACATTCAGAACCGGATTAGCTCTGAACCAAACTTTTGCCATTGCCTCCTTTGCTCCCGAACTTCTAATCGTAGAAAGTTTGCCTTTATAATTGTAACAGAACTCTTCCAGCTTGAATGGGGGATTCAGGTAGGCGCCACCAGCCATACCCTCAAAGTGCTTGGCGAGCCATCTTTTCTGACTCCCCTTGAACCAATTTCTGCCTATTTTGTGTGTGTGTGCGCGCGCGCGCGCCTTTGAATCAACGTTGACTCCTGGCACCTGCCTGTTCAAAACCCCCGCAGTTTTCTTTGGCAAGATTTTGGAAACGGTTTGTCATTGCTTACTAAGTTTTCAACCTTTTCTTCACCGAGGGCGGGGGGGGGGAGGACCCCTTTAAATACGTTTTATGGCCACAGACACCCAAGGCTTAACTCAAGATTTATAAAGCATAACATTTCTTCTAACCTTCGAGGAACCCTGGGGGGGGTGTCCCTTCAAGGAGACCTTGTGATGACATTGTGGCCCCCTTAGGGGCCCCGCGGACTCCAGGTTGAGAACCAAGCCTTACTTCCTATGGCTGAGAGTGAATGACTGGCCCAAGAGCATCCAGCTGGCTTTGTGCCTGTCTCCCAGTTCTAGCCCAATGCCTTTACAGCTCCCCAACTCTCCTCTCTCTCTCTCTCTCTCTCTCTCTCTCTCTCTCTCTCTCTCTCTCTCTCTCTCTCTCACACACACACACACACACACACACACACACACACACACACCAAAAAGACCTGTTTACTTTGTAGGGTTAGATTTACACTCCTGCCTTCTTTCTGTAGATCAAGACTGCATACATAGCACCCCTCCCTTCATTTTTGCTACAACAGTCCTGTGAGATAGGCTGGGCTGAATGAGAGTGACTGGCCCAAAGTCACCCACTGCCCCCCCTCCCCGGTGCCTGAGTTGGAGTTGAACCAGAGTTTCCCCCACTCATTGTTCAACACCTCTATCGCCTCTCTCTTGCTTCCCTGCATCAACCCCTCACTGATATTGCTTGGCAGGAGAGGATTTTGACAGGGGGCAAAAGCCGAGTACTAAAAGTGAATAGAACATTACTCCTAGCCATGGCATGGCATGGCAGGGCTGGCTGGCTGGCTGGCCGGCCGGCCTGCTCTTCATTACAGTGAAGAGGTCACCAATCAAAAAAATGTAACCCAACACCTCCAATTTCTTGAATTCTGCCCTTGGGCCTCCATTTAGCGTTTAAAGCAGGCTGGCTGGGAGGAGAGTCAAGCCAATCAAAGGCCCACCCAATCAATCAACCAATCAGTCAGAGGCATTTGGACTTTGCCTTTGTCTGTTTTAATTAAAATAAAATTAAAATTAACCTCACCAAAAGGCAGTGGGCTAAACATCCCTTTGTTTTCCCTAGTTAGTCCCATCGCCAGCAAAAATCCTCCATGCTTGCCTCTCAAGGTAGCAATAATGAGACCAAAATTTATTTCCTTATGTACTAGTTAGCCACTCTAAATTTCACACCGGGGGGGGGGAGGGAGAGGAGGGAGTGGGCTACAAACATACAAGGTGGTAAGTTAAATGGCATTTGAAAAGAGCAGCACCAATGCTTAGGCAGACAATGCTGGTAAGAAGACCCAGTGGGGTGGAGAAACTAAAATGTTTCCATGCTCCACTCCTCCACTCTCCCCTTCCTTTTTTTTTTCATTACAGCACCACAGGCTTTGGCTGAAGTTAAAACATTTGCCACAAACCTCTGAGCAGAAGGTTTTTAGAAAGCCCCCCCCCCCGAACTCAAGAAGAGCCACGAAACTGGCCAAAGGGAATCTTGAACTGGAAATCCGCTGCCCTGATTTCCTTGGGGCAGCTGGCCCTCTGTTTATTCCTAGGAAAGCAATGCGCTTCTTGCTCTGACCTCTTGTGGAAGGAGGCCTCAAGCTTTCTGGAAGAGGTTTGCCAGTCGTTTTCTTCCTACAGCTGAGACGGAGTGCCTGGCTGGCCCAAAAACCATCCAGTTGGCTTCCTTATGCCTGAGACTGGACTGGAACGCCATTTCTCCTAGCTTCTGGTCCAATGCCTTTAACCACTACAATAGGTGGCCTGGCCTTGTCATCTTGGGAACCCATTCCTGAATCACAATTCATCTCCAAGTAGAGATGGCTTGGCTGGCTTGGAAGGATAGAACTTGTAGTCCTGACACCTCTGGAGGGCACCCAGTTACAGAAAACCCTGCCGAAAGAGCTTTATTTGGTCTTGTTTACACAAGTAAACTCCATTGAGTTCAAGTGGGTGAAGCCAAGGTAAATTCATGTAGGCATTCAGTTTCATTCAAAAATTTTAAAAAGGCCAAGGGCATGACAATCATTATAGTAGTTCTACTTTAGTTCATACGCCAGGCAAGTGGAAAAGTAGGAGATGCTTTAATGGCTGTGTGGCAACTGGGTGGAATCCTGCTTGCACCCATTGCTTGAAACAACTTGGAGCACAAAGGACGTGTCTGGCTGCCCAGAATATCTCCTGGTTCCAGCTGGCTAATTTTAGAGCTGGGATTTCGTCCAAAGGAAGTTCCAAGGAAGTTCAGCTGCATACAAACTTCCAGTCCAAATGCAAACCTATGTGCCTTTTCCCTTCAAAGTGTGACCTTATTTCTTATTTCTCCACTCTTGGCCCTTCTCGGTCTGTCTGGCCTGTTTGCAGCCGCGGCGCGAGGCAAGGTTTAAGCTTTCTGTTGGAAAACTATCAGCTTTAACAATAAAGGATGTTTCCTTCCTTGATTAAAGGCTGTGCCCACAGTTCGCTATGCTTTCTCCTTAAGTGGAAGCTCTCTTTTATGAAACCACCCAACAGGGATGCTTACTGTGGGTACGGGCAACTTGGATTCCGAGCCACAGGTCAATCCTATTAATAATGTCAATTCAGAACTGTAAGTCTTATAACAGTGATATCAGTAAGGGACTCTCAGGTAGAATAGGAATGCAATTTAGACGAGCTGTTTCTTTCCGTGCCTGAATTTATTTATTTATTTTACTTATGCACACATGCACACACAGGTACCCACAAAGCTGGGGTGTGTGTGTGTGTGTGTTTTGTTTCTGTGTAGCAATATAGCGAAACCAAGAATTTAAAACTGAGATCCAGATTCTAAGGAGCAAGATGTTGAAGGCCCCCCCCCTTTTTTTTCCCCACCCAAGCTCAATTTGGGCCATTTTAAAAGTTTTTCCTCCTCTCCAGATTGAGAGAAAGACAGAATCAGACACTTCCACGTTGGCCTGCAGGAACGGTGAGTGTATTTGGTGAAGGACCTGGGAGTTATTTATTTCTTTACGGCCTCCATATCCACTTTTTTTTTTTTTTTTTTGGCTGGTCCTAAAGCGAGTTGCAAAGGGGAAGGAATAAGAACAAGCCAAACAGCCCGAAATGAAAACAAAACTTGGACCCCAAGCAAGCAGAATTCTTGATCAATCATTTGGAAGAAAAGTGCAGGGTTCAAAGCGGATTTTCAAGAAAGGACCCCATTTCCTTTTAGGGAGATTATTTCAGGCTTAAAGGTCTTATTATAAAAGTAAATAAATCTCTCGCGCATTCCCCACCCCCTCTCAAATCCTGATTTCAAGATAGGCTCCGGTTACCACTCGCGTTCGTGGTATTAACAGCGCCAGGATTTTGCACTGATGCTTCTTCTGTTTATAACCAGAGCCTCTCATTTTTCGAGCCAGGGTATTCGAGGTCAATGCAGCTGGGATGGATTTCCTTCAAGGAACACTTCGCTAGCTAGCGCAGGATCTCTCCTGTCCAGAGATCAGCTCCGAGCGATCAGCCAAGCGAAGGCTTGGGGGAAAAAAAAGTAAACAAAAGGCACAAACAAAGCCCTACTTCCTGGTTTTAGCGCACACACACACACACCCGGGCGTTTGCAGTGTAGGATTTCCTTACAATGAAATTTAACGACCTGGCTTGTTCTGCTAAGGGGACGCACGCACAGGCTCCTGTTCTTGAATCCCACAGGGAATCCTTGATTTCCGTGGGCCTTTCTTTCTCTTTCTTTCTTTCTTTCTTTCTTTCTTTCTTTCTTTCTTTCTTTCTTTCTTTCTTTCTTTCTCTTTCTTTCTTTCTTTCTTTCTTTCTTTCTTTCTTTCTTTCTTTCTTTCTTTCTTTCTTTCTTTCTTTCTTTCTTTCTTTCTTTCTTTCTTTCTTTCTTTCTTTCTTTCTTCTTTTTTCTTTTCTTTCTTTCTTTCTTTCTTTCTTTCTTTCTTTCTTTCTTTCTTTCTTTCTTTCTTTCTTCTTTTTTCTTTCTTCTTTCTTTCTTTCTTTCTTTCTTCTCTTTCCTTCCTTCCTTCCTTCCTTCCTTCCTTCCCTGGCAAAAGCCTCGGAGATCCCAAAGGCAACGCGGCCGCCTTGCGCTTTTTTAACCTGGCGGCCAAGTCTTAGTGGAGCCAAAGGCGACGACGGGCTTCCCAAAAGGCAAAGGATGTATTATATAGGTTAGATTGCCTGGCTCTATTTGGGGATGGAATTGGGCCTCAGTAGAGAGGACTGAGACGTGAATTTCTAGGCCTCTTGCAGGTTCTTCTGTTCTCTCACCCAACGGTTTGAGCATCTGAGCTCCTGGGAGCTGGAAAGCGCTGTCGACTCTTTGTAATGAGGTTTACCAGTAGAAAGGGCCGGAAATGGTTTCAGCTGAGTGGCCTGGCGGGGGGGGGGGGCAGATACGCCCTAGAAAGTAAAACGAGTTTCTGAGAGCTTGCGAAGGGTGGCCCATCCATCCATCCATCCATCCAACAATCAATCGGGACAATCAATACGGCCTTCGTGCGGGGAAGACCGGAGTTTTGCCTTTCTCCTTTCCTTCCAGACCTAAAGAGATCAGAAGAGTCGAACTGACATTCTCTTCTTCCTCCGATTCGCTGTGGCTCCCCAGTGCTGGCGGCTTCAGCTGAGATTTTGCAGCTACTTGATGGTTTCCAAAATCTGTTCTCCATTGTTCCTAACCCATGTCCAGTGGGGTCAAGTAAACGATTGAATCTCTCTCTCTCTCTCTCTCTCTCTCCCTCCCTCCCTCTCTCCCTCTCTCCCTCTCTCCCTCCCTCTCCCTCTCTCCCTCTCTCTCTCTCCCTCTCCCTCCCTCTCTCCCTCTCTCCTCTCTTCTCCCTCCCCTCTCTCCCCTCTCTCTCTCTCTCCCCTCCCATCTCTCTCTCTCTCTCTCTCTCTCTCTCTCTCTCTCTCTCTCTCTCTCTCTCTCTCTCTCTCTCTCTCACACACACACACACACACGTACGTTCCTCTCTTCCGCCTCTGCTATGCTCCGGGTTTGCTTCTATGCTCCTTTTGCTCAGCCCATTTTCTCAAAGCAACCGCTTCCCTGGATTTCCGGCCCCCGCCTTTCTAGGCCCCTAAGGAAGCCCGCAAGCAACTTTGATTTAAATAATTCGGCTGGGATTAAGGGTGTGCCAAATAAATTTTTTTTAAAAAAAACCGCCCGACTCTCCCCTTCTTCCTCCTTTCCGCCCCCCTCTCTAAGCCTCCGAAAAACGGGGGTCTCTGGTTCCAGTCTTGCTCGGCCTTTCTCAGGGCTAACAATTCTAGAGGCTCAAAGAGGTGATGGCGGAAGGGTTACCAGCTAGATCGCGCTTAAAAACAGCGGGTGGTTTGCTGTAAGGCTGGCAATTGGGGGGAGAAAGAGAGGGGGTTCCCCTCCAGCCTAGAAAATGGCCCACCGGGGAGTCTCAGGTAGGGCTCCTAGACCTTCTAGCAAGGGATGGCGAAATGTCATGTGCGAATTTTCGAGACCCCCCCCCCGCCGCCGCCCCCGCCCCCGGAACGGCTGATTTCGACCCCATACTCAAGAGTTTGGAAACTGGGTTACAGGGATCTGTCTTGTCCTCTCCAGGGCGGTAGGCCTTGAGGCTGAGAACTGGTCCTTTCCTATATGCAGATCTCTTCCGCTCCGGACCCTTCCTCCGCTACTTTTCACCTATGGCTTTTTGCATAGCCCTGTCAGCTCCACACACCCAAATCCTGTCCTCGCTTTTAACGATTCCAGTCTATTGGCTAAATGTGTTGGTTTAAATAGGACTCCTTTCCTTTCCTTTTCTTCTTTTCTTCTTTTCTTCTTTTCTTCGTAGCCCTTCAGGAGATTCCACTACACAGAATCTTGAACGCCCCCGTCGTCTTCAAGGAAAAAAAAAATCCAAGAAAGTCCACTTGCTTTTTTTTTTGAAAGCACCTTTGGGACACCTTTGAGGTTGAGGTTTCCAGTCGACAGTCACCACATGGTTGTGGCTGCTAACTCTGAAAGAATGATCTTTTGCTTTCTAATTATAGGTAGGCATTAGTTGTCTTAGAAAGCCGGCTAGGATAATTAAAAGATCACTTTGTCTGAGAATTACTCAGTGAAAAGGCGATCCGAATTTGGGGGAGGGGTGAGAAATCCTTTACATCTTATCTAAGTAAAAGGGTTCACCCTCAGAGTTCACACTTCAGGTTAAGCAGGGTGGGTTTCCTCCTCTAAATACACACATGCTGGCGCCCAGACACACACACACACACACACACACACACACACACAAATCTATGTTTAAAAATCGGAAATAGGAAAACTCTGACTTCTTAGGGATGGATACAGGGCTCATTTTGGGGGATCTCAGTGATCTCAGGGAACCCCTTTCTGAGTATCTCTGGAGCAATCGCGCCCCGTGAAAAAGCTTTTATTAAGCTCCTGAGCTAATGCTCATTTCTCGGAGAGCAAACCTCGTGAAGACCACGAGGCTCACCTCGGAGTAAATACTGAAATCTTATCTTATCTTATCTTATCTTATCTTATCTTATCTTATCTTATCCCCCTTGTTACACTTGAGGGGAGCCCAGAGATAAGCAGCAACTCGGGGCCGGTGTAGAAGCCATCCAGAAATGCGAAGGATTATCCAGAGTCCCGCCGAATTTGAGGCCGGTCTGCAGGGTGGTTAAACCAGGTTAGGGATCGGGCTACAACTCCGCCTGCTCCTTAAGGAGAGATTGCCTAGTCACGAACGGGTGAGATTATTCTGATTACGGCCCCTTTAACGGTCAAGAAAAAGGAGCGAATGGAAACGTTGGTACTTCGGAACGTAGGGAGGGAAAGAAATTGCATTTTACTGAGCAGCTGTAGTTCGGGTCGGGGCATTTTGTTTGTGTGTGTGTGTGTTCATTAAAGTCAACAATCGAAATTATATTTAGCTCTTCAGATCGGAGGCATTAGGAACTGCACGGAAAGAGGCAGGAAGAGAAAAAAAAAGAAGGATGTTTTTCAGGCTCCTGCCTTACAAATCTTTTTTTCCAATTTCTAACCCTGTCGCTTCTGTCGCTGTTAATATTAACGTTGTTATTATTACATCAGTTTTAAGACAGATCTTTCAGGAACGGGTGGTTTTCACACACACACACCCAGTTAAAAACAAATGCGCTGAGATGGGGGGGGGCAGTTGCAAGAAAAGGCTTCTGCCAGCTGATTGACAGCAGGTCACCGGCGAGAAAACCCCAGCCGTGGACAAGGTCGTCTGCATTTGTTACTTGTTGAAATTCCCATAAAATTGAACAAGACCTCACTCTCATCTGGGTTAAGTCAAGCTCCAGTCCCCTTCCGTGTGGTCCAGCCCAGACTGTCTTTGTTTAGTTAACCTCCGAGACCCACGTTTAAAAAAGGTTATTTGGAGAGTCCATCTCCTCCTCCTTCACTTCCCCTCCCAATCCCAGCTCAACATCTTTTACCCATTTCGGAGCCTTATTTTCTCTTCTCTCTCTCTCTCTCTCTCTCTCATTCTTTCTCCCAGATTTTTCAAGGCCATTTAAAAAAAAGAAAAAGCAACACATTGCGAAGAGAAGATCTCGGCAGTTCTTTCCAGTTATTAGAAATAACCCGAGCATCTTCTTTTGCATTTTGGAAGAAAATGCGAAAAAAAAAAAAAAAACTCGGCTCCTTTCTCCCCTAACATCTGCAGAACGCGTTGCAATTCCCCCCTCCCCTTTTTTTTTTCAATTAGCCCGGTACAACACTGAGAGTATTTTAAAAAAAAGAAAATATACAAAAGAGATTTAGCGTTTTCTCCCTCTGGGGAAGAGAGAGAGAGAGAGAGAGAGAGAGAAAGGGTTTCAACCAAGCAAAATTCTGCCGGGGAAATATAGTAATATAGCTGAGCACTATCTACGTAGGAACACACAGCCTGGGAAGCAAGGGGAGGTTTTCGGGGTGGTTTTCAGAGGGGAACAGAAACAACACAACCCTGATGTGTACCGATCCTCGAGAGTCAGGCGTTTAAAAAGCCTACTTTGCCGCTGTTGGAAGCCTCCTTCTGCGCAGACGTCTGCAGGATGGCAAACTTAAAACAACCCAGACGCAACAGCCACTCCAAGGGAGCCGACTCGTAGGGGCCTGGGACGGAATCCTGCTTGATTTATTAACTCCCGGCGTCTGCATCTCTCTCTGTCTCTCCCTGCGTGTGTGCATCCCGCCTCTCTTTCTTTCTCTCTGCCTCTTTATCCCTTATTGTCAAAGGGAATCTCGCAGCCCCGGCTCTCCTACCCAGGTTTACTGGGTAGGAGAACAGTATGAATGAGAAGTCGTCGTGTGTGTGTGTGTTTGTGTTACCTCGGCCATTCAGTCTTGCCTGAAGAGGAGGCTGAGGAGCTTGGCACGGTCCCCGGGGAGGGGGGGGAGGTTAGGAAACACCAGGTGCTCCGAACGGCAGCCTTAAGAGTTGTCCAAACTGCAGGCGCTTTTTCACTCTGGGGGTGAGAGTGTGGGTGCCAGAAACAGTGGGGAAGAATTGCGCCTAATAAACATCGCATCGCCGCCCTGGCACGATCTCGTTGTCGCCAAGGGGTGGTTAATGAACTAAGATTTGGATCCAGGGTGTAACTAACAATGGAATTCGAGACTGATCTTGAAACTTCCAAGGTGCCTTGAGGCTAGACTGCAGATGTATATTCTCCCCTTAACCCAGTTCTGCTCTCCCCACCCCGCAACAGCCGTGCCTGTTCCTCTCGCCCCCTCCCCCCCTCGAAAGCCTTTGCTTTCTTACCCCAAAGCTGGTGTTTTCTCTGAAAACATCTGTACTGGAGAAGGACCTTCCCCGGCTTGTTATCTGACAGCTACAACTTAACTTGAGCAGGGCGGAGGGTTTTTGTGTGTTTCTTCCCCCTCTTCAGCACTCCGGAGAAAATTTTGTGATTTGGGGTTGTTGTTGTTTTAAAAAAAAAATGTACCTTAAATTTCACTTTGAGGTGTGAGAAACAATGCAATTCCCTTTTGAACAGACAGACAGACAGACAGACACAACAGCCCTATCAAGTCAATTACTCGAACACAGTAAAAAGAATCTAGATCAAATACTAAACGGCAGCATAGACAAATCCAACAGTTCCTATCCAAGGTCCCGATCTGGCTGCGATTCTGAGCACCAGTAAGTTTGCTTAGGATCGCAGCCAGATACTCTCAGATTCCTCTCTCTCCTTCTCCCCCCCCCCCCCACCCCGCGTTAGGACTGGCTTTTAGAAGCGACTCGCTTCCTTCTCTCTATCCCCTTCAAGCGTGCAATTCTTCAATCTATACACGTGAGTATAAAAACACCCACAACTGCCGAATTTTACACCCTCTGACTTAAAGTACCCCCTATATAAGTGACTCTGGCTGCCAAGTTAGTACGCAGGGAATATCCTGCAAAGAACAGATTGCGGGGCTATGGGCTTCAAACTCAAGTCTTTCTCAACAGGATCGGACCACCTTCTTAATAAACTATTAGGCGGCCATTAAAGTCGCAAAGGAGTGGGATTTCCAAGCGTAACTGTGGGTGCCTGGAACTAGGAGCAGGGAAGGGAAGGGAAGGGAAGGGAGGGCTGTCCTTCTGGGCTTCCAGAGGGTGAGGCTGATCCCACGTTCCCATTGCTCAGGGGGGCAAAGCAATATTGACTGGCGGATAAATTGTTCCACGGAATCCTTTCAATTCCGTCAGCTTAGTCTCGGGGCTTCAAAGTGCGCGCATGCCTTTGATTCCTGCCCTCCTGAGAATCGAATCTAGCTCTGGGGGAAAAAAAAAAAAACTTCGGGGAGTGTTTTCTTTCCAGATTTCCCAGGAAAGAGGCCTCTCTCATTCAGCCTTGGAAAACGAAGCAACTCGCTTGGGGCAGAGGGAGGATGGGAAGGAGGGAGGGAGGGAGGGAGGGACCGGACGGGGCGGCTTGCGGTACCTGAGAGGTCTTCCCTGCCGTTTTGGTGCAGGTAGCTCTGCTCCAGCGAGTAGGAGGCCATTCCCGAGTGGATGCCGGCCGGGGCGGCGGCGGCGGCGGCAGGCGGCGGCGGCGGCTGCAGGGCCTGCTGCTTGAGATAGGGCGAGGCCGCGGAGGCCGTCCAGTGTCCGGCAGGGCTGCCGTAGGGCGAGTGGCACTCGATGGCGCTGGCCATGGCGGGCGAGGAAGGCACCGGGCTGCTGCTGCTGTCCGGCCCGTAGTCCGGCCCGTTGGACGGGACCGGGCAACTGGCCATGTACGTGGAGCCCGGGTTAGGCGACATGTGCGGGACGTGATGGGCCTCGTAGGCAGCGCCAGCCTGCATGACGTCCAGGGGGTTGTAGCCGCTGGGGTGGCAGCCCAGGGGCGCGGCCGGGGGCGCCTGGAAGTCGAAGCCCTGCGGGAGGAAGCTGAGCCCGTTCACCATGCGGTGATACATGGTGGGCTTGAGCGCCTGGCACTTCCTTCGGAAGCCCCGCGGGCGTCGTCGGAAGGAGCCTTCCTCGAACATGAACTCGCTGGCCGGGTCGATGGTCCAGTAGTGGCCCTTGCCCGGCCGGCCCAGCCCTTTGGGCAGCTTGATGAAGCACTCGTTGAGGGAGAGGTTGTGCCGCACCGAGTTCTTCCAGCCTTGGTAGGCGCCGCGGAAGAAGGGGAAGCGGGCCTGCAGGAACTGGTAGATCTCGCTCAGCGTCAGCCGCTTGGAAGGCGAGCTCTGGATGGCCATCACGATCAGCGCGATGTACGAGTAAGGCGGCTTCTCCGGCCGTCGCAGTCCCGAGCTGGCCTTCTTGGTCTTGGAAGGCGCGGACGCGGAAGCAGCGCCACCGCCGCCGCCGCCGCCTGGGGTTGTAGAGGTGGTGCCGCCGGTGCTGGACGTCTCCAGGGCGGAGGGAGGCAGCGGCGGCGGCGGCGGCGGCGGCTGGTTCATCAAGGCCGGGCTGCGAGGCACCGGGGCCCCGATCTCGGAGCTCATGGAGGCTGCTCCTCCTGGGCCACCACCTCCTCAGCGGTCTGGCAGCGGCGCCCTGAACATCTCTGCCTCCTCCCTTGCGCAAGCTTTTCAGCCGCTCCCGGCCTCGCTCGCTCTCTCTCTCACACAAGCCCAGCGCCCCTTCCCTCCCTCCCTCCTTCCTCTCCCTCTCCCGTCTGACCCCCTCCTTCTCTTTCTCCACCGCCTCCTCCTCCTCCTCCTCCTCCTCCCCCCGGCTCAGGAGCCTTCAGTTCTCCCGGTCTCCCGCTCTCTGCGCCCTGCCTGGTGGCCTCCCGAAGCCTTTAAAGAAGAGGAAATCCATCAAACCCCTGCGCCGCTTTTGCGTTAAGGCAGCGCGGCCAAACAAAATCCGCGGAGGGCTATCGCCTGGGGAAGGCGGAGGGAGGGAGGGAGGGAGGTGGCGCAGAAGGAGAAGAGAGGGGGAAAAATCCCTTCTCCTCCCCCTCCTCCCTTTCCCCCTTCTTCTCCGGCTCCGCTGAATTTATCCCACAGCTCCGGGCCGAAGGAAGAGGAGAGGAGAGGAGAGGAGAGGCGGGCGGAGGGCGGGCGGTCTCGCCTCCACTCCAGCTGGCTTCTGTCCACCCCCGCCTCCAGGCCTGCGGGCTCCCCGCGGAGGCTCCAGATCCCTCTGGCTGCCATCTTCTGTACACGCAATTACGCCATCCATCAACTTGCCCTTAGACAGTTGCCGAGTCTCCCGGTCACACGCCTGGCATCAGGCTCCCGAGGTAACCGCGTTTTGCCATCTCCTTTCCTTTCGCTTGGCATGAGGCGGCGCCAGCATTGCGGAATGGACTTGTTTGGCAGGAGGCTCCCAGAGGCTCAATTCCCCTTTCCCAAAGCGGGAACATTTGCGCTCCTTCGGAGAGTGTCGCCACTCTCCAAGGTCACCAGCGCCTTTCCCGAGGCTTTTGACAATGCAGTCTAAGCTGGAGCGAAGGCACTCGGCAATCCGGTGGGGGCAATTCTTCTCGACTCTAGTCTAGATCCTTGGCAATAAACCTGACACTTCTGGACGAGGTGCAGCGCTTAGACCCCTTCAGGAAGCCAAAGGGCAGGATGGTCGCCCTTAACTTTCAGCCAGGGGCAGATTTGCAGATGTGTAGCCCCCATCCTGAAGTACCGGTACCTCTTCGCGGAAGGCAGAAACGAAACCTGGAAAGCTTTCACCTTGGATAAAAAGCGGCCTCGGGTGTGAGGGTCCACTTAACCCCGCAGGTGCACTTAGCACCTGGGGCCCCGCCAGTGATTCCGTGGATTGAAAGCAGTGAATCTATTTCGAGGGCAGGCCAAGCCCCTCGGAATAGATTCATTTCTTTAGAAAGGTTGGAAATATGGAGCTTTCCCCCCTCCCCCTCTAAACTCCCCATTCCTTTTCTTTCCAGGCAAGAAACCCTGGACCACCCGTTTCCCGTTTCTGCTGGCCATTTATTTCCCCAATCATTTTTCAAAGGCTGTGCACGTGCGCGCACACACACACACACGTACACAGGGTCCAGTCATTCTAGGGCAAATCCTGGGAAGGCAAGACCACTACTTCAATTTCGCAGATAGAAAACTGAGGCTTTCTAGTGATTTGCCCTGAACTGAAAAGGTTATTTAAATGTCTTCTAGAATCCTACATGCCTTCTGTGTTCTTGTTCCTAATATTAGAAATGGAGATTCAGTCCTTCTGTAGCTGGCGCTGGAAATATTTTGTAAGGGAAGGGCATTTCACAAACAATGATTTTCTATGGAAGATCCACTTGAAAAGAGTCCGGGGCATTTCATTGTACTGAGTCTGATATACCCGGAGCTCCATTTTACAACACAACCCAGTCTGAAGTGACCAGGTTATGGTTCCCCCATGGAATGAGTCCAAGGATGGATTTGAACTTTAAATCTTCACTTCTCCCACCTCCAAACCAAATTCGCTCAGCTCTGAGGACGAGAAGCCAAACCAAAGGAACCCCAATCAGGTTTGAACCTGAAGATGAGATCCTAGCACTTTGAGCAACTCAAGTCTGGCCTTTCCAACCCTAGAAGTCAGGACCATGTAGGGTTGAAAGTCTTTGATTTATTTCATCAAGTTGGGAACTGATTCCATCGCCAAAGCGCTTCGATGTGGGCAATTGGACCGGGTATTGACCCAGGACGGAGGAAAGCCAGGCTCCTAACTTACTGGATGGTGCTGAGGCCAACCATTCTCTTTGACAGGGATCTTGGGAAGAGGATAAAACGACTCTCCGGGCAACCCAAGATAGAAGCCTAACCAACCAACATTCCCAGGGGTTAGAGAGGTTCCCAAACGTTGCCCCTTTCAGATAGGGACGGAGGGCCCAGAAAAGGAGCCGGCTTCCCTCTTGGCCTGCTTTCCAGTGAAGTTGCCAGCCCATTCCTCAAGCGAGGAGGGTCCAGGGCCCCTTCAAATCTCCCGCGCCTGCACACGTGCAGCTGAAGCTCCCGAGGCCAGCTGGCTCTCTGGGTGAGCCTAAAGCCGCTGCTGCAGCGTTGGTGGTGCTGCTCCGAGCTGCTCTGGGGGGGGGGGCGGGAAAGGGGGCGGAGAAGCCAGGGGAGGGACGGCGGCTGGTGCTGCCATTGCCGCTTTCAGACAGTGACCTGGAGGAGCTGAGTGGAAGCAGGCTTTTTCCATCATCGACCCTCCGCCGGGCTGATACCACCCACCGAGCCCAAGTGTCAGTTTACCGTCCTGAGCCGGGCTCCTTTCCCTAAGCTAGGCCGGTAATTAGACAAAAGTAAAGCTAAATTAACTGAACAGGCGTCGACAGCTTCTTCCAGATCACCCGCCCCTCTGTCGCTAGAAAAAAAAAAAAAAAGAGGGCCCGAAAACGGCTTGATTGTACCTAAAAAAAAAAAAATCAGCTAAGAAAACACGAAGCTCAAGACACAACTTTAGGACACAACTTGAAGGCAGGGAAGGAGATTATTGCCCGGGTGCGGATGCGCGCTCCCGTGCCTGTCTCTGTACCCACTTGCTGGGGGCCCAGGCGGAATCTTCCACCCCCTCCACCCCACCCACACACCCAGCCACCCACCCTGATCCTGGGAATTATTCTATTCTGAAAGAATTCCGAGTGGGAAGCCACCAAGCCCGTGGAGGACCAAACGGTGGCTAGAAATCTCCGGAAAAAATATCCCAACCACTCACCACCCCGCAACGCCCCATCCCCACATTTTAAACTCGCTCGCTGTCCCCGGGACTGGACTTCCCGGAGCCTGCTTCTCGAGTGGCGTCTTCAAGTCCTTCCTTCTTCTTCAGGTGACCTTTTTTTTGCTGGCTTTCAACGGGGGCCGCTTCCTTGGCCAAAGGGCGCCTTGCAACTCCCGGCGAAGGTTCACGAGCAAAAGAGACATTCGCCCCCCCCTCCCTCCACAAAACATTTTTTCCAGGCAATTTATTTTATGCTCCGTGAAGGGGGGGGGAACTAACGCGGAGCGGCCGCCAGTTAAGGGCTGACTTAACTGGGATATGTCTGTGTGCGGGGTGTGTCAGAACGTGTGTCAGAACGTCTATCGGGTTCCTTCGATCTTCGGCCACCCAGACCCGCAGCATAAAGAAGCCCACCCCTTCCCGTGATTGAATCCACCTTCGTTTCTAACCCGCTCTCTGGGAATTGAATTCAAACCTTGTTTAACTCGGAGGACAAAGGCTTGCCCGCCGCTGCCGGCTAAGAGAACATTTGGCCTCAAAAACGGGAGCGGACCGGTAGGTGACAGCAAAGGGTTTTCGTTTTCTCTCTGCTGCCATCTAGCGGTCATACCGACTTTTTGCTGCTCGGATTTGGTATCCCTTACTTACTTCTTATACCCAAAGGTGTTTTTTTTTTCCAGGAGGCAACTGGACTTTCTTGTTTTTCTTTGAAGACGTTTCGCTTCTCATCCAGGAAGCTTCTTCAGCTCTGACTGGAATGGGGAATGGGGAACGATTTATATTCCTTGCGGACAGCTGGTCATTTGCATCCTTCAGAGAGTCGTTGAGACCGTTTGGAGGTTTACCTGTGTCCTGGGGGGGGGTCACCTGAGTAGTGCAAATGACCAGCTGTCTTCAAAGGGGTCTTCCAAGAAAAATAAGGAAGTCCAGTTGCCTCTTGAAAAAAGCACCTTTGGGACAACCACGACCTGGATGACTGAGAATTTCCATAGACACTTACTTCTTATACTTTCCCCACGGTATTAATGGATCTCATCCTTTCTTTCCTTACATTGCAAATAAAATTAATTTATTCTGAGTTTAATCTCTGGTATTTCAATCTTCATCACAAAGGGATGGGATTGATGCCCTCTGGGGCGCTTCTTTATCTCCCCCCCCCTCACTGCCCGCTCCCATACCTCCTGTCGCTCATTCACCAAATGGGGAGCCCCTCGTATTGGTCTTCTTCCAGAGTGGAGGCAAACAAACCCCAGCACAACATCAGTCGTGAGAATGGGGCTAGCACGATGTGGTGACCTAGATTTATCTATGTGCAGATTAAGAAAGGCTCGATCCTAAATACATCGAGATTAACAGTGGAAGGAAACTGGACTTCCTTGTTTTTTTTCTTTGAAGACGTTTTGCTTCTCATCCAAGAAGCTTCTTCAGCTCTGACTATGACCTGGATGACTGAGAATCTCCATAGACAGCGGAATGAAACCAGTTTAAAAGCAGGTACGGAATTTCAATTTCAGCTAATCGGGAGGATAGATTTAGGAGAAACCTGAAGAGTGCTTTGAGCCCCCTAACGACTCCAATGGCTGTTTGGCTTCTGCAGCAAGTTAGCTATGCTTTATTACTTCTTGATAGCTGAAAAATGACAGAAAGTAAGATTTTTCTTGTGTGTGTTGTTTTTTCTTTATTACGGGAGCCGAAATTTTAAAACGTATTAACAGGTCTGGGCAGTTTATTCCAATTTAATTTAACCTGGAGGAAAAGAAGTGGCCGTCGCTTTCTGAAGACTTCTGGGTATCTCTATCAGAAGCACCTTAAACTTAGCCTAGTAGTCGTTTGTCTTGCTACTTAGAAGTACATTATATATTGACTTTGGTGGCATTTGTTGTCCGGCATGAGATTTAAGCCTGTACAGTTTATATACGGGCGGGGAGATGTTCTCTTCCCAGATGTAATTTTCTCTAAATCAAGGGGGGGGGGTGTTAATCCCAGATCAGTGTGTGTTTCTTGGATTGCAGCCGAACCGGTTTGCGGGAGAGGAGGAAGGAAATAAGCCCTGCCAAAGAAGCGGAAAGGGCCTTGCTGCGGGAGAAATCCGGATTAGGATCCGAGGCACTGTATCCGACTGATTGCCAGCAAATTGCCCAAGGGCTGGGTCAAAACAGCCCGAAGCCGCAGCAGCCTCCATCGCGTTTCCACCCGGCTGTGGCCTTTTACTCCCAATCTGCAGGATCCACTTCCTGGGTTTCGCAAGAGCCAGGAGTCCCGCGAGTCTCCCGGACTGCAGCGTCCATCAACGGGCCCGGCTCGTTCGAGCCCTCCCCACAAAAGCGAGCGCGCCACAAAACCCCGCCGCCCCCCCCAAAAAAATCTTCCTTTGCAGCTTCGTCACAGTCCCTGGCAAGCGAGGCCGTCCTCGGCTCGCGGCCTCACCGCTCTGAGAAGAGAGAGAGAGAGAGACGCCGTCTCTGCGGAGGGTTCGAGTCCAGCCTGTGCACCGGGAAGGCTTTCGGGTCAGAGGTGCGAGGCAACTTTTCCCAAGCCGGAAACGCGATCCGGTCCGCAAAGGGCTTCGTTTTGAGCAAGAATGGGCCGAAATGAACTACGCGGCTCACTTTTGCTCATTCAGATCATGGTTAAACTGGGCAACCCCTGAAGGTGATCTAGGAACTCGGTTGGTTAGTTCAGAGTTCGAGTGACTTGCCTCAGAATATGCCCCTTTTCGTTGTTCGGAGCTACACAAAGGGAAACGGAAATGTGGAGATTAAACCGGTGCTTTAAAAAAAAATATAATAGAAAGAGTTGACACTGAGTGTTATGCTAGAAATTTCCTTCCTTCCTTCCTTCCTTCCTTCCTTCCTTCCTTCCTTCCTTCCTTCCTTCCTTCCTTCCTTCCTTCCTTCCTTCCTTTCCTTCCCCTTTCCCTCACTTTCACTCCAAATATATTTACTTCTCCCAACCACTCTCTTCCGATCCCACAGAAAGGAAGCGTTTTTTCAATTAAATTTCAGACTGAACTTGTAAACAAACCCCGTATTTCTAAAAGGAATGCCCCTCTTCAACCCCTGTAGCATCTTTTTTCTTTCTTTCTTTCCTTTTTTTAATCTGCCCCTTCCTGTCTGTTTCAGGACAAATAGAGTTGCGGGTCAGAGAAGGCGACAGAGAGAGAGAGAGAGAGAGTCCTCTTTCGTCCTGCATAAAACTGGGTGTTATTCTCAGGAGCTCCAGTCGGGAATTGAGCAGGAAAAGCGAAGAAGCAGCACATCACACACATAAACGAGGTTGGGCCAGATTCGACGCGGTTGGGAGAGAGAGAGCGGCATTTCTGGCAAAGAGAAATTCTTGCTTTATATAATCGCCGAGGGAAACGTGGCGTCTTGCATTCGCACATAATACGCGCGTAAACAGTTTCACCTACATCAGACAGGCACGGTCGGTCGGTCGATGAAGTCAGCGCCTTCCAGGCTGAAAGAGCTGGACGAATGAAGGAAAGGGCAAATGCTGATAGGAAAACTGCACTTCGAATTAATTTCAGGCGAGGATAAATGTCAGGGGAGCGCCCCGACCTTCCTTCCGGCCTGGAAGGGGGGAGGGAAATAATAATAACGCCCGAGCTCCGCTTTAGGGGGAAATCAGGGGTCTCCTAGCACCTTTTTGTACTAACACGTTTCATTAAAAGGCATGTGCGCGCTTTTCTGAGCGCCTGGATGAAGTGAGCTACAGCTAACGAAAGTGTGTGCCTTTTAAAGTGCTACCAGACTCTTGATTTTCGGCTTCCATAGACTAGCACCGACCTCCTTCTATTCTATAGGCTTGGAAGGAAAGTATTCCAGAAATACTGTTTCAATCTGATGAATTTCAGTCTGATGAACCTTAACCCCTAACCCTAATCTTTCCATACAGTCATCGAGGCGTCGGAGATAAGAGAAAGGGGACGCCCTCCACCTCCAACGAACTGGGAAAAAAAGTGGGAATGGGAGGGAAAGCGGTCCAGGCCACTTTGGGTGCCACAGCTGCTGCCGGGGCGACCCTCCGGACTCCTTGCTCTGTTGATTAGGAGAATGTTTCCGCTTTTTCAAAGGCTGATGACCCAAAGGCTGCAGCTTTCTTACACCCGGCCGGCCCCTTTCTATGCGGGGCACATAGCCCGCCAGCCAGACCACGGTGAGTCTCAGCGAATAAAGAAATGTGTGCGTGTCTGTGTGTATCATCTGCTTCTGGTCCGGTGCAGGCTGAGGGGCTAGCTCCTTCTTTGGTACCCTGACTTCAATTGGCATGATCCCACCCACACCCCACACCCCACACCCCCGATCGAAAGGAATCCAGAGATGGGATGAACTAACGGAGGTGCAAGTCCTGCCTTGCGACCAGGGTGATCCAAACTCCTCAGTTGAGTGATAGAGTTTGCTCTTGGGTCTCCCTTATTGATTGCGGGGATCCACTTGGTCCTTCAAACCCACGGTTCCATTTACACAACCAAACCACAGACTTAACCCAGTTTGCCCAATGCATCAAACCATCATAAACTAACCAGACAAACAGCCACAACACATTAACCAAGCTCTGTTGGCTTCTCAAGAGGGCTGTGCCAACACAGGTCTTACCTAGTTATAGTAAGTGTGCAATGAGTCTCCTGGTGATTCCTGGGAAGTTCTTCTCCAACAAGAGTGTGTGAGGTCGTCTCCAGACCCCCCCCCACTTGATGTCCATCTTCCTCTATTGGGTAAGGTCTCAAGAGGGTTTTTTTTTTTTTTTTGGCACCTCCGTCTCCGCACACTATGTCCTCCACTATGTGAAGTTGCGAGGTCAGGACCAGTCCAAGTCATTGAGAAGAGGTAAGAACTGGCTTCACTTTAGTCTTTTGCCTCCCTCTCCGAAAGAAAAGGTCCTGTCCATAGAAAAAGACAGGAGAATCCTCCTCCTGTGGACTTTGATGCTCAAAGGAAGGGGGGGGGAATCAAGACCGTTAAAGACAGATGAGAAGAGACAGTTTCATGCAGTGGTTATATTGCGCTAGAAACTGGAAATGAAATTTTAATACCGCTTTAGGCACAAAGCCAGCTGGTAACTTTGGACCAGTCACTTCTTCTCAGCCCTAGGAAGCAAGCAACTGGCAAGCCACTTTTGAAATCTTGCCAAGAAAACTGCAGGGACTTGTCCAGGTAGTCGCAACTTAAAAGAAAATGGAGGGGACGTGAATGCGCCCCCGGGACAACTGCATGCAAATGGAAAGAGTTGGGCTGCTTTGGAGACAACGGAGTGCTGGCGGGAGCCTTCAGCCTTCCTATTAGGTTTTCACGGTGCCAGTATTAAGGGATGATCAGAGTAGGGATGCAGCAAGACGTGTGGGATTTGGGGGTCTTTTCCTGTGGCTTTAAGGGTTAGGTCTTCCTCGTGCAAACGTGGGTATCACTGGAAGTAGGAAGTGACTCCCAAAATCAAGGGCCTCTGCTGCTGCTTCTTTCCAGAAAAATAATCAGGTTTTAGGATCACAGTATACAGTGAAGAGTGCTCCAGGTGCAGTAGTATACCGTGTGGATGACAGGGTGTAGTGTTTCACTTTGAAGAAGTCTAGTATAGGGAGGGAGGAAGGAAGGAAGGAAGGAAGGATGGATTTTAACGATTAAAAAGAGCTGGATCTGCTGGGCCGTTTATTTTAAATATTATTTTTAAGAAGCCAATAAACTCAAGCAGAGAGGGAGTCCTGCTTACAAACATCTGAACTTGGACTGTTCTGAACCTCTTCACCTATATACGGTGAACTCTGATTAATTCAACCCATATAACTGATCCGGTGGGGCTTCTGGAAGTAAGCAGCACCTAGGAACTATTTCTTTTGGAGACAATCCTTGTTATTGTTAATTCTAGTGGTACTGGGAACCATTCCATCACATGACCCCTCTACCCGATCAACGTAGTTCAGCCTCTCCCCCCCCCCCCCGCCGAACCTGACAGGGCTATGTAAATTTCATTCAGAAGCTGGATGTCAAACCAATTTCCTCGAGTCTCAGAATCCAATCGAACGGAACCTATTCCAACTGTCAGATCGAAAGAGATCCCGCCGGATCTTTTGGATTCCATGGAACCGAGTCTGATTGGACGTTGCCACTGAAATGCCTGATGCTTCCAAAGCTGTGTATCAGATCTTCGTGAGATCAGCAATTGTGAGGAAATCCTGCTGTTCGGAGGAAGGAAGGAAGGAAGGAAGGAAGGAAGGAAGGAAGGAAGGAAGGAAGGAAGGAAGGAAGGAAGGAAGGAAGGAAGGAAGGAAGGAAGGAAGGAAGGAAGGAAGGACCTAGATAAAATAACAATAACAAGAACGGTTTTATAAGGGGCAAGCAAAACGGTGAACAAATCTCCCAATAGTCGGAATGATTCTGGTAGCCAGACAAACATTCAGAAACAACAAAACACAAAACAAAACACAAAACACAAAACACAAAACACAAAACACAAAACAAAACAAAACGGTGGCTGGAATGAAGAAGGGACAGGGACTCTATGGAAAAAAATCCAAAATGGGCAGTCTGGAACTACTGCATTTCAGGCAGAAAGGATGGCACAGATTTAAGGCACTTAATGGGACAGAACTATGCACGTGCAACACAGAACTGAGACAATACTCCAGATTAACGAGGGGGAGAAACAGGAATCTTAAAAACCACCTGGCAACAGTTAAGCATCTCTCTTTATAAATGCGAGTCTTTTACAGTCGCCCTTGGGGTCATCATGAAATGAACGTGCCTGAGTGTCACTTAATTGTTTTCGAAGTTCCGCACCCACCCTGAAAGCGGCGAACAAAAGGAAGGAAAGAAGGCGCTCGCGCGATCCCGGAGAATCCCCTCCTCGGTCGAGTCCCCGGCGAGGTAGCGATCCTGTTTCACTTTCCAAGAGCCTCTTTGCCCGCCTTGGCCCAACAGAAACCAAACACCAGGACTTGGCGCCCTCCTGAGATGTTGAACTACAGCTCCCATCTTCCCCAGCCAGCCATTATGGAGGGTATGGTAGTCAGGACCCTCCGTTTTCTCAAAGCGAAGTTGCCCTTTTCTTTTTGAGCCCTGGGGCGGTCCCTTTCTCAGGCCGCGGCCTCTCCGGCTTGCTGAGACTCCCAGCTTCAGTTCACCTTCCGACGACCTTGCCTATCGTTCCCACCCTTTCCCCGAGTTTTCACCCGGGTAACTCCCCAGCGGCAGTTTTCTCGGCTTCAAGCAACGAAAGGCCGCCCTGCTGGCGAAAGAGGCCGCTTCTGAATGCAGGAAAGGAAACTCTGGGGAAAAAAAAACAAAAACCAAGGCGAGGAAAGGCAGGCAAAAGTCAGAGCGCAAGGATGTGGCCACGTTGGCACCTGTGTCTACTCAGATGCACAGCCGCGGATTAGATTATTTGGCCCCGTGACTCGGAGATCCACGTGCAAAGTGCTCTGGGTAAGACTGTACCGGGTACTAGAATAGGGAGAACTCACCGACATCTATAAGTGATATGTATCTCTGTAACTTCTCCATGTGAATCTTTGAACTATGGTGCTGGAGAAGACTCCTGCGAGTCCCCTGGACCGCAAGGCTGCGATCAAACCCGGTCAGTCCTAGAGGAGATCAACCCCGACTGCTCTTTAGAAGGCCAGATCCTGAAGTTGAAACTCAAGTACTTTTGGCCACCTAATGAGAAGGAAGGACTCACTGGAGAAGAGCCTAATGCTGGGAAAGATTGAGGGCAATAGAAGAAGGGGACGACAGAGAATGAGGTGGCTGGATGGAGTCACTGAAGCAGTAGGCGTGAGCTTAAATGGACTCCAGAAGATGGTAGAAGACAGGAAGGCTGGAGGAACCTTGTCCATGGGGTCGCCATGGGTCGGACACGACTTCTTCGCAACTAACAACAACAACCATGTGAATGTGTTAACATCTATGGAGCATCAAAGGAAGAGAAAGCAACATCATCTGTAACTATTAACTGTTTCACATTCTTAAGAGGTTGTGGAGTGAGGGTGAAAGAGGATACTTTACCGCTGTGGCTGAATCTATAATGTGCAGCCCCATCTATTCATAAGTAACTGAGTCAAAAGAAACTTACTGAAAGCTAAACCCAAATTTCTTCAGGATTGAAAGCCCTGGGGACCACATCCACAAGTCACACAATTCTTGCTAGTTTCAGGCCCGCAGTCTCCTTTCAGAAATTTAGCAGCCAAGCTCAGGGACTTCCACAGCTCATTTCATACTGTTTGAATTTTCACAGTATGCTAAGGTGGTTTGATTATTTTGGGCTAAGTGTTGAGTGACCTCAGCCTGTGGACTATAAAGGACGGTTTATAGTTGGCCAGTTATGTGGCTGCAACGAATTGTGGTTCATTCAGTACAATATATTTAAATGTGGCTTCATGTAGCGTGCAAACACACAACCCCATTTCCCACCCTCTCATAGGGAAAATGCTTTCCCCTAGCAAGGTCTTTGCCTGCTCATCTTCAAGTCTCATTATAGGAGGTCAGTCTTAGTAAGGGATAATATGTGCTTAGATCTACTGAACTAAAAGACCCCAGCTCTGGTCTGGAAAGCTGGCTGGGGCCCATACCTTTCCAAAGAGTTTAGTCTATCTTTTCCTTCTTTTCTCCATGTCTCCGATGACTCTAAGATGATTGCACTTCTATTTTTAGTTGTGACTACGATTTTGCTCAGAAAAAGAGCCTGTCAACCTCTCTTTATGACGGCTTTGGATCCTCCTTGACTTAGGTGGATTTTGGGCTTTCCCCCACTTGATTCTAACCACAGCAGAAGCAGACAAGATATTTCTCTCTTAGGTCCCCATAATGTCTTCATCTCATTCCCAGACCATAACTGTAGCCTTAAGTCATCCTTTAGCAGTTCCTGTTTTAGGCTCCAAAGGCTCTGTTAAAATGCTAATCATCCATTTCTTAGGTAATAGAAAACTTTAATTGCATAACATTTGCAGTGTTTCTGCCAATCATCACTGTTCTGGTGTAACCTCTTTGCTAGCTGGCTATTCCATGGTGCTATCCTGTTGAACAAAGTTACTGGATAAATTCTCTGGCTTTGCTGCCTTCCCCCTTTTTGAACATCACTATTGGTCCTGGAACCATCTGCCAATCATGGCACTGGGGAGCTTCAACTGGTCCAAAACGCAGCAGCACTGATAGTGATGGGCATGCTTCAAGTATGCCTATATGACACCCCAGCTTTGTGAGCCTGCAACAGTTGCTTCCTTGTGCAATTCCAGGTGCTAGTTATGACCTATAAAGCCCTAGATGTCATAGGCCCTAGTTACTTGAAGGGAGTATTTTTTCCCCCTGTACTGCTGGTCCACAGGATCCAATCTGAGAGGATCGGTGTACTCCAGGTTCCTTCAGTTAAGCAGGGACAACTACTGGGACCCCCGGAAGGCTGCCTTCTTGTTACAGCGCTTGTTCTCTGGAATGAAGTTCCCCTTAAATATCTGTGTGATTTCTAACTCTGGTGGCAATCTAGAAAGCCTTAAAAGATTTGGCTCATCTCGCAGGCTCTGATTGGAGCCCCTTGCCAGCTGTGAAGGATAAGAAAGATGAGCTTGGTAGAGAAAGCCAGCACTATTAGCAAAAGCCACCCCCCCAAGTTCCAATCAAGCAGAAAATGTGCATAAGTGGCCCAGCAGACCCCTCCGTAATTCGCATGGATATCAGAAAGGAAGGTGGCACAGCATCATCAGAGCTACAAGCTTCTCTTATTAGAGTCATTCCCGATAAAACTAGTCTTAGTCTTCCTGTGAAATTGACTCTTACTTTGGTATACCTGGAGGGGCTGATACCAATTTATGATGTTTTGTTATTTTTGACTGAAATTGCCATCTTGATTAATGTTTCCTATTTTGATTGTATATATGTTATTTCACTGCTGTGAACTGGCCAGAATCAATTTGGTGACAGATGACATCTAAACAGAATGAATGAATAATAATAATAATATTAAAGTTGGAAGGGACCTTGGAGGTCATCAAGTCCAACCCCCTGCTCAGGCAGGTAACCCTATACCATTTCGGACAAATGGCTGTCCAGTTTCTTCTTAAAAACTTCCAGTGTTGGAGCATTCACCGCTTCGCTTCTGGAGGCAGGTTGTTCCACTGGTTAATTGTTCTAACTGTCAGGAAGTTTCTCCTTAGTTCTAGGTTGCTTCTCTCCTTGATTAGTTTCCATCCGTTGCTTCTTGTCCTGCCTTCAGGCGCTTTGGAAAATAGCTTGACTCCCTCTTCTCTGTGGCAGCCCCTGAGATATTGGAACACTGCTATCATGTCCCCCTCGTCCTTCTCTTCATTAAACTAGACATACCCAATTCCATCAACCTTTCCTTATATGTTTTAACCTCCAGTCCCCTAATCATCTTTGTTGCTCTTCTCTGTACTCTTTCTAGAGTCTCAACATCTTTTTTACATCGTGGTGACCAATACTGGATGCAGTATTCCAAGTGTGGCCTTACCAAGGTATTGTAGAGTGGTATTAATACTTCGCGTGATCTTGATTCTATCCCTCTGTTAATGCAGCCTAGCACTGTGTTGGCTTTTTTGGCAGCTGCAGCACACTGCTGGCTCATATTTAAGTGATTGTCCACTAGGACTCCAAGATCCCTCTCACAGTTACTACTATTGAGCAAGGTACCCCCTATACTATACCTATACATTTGGTTTTTCTTGCCTAAATGTAGAACCTTACTTTTTTCACCATTGAATTTCATTTTGTTAGATAATGAATGAATGAAGGGAGGGAGGAAGGGAGGAAGGAATGATTTTGAGAAATGGCTTGACTTACAGGGCTTAACCATCTATCAAACACTGGGATCTCCCTAAGTCCAATTGATTACTTACTTTAAGGCTTATTTTTAAGTGCACGTTTAAAGTTGCTTTTCCCACTGCACCAGTGTCCTCACTCCCAATTATCTCCTTAACTTTGTGGCTGGGTGAGAAGAGCTTGCAAATCCCAGATATGGCACTCTTTCTTCACCGGAAGCTGCCTCCAAAGCACCACAGATTACGGATATAGCAAGGCTTGTTGTAAGAAGATGGGAAACCCCATTTTAATCTCATTTCAGTTAAATGCAAAGCTAGGCAGCCTCACAGATGGGATGGGAAGGAGATGAAAGCAATCTTGAGAAGACAGGTCCTTAAAGAATGATTAGCCAGGCGTCTTTGAGCCTTTGAAGGCCATTTGCTCTCCTGTCCTAAAGAGCTTTAACTTGGAAAACCAACTGTGTGGTTCAGTGGGTACAAAGAACTGATAGTAAAGGCCAGTGGTGGGATTCAGTCCGTTCCCACCACTTTGGCAGAACGGGTAGCTAATTTTTTGTTGCCCAGTCCCAGTATGGACTTCCGGAAGCGGCATCCACACAGAGAACCGGTTGTTCACATATTTGAATCCCACCACTGGTATAGGCCCCCCAAAAAAGTTAGTTACTCCCAAATAAAAATGCATCCTGACTTGCATTTATTTTGGCAGCATGTTTTTTTTTTTTTCTACTTAAGAGCTTTCACGTAAAATGGATGTGCCTTAAATGTAGTACCTGGCACAATTTTACTGATATATATATATATATATATATTAAAAATCTTAAGTCTTATTGATATCAATGAAGTTTATGTTCAGATAAGTGAAATATAGAATTTTAGCCCAATTTTAGGTTATGGCCAATTTGATTATATTGTAGTCCTAAACTTACTTACTTGGAGGAAACCCGTATAGCTTTTAAGTCAATGTAGCTTTGATTGAGGTTTTTTTTTTTTTTTTTTTTTAAGTTATTCTGTTACTTTTTATTTACACAGGCAAAGGATGCCCGAACAAAAGCTCACCCCACCCCCGCCACGTCAAGTTATATTTTCGGAAGGGTTACGTTTCCTTTACAAGGGCAGCTTTATATCCTGACCACTGTAGGGGGTCTATTTTGATGCTCCAGAAAGTTCATATAGAACCATGCAGATTGCAGACTTGAAAAGATTGCTGGGAAAGGGGGGGGGAGGGAACCTGTTTGAAGCCACACACGAATGGGTTGAGAAGAGAGAGAAGAGCGGGGGGGGGGGGGAAAGCAGATAAAGCTGCCAACTTCTAGGATCAGAGCAATTTATGGAATGCATTTTTTTTTATATATAAAAAAAATCAAAATCTTGAATAACCATTGCAGTTCGCAGCCTTTGTTTTATTTTCAGTTCAAATCTTTGTTCCTTGATTTGAAATAACTGTATACTCACACTTAATAACTCAAAACAAAACATTTCCAATGACTAACCTGTAGGTTGAGGTCGCTCTTTGTACAACACTGAACAAACGTAACTGGGAGGATGTATTGATATCTTTTCACACACTGTTATACCCAATAGGATTCTAAATTGGACTGTATCATATTCAATCCAAATAATTCTAAGTTTTGGATTCCAAAGTTAGTAGTTTTTAATCAGCAATAGCAATAGCACTTAGACGTGTATACTGCTCCATAGTGCTTTCCAGCACTCTCTGAGCAGTTTACAAATGTCATCATATTGCCCCCAACAATCTGGGCCCTCATTTTACTGGCCTTGGAAGGATGGAGGGCTGAGTCAATTTTGAGCCGGTCAGGACTGAACTCCTGGCTGTGGGCAGAGTCAGCCTGCAATATTGTATTTTAACCACTGCACCACTCAGTAAGTCATTGTCTTTGCCACCTCCACCTCTCAGATGCTTTTTATATCCTCCTTCTGGATCCTATGAGAATTTTGAAAATAAGAAGAATGGCTTTTCACTGATGCCATACGTTTCTTTCAAATAGATTTGACATGGTGTTGATTCTTCTCAAACCCCTCCTGGGTTGTCAAGGCAGCCTATGAGGTGATCTATGGTTGGGTCCTTGTAATGGTGACATTGCGTCTTGAAGGAGGAGATGGTCTTACTGACCCTGAAGGAAACAACAATGTGCCTCCATCTCAAGAGGCTATCACTGGGCCCTTTCATTCAGGACAGTAATTGTCCAGTCTCCAACTTTTGGAGGGGTCAAACTTTGGAGGAAAGGCTATTGAGAAGGTAGTTGGAGAGCAATTACAGAAGATCTTGGAGACAGTGGATTGTCTAGACCTGTTTCAGTCACATTTTAGGTCAGGTTACGGAATGGAGATGCTTGCTGATGACCCCTGGTCTAGAAAATAGGCCAAACAGGCTGGATGAATCCAGCTTAAATGAAGAAATGGGGCCCGTAGCAAGATGGTTTCTTGTTTAAGGACCACTGACATTGTCTTCCTCACAAGACCACACTAGACCATCGTTCCACTTTCTACAACTACAGGTTAGTCCTCGATGTACGACCACAATTGAGCCCAAAATGTATGTCGCTAAGTGAAACATTGGTTAAGTGAATTTTGCCCCATGGCACGACTTTTCCTGCCACCGTTGTTAAGGGAATCACTGCACTTGTTAAACTAGTATCACGGTTGTTAAGTGAATCTGGCTTCTCCCCCCCCCCCATTGACTGCGCTTGTCAGAAGGTCACCAAAGGGACGCTGCAACCGTCATAAATACGAGTCAGTTGCCAAGTGTCTGAATTTTGATCACGTGATCATGGGGATGCTGCAATGGTTGTGTGAAAAACGGTCATAAGTCACTTTTTTTCAACGCCGTTGTAACTTTGAACGGTCACTAGATGAACTGTTGTAAACTGAGGACTACCTGTATGGGCAGATGTTTGGAAGTGTTTTCTCTCCCCCCCCCCAATATTTTATACATTTCTGGCAACACTTTGTAATGCTGCCAAGAAACCTACTTTGTTGTACTCATGAAACACCAGGAATTGAGTCTGACCTGAAGATTTGAAGCTTGATTAACCCTGGGATTCTTCCAGGGCTGTTGATACCACTCTCCCAAGACTCAGGGATGCTGCAAATTGGTAACAGAAGAATGCTTCAACACCTGGAAATTTTTAAGAAGAGATTGGAAAGCCATTTGTCTGAAATGGTATAGGGTTTCCTTCCTGAGCAGGGGGTTGGACTAGATGACCTCCAAGGTCCCTTCCAACTTTGTTGTTGTTGTTGTTATTTATTATTATTATTATTATTATTATTATTATTATTATTATTATTATTATTATTATTATTATTATTATTATTATTATTATTATTATTATTATTATTATTATTATTGTTGTTGTTGTTGTTGTTGTTGTTGTTGTTGTTGTTATTAATTATTATTATTATTATTATTATATGCTTGTGTTCCTGCCTACTGGATCATCCTGAGCCAGCTAAATCCTTGCATCGCCAAGCCATTTCCCCTCTGATTTCTACCATCTGATAGCACCACCAACATAGCCCCATTCCTGACCTATACCGATCTGTCTATCCAATCTCGGGAAACGTCATCTAGTCAAGGGCAATCCCAGCACAAAGGAAGCAAAGCAAAAATCGCAGGCGACAGGTCTAGGCAGGACGACCTAATGAGTTGGGCGCGAAGCATTTCCCAACGCGGTAAGACAACGCTCGTTTCTGTGCTTACCTTTTCCGCAAGGGGGCGCTGCCCTCGCGCGGAAAGCCCGCTGCGGCCCCCTCGGCTGTCCCCGCATCCACTCCGTGGGCTCCTCCTTCTCCCCTCTCTTCACACGTCTCTCCCACGGACCCTTGCAGACCCAACTTAAACCTTCTGAAGCGGGCGGGCTGCGGCAAGACTCCGCGAAGAGCACACCGGCAAGTTGGCGTGAGGTCAAAAAAGTCAAGATGGACGACGCAACGGGGCGATCTGCTCTTTTTTTTTTTTAATCTTGTACACACCGGGCAGAGCTTTATCCGCATCTTTACAGACGCCATCTTGAATTTTTATTGTCTGTATGACTTTATTTAATCTGTCAACCACCCAGAGTCACTTTGATAGTGAGATCAAAGTAACAAATAAAATCCCGAGGAAACTCCTGGTTAAGTCGGCGGGATTCACTGCTACTGCTTAATATCCATAGAAACTGGCCTCCCCTCGGTTATCAAACTGCAGCTTCAGCCACCACTGTTGTGTGTGTGTGTGTGTGTGTAATTATATAATATATCTCATATCATAGAATAGAATAATAACTTTATTGTCACTTTGAATGTACACTAATCGGCATACATTAAAGTGAAATTTTGTTGCATACAGCTCTCAAAGAGTTACCACCTCCAATATACACTACATAAATATGACAAAAATAAATACAGAATTATGCATATACCCACATATATCTTATCATCATATCATATCATATATATCATATAACATATATTGTCTCATCTATCTGTATAGTATAATATATAATATACATAATATATAAAGTTGGCGCATTGTATAAAACTAGAAATCGCTATTTCTAGGATAAACAGTGGAAGGAGCTATTAGCCAACCTGACTGGGCAACCTTTTGCCTTCAGGGACAGTTACTGCGAAGCAAGAAATCAGGTACCCACCGTAAGGCAGATCAGGCTATCTGGTTTCCGTGATGCTCTGTCTTCAGAACGAGCGCATCTCGAAATACTGATTCCCGTGATCCTGAGGACTAGTTACACGGATTTGTTTTCGGAAACGGCCATATGACCTTAGAATCCGATCAAGCCCATGTTGCGTTCACGCGTGCGTAGAGGGCTCTGTGGTTTGCTGGAAGTGTTATGGTTTCATTGAGCAAGCGTTAAAAGCCCTGGCCATTGGATGCTTTTACTATCTCAAAAATAATAAAAGAACATTTGGAACAGCTAAAACCGGAAGGGAGGGAGTCTTTTAAAAAAATAAAAATAAAAATCTGACCTTAGAACGAATTACTGTTTTACGCAAAATCAAAATGTACAAAACAAGTTTTAAAAGTTTATTCGTTCTCTTCCTCCGCCCTCCCTTCATTCTCGCCTAATTTAAAAACGTGCCTCATTCAGGTCCAGGGGATTTATGCTCAAACACTTTGGCAGAGAATTAGACGACGCAGCTGCAGTCCGAAGTACATTTGCTAAAAAGTCGACGATCGATCGCCCTTTCCCCACTGGCAGCTAACCCCGGCCCATTCCGGTGTGGGTCTGGCATACTGTGAAGTGGGGGAGATTAGCTGCTTCTGATCGGACTGGGTTGCGAGGTTCCCCGCCAAGCGAGGCCTCGACCCCGGAAATGGCTAGGCACCAGGGGATCGTGGATCCAGTTCTTTTTGTAGAAGACCTCTTCCCTATCCTCGACGCTCGCGTGGGAATGGAAGACCGGGTGGGCGTCAGATTCGAGGGGAAAATGCGCCAGCTTTCACGCGTAACTGCTAGCGTCGTGGAAAGGGTATAACAAAAGTTACAGATTTTACGACGTAACAGACAAGGTAGCGACAGTCACTGCCAAACCGGGGGCGGCGGCGGGGGGGAGGGACGCTCTGCTACTCCCCCCCCCCAAGGAGGCAAGAACTAGTGCTTTTCAGAATCAGAATCAGAATAGAGCTGGAAGGGACCTTAGAGGTCTTCTAGTCTAGCCCCCTGCTCTAGCAGGAGAACTTATTCCATTTCAGACAAGTGGCTGTGCCCAGTCTCTCCTTAAAAACCTCCAGTGATGAACCTCCACGACTTCTGAAGGCAAAAAATGTTCCACTGGTTAATTGTCCTCACTGTTAGGAAGTTTCTCCTTAATTCCAGGTTGCTTCTCTCCTTGGATTAGTTTCCATCCGTTGTTTCTCGTCCTGCCCTCTGGTGCTTTGGAAAATAAGTTGATCCCTTCCTCCTTGTAAGAGTCTTTCAGCCGTATGAGACTTCCCGGGTGCTAAAAATCAATTTATATGCGCCACTGAATCCGGATCGGGGCTTTCCCCGGGGGAGTTAGATCCAAGGCGCTTTCCACCGGTATTTTGGGTTGAAGGGCACTGAGAACGGGGGGGGGGGGTAACTCCCTCCACCGCTCTTCTCCTCTTTTAGAGAACCCCTTGAATTTTGGGGCAATGGTTTTCTCTTTTTGAGAGAATTGGGAAGTTCCCGGAGATCTGAACTGAAATGAGCAAACTCGGCCCCAAGGGTGGGGGGAAGTTCACCTGTCGTCTGAAGCCACAAGGTGGTTTGTTTGGTTCCGGCTTGCGCTGGGAGGAGGGGGGGGGGGAATCCGGCGGTTGTGGTTCGTAGGCTGTGTTCGAGAACTTAGCCTATTTACCTGCATGCAGCCAACTGTGGTTGAGTCACTAAACCACGGTTAAATAAACGATGGCTTAGCGGGATTTCTGAGTCTAGTTAAAATAACTGTCCTTTTCTCCTTTCCGTTTGGAATGACCTCGTCACGGCAGGTTTTTTTTTTTTTTAATGCACTACTTTGGATCCAGTTTTTGGGAAGTGCTTTCTTAAAATCTCCTTTTCAATTCATTTCTTGCACATTTACTTGATGAGGGAACCTTGCGCGACACAAGAAGGCTTCTGGCTGAGTGAGGATGCGTGGGCTTGGAGGAGATTGATCGTGTTATCTTTGTGAGTACACTATTGCAAATCCGTATAAACCCTCAGTTAATTTGTTCTTGTCATTTTCTTATGTGCAGTCCCAGCCTGGGATCCCCTCCAAAGTAGATCCTTTTGATTTCAAAAGGAACTGATATAATTTCCATTGAAGGAGTCGTCCAAATTGTTATTTTTTTGTCTTGACCATTGCATTTGCCAGTTGTTGGATGGGATAATTGCAATTTCCAGCATTTTCAAGAACTAGAAACTGGAATGTTTCTTTGGGAAGGCAGCCTACTTGCTCAGCTAGGGAAAAGCAAAGTCTGTTTAGATTACCCCAAGGAAATCCACACCCCTGAGGAATTTTCCTGCTTACTTTTGGTGCTGTGAGAAACCCACCAGGCAAACTCAGACATACCACCTGGCATCAGAGAAGACTAGGATCCAGGTGGCTGGACTGGAGCCCCTCTCGCCATGCAAGAAGCAGTTCAGCACAGCTATAACTAGTCTGCTGTGCTGGTAAAGTCTGGTTAGTTAGTATCTGCATCAATTTCATTGCTTGCAACGTCAACTTAGGGACATATTAGTATCAAGCGATGAAATATTTAAATTAAATTAACTTAAACATTTCTGTGTTGTGTTATAGATAACCCTTTCACGTTGCCTCCCATCAGCTTGATGCATATCAGTCATATCAGCTGAGGTATTCAGCTAGTTGCCAGGCTACCAAAGTTGGGGATTTTCACTATATATCCTTGTGAGAAAAACTACCAAACGGAGCCTTGTCTGGTTTTCCCTCCCTCCCTCTCTTTCCGCTGTTATCCTTTCCATTTCAAAAACTGCACTCTGAGAGTTGATTTACAACCTCTTTGGAATCAAGGTGAGATTTATGCATATACTTAATTTCTCCCATTAATACAGACTGCATCTTTCCCTAGTAGAGGCAACCGCTGTTTTATCATTCATCCTAAAAAAAAAATACAAATAGTCTTCATTTAGTGACCACAGTTGGGACTGCCAAGTTGGTTATTAAACAAAACAGTTACTAAGTGTTTATGATGCGATTTTAGTGATCCTTTTACAAACTTGTGAAGGTCATAAATGCAAGCATTGGTCATAAGGTTACTTTTTCATCACTGTCATAGTGGTTGCTAAATCAGGTAGTTGCTAAAAGAAGATTAGTATGCATGCAACTGGGGAAAAAAACCATAATAATTTTTCAGTTGTATATCAGTATGTGCAAATATTGAAAAGACACGGTGATGCTACCACTTTGGACAAATACATTCACAGAAGGAAAAAGGGCTGCAATAATGTGATGTTGTAATGAACATAACAATGAGGGCTCGGTGTTATCTCTTGAGTTAGCAAGCATGATACAGGAGTCCTTGAGTTAAGAATGTAAATAAGCCCCTCAACTAGGGTGACAAATTGTGATGGTTATAAAGCAGGTCATCACATGATCAATTTTACAACTGTTATTTTTGCGGTGGCCATTACGAGAATACGGCAATTGTAAATCAAATTGGGTTACCGTTAAGGCAGGGGTAGGCAATCTTGGCTCTTTTATGACTCGTGGACTTCAACTCCCAGAATTCCTGAGCCAGCATACCATAGCTGGCTCAGGAATTCTGGGAGTTGAAGTCCACGAGTCATAAGAGCCAAGGTTGCCTACCACTGCGTTAAGGGAACCCATTGTTCGCTATAGGGCTGGTTGTGCCAGAAAATGAAAATAAACGACGGTTTACCGTTGTAAATCACAGTCACATGACTGTGAGGCACTGCGAATGGATGTAAATGCGATCCAGTTGCCAAGTCCCCAAAATGCAATCCTGTGACAGCGGAGGAATGGGGGGGGGGGGAAGGCGATGTCAGAACTTTGAAATGGGGTCCAAAGTAGCTTTGGGGCCATTCGTTGTAACTTTAAATGGTCACTAAGTGATTGGTTATAAGTCAAGGATTAATGTAATGAGGGATCACGGGTGAGAGTCCCATATCCTATTTATGAACCCTGCAGAGGCGTCTGACTGTCAGGAACAGCGGTAGCCTCCATTTGATTCCTTTAGGTCAGGAGTGTCCAACCTTGGTAACTTTTAAGACAGGGGTCTTCAAACTTGGCCCTTTTATGACTTGTGGACTTCAACTCCCAGAATTCCTCAGCCAGGCATGCCAAGTTTGAGGATCCCTGGTTTAAGACTTGTGGACTTTCACTCTCAGAATTCACCAGCCAACCACGGGAATTCTGGGAGTTGAAGTCCATACGTCTTAAGGTTGCCAAGGTTGGATGCTTTTTAACTTATTTTTATGTTTTTATCATGGCTGTTGTTGACATACAATGTGCCCTTGTGCAGAATTCCACATAGCACTCTCGCCCCCGGCTTAAAATATTCAAAATGTTTTTATCTTTTCTCAGGTGTTCTCTTTCCCGATAGCTATGCCACATAGCTTTTGAATTTATTTATTTTTAAAAATGTGCAACTGGTGCTCCGATCTCTTCATCTGGTGCCCTTATGCAGCATGCAGTTTCGCACCGGGTGGCAGCCCTGGTTCTTACAGTCATCAAATAACAGAAAACATCTTTCAGAAATATATCCAAGCATTTGGTTATCCAAATATTGAGATACACTGGCATATGGATCTTCCCCATCTAATATCGGTTTACATGTATTGACGTGGTCCAAGTTCTACATAATTTAGAAGTGCCATGATGATTTAATTTCCTCAGCCGTGGGTTGGCAAACGAGACCTCGGCATGTTTTAAAGACACCTTTTTACATATAACATTTCAGCAGAATGTTCCAGTTATTCTTAAAATTCTGAAAGTTTATTTCAGTAACCATTTCCTTGTTTACAGTTTTACAAGGTTCTAAATATTCCATGTGCATAATGAAATCTGACATCACATGGCAAAAACACTTAGCCTTGCTGGATAAATTTATTAGCAGATGTTGCTGGAGGCAAAACACCTTTTTTGATGCCCAAGTTTCTCTAAAAGTCATATAATGCAAATGTTTTGCTGATTTTTTCCCCCTTCTCCTCCGCAGGCTTCTGGTGTGCATGTACATGTGTGTGTGTATATATACACACACACACACACACACTTCTTCTCCAACTTGAAGTGATTCTGGACAGCTGACAATTGGATAGAAGCAGAAAAATCAAAGAAATTAAAAAATGAAACCCAGGACCCAGATCAACAAAAGGAATTCACACAGTAACAAAATGAAAAATTAATGGAATAATTAAGGTTAACCGTTTTGATGATCCATCAAAGAAATTTCATTCTGAATGGGTGAATCTTACTCTATGGTCCAGAATCTGGGGGAAGAATTGGGCTTTTAGGGCCTTTTGGAAGACCGTGAAGGTTAGGACCATCCAAACCTAGTGCAGAGGTCCCCAACCTTGGTGACTTTTATGACTTGTGGACTTCAACTCCCAGAATTCCTCAGCCAGTCATGAAATAAAGGCATTTTTTAAATATTTCAATCCCTTCCTCCACTTTTGCCATTATGATAGCATGATGTTCTATCTGGATTAGGTTTACTGTGGCCCTCATTGGTACATTCCCTTGCTTGGAAAGAAGGAAGGGGAAGAGGAAGAAAGGAAGGGAAAGGACAGGAAACGGAAGGGAAGGAAAAGAAAGGAAAAAGGAAGGGAATAAATTCTTATCAATTTCATCTGATCTAACAAAATGAACAGGTTTCTTCATTTATTGTCCGCTCAGAAAAATTGTTTTAAAAAGTTCAACCTTTCACTGCTGCTCTAATGAAAAGCAAATGGCTGTGAAAAGCAGTGATCTGTGCCTGAAGAGGAGGCCGCATTTCTGCCAGGGAACAGAGTCGTCATTTGAAACTTTGAAACGGAGAGGTTTGCCTCCAATGAAGCGCAGCAGGTGAACTGGAACATTCTGCTTCAGAAGGTCGAGAAAGACAACTCCGGACACATGGCAGAAAAGGATGAATGGAGGTTGCCTTCCGGGTGGGCTGGGGCAGGCAAAGGATGGTATTGTGCTTTCCTGTCCTAGAGAAATCACCAGTGGCTCGTACTCCTGCTAGAGCCAGCTGGTCATGTGGACCAGCACTTAGACCTGGGTGTTCAATATTCAGGCTTGCAGCATTTTTTGCTTTGCCAAAAGTTTCTGTTATAGGGATCTCTCCCTCCCTCCCTCAAATGAGAAGGGAGAAATATTAATTTTTATGGTCCTGCCTTTGCTGTTTGGTTGACGTTGGTTGGGGAGGAAATCCCAATCACAAGGTTAACAGTGTGAAAGACTTGTTGTTAGTTGTGAAGTCGTGTCTGACCCATCGCGACCCCATGGACAACGTTCCTCCAGGCCTTCCTGTCCTCTACCATCTTCTGGAGTCCATTTAAGCTCATGCCTACTGCTTCAGTGACTCCATCCAACCACCTCATTCTCTGTCGTCCCCTTCTTCTATTGCCCTCAATCTTTCCCAGCATTACGCTCTTCCTGGTGTCCTTCACATGCTCAGGCCACAACATCCATCATCTCTAAATGCTGATGTTGGCTGGCATTGGTGAGCTGGAGGTCAGTAGATGGGCTGAGAAAGACTTGATGTGCCTTCAAAGAAATCGCAGCTGCATTTTGGCAGTTCTTTCTCACCTCCCCCTCCCATCCCCATTTAATATAACTCTGCACTAGAAAGAAAAAGAAAGCTAGTGTGGTGTAGAGAATAAGACATCAGGCTAGAAACTGGGAGACTGTGAGCTCTAGTTTGGCCTTGGGCCTGAAGCCTGCCCACTGACCGTGGGCCAGTTAATTTCTCTTAGCCCTAGGAAGGAGGCAATGGCAAACCATTTCTGGAAAATCTTGCCAAGAAAATTTCAGTGGCTTGTTCAGACGATCTCTGATTATCAGACACAATTTAAAAGGGGGGGGGGGGGGAGAAAGGAAATGGTCATTAATGCAGTGGGAAACATGGGCAGTCTTCTTTAAGGTCAGACAAGATTTTTACACTTCTGCAGCAAGTGGCTGCTTCACAACAGGCAGAATAACCTTAGTCTCAAAAGAGATTAATTAAAACGAGCAACAAGGCTGATCTGCAGCAAAATAACAAGCAACTACTCTTCTATAGGAGGCAACGTTTGGTTATCATTACTGATAAATTTAATGTTAACAAGTATGTGGTTAATATCTTTAGATAAGTTAGCAAGAGCCGTGGTGGTGCAGTGATTGGAATGCAGTACTGCAGGCTAATTCTGCCAAATGCCAGCAGTTCGATCCTGACCGGCTGAGGGTTGACTCAGTCTTCCATCCTTCCGAGGTTAGTAAAATTAGGACCCAGATTGTTGGGGCCAATATGCTGAAATTTGTAAACCACTCACAGAGGACTGTAAAGTACTATGGAGGAGTATATAAGTCTTAAGTGCCATTGTTATTGCTATTGCTATATAACAACTTTCCCCAACCTGGTGGTCTCTCTTATTATGGAGCCACATAACCAGTCAATTGTCCAAGGAGTTACCAGGATGGAAAAAGTTGACATACAGTAAGATCAGTTAATCTGGTAGATTCAATGACCTTTTAAATCATTGGTTTACCTTCCCATTACCCAAAGAGGCAGGCATTCTTTATTGGGCTTCACTTCCCCCCCCCCCTTTTGGGCTGACTCTGTAAACCGCTTAGCGAGGGTCGTAAAGTACTATGAAGCAATATATAAGTCTAAGAGCAATTGCTATTGCTAATTCCTGGTATACAGCTGCAAATAATCTCATGAAGCAGAGGGACTTCACTTTCAGTCTTGGTGATACCGGTGATTTTGATCAGTTCAGCCTGTCTGGAAAGCCCCAGGCTGGGGAAAACTGCATAGCAACTATACATACACACAACAGAGGAGCATTCTCCAATCTGGGGTTCCATCAGATACATCACACACCCATAAACTGTATTCCCATAAAAGTCCAATGCAGCTGTTGGGAGGAAGCTAATTTCGTTCTTTTCCACAACATTGCTCAGACCGTTCGTTAAACATCGAAGGCCAACGACAATAACAATTCATTCAGAAAGCAGAAGCACATAACAATAGCTTTGTGTTCCGATCATGAAATAACAGCATGGCCCTCACCCTCTTAAGTCTTTAGAAATGTCTTTCAAACCCGGTTCTTCTCCCAAGGCATTGGGGCTGAGGAGTAAGTGACCCCAACATGTAGTTTGAAAGTTGTTTTCAGCAGGATCTGTGCACCGTAGATTGTTTTATGGTTTCTCTATGGTTTTTAACATATTGTTAGCCACCCCCGAGTTGCGAAAATGAGATGAGTGGCTATATAAATTAAACAAACATACACATAATTTGGTAAAAAAATGGACTGTATGTTTCAAATGGCTTATCTCTGAGGGAGTTGCAAAATGAAGTAGGATAGACCTAAAGACGTGTCCATTCCTAACAAACCTGACAAATTTTATATAACTGAGCTACTTCTGTACTTTATGGATAAAAAAATTGCTGAAATAGGAGTCTGAAATAGGAGTTTTTCAGCTAACTTTTGTTGCCTTTGTTCTACCCACAAAGCACTGACACTTTCATTGTTACTGAGGAGGCTATCTGGAGGTCAGGAGGCGACAAGGTTTGTTTGGATTTCCTAAAATTGTGCCTCCCTTAAGCCTTGTTAAAAACATTGTTTTTAAAGTGTCCTGTGAACTTTCTGAGACTCAAAAGTTGCTGCTATTTTTACGCCTCACCCCTGCCCCTGGAGCTTCCAGTGTTTTCAAAGACTATGAGTCTGTCACACTTGAAATATTCCTTGCAATATGTACCTCAGGTTTCTCTAAGTACTTCAGCCTAGGACTTGAGAACCCAAAGGGATAGTAATCAAATATTGCAACTTTTGTTCTGGCTCTTCATGGTATAACTGGACAAGCTGTTTGGAACAATAAATGGACCCATCCAACAAAGTATACAGGTACTGTAGTCCTCGACTTAGGCCCACAATTGAGCCCAAAATTTATGTTGCTAAGTGAGAAATTTGTTAAGTGAGTTTTGCTCCATTTTACGACTTTTATTGCCACATTTGTTAAGTGAATCACTGCAGTTGTTAAGTTAGTAATACAGTTGTTAAATGAATCTGGCTTCCCTATTGACTGAATTGGTACCTATTAAATCTACTTGCATTTGCACGCTTTTGAACTGCTAGATGGGCAGGAGCTGGGGCAAGGAACGGGAGCTCATCCCATTGTACGGCGCTAGGGTCTTGAACAAGCTCAGCATCTTTAACTGCTGAGTCACCGCGCCCCCTTATTGTGCTATTACTAATAGGCAAATTGCTGATTGTGGAAAGATTTATAAGAATGGTGGGGCCATGTGAGAAAACACGCTCTCAAAGATATGTTATTCCTCAGGGCTGATTAGGGCATTTGAGTTAACGAGCAACCAACATCTTGATCTATGTCTGGAAAGTGCAGTACAAATAAAGAATTCTGAGGCCGGTTCAGATATGGCAAAACCTGTCGCTTAGATTAGAATATGAACATGTTACATCCTTCCTGAAGACATTTGTGGAAGGAAATCTGAATGGAACTGGAAACTCTATTCAGTACTTGCCCCAAAGAGTGTTGATCTCGATTGAATTTTAGTATTCTTTCATTGGATATTTGTGATCAGAACGTCCTTTGTGTTCTTCCTCAGGTTTATTGATTTCTCCACTCCCTGTGCTCTATGACTTCATGGTGGATTTATTTTAAAAGCTTTTCTAACAAGGAGCAAAATGTTTTTGACTTTTCTGTTACTCAGTATTTATTCTTTCTTCATCTATTCAAGTTTCAAGAGACAGAGTTGTGTAAGTCTTTTGCAATGAAGGCCAAGGGGAGGAGGGAAAAAAGTTTTATGGGATCTTAAAGGTGAACCATTCGTATTTTGAGCATCTTCATCCATTTTATCAGGCATGGTTTGGTGGACATCTGGGGAAATGCTTTCCAATCCACAAAGGCTGATGTGACAATAAAGCTGGTTCATCCTCAGTGTGTAGCAAGATCCTCTCCTACCTTTATTGAAGTGTAGGAAAGTTATCTTACGCTCCTGTTCTTAAACAGAGAAATGATATGTTATCTTTAGAATTACCTGCAGGCTGCAGTGTTGCATTGATTTTCTACACACCTGTGGAAAACAGTTTTGTTTGTGCTTTTCAGTATGCAGAGCCAATGCCTGCTCAGTTTTAACAGATGGACAAAGCAAATGCTAGAAGTGGCACCAGACACTAAAACATGCCATGAAGAGCAGGGGGATTCTGTCAAGATCAAATGGCCATGGAATAATGATTTACAGTGCAATCAATCAGACAGCTATTGTATATTGATCTCTGGGCTCATTCTCAGGTAAGTGTAATCTTATTGTCTTAAAACTGCATTTTTATTTGCTCAAAATTGGGCGGGGGGAGGGGGAAGGAGAAGCACAGCTCTTTTACTAACCACTGATCATTGTTTTAGTAATCAACAAGAGTATTTCTCTGAAGATACACTGAGGAAAATAATTTAATCTATTATAAATACACAATAATTTTCTAAATCAGCAGAAGAAAACTGGAGGTCCTCCAGATGGTGCTGAGCTCAAATTCCCACCAGCCCCGGGAAACAACAATCATGATTGAAGAAATTTGTGGCTTGGCATTATCTTGAAAGCTACGCATTCTGTACCTGCTCCATACATAAATAAGTTGTCAATACATTTTAAAATCTTGCTAGGTCATCTTGCATTTCGGATGGAACCGAAATTAAGACTTTGTTATATATTTCTCTCGGTGAAATGCAGGCTGAGGTTTCCCCCTTGCAATCAGTTCCAGATTAATGGAGGGAGAACGGTTGAGCAGCGCTTGGAGGATAAAATGTGCTCACGCAGCATGGGATTTATCTTTGCATCTGAATTTTTAAATGCATGTTTTTGTGGGTGTGTAAAAGGGCCTGACATCTTTCAATCAAATGATCCCATTAAATGAAATTATTCAGCAGAGACCTCGGCTTTATAGAAAGTATAAGCATCTGCATTTCTTGCTAAAATCTGGATCAGTTATACAAATTGCTTCAGCTGCTCCAGATTTCCATAGAAAGCCTTTTTTTTTTTTTGGTTTGATTATAACTTGGGAGGGACTCCCAAGCTACATAAGTAGCTTGCCACTTATGTTTATAATGATTCATTAGCCGGCAATTTAATTAGTCTCTTTGGGGAACATGTACTGAATATCACCACCATGAGACACTGCATACTAGGCAAACACAACATGTCTCAACCTTACAGCAGGCTATTATGCAATAGGTATCACACACAGGGACTTCTCTGTGCAATGACAAGGGGTAGTTTTTCAGTGGAGAGCAAAAGCACTTGATACTACCTTGCCATTGATTTAACAAGAATTCCACACCTCTGTTATGGAAATGGACTTGCTTGCTGATGATCCATAATAAAAGTGCTTTCTGCACATCTTCCAGTTGTGAAAGTACATAAAGCATCTTAAACAAAAATGTCTAAAACACCAGATAATCATTTTGCAGTATTCCCTGGCCCAGCTGCTAAGGCTTGCCTATAAGGATTTCTCTTGACATATTTGTTATTGAAGCTAAGGGGTAGACAAATCATATACTACACTGTTATCACTTCTCGTTTCTAGAACATTAGTTTCTGAAAGAGAAGTCATTCAAAGTTTTTGATACTTGTAGGGCCAGAATGAATTCTTTTTAAAAAAGTGATACCAAAGAATGCTAAGGGTTGACACCAACTTAATGGTACCTAATCAAAAAGAGCAACAACATGTTTAAAACAGCAACCAGGAAGATGTGGGTTCAAACTCACGAGCTGACTTTGGACTATCACGCTTTTCAGTGAAGACTACCTTGCAGGGCTGTCTGTGCCAGGATAAAATATAAGCTGTCTTAAGCTCCTAGAGAAACAGGGAAATATAAATGGAACTCTAACCCCAGTAAATACATAAACAAAGGAACTCTTAAAAGAATTACAGATGGTATAATACTCTTTCCACACCATACTGAACCACATTAAAACTGTGGTTTCATCACTTAGCTGGGCAGGATACAATTAAACATACTGTATATGACAGTCATGTGATGCAATTAATTCACTTTGCAAAAAAAGTATCATTTCAGTATCATTTCAGGAACTGTAAGATGTATGCTACTCTTAATTGTTGCTCTGAAGATTTATTATTATTTTTTTTGAATGAAGTGTGCCAAAGACATAGTAGTTCTTAGCCTTCGAGCTCCAAATTAAATGATAACCGCATCAAAACAGAAACAGATGGGTTTTTTTTTTTGAGAAATTGGATGAAAAAATTGTGGCATATTTTATTACCAGAAAGTTTTCCCCACTATGGAAGCCATCCCAAGGAGAACTGAAAGTTGACATGATTATTGAGATGTAGCTCCCATTTTCCTTACAGCTGCAAAAAAAAAAAAAAAAACCTATCAGGCTCCAGCAATTTTGGAAGAACTCACTATGAAGATGATATAAAATAAATATCAAGAATCAAATACTGGAATAGACAGCAACAAAACAACTGTGTGTCTAATAGTCTAGACCAGAGGTAGGCAACCTTGGCTGTTTTATGACTCGTGGACTTCAACTCCCAGAATTCCTGAGCCAGCATGGCTGGCTCAGGAATTCTGGGAGTTGAAGTCCACGAGTCATAAAACAGCCAAGGTTGCCTACGCCTGAATTAGACTATCCTATTAATTTCTTTCTCTCTTTCATTTAGTATTTACATACACTTATCATGTTTTGTTACAGGTTAATTTGTAAATAATTAAAAAAAAAAATACAGGTAGTCCTTGACTTACAACAGTTCAGTTAGTGACCAAGCAAAGTTACAACGGCACTGAAAAAAAGTGATTTATGACATTTTTTCACAGGTACAACCATTGTAGCATCCCCAGGGTCATGCGATCCAACTTCAGACGCTTGGCAACTGACTCCTATTTATGACGGTTGCAGTGTCGCATGTGGTCACTTTTTGCAACCCTCTGACAAGCGAAGTCAGTGGGGAACAACCACATTACTAGCTTAACCAACCGCAGTGATTCACTTCAAATCAAATCAAATCAACCTTTATTGTCAAAGTACAACATGTGTACAATGAGATTGGCTAAGCCTCCCTTCGTGCACCCCCCCCCCCGACACAACTCACAGTGACAACAAACACACAATCTTATTGCACCATGTGAACTTATTGCACAACACGCCGGCCCCGCAAGTCTATCATACATGGAATTATTTCCCATTCAGAAGTCTGACAGCCCATGGGTAGAAACTGTTCTTCAGCCTGTTGGTGCGGCTGGCTATGCTTCTGTATCTCCTACCAGATGGTAGGAGAGTAAAGAAGGGCTGACCAGGATGCGAGTCGTCCCTGAGGATTTTCCTCACTCTTCTAAGGCAGCAGGCCCTAGCGATGTCGTCTAGTGGTATCAGGGGACAGCCCATGATGTTTTGTGCTGTGCTCACCACCCTCTGTCTTTCTATCCGCGGCTGTCAAGCCAGCATACCACACCATAATGCAATGTGAGAGGACGCTTTCTATTGTTACTTTCTTAACAACTCTTGGCAAGAAAGATCGTAAAATGAGACAAAACCCACTTCACATCTGCCTCGCTTAGTGTCATAAATTTTGGGGTCAATTGTGATCGTAAGTCAAGGACTACCTGTAGCGCCCTACATACTTCTTCCCAGTCAATATATTTCTCAAAAGGGACACAGTGTACACTTTACGTTCACACATCACCAAGTTCTGACAGTGTTTCTTATTGAACGTGGCTGAATCCTTAGTTGACTGGCCAACAGCCATAACATTATTTTAAGGTGTTCCCCAAGGTATGCAAAGACCAAAATTAAAAAAAATAAAAATAAAAAAATAAAAAGTCTGAATGTAACAGATGTATATGGCTAAGCATATGTTTTATTACACAAATTCTTGTCAGGCAGCTGAGATTACAACCTCGGCCTGTTCCGAGCATGTCCTGTTAAATATACAATGGATGGCAGGCCTAGAGTTGCGTCTGAGTAATCCAGTGGCTTGTAGCTTTGACAGCTCTAGTCACTCATTAAAGATTCCTGTTTTTCAAATACCGTTTTAAAGAATTATTTCCTCAATGGGGTGGGGGAGAGGGAGGAAACCCCCCCCCCCAAGATTGTTTTCAGTGCCTTTCAAGAACATATTTTTCAAAAAAACAATCTTGTGAGTTTCTTTTAAAAAAATAATGCTTTGATTCAATATTAGCTACTCTCCAACACACTATGAATGTAATCTAGATAAATTCACAATACACACGTTACTTTCTTTCCATCTAGTATGTGCAAGGAAAAAATCCAGCAATGGATGTTAGGCAGGGCTGCTGGGAAGTCATCTGAACTAGCTTTTTTCCTGAAAGAAAGACGTAAACCTGAGAGAAAGAAGGAAGTCACAAGGCTTTCATCTTCTACAGTACAGGTACTGTAGTCCTCGACTTACATCAGTTCGTTTAGTGACTGTTCAAAGTTACAACGTCGCTGAAAAAAGTGACTTATGACCAAATTTCACACTTACGACCATTGCAACATCCCCATGGTCACGTGATCATAATTCAGATGCTTGGCAGCTGACTCATATTTATGACGGTTGCAGTGTCCCAGGGTCACGTGATTATCTTTTGCAACCTTCTGACAAGCAAGATCAATGGGGAAGCCAAATTTACTTAAGAACTGTGTCACTAACTTAACAACAGCAGTCATCCACTTAACAACTTTGGCAAGAAAGGTCAGAAAATGGGGCAAAATTCACTTAACAAATCTCTCTCTTAGCAACAGAAATTTTGGACTCAGTTGTGGTCATAAGTTGAGGACTACCTGTACCAGCTTCCCAGAACAGAGCTTTGCTCTAATTTAATGATGACACTGACTTATCTATGACATGTGCAATTGACAGTAGTTTAAAATTCAGTGTTTAAACTCGTTACTCTCTTTGTACAACAGTTTTAATACATTTACCGCATTAAACGTTTTCTGGATTTGCACGAGTTAAACAAATGGTCTTTGTGCAACATGCTAAATCGAAAGGAAAAAAGAACCAATGTTAAAGTTAACCAAGTTTAGTAGATTAGGCAAATGTCTGTTAAGTCTTTATCCAATCCGATTAAGCATGTTCTGCAAACATAGCTGCAGCTTAGCCCACGTAATGCAATGGAGAGTTCTGTCCCCATGAAATGGAAAACAGGATTTAAATAAATGTGAGAGGATTTTTAAAAAAAAAACTGTATCCCAGAATTCCCTGGCCAACATGCTTTTCCAAGGCATATTTTACAAACAACTTCCCTTTTGATATTGTATTTTCTCTTGGTACATTTCCTATTGAGTTTGGGACTTTTAAAGCAGTGTGTTTCTCAACTTTGGCAACTTTAAGATGTGTGGACTTCAATTCCCAGAATTCCCCAGCCAGCATGCTGAATTCTGGGAATTGAAATCCACACATCTTAAAGTTGCAAAGGTTAAGAAACACTGCTCTGAACTATTTCCCCCAAGTTTTTGCTTGATAGCATCACTTTCCCAGCCCACTTTTCTATTCTTTCATATTTGGAAGTTTATTTCAAGGTAATGGCTGCAGGATAGCTATGATTTGGTTCATCTGTTCCAGCAGTCTCCAGGATATGTAGAGGAAACTATGACCCTTTCCACACAATTAAGTTCATGTACTATTTACCTCTCTCTAGGTTGGAAGGTCAAAAGGTATTATGGAAGAAAACAATAGTAAACAAGAAAAGTACATGGATTTATCTTGTCAGTGAAGTTATGTGGAGCCAAGTGCTACTTAAAGGAAGTGCTTCCTTCCTTCCTTCCTTCCTTCCTTCCTTCCCTTCTGAGCTGCTTGCTGGACAATATTAGGTAACCTGGATGCTCTGTCTTCTGACAATAACAGTAGTAGTAATTTTATTTATAAGTACAGAAATGGGAGAAAAAATGCTGTCCCATGCTCTTTTAATTTTAATTTATAGCAGTCAATTTAATATGGCTGTCCATTCGGAAAGACTCTGGCGGCTTACAAAATCCATAAAAAGAGTAAAACATTTAAAACTCACAAAAACAGGTAGCCCAGACTACAAAGACTACAACATCAAAACATATAAAACCAATACAATACCGGTTCCATTTATAAATCGTATCCATGTTAACCCTAAGTCTAGATGCTACAATTGTATCAATGTAAATAAAAAAGAATCAATTGTAAAATTCTCAGAGCCCATAACATATAATAACAACAATACCTATGCATTCAGACTGGTTAATTATATACTGTATCGGAGATTTATAGCTGGAAAGGAGAAGGAACTTGCTTTTTCCAATCTTCTATTTAACGTTAAAATTACAAACCAATTGCATAGCTGATACAGTAGTTTCCCAGTTCAGTTCAGTTCAGTTCAGTTCAGTGAACTCAGTGGAATTACTTTGGATGAAGAACAGAAGCTGAGCAGGCTTCACTCTGGTGTCCATGTAGGCAGCCACATCAGATTTGCTCCAGAGACTCAGAAGAGACAGCGAAGCCACCATATAGCTTGACTGTTGGCTCTTGGCTTAGCTCAGCCACTGATTAAATCATAATTAATCAGCCTGAAGTGCAAATCAGGCCAATAAGCATATATGAAACCTATTTTAAGATCACTGTGCCTGCCAAAAATTTCATTCAAGCAGGGCTCAAATCCTGTCCAGTTCCACATAAGCCAACCTGACCACATGGTTGGATTAAAAGTAAGTGGTGTTTATTATCATAAGCACCTACTTCTTGAAAGTAATGCATAGATGACTCTGGATATAAATCACACTGAATATGAACATTTCTCACCTTCACTTGTACCCTCCCAATCAGCAGTCCTAAGTCTCTCTCTCTCTCTCTCTCTCTCTCTCTCTCTCTCACTCACACACACACACACAAACACAATGTTGCTGATATTAATGAGGATCTACTTCAATGAACCAGACTCATTCAATCACCCAAAGGGAAATTCAGCTGACTTCTGAACTTACCTCAAGGCTGCACCCTATGGTAAAACTGATTCCCTTGTCTATCTCCTCTGGCCAGGTGGCATCATTGGCTGTTGTGGCCAAGAATGATGGAAGCTATGATCCAAGGTTTAAGGATGACAGCCAGCTGAACCCTAGGAAGCCTGTGTCTGAAATCCTACCTAAATAAATGTTTGATCCAATGGATCACTTCTTTTCAAAGAATCCATAGCTATGAATTTGGCACCAGGTGGTCAAGGTAAATTGGAATTTTTAATTAAAACCTTTCTTACATTTTTTTTTAAAAAATAAGGAAATAAAGTACTGCAGTTTTGTCCATTTGAATAGATGTGCTGCTTTGAAAGCGTAGGAGACAATAATGGAGAACTAGAAAAATTTAAGGAATTGTGGCTGTGCTAATTCAGCAGTTTAGAGTTGTGACATTTGATACCCTTCATTATTAAATAAGGACTCTTGGGTGAAAGCATGGAAGCCTAACATAGTACAAATGGTGCTTTTGTACTTTTTTAGTTTCTGCCAGCAAACACCCAACATGATGCCCCCATGTGCTGGATTTCAATTGCTAGAATTGCCAGCCAGCAATGGACTTTGTGCCTAATGGCTCAGGATGATGGGAACAAGAGTCCATCATATTTGGAAGTCAGGAGGAAAGGATGAAGGCATGGAAGGTCACTAGGAAATTAGGGAGTGAGGATTCAGAACCTAGCCAAGATTGTCAAAATCTTGAGGGGGTTGTCAAAGCACACTTGCAGAGAGCTGAAGAAGATCCCAAATCAGAATTTTTCATGCAAGAAAATATCATTTGAAGGGTCCTTGGTGCTCTCTGAGCTTGCTAGTTTTCTTGCAGACGTTTCATTACCCGAACGAGGTAACACCATCAGTGCTAGTAAGGAGTAAGTAACTTCGTACTAGCACCAATGATGTTACCTAGTTGGGTAATGAAACGTCTGCAAGAAAACAAGCAAGCTCAGAGAACACCAAAAATCCCTCATTTCAATCCTGAGCTACAAATAATTCTCCTTTATTGGTAAAACATCATCTAGTGAATGTCTGTCTTTCATGTAGCTGCAGTTAAGATCGCTGCAGCTTTCGGCAGAACTATGGGTGGGCTAGTCAGTGATGAGTATCATGGACAATCTAGAAAGTCCATTTTAAGTAAGATGCTCACTGCCTCGTGCATAGGTATGATTGTAAGAGGGCTAAAGGCCACCATCCGCAAACAGCGTCTAAACTCTAACCGGCTTTTTAAAACCTCTTCCTGGAATCGGATCACGTTTAAGCAGGGCAACCACCAAATCGATTAATTTTTTTTAAAGTGGATATTCTAGATTACCGGTAGGAGCGAGGATGTCCTTTGGGGTGTCGCACACGACCCTTTTGTGGGAAGTCCCGAGGAAGACTCTTAAAGAAAGAGCTGAAGAAGCTTCTTGGATGAGAAGGGAATCGTCTTCAAAGAAAAAATAAGGAAGCCTCTTGAAAAAAGCACCTTTGAGACAACCATGACCTGGATGACTGAGAATCTCCATAGATACTCTTTAAAGAGAAACATAATCCAGACAGGATCCGTCCTTACGTCCTGCTTTGAAGTTTTGCAAATTTAAATGGTAATTTGCAGTTTTATGGGGGTGGCCACAGGAGGGAGAGGGGGAAGGGGAGGGGGCAACTGCATTGGCTATGGTTAAAAAAAAAAAAAAAGTAAAAATACCGGGCCCTACGATTTTAAATTGCGCCATCACGAGCGCCATCTTGACTTTTTTGACCGTGCTCTGAAGACATCCTTGGGGCACGAGGAACTTGTTTCGCACCTGCTGAAATTGTGCAAACTGCGGAATGGAAAAAATCGTCAATCAAACCGAAGAGGCTGGAAATACCCCAAGTGGAAGAAGCGGGTCAATTTTACTCTGGGCCTAGAAGCGGAAGGCTAACTTTCCCATGAGCCCTTGAGGAGATGCTCCGTTTGCTTGAATTTAGCTCTCGTGCAAACGGCTGCCCCATTAAACGTTTTCCTCTGTTTGTGTTTGTGTGTGTGTGTGTGTGTGGGGGGGGGGGGAAATCCTCCCAGCCGATGCAGCGTATCAGGCGATCGAGCGTTTCCCAACTTTAAAGAGATTAAATTCACGCAACCCGCTAAGCCTTCGCGGGCGTCGTTTGGTTTGGTTTAGAGAGCGAGGTAACGAATTCTGTCTCCATTTCTGGCTGCAAACTTAAAACCAGTCTGTTAAGTAGGGAGAGGCAAGAGTGACAATGGAGTCCCCGATATAAACTGATAAATATGCGGGGGTGTGTGTGTTCCTTAGGTCACTTTTAATTTGCATGGATTTACAAAGAAAAGCATTTTAGAACTCTGAAGTTACTTGCAGGGGGATGGGGGGGTTGGTAGGAGAAATCGGGAGCTGCTGAGCAAAACTCTTATCTTCAGATTCTTCTGTTAAATAAAACTCAACTCTGAACGATGGAATTATACCCGTGGGATGCAGGGGAGTGATTTTGAACTGGGAGGCCCAGGTTAAAATTCCTCTCTGCAAGAAAATTTCCCCTCATCCCAGTCTATTTCACCTGGCCGGGAATATCATGTAAAGCCGGATGGGTAGAGGCAGCATATTCATTTAACAAGCTAGCAAGATTCCTAATTAGCTTTCCAGTTAAACTTCAGTTTCTTGCTTTTATTGGGTCAGCTCTGAGGAGAAGAAATTAAATTGGTGGTAACACTTATCTTCATTCTGATGTCACTTGCATTGCTATATTTGTTAAATTCCACTTATTTTATTTTCAAGGGAGCTTGATTTGAGGAGTTGCCTTCTTGCTTCATCCAAAAAACTCAAAAATATACTAGATTTAACTTGGGAAATCAATAAATGAAACTAGACAAGGCTTTCTGAGTGTGAGAGAGTTTGCACCACTACTCTTCCCTTTCCGAGCTTCATTCAATTAACTTCATCAATTCCTACTCAGATTTAATTAACAAAGTCATTTGTAAAATAGTGATTCCCTAAGCTCATAACAATGTAGTTCCAAAGTGGAGGAATTGATAAAATAATGGGTCCTGGCAATAACTCAGTCCACTAAAAAGCACGTGCTGTTGAGCTTAAAGTCTTGTATATTTTGTGTGGGTGGGTGGTCCTAGCCCAAACCCCTTTAAAAAGTATTTCTCAAGTTAGTTGTGAAATAGTTCCATGGAGAACTGAGATTTATACCAGGGAAGTGAAAAGGAACATGGCTAATCTCTCCTTTCCCCTTGGGTGCCATAATAATTGGTTTAAAATCTGATTCTTCCATCTGAGAATCGGTTGAGTTAGGTTTTTTTTCTTCTAAATTTAGACTTAAGTGAAGCAGGAAAACATTCCGTGTTTTAGGTAGTTGCCCTGCTGCCTCAACTGCATTCCTGCAAAGACAAATGTTTTTCTCCTTTTAATTTGTTAAAACTGTCCCCCAACAACCTTTCAGAAGAATCTGGGAGGTAGTAAGAGGAGAGGATTGTGTTTCAACCAGGTTTGCTCCTTGCAAAACATTTCCTCTCCCTTTCATCCACTGCTACAGCAAGTCCCACTGAGTGCAGTGTCACTTTTTAATTCAAAATCTTAGCAAGTTTAGAGCATCCTGTTTCTTTTTTTGAGGTTCTGATTGCTGGTTTTGAATTAGAGCAGTGGCTGAAAAGTTTGGACTGCAAAGTTTCTATCCAGAAAAATGTTTGGAAGTGCCATGCCCAACAGCCCCCTCCCACCTGCTCTGTGAGACTTGCAAGGCATTTGAAGAAGAGAACGGATTGGTGGGAAGCTATTTGCTGTCCTCCAGATGTGTTGGACTTCAACTCACATCAGCCGTCAGCCAGCAATCCCATAGCAAGGGGTTGTGGGAATTGTAGTTCAAAGCATAGTTCAAATTAACAATGTGCCAGAGAAAATGTGGTAGCCTTTGCCTTTAACAGAAGTATTTCCCAATCAAAGCTGCAGGTTGATTAGCATTGATTAAAAAGGAGAGAATTCCAAATGTGCAGCAAAGTCCGCATTCCTTCAGCTCTGCATTATTACTATTGAGAAGCAGAAATACAACAGGTATGATTCTTAAACCTTTTGCAACCCATTACTGTATTTTTTAAATTAATGGGATTGTCATTCCTCCAACTCTCCACAATTTGATTTAGCATCACTGGAAGACTAAGATATGATCCATTTTTTTTTTGTTCCTTTTTGTTCCTTTTGTACAATCAGGGTGAGGAACTTTACCAGATTGGAATATAGAATCTCAAACTCTCAGCTGCTCCAGAATCTAAAACTCTCAGCTGCCCCAGATAGCATAGCCAGTGGAGAAGGATGCTGGGTGAGAGTTGTAATTCAGCAATCCAGAGAGGAATATGTTTTCCATGCCTAAAGTAAAACTAAGGGATGTATTCTTAATACCGTAGTATAAGGCCAAATTTGGAAAAGAGGGGTGAGAGAATCTTTTTTATTCTCATGATTCAAGAGTTCTCTCCCCTTTGCATTTTGTAAAATTTGCTAACCTAGACAAAACTTACACAGCAAAGTCCTATCAAACAATCTATTCAGAAGGAGCTCTCACTGAATATTCCCAAACCAGAGGACACAGGATTGGGGACCCAGTGATTCCAATGGGGTTTATTCTATTATAGGCATTGTACCCCAGCCCTGTGCCCAACTGGCTTGGTGAATCCTATTAAACAGTACAGTATTGTTCCTCTTATTTCCAAGGGAAAGAAATGGCGAGTAACAACCAATTTCCTTTAGATGGTGTTCCTGGTTAGTTTCAAGGAGCCTCCTCCCAAATCTTGCATGGATGTCAGTCACTTGTCCTTCTTGGGTTTTTTCCCCTTTCGTATACAGGTACAGAATCATTTTTGCCCTTGTTCATTCTCTCTCTTCCCCAGCTTCATTTCTTCCGGCACTGCCCACTTTGAAAGCAGGGACCCTCGGAATAAACACAGGCAACTCCAAATTCAAGACTTTTTTTTTTTTTTTAAAAATCATCTTTTATTTCAAAATTATCTTGATCACGATTTTCATGAACCCATGCATGCAGACATACAAAGATTTTGCGACAGGCAGTTTCTGAAAGTATTCTCCCTTTTCAAGGCAACACATTTGGTTATTCCCACTTGGGCCTCCTCCTCCTGCTTTGGAAGAGTCTGACTGGACCCCAGCCGATGAACAGTTATCAGGATATAACCAACAGAGCATTTGTTTCGTGAATGGGAGTGAAGGGAAAGGACAGTGAGCTAGGTTTAGCAAACAAGCTCACATCAATGTGGTGGGGAATCGTATTTATTTTTTAAAATATACGTATATTTGCATTGAAATAAAAAAAATGAGAAAAAGATAGCCTGCATTTATTTAAACATCAGAGTTTTGCAGGTTATAAATAACTTAATCCCTACAGTCCATAGGGAGAGGTATGTGCAACAAGAACCCAAAGTTCAGTGTTTGTGAAAACTTGGCACTTTTCCAATCCAGAAGTGAAATGCCAACATAGCATTCTTAAACAAAACCCTGATTCCATTAATTCAGTGTCTAAAGTCATGATTCTCATCCAGTTACTCCTCTGCCTCGAGCCTGCCGTAAATCAGTTTAAGATTGCAGGACTAGAGCAGAGTTTACTCCAGAATACATGTGATGAAATTCAGTAGACTGACATCTATAAAATCACTCCTTTCTCTCCTTCCCAGCTCTCTGGGACCCAAAGTAAACCTCTCAATATCCACCCCCCCACCCCCCAACATTAGTCACCATTTAAAGAGCTAGTGCTTATATTCAAGGGAAAGGGACTTGCTGATGCCTGACGTTCTTGGAGAGGGAAAGGGAAGCTATCCCAGTCGGTTGCATTTGTATTAGCACTGCTGGATATGGGCTGCAGAACTCTGGAAGGCTAATAGATGGCAGCAAAGACTTAGAATGTTCTGCATCTATTTGGCTGCCATCTAGTGGCAGCTCTAGCCAGTCTCTACTGGGACTGGCTGCTGTAGATGCCAGTCCTGGAAAAGACTGCAACCATGGTTTACCATCAGCCCCCCTCTTTTTTTTAGGCTGAAGCCTAGCAAGGGCCCATTATGCCTGTTGGCCCCAAGGTCGCCAACTCCGTTCCTTGGCTATTTGTGTGCCATACTGCTCCCTCCTCTAACACTTGTTTTTCTGCAAGCTAGCACACTCTGCCTTGGAGTCCAGCATTACAGGAGTTTCCTTGCTGGAAGGACACTGCCTGGCATGACATTTGACGATTTCCCAAATGCCAGATATAAGGGCTGCTCAAGTCGACTGGCCTCGCTTCCACTGCATAGGCCTATTTCAGAGCGACCTCACTTTTTCAGAGTGATCTCACTTTCTCCCAGCTGCACTGCAATTAGGCTCTCCTCAAGCCACCTTACTACGGAGCTGAAAAATGCTTACTGACCCTAAGTAATGCATGCCCAGATGCTAATCTTGCTTGGTTGGTCTAAAGCTGCTCTGGGAGATTAGGTCGCTTTGCATTCCCTGGGGTTTGCTCCAAGCTGAAGGGTGCGTAGGATTCAGCCTTGATTCCGTTTAGATTGGAAACCTGGCATGTTTCATATATTTGGATTTTAAATCCCATGCGCCCCAGACATGACCCTGGGGAATGGCTGAATTAACTCAGGTAGTTTATACCTGACTTAATATAGTTGAGGCTTTTGAAGTGTCAGTTTTTCACTGGCCAAATATCTTCACCTTTGATAGCATCCCTACCTGTTATTCAGGATTCAGGATCACCCTTAATAAATGTTAGCATCCTTATCTAGGTTGGCTCCAATGCTATGAACAGATATCTGGGAATAGCCCAAATTAATTTGATGGGACTTACTTCAGGATCAGTGTATGCTTTATTTACAACCTTGGAGAAAAGATCCCAGCCTCCGATGCCCCTCTCCAGATTCTCTTTAAGAAGCAGGGCACCTGCAGCCTCATGGATGCCCCCACCAGCCATCAAAGAACCAATCATCGGCAGGAAACGGTTTGCCTTCAGCCAATCAGAAAGAAGTTCTGCTGTCCATTTTTAGAGTCCAATCTTTTAAAAAAAATATACCTGAACAGCTTTTTGGTTTTGGTCTCGAGGGGAAAAACGGCGTTTTTAAGGCACAGTCTTTCTACCGAGTCTGGATTTTTTTTCCTTTTTTTTTTTTTTTAAAGTGCGTCAAGAGACACTTCTCGTCTGTCCCCACGTTACCCCAGCCTTTCACAGGGGTCTTAGACCGCTCGATCGTTATACCGATAGAGTCTCTGATGTATTATAAGGCCGGTAGGTGTTGTGACTGGTCGCTACCTGCTGCAAAGAGCTGGGCAGCCGGAGGGGGCAGTAGAGCTGAGAAACGCCCAGCGTCTGTAACTGCGCCGAAGAAAGCCGGGGACAGCAGAAAGACGAGGGTCTCGCGTGGAAGGGCTGATGCGGATGGCGGTCACTCAAAGCCTTGCCCTTGGAGGACTCTAGCAGCAGAGCATCGGGGAGGCCGTAGTGGTAAACGGCGGAGGCCGCCGCCAGAGGGAAAGTAGGGACGCTGCCGTAAGAGAGGGCCGGATGAACGAGGAGCCGGGAATAGCTCGGGGGGGCGGCCCACGCCACCACCCGTTCTCCCACTGGCCTCACGGGGGACCGCGGCTGCTGTTCGGAAGGCTGGTACGGTCGGCTCAGGATGCTCTCGATGGCAAAGGGGCTGGAGAATTTCGTGCCGACGGCCGAGGCGCCACCGACGGGTCCCACGTCCGATTCCCCCGATAGGGTCTTCTGATCGGCACTCGGGGAAGCGGGCGCGGGGGACGGCTGACCCGAGGGGGAGCCCCCGGCGGCCGGAGAGAGCCCCGGACGGCTGAGCCGCTTCCTCCTCCTGCGGAAGACGCCGTCGGCGAAAGTGTACTCGGAGTTAGGGTTGAGCATCCAGTAGTTGTCCTTGCCCCACGGCCGGGCCGGGTCTCGCAGCACCTTGACGAAACAGTCATTGAGCGACAGGTTGTGACGCACCGAGTTGCGCCAGCCCGTGTAGGCGCCGCGAAAGAAAGGGAAGCGACCCATGAGGTATTCATTGATCTCCGCCAGGGTCAAGCGGCCCCCGGCCGAATCCCGGATGGCCATGGCGATCAATGCGATGTAAGAGTAGGGAGGCTTCGGCCGGCGCGTGTACGGCTTTCCAGACAGCCCTGCGGCCGCTTTACACTCGCCTCCCGGGGAAGGCGAAGGCTCGGGGCCCTGCCGGGGAGAGCCTCCGCAACCACTGGCCGGACTAAGCGCCGCGCAATCCCCGTCGGAGCCCAGCTCGCTCTCGGCGGCCCGCGGGGAAGCTTCGCTGCCGCCTTCCTGGTCGCTGACGCTGTTGCCGCTGAGCTTTTCCTCGTATCGCGGAGCGAAGATCTCCAGCTTCATGGTTGCGCCCCCGACTCTGCTATCCTCTGTCGCCCCCCTCCCAGGCAGCCCCTGCCTCCTCCCTCGGGGGAGCTTCTGTCGACCCACAAGCTTCGATCCCCGGGAGACGGAATCAGCAATTGGGGTACATGTCTACCCGGTCTAAAGTCTCGCAATGGGAGTGGGTTGGCGAGCGGGTGGGTGGGGGAGAAGAATAGATCGCCTTCGCTTTGGAATTCCTGGAAAGGTAAGGCGTGGTTCCAAAGCGCTGGCAGGTGGGCTTTCTTTTTCCCTCTGCAAACTCTCCCAAAAAGGATCCCGAACTCAGCTCATTCCCGCCAAAGTCAGAGTTTGGAGAAAAGTTGCCGATGTCTGTAAGCTTTTTTTTTTTTTTTTTTTTTTTTAAAAGAAGAATATATCGGGCGGGAGGTGAGGGCGATTTTTGAGACGCGTCTCAAGTGCGGTGTTGTTTTCCGGGTGACGGTCGCTTTCTTAAAACGCAAAATCAGCGCGTATCACTCACTCCTGGCAGAGGCGTTCGGGTGAGCTTTATTTCTGGCTCTAGCTTCTTCCACCATCGGGGCAGGGTTTTAACAAATTTGAACCCTCTTCCCCTAAGAGGCGTCTGACCAGGGCAGGGATGCTTTGCCGTCGCGCCCTCCCTCTCCCTCGTTTGTCTGCTTCAGGCGGTGAACAGGTGGCTGAGAAGTTGGAAGCAACTTCAAGTCGTTTCCCTCCGCCAAGCGATTCTTCAGTGTTTTTTTTTTCTTTCCCCGCAGAAGCTCAAATCCTTCCCGGTTGGGATGAAAAAAGCCACAGCAACAAACCACGCAATAAAACCGGTAGTAGTCCCGTTTCCTCCTCCTCCGATCGCGTTCTGGAGCGTTCCCAGCTCCCGAAGGAAGCGCCAGTCGGACCCTCTTCTCAGCCCCACGCGGGCGAGCTGCCTTGCTGGCGGGCGCAACAACACTCGAGCTACCGCCGCTGTCATTAGTGGTATATATTGTCATTATCTCTCTCCGGGACTGTCGGGCCAGCCCATTCGAACGCTGGGCGAGAGGGGGAGGAGCTTCCTCCACACCTCCTCCCTCCCCCGAGAGGCTACTGGGTGGGGATGCGAGGTGGTGGCTCGGCCAAGGTGGGCACAGACCAAGCCGCCACCGCCGCCGCCAGCCAGCCTTCGCTGGGAAGCAGTTGATGCCTCTTCTAGCCAAGCCCCGCCTTCTCTCTTCTCTCCGTCCAATGAAAGCGCCGCCACGGGTCAGCTCCTCCTCTCCGTTCCTTCCTCTTTTGCGGAGCGGGAGCCTCGTCTCAGGTGCGCAGGGCGAGGTGCCGTACAGGTGGCGGTATCCGACCGGCCGCCTACCTACTTACCTGGTTGCCCTTCCACGGGATAATCGAGCTCGGCGCTTCGCAGAATTTTTGCAGGTCCCTCCGGCGGGCCGATCGGTGCGCGAGGCCTTAACTTTTCCTTGCTGCTGATTACAGTGAGCAGCGCTCAGCTTGGGGAGGTTAAAAATCCCAAACTGGTGCCCCGCCAAAGGGCATCGACTCTCGGCCTACCTAGCCTGTTTCGCGGAGTGTAAACCCCGGGAAGAAATCGGGGTGCTGTTTGAGTTAGAAGATCCAATAACCCACATTTACAGTAGAGTGCTGTGTGTATACTTGTAGCGTCTGGCGGCTTATTCCTGGGGAATGCTTGCCAGCCTGCTGGCTGAAAAAACCTCAGGGCGATTCTTTAAGTCTTTCAGACCTAAGAAAGGAGAGTCATTTCTGAGATGGTCAACAGACTATGCAGTACCTTCCCCAGGGAGCTGTAACTGAATAACAGTGTTGGAAGGGACCTTGGAGGTCTTCTAGTCCAACCCCCTGCTTAGGCAGGAAACTATATCCCAGTGATGGCGAACCTTTCAGAGACCGAGTGCCCAAACTGCAACCCCAAACCCACTTATGCATCATCGAGTGCGGGGTGGGTGTGGCCCATTGGGTGGGCATGGCTGTGGTGGTAACGGCAGACTGGGTGGGACTAAAAAGTTCAATCAATCAATTCCAACTTTGCAAGATCTTTTTTTTCCCGTGAGAAGTTGAAATTGATTGAACCTTTTTTTTTTTTTTGCACACGGCGGCGGAGGCCTAAAGTGAAAAGGTTTTATAAAACCCAGCTGAAGGCCTAGGACTGGGGCGACGGCGCGCGTGCCCACAGAGAGGGCTCTGAGTGCCGCCTCTGGCACCCGTGCCATAGGTTCACCACCACTGCTATAGTCTATATTCCCCACTATTGCAAACCCTATTCCACTTCAGACAAATGGTTGTCAGATCTCTGTGATTGGCATCAGCACAGCATTTTTGGTACCCCATCAAAAACCTCTCTGTTTGGCTCAAGCATTTTCAGCTGCTTTATTTTTAATTTGGCTAATGTATGTATTTCCTGCCCTTTATTTATTGTTGCAGTAGTCAGGAATTGGTTTACTATTCTGATGTACCACAAAGGCAGCTGTAAAAGAAGTAAAACAAAGAATGAAGTTGTAAAATGCATAATATTCCCAGCCAAATGTTATAATGTTCAATGGGAGAATAATGTCAGCTACTGAATTTCCAGTAGTTGGGATGTTCTAGAAAATAGTAGCCTTTGCTGTGTGAATGTGCCTATTTTCTATATATACTAAAGTGATTATGAAAGCCACAAATTTGTCTGGATTATCTGGAGGGCTCTTTTTTATTACATTGCCAGGCTTGTAAATAAAAACTGCTTGAACTTCAGAATTACTGCTCCACCACTTTGCCCTGGAAAGAAATTGCAAAATTTTACAGGTAAATTAAAAGAAGAATGAATGCTAAGATTCATTTTAATCACACTTCATTTTCTAAATATGTCCAAAGTAGTTTTGGAATATTATATATGTAATATTTCTGAATCTGCAGAAGTGAAATTATATAATAGTAAGCACATGTAGCATGATCTGAAACTTTTGAATTCCATTTTCACTTCTGTTGCTTTTCAAAATTTATATTGAGACAATATGGAAAGTTGAAAAGTTTATGACTTTTTAAAAAATAAATATTGATCTAATAATTGGATTGTCTCATTATTAACAAGCCTGTTTCTGTCTTTTACTGATTTTCAATGGGACTGAAATGTTGAGTGGCTTGTATGCAGTATTTGAAAACTGAATTTTATGGAATATTTCAAGTAAGGAATATGCCAGAGCAAAGTGAAACCTTTGTAAATCCTAATTGTTTATATGGAAAAGATGTAAACCCATAATTACCTCTTCCATTGATCAGTGAGTCTCACAAATAATCATTCTGAAAAAAGGTTGATAAGATCATGCCATATGTATTTAAGCCTGCAGTGTTTAATTAAACTGGGGATATTATGATATTTCTTAATGTGCCCTGGAGTATTTTACCTAGCTAAAGATTGCTACCTGCAGTTTGATGTGTTACAATTTCAAAATGTTGCTGATAGCTGAATTAAAGGAATTGAGAATGTGTGTGTACACACACACACACACACACACACACACGGATTGTCTCTATCTTCTCTCTTTCTGTCTCTCTCTGCCAGTCAAACTAGTTTTGTGGCCCAAATGCAAGTTCTCTAACACTATCCTGCTAAGTACACTTGGAGGTAGGTTTTTTTTTTCAAATAAATGTGCTTTCAAGCCTTCCCTCATTATATGCATGGTTTCTCATGCTACTGGATTTTAAAGAATGTTCTCAATTCTCAAAACAAGGTATCAATGTAGGATTGCATTTGTGTGTTGCCTATAAATGACAACAACTACTCCGGACAACAATAAGTTATGGCCTAATATAATAAAAATGCAATGTAATCAATTACATACACATTGTCGTATAGTCAATGCATCGTGGGTTTCATCTATCTTCGACTGTGCATACTGAGATATACGTATAGCAAGAATTTGTTGCCAGTTTTAACTATCTGAATTAACACCTTATGAGTGGTGTATTGGATAAGGGATTAGAAGTAGGAAGATCCAGGTTCTACTCCTCTGTCAGGCGTAGAAGCTGGATGGGTGACTTTGTGCCAGCCTTCTTCTCTCCGTCTTAGATTGGAACCAACTGGAGCAGCATAGTATATAAGAGTCTTTAATCTTCAGTGAAGAGACCTTATATACAACACATTTCTTATAGCTACTATGAGATAACTGGAGTGCCTGGAGCTCTCTGAGCATTGTGGCTTGCAGATGTTTTGTAAGGAAATGTCTACAAGCAAACAACCAAGCTCAGAGAACACCAAGGACTCTACAATTCAACCCTGAGCTACATATAGCTGTGGTACTGTGAATTAAGCATGTTTTTGGAAGAGCTGTTTTCACCTGAAACTAATCCATTGTTTTTCAGGGGGATAATTATATCAGTCTGTTGCAGCACGCTTTGGGAAACTAAGGTCCACTTCATCAGATATACTGTATAACATATCATCTGAGATTGACAAATAATGTGTGGGTGTCTTCCAAGATAATTGTAGGAGGCAGCAGGTTATATGTAGTGTATAACATGTAGTTATTTGTTCAAACAATTGTATAAATTATACTGATATTTTCTAAGTCATGTAGAAGTCTATATGACACAATCTATAATATTAGTGTTTATTTTAATAGTTGTAAGGTACCAAAACAGATGTTCTTTTTAATAGTACCACTGCTTTTAAAAATCGTTCTGCTAGAAGCCATTCAAAGTTTGAACAGAAGGGAATGAATAAATCCCTTTCTTTCTTCCTCCATGATCACCAAACATGATTCCAAATGCTTTCTAAAATAATGTTTCAATTTCCCTAAGATTAATTCCTCTATATGGTATATCTGGTTGTATTAAGAAAATATCTGATGAACCCACAATATTAGATGTGTTTGGAAGTTTCATTTTGAGATAACATTGCAACCATTTTAATTTATTTCCACCTAAAACAGTTACACATAAAGCTGTTAAATACAAAACACCTGACTAAGAAAATGAGCAACAACTCTATATATTGGTTCAAGCAACATTGACCATAGTGGAAATTACTTTTACAAATACATGCATATGGCCTCTCGTGTTTAAGAACTGGGAAATTAAGATACATATTACTCTACAACCTACTCCTTGGTAAACTAGAAAAAGGTTGAATAGACAACATCACCACCAGATGGATCTGTAGCTGGCTGACAAACCGTACTCAAGGAGTAGTCCTCAATGGCACTACATCCACATGGAGAGAAATAAACAGTGGGGTACCACAAGGTTCTTAGGCCCAGTACTCTTCAATATCTTCATAAATGACTTAGATGAGGGAATTGAAGGGGAACTCATCAAATTTGCAGATGACACCAAACTGACAGGAGTAGCCAACACCCCAGAAGAAAACTCAAGATCCAAAAAGATCTAAGAAAACTTGAACAATGGGCCCTATCCAACAAAATGAGTTTCAATGTAGAGAAAAGCAAAGTTTTACATTTAGGCAGGAAAAATCAAAGATACAAGTACAGACTGGGCGAGACCTGGCTTAAAAACAGTAACTGTGAGAGGGACCTTGGAGTCCTAGTGGACAATCACTTGAATATGAGCCAGCAGTGTGCAGCAGCAACCAAAAAAGCTAATACAATCCTGGGTTGTATAAACAGAGGCATAGAATCAAGATCATGCAAAGTATTAGTACCATTTTATAAAACCCTAGTAAGACCACACCTGGAATACTGCAGCCAATTTTGGTCACCATATCACAAAAAAGATGTTGAGAGTTTGGGAAAAATTCAGAGAAGCGCAACTAAGATGATCAAAGGCCTGGAGACTAAAACATACGAAGAACGGCTGCAGGACTTGGGTTTGGCTAGTCTAAAGAAAAGAAGAAATAGGGAGACATGATAGCAGTATTCCAGTATCTGAGGGGCTGCCATAAAGAAGAGGGAGTCACTTTGTTCACCAGAGCACCAGACGGAAGGACGAGAAACAATGGTTGGAAACTGATCAAAGAGAGGAGCAACCTGGAATTAAGGAGAAACTTCCTGACAGTGAGGACAATCAACCAGTGGAACAGCTTGCCTCCAGAAATTGTGGGCGCTCCATCACTGGAGATTTTAAAGAAGAGACTAGACAATCACCTGTCTGAGATGGTATAGGTTCTCCTGCTTGAGCAGGGAGCTGGACTAGAAAACCTCCAAGGTCCCTTCCAGATTCTATTCTATTCTATTCTATTCTATTCTATTCTATTCTATTCTATTCTATTCTATTCTATTCTATTCTATTCTATTCTATTCTATTCTATTCTATTCTATTCTATTCTATTCTATTCTATTCTATTCTATTCTGGAAATAATTACACAAAATCTTCATTATAACGTACCTTATGTTCACTTATTTTGAAGTTGTTCAAATATGAATGATATACTTGATGAACATCTAATATCAGACTTATTTAGTAGCCGTTGATAAATTAATTTGTAATGAATTTCTCTGAATTAAACTATCAATGGCTACTAAATATGACGGACTACAAAGTGTTTCGAGAATCAGAGGAACCTAGCCTCTGGACGCTGAGAAGACTACCAGAAGAATTCTATAACCTTCTCTGGTGGTCTTCTGTGGGAAATGAGATATTGAGTAGAGTTACCTTTTCCAGCAGGATTCTTGGTGAATATAATGGATTGTAGAGAAATCTGAATCATCCAGGAGAACGAGCCTGTGCAAGAAATGAAAGCAAACCCTGGCTTTGAGAAAACATGAAAAGGAAATATTACAGTGGTACAGATAGTCCTCAACTTATGATCACAATTGAGTCCAACATTTCTGTTGTTAAGTGAGTTTGCTTTTTATGACCTTTCTTGGCACAATTGTTAAGTGAAACACTGCAGTTAATCAGTTAGTAACCTGGTTGTTAAGTGAATCTGGCTTGTTAGAAGGTGATAAACATGACGTTGGGACACAGCAAGTGTCATAAATATGAACTGGTTGCCAAGCATCTGAATTTTGATCACATGATCATGGGGATGCTGCAAAGGTCATCACTGTGAAAATTGGTGGTAAGTCACTCTTTTCAGTGCCGTAACTTTGAACGGTCACTAAATGAACTGTTGTAAGTTGAGGATGACCTGTACTCTGTATTGAAATACTGAAGCAAAAGCTAAAGAGTCATTAGGAATTGTGATAAAGATTGGAAGTCATTTCTTTATATATATTTCCTTTCTCTATTATATTTTTACCTTTTCTCTTTTTCCCTTGCATTTGTACTACTCTCTATTTTTTTCTTTAAGATTAGTATGATAGATTTTATCATTATAACCAGTATTCTTAATAAAAAGTTATTAGTTTTTTAAAATAAATTAGCACAATTGGGAAGTCTCTTAAACAAGCTTAAGGAACTTCAAATAGTGGCCATTGTTGATGCTTTTTTTTTTTTGGCAGCTTGGATTATTTCCATGTCAAAGTAAAATTCTTAATCACAGTTAATGAAATGAACACATCCTATGTCTTGGGGACCAGACTGAAGAAAAGAGAGATTATTTTTCATTTTGTTAAAACAAAATCAAGAATCACATTGCCAAGATTGACTCAAGACATCTTGGTTGAACCAATAGACGCGCTGATCAAGCATTTTGGCACTCAAAACACACTTATCTTTTGGTTAATAAAAACTCAACAAGAACAAATCAAGTAAGAAACGTTTTACTTGTTATTTCATGAAAATCAAAATTATCTGCTGAAGCTGCACTTGTCTACACAAATGGTTAGATTTGAGATTTCTAAAACAATATAAGCATTTCAGATCTTGTCAGATCTATTATTCTACCTAATTCTGTTTTGTGCCTCTGACAGCATCTTTCTGAAATATAGGGCCTGTGGTCTTTCTCTTGATAAAAATAAAAATTCTTCAAATCAGGGACCAAGTTGTGCTCCTCAGTATTTTGCTGCTGAACTATATAGCTCCTAGTGATTGCAACTAATAGGGCCAATAGTAGGCATGCTGAAAGTTGCATTTAAGCAATATCCCATAGCAGAGTCAATTTGAAATAATCTTTGCTATTCCAATTTTAAAATAATGTTTCCCCTCTTCTCAAATTTTGCCACTGGTGTGATCTGCAATGCTTTCTAGTCTATACAATTGATCACACAGTCAAGATTTGAGATCTGCCCATGTCCTATTGGCCACCTTAGGAATTATGGGCGTTTCCCTTTTCCCCACCAGTCATTGGGGACTTCAGAGTCATTTTGGCCTGGATTGCTGGAAAGACTAGAAAGCTGGTTTCTGTGGAAGCATCTGACTACATATGGTTCTTCCTACTCATGGGTTTGGTGCTTTTTTCTGAAAGAACAGTAAACTTTAAAAAACAAACAAACACATTTTTAAATAACGGAATACTGGTTTTGTCTATCCAGTCCCTGAAGCTTTTACATGAATTGCTTTCACAAAAAAAGGAAAAATAGAAAAGGTAGTAGAAAATCAAACTTTCTAATACGTCCAATGTTGAAAGATTCCAGTTTTGGGGCAAGAACCCCATGAAAGTGAAGCAGTTCCTGTTTGTCTATTGACAGGAAGAAAGCTACACATTTTATTCACCATTTAAAGTCTATGAGAAGCCAGTCTTTCATGTGTTTAAATTTGAAATACTATATCTTAGGCTTCTGTATTGGAAAGCAACTTCTGTTCTGTGGGGTGTAGTGATTAATGTGTACATGCTTTTTGTCTTAATTCAGGAAAAAGCAACCACTTTTTCAGTGATCCAAATGAATGGGAACTGAATTAAGCTTAAGATAAACCATTTTTTAAAACTTCAAAATGAAACCAAAGTAAAAGCAAAGCCACCAGTCTCACTTCCTCTGATTCAGTTGGGCATGTTTTGCCTCACCAGTAAGTGTTGGTAGGTCACTGTCACATAACTACATCAACTTGAGTCCATCCTTCCCCTACATAGACATGGACTGGAATGGATGCTCAAATTTAGATTTACAGTACAAGTGGGATGTTTAATATCACAACTTGCTGATCTCTCTGCTTTGCATATATAGTACTTTGTCAGAGATTATTCTGAAAGTCTTTTCTGTGGAACTTAATACTTTCACAGGAACTCAAGGATCTGGCTACAGATGCAGATGCCAGCAGCTTCTACTTCGGGCAAATTATTAGGTGTGTTTGTGTGTGTGTGTGTGTGTGTGTGTGTGCGTGACCCAGTATTCAAATTATGAGCTTTCTGTCATACCTTTCCAACAAACTACAGGCAGTCCATTCCACACCAATGCTTTTTCAAGGTGGTATTAAAAGGGACTGCAGTGTTTGCCTTTCTGATTGGCAAATATGGCAGCCAAACACAAATCTGAAAGGGATTATCAGGTTCACATATAACCCTGCTTGATGATGATATAAATAATTATAATTCCATTGATGTTTAAATAGATATTAGGGATTATGAGAGAGAGAGAGAGACAGAGACACACAGAGAGAGACACACAGAGAGACAGAGAAAGAGAGGGAGGCTGTAGAATTGCTGAGTGGGAGAGTACAAGTGAAGCTGGGAAATGTTCATATTATAGGGTGTATGTATCTAAAGCAGAACTTATTTGAAAGTTTGAAATTAGATTTATAACTAAAATGTATACAAAATATATTTGTGAGTGGGTGTATTCAGTGAAAGTGTGTAAATCAATAGTAAAGAAAATGGCTTTCATGCTTCTGGAATGGAAATTACACAAAAACGTACAAATTACAGAAATGTGCACCAAAAATATAATTATTATGAGGAAATGGGTGGGAAAATGAAGACAGCTTTCTGTGGAAAGACAGAGTTGGTCTAAAATGAACTTTAAAGGTGGAAAAATGAAAAGAAAAATAGTGAAACCAACAAGCTTGTCTATTGCTTGACTATGTTAATTCCAGAAGTAATGGTATTGCAACATATATTGGACACATGTGTCCTAATGTGGCAATTCTGAACATTTTATTCTGTGCAGATCACTATATTTTCATTGAAGATTATCATATAACCCAGTGGCTAGGAATGTGGCAATTCCAGGTACTGTTGTATAATATTTTCTTAATTTCTGCCATATGATTTCCATGGGACTCAACATTAAATAAAAAAATACATAAGATTGACTGAAATTCCCTGAGATAAATCAAATCTCACAAGTTTTTAATAGTTTAATATTGCCCCTTAATGTTTGTGATATTTTGATCAAGAAAGTCAATATCTCATGATATATTTTTTATTTTAGTGCCCAGACTAGCTCCTGTAAGTTGAAATCTATTGTCCTAAATCAAGAGGTAGAGAATTTGGGATCCTTGTTAGATTACCACCATCTCTGACCATTGCACTTATTAACTGGAGCTAATGGAATTGGGATCCAAAAATATTTTTAGAGACTTTCTATCCTTGAACAATTTTTCTTCGTGGCAACTTCACTGACATAGATTTGGAAAACTGGTGCCTGCCCATAAAGAAAACTTAAGCCTGACTTCACCCTTGGAGAAAATGATATCTGACACTTTGCAAAACAGCTCTGGAGAAGGGCATTCTGCTTTCAAGAAGGGATTGAAAGAAAGGAGATGCTTTATCCATTGCCTGGAGCAGTTTTCCTTCCATGCTTTTATCTCACAAGTTCATTTGTGATGTAAACATAACTTTAGAATGCTGGCAGCAGTGAAATATTGGTGGAACCTGACAAGTTTGAAAAGTAATGAATTCAGAGCAAAATTCTTTTCCTTCCCACGATTTCTCCTTTATGTTGGATCTCATCTGGGGGTGGGGGGCTTGGGTGATATGCAACATGTTATTTGCCTCTCTATGACTTGTAGCCTTTCAAGCAAGTTTCCCAAACAGAGAGCTGAAACTGTTCCATGAAAATTTTCCCTTAGAAGTGCTTATGTTTGTGTTCGAGTTATGGGGAATGGCTTCCGGTTCCCAATCTTGTATGCTCGAATTCTGCAGAATCTGGGTTGAGAAAATTTCCTTCACCTTCCTGCTTTTGTTAGAAGTGGCAGTGGAGAAGCTGGTAGTCCACATTTTGATGTTTATTTTATTACCTTTCCACCATTTGTGTCTAAAATATACACTGTTCTTTTTTGCTTGTTTGTTTGTCTTCTTAGCATTGTACAAAGGAGCTAATGTCTGTGTTATGCTATCGGCAAGCCAACAGATCCCACCCCCTTTTTCCTCTGTGAAGGGCCATTTCTATTCCATTATCGTACACTTGATAGTTGATCTGCAATAAAAAGCAAAGACTCTCACAAGTTGAACCCAACTCCTAATGACTCCATATTGACAGCAGTATGGAAGTGTGGGTCTTCACAATCAAGCAGAAATCTTTACCTTCACTTGCTTCCATGGACTGAAACTTACATTTTCTGCTTCATCCTTTACCTATTGACCCTCAAGGAGGATCACAGGGGATTTAACTAAATCTCTAGCTTCTTAGTTTTGCTCAGTGTTCAATAAATATTTTCAAATCTATCTTTGTAACCATAAGGGCTAGAAACTTTTCTATTGCAATGGGAGACAGCTGAGAAAGTCTCAGTCATTTTGGAATGTGTGCTACACGTACTGTCCTGTACTATTAATGGTTCTTATGGTTACGTTAGTTTTTGTTTACTATTGGTTATTGTCCTATTTATGGGGTTTGGATTCTAGATTATACCATGGATATTTTAATTGTGTTGTTTATTCTGTGTAAGCCACAGAAGTCTCTTGGATCATGACAGGATAGAAACATAAGTAAGGTTTTTGAACAGACAAGGCTAAGTCTCAGCGATATACCATATTATATATAGCATTACTTACATACTTAATGTGCAGCTCAATGGGCATCAATTGCACTCAAACAATTTGAATTAGAGGATTTTTGTGAACTGTGCCCATTTTTTTTTCAGCCGCACTGAAAATGTTTTACAGGGTTAGTTGCTACTCTACTATCCAACCTTCCTCCTTACTCACCTGGTCCTGGGACTAGCAATGGCAGAATTATTACAGCATTAAGTTGCTGTTTTATAGATACAAAGCAGAGGAAAATATTTGAAGTAACTACTTTCCCCCCATAATATAGCAAAAAATTGCAGCAAGCTTTGTAGATGATCATTCTATGGGTCTTCCTGCTATAGTTTAAATAGACAAATTCAATGCCGTCGCCTCTATGAGGTTTAGTACAATCATCGGAAAAAGCTGAGTTTGTTAAATAAACTTCACATCAAAAGCACTTTGATGTCTTACTTTATGGTACAAGTATTTTTCTTTTCTTTTTTCAAAGAATGCATAAAAAAAAAACCTGCTGCAGTAAATAAGCTCAGTTCTTTTAAGGAAAGTTGCCTCACATTTTCCAAAATTCTTAAGCCAGATATTTTTAATTAATTCATTTCATACCACTCAATATGCTACTACTTATTTACAAAAATGAATAAATTGAACCATTCACATAAGTCCTACAATTAAAAGGACCATGGCAACTAACATAATAATATAAAGATTAATATTATTAAATAGCAATAACATTTATTTATTTATTTGGTGCTCCAATGAAAAACTATTCTGAGCAATATGCAACTCCAGGTCCAGTATACAAATTGAGAAAAATACTGTAACAAAATAGAACAATCATAAAATAATAAATTGTAAACTACAGTTGGTAAAATATATCACCAGAATACCCAATCCTCTTCACTCCATACATTCTTCTTCAGGAAATATCAATACTTATCCCAAAAGAGACCCTGCTGAAAAAAGTCTTAGTGACCTTACAGAATGCTTTCTCCTGATTCTTTAGTTTGCAAAAGCTTCTTCTATTCTTATCAGGTGAATGTAAGATTATTCTTCCTGTTTTAAGATACAGGTAGTCCTCGACTTACGACCACAATCGACACCAAAATTTCTGTTACTAAGTAAGAAATTAAGAAAGTTAAGTCAGTTTTGCCCTATGTGATGACTTTTCTTGCCACATTTGTTAAGTGAATCACTGCGGTGGTTAAGTTAGTAACACGGTTGTTAAGTGAATCTGGCTTCCCCATTGACTTTGCTTGTCAGAAGGTCTCAAAAGATGATCACATGACCCCAGGACACTGCAACCGTCATAAATATGAACCAGTTGCCAAGCATCCGAATGTGGATCATATGACCCTGGGGATGCTGCAACGGTCATAAATGTGAAAAATGGTCATAAGTCACTTTTTTCAGTGCCGTTGTAACTTCAAACGGTCTCTAAATGAACTGTTGTAAGTCGAGGACTACCTGTATAGTATATTATAATAAATACAATGGAGATGTGACAGATGAGCGGAATAAAATAATTGAGAAGCTACCATTTGTTGAAGCAAGAGAAAGGGAGGAAGAACAACCTTGCATAGTTCTACCTGACTTTCAGTTTACAATTTATTTTATTCAGCATTTGGTGTCTACAGAGGTCATGCAATCACTGATATACAACACTAATAAAACTCATTATACATGCAAACACAAATATAACTTTAAATAAAACATCAGCAAATATAAATATATAAAGTATGTGGGCAACACAATGTACGAAATTAAATATTAAATTAAGATAAAATCACCATAATACGGCGCCATAGAATCGCAATAGGATAGGTGTTATAATTTGATATCTAAGAAGCTAACTGCTTCTGATGTGGCTGTGATAAGATCATCACAGTGTACAATGGGACCATCATGCCATAGACAATCTCCATTTTCCTCCTCCTTGCATAAAGCTGGCCTCATTTCATTCTCAGACCATGAATGAAATAGCCTTAAATCATCACTAAGTGTATCAATACACTTCCGATACGCTAAATCAGAATTACCCCTCTTAAGCTGACACTCTTCTACCACTCAATGCTTAGTCACCCATTCTCTTGAAGGTAATATTAGATGGCCAGTTGTGGGTGTGATTGGAAGAGTTTGGGGAAGGTTGGAGGGGGGGCACATGCCCCTCTTCTCAGTAAGAGTTTGCTCTTTCCATTATCAAACTGCATTCTACCTTTCACGCCAGTCACTTCCTTTCTTTTTTGTACCTATTTTTAAAATCAACTTCTTTCAGGTTTACAATAAAACAGAAGAAAGCAACTCTTCACTAGAGCCGTGGTGGCACAGTGGTTAGAATGCAGTACTGCAGGCTACTTCTGCTGAGTGCCAGCTGCCAGCAGTTCTGCAGTTCGATTCTCACCGGCTCAAGGTTGACTCAGCCTTCCATCCTTCCGAGGTCAGTAAAATGAGGACCCAGACTGTTGGGGGCAATATATGCTGACACTGTAAACCGCTTAGAGAGGGGCTGTAAAGCACTGTGAAGCGGTATATAAGTCTATTGCTATTTTATATTTTATATTATAAGCTATAGCCTATATTGCTATAGCTATATAAGCTATTGCTATTTTAGCAGAGAAGAAAGATTGCCTCTTTAGCAGTATTCTGAGATGCATCTTTACATTTCAATACAGCAGCTGAATTCTTCCTCATTGCTAGGTCCAAAGAGTAACAAGGAGCACTCAATGGGACTTTTGTTGCTTGTTTTACCAGTTTCACTATAGATCAATCACTTCTTCACTGGCTCCCTCCTTCCACAAGCTCCTCACATTGTTTTAACTTGTCTGATGTCCAGACTGTGAAAAGTTGAACACAGGAGCCTAGAGAAGCTCAGGGAGCAGAACATGAACACAAGATCTTTTTAATTTGTCTTGCAGTATCCTTACTGATCAACGTTTTCCCTGCTACCTGATAACATGTTGAAAGAGCATGGTAGCAAAGACCTTCTTTATATAACAATAATTTAATAAATACTACTAATAGTACTACAAAGCAACAGTACTTCATCATGGTGCAGGGGTATGTATGCCTTAGTGATGCTAATTGGTCTATTGGACAGGTACAACTATATCAGACATCTCTTGGCTGAAGATTCTGACTAAATTTGTTCCCAAACCCCCATTCAATATGGTAATAATATGAATTTCATGCTGTATTGATAGTCACAAAAGTTATGTTGGATGCTATAGCTCCTAGACATTCACTGACAAATGTGCTACAGGACTCAGCTCCCTCTGCTAGGCAACCAGAGTATGGACCGGCTACTGGAAAGCAATTAAAAGTGAAGAATTGGGAACAAAGCTTCCCAATTATGGAATATTTCTATCAATTGGACCATCAAAATGTGAATTTCAAAAGCGAATGTATCAGCTTTAGAAAGAAAAACATCTGGCTTTAGAGATTAATGAACAGAGATTTATGAACCAAAGTGTACAGTAATTTTGAAACATAAGTTCTTTGCCAATGCTGAACTAGAAGCAATTGAAAACGGACAACTCAACATTCAGATGTATTCGCAATTACCAATATTAATAATACCAGTTTGCAGTGAAAAATGAATATTAGAATATTGATACTGTTGATGTTAATGAAGAACAAGAAAAAGAAACCGAATTTGCTCAAGAACTGCAAGCACTATCAGTTATTTGAAAAGAAATTATTTACTCCCTGTAGAACAAAAAGAGTGCTGCAAAATTTTGAGAGGAATGAAGGAGCCATTATGGACTGACAAGTTTTTTTTAAAGAATTTGGGGGGGGGGAGCACAAATGTGTTCATGGCTTGGATATACTATAAAAAGGCATTTGATTCTGTTTCACATAGATGGATTGAAAAATGTCTTGACATTTTTGGAAGCAAAAGAAATATTCAGTATTTTATAAATATTTCAATGAGGTTTTGGTGAATAAAACTGATGGCCAATGGGGAAGAGTTAGGAAAAGTTAAAATCAAACATGGAGTTTTCCAAAGTGACCCATCTTTACTCTTTATATGATCAAGGGCTGCATTGGCAACAATTTTAAATAAGACAAATGGGATATAAATTGGCCAAAAAAGAAGTCAAATTTTTGCATTTATTCTATATTGATAATTTAAAGTTATTTGGAAAAATGAAGGCTTATAGACTCACTATAAAAAAGCAGAAAAGAATTCAGTAAAGATATTGGGATATAATTTGGCCTTGACAAGTGTGCAGCCATAACCATAAAGGCAGGCAAGATGGTTGAAGATGGTAGAATATAGCTTAACAATGAAGATTTAATAAAAGCAGGAGCACCAGAAGAAGGCTACAAATATTTGGGAATTTTGGAAGCTTCAAATTTATAACAGAATCAAATCAAAGAAAATACTTCTACCAAATTTATCAAATGAGTTTAAAAATAAATTGAAATCAAAGCTAAAATGGTGGAAATATCATTAAAGCAATCATTAATACCTGGTCAGTCCTTGTTATTTAGTATATAACAGGACCCAAATGGAACTTGATAACTTGCATCACAAGACAAGAAAACTAACAACAATGCACATATTTTGCACCCAAAACCTGATATTAATCAGCTGCATTTGCCAAGAGCAGAGGAGGGTAGAGGAATCCTACAGATGAAAGAAATTGTGCAGGAAGAAAAGCATGTCCTGAATGATTAAATTTAGAAAAGCCAAGAATTCTTGCTAAAGGAAGTCAGTCAAAGAAAGCTCTTGAAAACAACAAAGATGAAGGTTGTACATAGAAGAGAAACAGTTGAAAAGCAATTTGTTAATTGAAAGAATAAGTCAATGCCTGGTCAATACTTGAAAGCTATAGAAGGAAAAGCTTATAAAAACCCCATATGGTGTTGGTTAAGATCAGGAGGTTTAATGAAAGAAATTGAAGGCTTTATTTTAGCAGTCAAAAACACGCTTTGCCAACTAACTGCATGACACCACAATTCAACATGTAACAAACAACAGCAAATGTTGCCTTTGTAGTGAAAAGGGTAAAACAATCAACTATTTATTCAGCAAAATTTCATAAATTGTCTACAAGTAGTGTCATGACTGGGTTGCCAAAATTATTCATTTTTTGCACAATCATTTTTACTCAGCACTGCATATAAGAGTAAACAAAGTGAATAGAAAGCCAATGTATACATTCCGGAATAGATAAAAATAAAAACATCCCTGTGTGATTGCAGCATATGAAAAAACAGCACCACATATCAACTACTAGAGATGGTTTTTGCATAAAACTTACCTTCAGCATGAGCAGTCAAATGTTGAGCAATACAGTGATGTTTATGAATGGTGAAACACCCCAGTGTGACCTAAATAAGCTATTAAACTGACCAAATTCTGCTAGTTGCTCAGTGGGTCAGCTTTGAAATGGAGTGAAATGTAGTGAAAGAGGGCAGAAATGGAAGAAAGAAAGGTAGAATGAAAATGCACCAATGTAGAGGAATAGAATTTTTATTAATAAGAACCCATGGCCTATAGCAGAGATCCCGAACCTTTTGGGCACCAGGGACTGGTTACGTGGAGAGAGGTTTTTCCGTGGATCGGAGGGTGCGTGGTTTTGTGTGCTGCCTGCATCCAGAAAATGGGGCTTTCCTTGTTTGTGCGGACCGGTTACTAACATGCCGCGGCCCGGTACTGGTCCACAGACCGGGGGTTGGGGACCCCTGGCCTATAGGCTACCTGTGCCTTACCAGAATCCCAAGATCATGTCATCCAAAGTTATGGGCAAAAATGGATGAGAGCAAGAGGTTATAGGAGACAAAACTGGTCTCAAATGAAGTTTTAAAGCCATCCCAGGATTTAAAAGCAATCTGAACTTGTGCCATAGAAATTCAACTGGCTAATCACAATCTAGGCCAGGAAATTAAAATGGGATTTTTGGAAATGTCCTGGAAATATCCTGCTCCCATTTCCATTTTTAACATCCCTCCAAAAGTAAAAAAACAAACAAACTACCTTTTCCCAATGATATCATCACATCATTAGAAAGCTCTTGCTCTCCAGCAGGTTAAAGCAGCTAGGGTGCTCCTTGATCAACAACATATTTCCATCTCTGCATTACAGCCAGACTGATACAATTAATTAATCTTACCTCTTTAATTATGCATTATATGTCCAGGAAGTCCAACAAGCTGAATGCAAATAGAAAGCATATGTTTCTATTCTGCTGTTGTAATTAATTTTTAAAATAACAAACTTGGTTCCTATTTGTGTAACAGTCGACCTGATAAGGAAGGGAAAAAAAGGCTGCAATAATGAATAATTTTAAATCAACACTTCAAAGACTGACCTTGTTTAAAAAAAAAGACAAAAAAAAAAGACGTGGAGTGACATATTATCCTTGATCCAGTGATCTGCCAGTGAGTACAGTGAATTGCAATGTATTTGAAGGCACAGTTGTGAAATCATGTTTCTTGCTGTATACATATTTTGCTAAATTAAATTACAGCAAGATTTTGACCGGGGTAGCAATACTGAGAAGTTATATCTGAGAACGATTCTGTTCTTGAAACAGTCATTTCAAAATAGAGTTCCACTGAAGCCATAGGATTTTGTTCATGCAAATGCCAAAGGGAACAGCAACATGAAGTGTTATACATTCTTGAAGCCTTTTCAGGCCTAAAATAATCAGAAACATGTTGTCCTATTGGCTTCCTTCTTGCCACCTAAAAGAGGAGCAGGGCGGCCTAGTACATTGTTGTACGGCCTAGTACATCTTTGTGAGACTTTGGAAGGCCTAGATATTTGTGGCTGGATTCCTATAACACTAAGCCAACATTTGGGTTTCTCAGGCCTACAAATCATAAAAGCAAACCAGGTTCAGCCTGGCAGGTCTTGCTTTAGCAATTCTGGGTGTGTTTCTCCTGCTTTCGAAAGCTGCTTTGCCTTATACCTCCAAGGATTGGTTAAAGTAAACCAGGAAATCACAGAGGAACTTCCTATCTTAATATGCCCACTGAAATGAGCAACATACCAACACACTATTGTTTTCACACTATGTTTGTGCTCGGCCCGAAAGGATATCCCCCACCCCATCCAATTATGGCTTAGAGCAGGGGTAGGCAACCTTAGCTCTTTTATGACTCGTGGACCAACTCCCAGAATTCTCTGGGAGTTGAAGTCCACGAGTCATAAAAGAGCCAAGGTTGCCTATGCCTGGCTTAGAGTAATGAGTGAATCCAGTTCAAAGGTGCTGAACAACAGCTAGAGGTGGATACATACCCCTCTCCCTCAATTCTTTGCAACTGGTATTTGGAAACATAACTCAGAAGCAGTGTCAATCATAATAGTCCTTGATGGGCCTGTCCTTCATGAATGCTTCTATTCCCTTTTGAAGCCATCTAAGGTAGTCGTAACCAGCACATTTTGTGTCATGGTAATGAATTTCACAGATTAATGATGTGCAGAATGAAAAATAGTATTTTCTTTTATCTGTTCTAAATCTCAGTCTGGATCTTTGGTTTTGAGTGAGTGAGAAAGAAATTATCCCTGTCCACTTTCTTCATGCTAAGTATGGAACTGTCTTTTTCCCCCCCAACCCAAGCAGACTCAAGAATTCTGGTATTTTCTTGTAAAGAAAGTATTTAAATCCCCAAACATTTTGTCTGCTTTCTTTTGCATTCCCCCCCCACCCCCATTCTGCAATGTCTTGTTTCAAGTCTAGGGAACAAAACTGACCTTTGAATTTGCATGACAAATATGCCTTCAATCAAATGGTGGATCTGATAAAGATGCTAATTGCCTTTGTAATGTAAACAAGGTGTTACTATATTGGTATGTTTCATTTCCATCCCTTTTCTAATAATGCTTAACATAGAATTTGCCTTTTTAACAGTTGCTGCACATCGAGTTAACCTCCTCATTTGGTCATCTATGACCAAAAGTGTTTTTCCCCCCTCTTGAATAGTTTCAGGCAGCTGAGGCACCATTAGTGTGGGTGTGGATGTGTGTGAAGTAAAGTGGATTTGCATAAATGTATATCACTCTACATTTATTTAGATTGAATTGCATTTGCCATTTGACTGTTTGCTCCATTTAAAGTGAATCTTCTGGAGATCTTCACCTTTACATTTGGTTCTTACTATGCAGAAAAGTTTAGCATTAGCTCCAAACATGTCAGTTCACTGATTCCAAGACCTTCTCCAAGGCTGCTTTCAATTTCCTATTTTGGTATACAGCTAATCAGCGTTACCTGGGGCCTGTAATTGCAAATATAAAATTGACATTTGATTTTTAGTCAAATCAGATTTCCATGGAGGACATGTACCCATTTCATCTGTGGTCCAAACAGATAAATATTATCTAACTGACTATTCTAGTATTCTGTGCTATATAAAGCTGAGTCAATATTATAGAAACTCAGTTTTTTTCTTTTCTTTTTTATCTTCTCCTTTCTCTTCCCCTTCCCTAATACCCCATCCCATCCCACCCCACCCCACCCCACCATACCCTACCCTACCCTACCCTACCCTACCCTACCCTACCCTATCCTATCCTATCCTATCCATCTTTTTTATTTTCTTTCAAATGGCTATGCACTATTGACTCAATATAAGACTATGAATTGTTTTTATTAATAGTAGAATTCCTGCTTGACCTTTATGTAATGAGGGTGCTCCCACAAGTAGCTCATAATCTACTTACTGATAGCTGTATTCTTAGCAACTTAAACAGTATTTGTGTTCGTTGTGTAAACAGGTGAATGGGTGGAGATCTGACATCAGTGAGTCACTGCTGGAGCAAAGAGAAATACGAAATTAGAATTTTTAGAGATTTGAGTTGTTAGGCTTGTTTCTGGATCTTCAAAGAAGGAAGTAACCAATTCTTTGCATTGGTTATTTTTCTTCCTTGGGTTATTTTGCAATTCTCATTTCAAGCTTGGTTCAAGAGAACCACAAGAAACTGCATTTCACAAATGTGCCATATAATTTCAAGAGTATCCTGAAGTCCAACGTTTTAGAAATAGAATGTGGGATTAAAAATATAAAGGTTGTATCAGACTTTGCTTCTGCCTTGATAGTATATCCTTTTTCTCCAGAAAAATCAACCTCACATTTAATAGTTTGTTAATATAGAAGCTTCACAGACTTGTTTAGCCAGGTTGCTTTACTGTAGACAATAAATCATATCACATCTGCCTACTGGAGAACAAAGAATTCTGTTTGTCTATCTGCCTGCCTGCTTGCCTGCTCAAAATTTAAATTATTGACCTTTTCCTCCCATTTTTTTTAAGTAAATAAAATGTTGGTAATTTTCTTTTTGGCCTTGACAGTTGGGGAAATTGATATAATGTTTACCTAACAGTCCTTTCTGGACTGTTTCATTGATTCTAGATTCATAAGCTTGAATCCTTAAAGGCTAAAATGTGACAATACAGAAATGTGTTTGTACGTGTAAAAGGGGATAATCAGGTGGAAGTTATCATCAGGCAGATACACGCAGTTGTAAAGTATTATATAACTATGTCACTTGCATGGAGTGGGTGAGCAGTATTGGGCAGAGCATGGTCTTAAGAAGGAAAGAAGAAAAATAGAAGAGTTTAGCACAGATCAGAGAGTAAATTACTATTTGCAGTTTTAAATCTATTTGCTATCTGACAATGATTCTGTAATGTGACACTCTATATCTATCTATCTATCTATCTATCTATCTATCTATCTATCTATCTATCTATCTATCTATCTATCTATCTATCTATCTATCTATCTATCTATCTATCTATCTATCTATCTATCTATCTATCTATCTATCTATCTATCTATCTATCTATCTATCTATCTATCTATCTATCTATCTATCAGCAGTTCTGATTTGTTTGCTTAAAACAAAGCCCTACTCTGATTCTCTGAATACAACAATTATTTAACTGCCAGCTGCCCTTTATGTATTACACTAGCTAAACATCTGTTGCATCTGACAAGTAGAAAAGTGGTAAAGGTGAATATGTAGTAATGCCTTGTGCCACACCCAAAGAGGAGACTAGAGAATACACCTAAATTAAGGCATGTCATAGTTTACAGTGAGGCAGCCCACTTTAAACCTACATTTTCCCCTCTGTGTTTTGTTCTTTCACCTAATTCCTAGATCTTTCCATCACATCTCCCTAGAAACCTGGCCCTTCATCCCAATTTTTTACTGTGCTTACAACATGTCAGATTTGACATGAATGATATATTGCTTAATAGGTTAGTGCTATAGACAAACAGGTTGTTGTTGTAAAATTACAAAAGGTACATAATAAATATGGTAGACTTCCTTCTATTACTAAATTTTGGAATAGGCACATAAAACACCTGTACTTAAGTGGGTGGGTTATGGAATCTATAGAAATGGGATGCTAGAATTACAGACCACACCAGTCCAAATACTACCTACTTGATTAATCCATAATGTCCTATTGCAGTTGCTGGGTAGGCAATAGAGAGAGAAAATATCCTCCTCAGAGAAGCATAATTATTCCGGGCAATTCCATCTTTGCTACATAAGAACAATTTGATCCAAGTTAAGCAATGATTCCATGGTACTACACTATCATTAATCCATTAACGTTTGAGTTTTATTTCTCTAGGTTTAACTATCTTTAAGTTTTAACTATCTTTAACTATCTTCACGTACCTTTTGGATTTTTAAAGATATTAAAAGCTAGGGAATAGTTTGCTAAATGAGAGAGGCTGTATTGCAATATAGTTTATATAAACATTTGTAGGATGGAATCATTAACATATTACTAATTGATCATTTCCATGTCAAATGACTAATAATGGTATGGTTTATAAGCACTTAGAGATTTGTGTGTGAATGTAAAATAGCAATAAAGCTCACATTTTATTACAGGTTCTCTTAGAATTTTTCCATTTTTCCCTAACTTGGTGTCCATTTAATGTTCTGGACTATCATCCATAACCAGCATGATCACCCACTGGAGATGATGGGAATTAAAGTCAAATTCACTTGGTGGGCATGAATTTGTGAATACTATATTATATATTCTCAAGATTTTGATTAGTTCCATGATAATTTCTCTTGGTAAATTCAATATTTTTGGCTGCTTGATGATACAAAGTTGCAATTTTCATTGAAGAATGAGCTAGATGGTTTATCTGTGTGAGAAATTTAATCTGAAGCATCATCCCAGGTAACTTTTATGTGCAATTTGTCTCCAGTACTACAGTTGCCTTCTCTGCTTTCCTTCTCCTCCTCCTTGGTTAAATGATAATACAAAGTTTCTTCATACCTGCTTTGCATCTGACTCAAGCTTGAGGTCATCATGCACCGAGAACATTTTTCAAGGGCTTTCCGTGAACCTCAAGGAACATTGCAATTTGCATGAGCCAGGAAAAAGGTATGTGTGCTACCAGTTGCCTCACTGAATTAATGGTGATTGTTTTGGTTTCCACTGAACAGGTACTAAAACACTGCAACTTGATTGAACTAGTCAGTAGTGGGGATTCCAAATGTAATGACAGACAGATGCAACATGCTGTAGTTGACTTCTTAACTTTTTTTTATATTGGTAATAAGACCTGGCATGGAAATTTGGAAAACCTGTCTCTTCATGTTTACTAGAGTTACCATTACAGTTTGTCTACAGTGAAATAAGGAGGGATATTTGGGCAGAGTTCAGGTATTCCCTGATAGACCAAAATAGAGAGAAATTAAAAGAACACAATTGTAGGCAGAAAGTATCATTTGCGTATTTTAAAGTTGCGTAGAGGAGCTTCACTTTTCTCTTTTCACATATCCACATATCTATAGCTGCGCTATAGTGATACTCTGAATGGTCTTGGACAGGGGTCTTCAAACTTGGCCCTTTTATGACTTGTGGACTTCAATTCCCAGAATTCCTCAGCCAGCGTGCCTGGCTGAGGAATTCTGGGAGTTGAAGTCCACAAGTCATAAAAGGGCCAAGTTTGAAGACCCCTGGTCTTGGAATATATAAACGTTTGGAAATCTCCCTCTTTTTCACTACTACTTTCTTGTTAGTCACCTATTCCCTTCTAGGAACTGACTGGGTCTTCTCCTACAACTGGTATGGTGAAGTGAGAGACTTTTCAGAGGCTGGATTTGGCACCTGCATGGCTATAATAAGTATAATAAAAGAAACTCGTGAAATTGTTGGAGCCTGCCCTGTATCAGATGAGGAGCAGAGCTTTAGGGCAGACTACACACTCAACACCTAAGCCAGGGGTCTTCAAACTCGGCCCTTTTATGACTCATGGACTTCAACTCCCAGAATTCCTCAGCCAGCGTGTCTGGCTGAGGAATTCTGGGAGTTGAAGTCCATGAGTCATACAAGGGCCAAGTTTGAAGACCCCTGACCTAAGCTGACACTTGCATGTGCCATGCTTAGGAGTCATTAAAGAAATACTGTGTTCCACGTGACCTTGTCCTCATTTTGAGTGATAGAGGATAAAGACAGGTGGGATTTGATTGAAAGTGGCCAGTAGTTCATTGTTTTAATATATATATAATAAAGGTAAAAAAGGATATATGCAGTGTTATCTTCATTTTAGATATCAAAAGGGTTTTGCGGCTCCCAGTGTTTTGTTTTCGGTGGGAAACGGGTCCAAGTGGCTCTTTGAGTGTTTTGGGTTGCCTACCCCTGACATAGGCATACAACACCCAAACCTATAAATTCTGCCTCCACCTTCTAGAAATGGGATGACAATGGTGAGAAATTCAACAAGCAGCCAGTACTGCCCAGTTGGCAGCAATCTACTTCTTATTCAAACTATGTGCTATGATGAGGCACCCTAGTTTCACTGTGATTCCTGCTAATGAGTGATAGAGAAACCTATGCAGAACTTATCTGAAAAGCAGGTAGAGCTGAGCAATGTGGGCTGTTTTTCTATATTTATGGACATCACCTAGCAATGGCTTCTTAAATGCCCCAATCCACCATTTACATTTAGCTTATTTACTGTATTTTAAACATTTATGTAGCTGCCCATCTTATAATGAGGTGTGGGTGGCTCCCAATCAAAAAAATAAAATAAGATTAAAAACCATACCAAAACTATTAAAATCAAACATATAAAAACAAAAACTGGGCACCAAGTCAAGCTTCCAGTGTGCAGTCACTTCATCGTATCCCAATGCCTGAGGGAAGAACCAGGCCTTCAGCGCTCTATAGACGCCTGTTGAATTTCAAGTGGAAGCATATTCAATAGGGGAGAAAAAGCATGCCTCCTAGCTCCCATAGGATAGCAATGTTTAAAGGAAAGGACTAGAGCAGACCTTTCCTATCTAACCTGGTAGGATGGGTCAATGTTCTTAGGGAAAGGTGGTCCTTCAGATAACCTGGTCCTGCCCCATATATGCCTTTAGAGGTGATAACCAGCACCTTGAATTGCACCTAGAAGGACATTGGAAGCCAGTGCAGATTACAAGAGAGGTGTTATATGGACAAACCTAGGGGCACCTATCGTAGTACATGCTGTTGTGTTCTGGCCTTGGTTTCTGGATAGTCTTTAAGGCAACCCCATGTACAGTGTATTGTAGTAATCCAAACAGGAAGTGACCAAGGCATGAGTGACTGTGAGCAAGGTCTCCAATCCAGGAAAGAGGCAATTGGCACAGTAGGTGAATTTGTGCAAAGCTCCCCCCACACAGCTGCCACCTACTCTTCAAGCAGGAGCTGTAAGTTCAGAAGGACCCCCATGTTGCACACCAGCTCAGTCTGGAGAAGTGCGACTAGGTCCAAAGTTAACAATGAAATATCATCTGGACCCAGAAGGCCAAAACCCTAGAGCCACTCCATCTTGCCAGGGTTGAGTTAATGCTAGTCCTCCCCATCCAGACCTTTACAGGTTTCAGACACTCGCAAATTGTCCTGTATGCAAGTTTTTTCTCATCTTACCATGTCAGATTTGGTAGACCTAAAGTCTAAGCAGAGTAGGGTTCCTAATGGCTGCTAAAGAAGGCGTGGTTGTGCTCATTAGTATCCACAAGAACTCTGAATAGGGAAGAGAATTCTGTTAATGTGACAACCTATCAGATCCTCAGTCTGTACACTGTATGTATATATCTTTAAAAAACAAAACTTGCAGAAGACAAGTTTCACAACTCCCTGTCCATTCCTAGTGTTTTAAATATTTTGTTTGTTTAATTTTTGGTAGATTCTCTGGGAGGGGCTATTTTTTTTCCTCACAGAAACTACAGCAAATTTGTTCCATGGTCAGTCACAGGTTGGCAGCTTTTGATGTAATTTCAGTTTATATTGGCATTATGAATAGAAATTAACACTACCCTTGTTGCTTATTAGCCCTTGATATGCTCTCTATCTATTAAAGCTGAATAGTTCATGGAAGCTAACAAATTGGTTTCTATAGAGTTATTGATGCTCCCTGAGCTTGGTTGTTTTCTTGCTGATGTTTCATTACCCAACTAGATCACATATTTAGTGCTAGAATGGAATGGGTTTATTCTCTGTTTATATGCATCTATATCTATATATCTCTATATATCTCTATATAGATATATCTCTCATCTGTATCTCTCTATATCACGGGTGTCAAACTCGCTGCATCACGTGACATGTCGCGATGTATCGCGACTTTTTTCGCATTGCCGGAGCTGGAGTGGGCGTGGCCTCCACATGATGCAACTGGCCTGTGGGCCGGCAGTTTGACATCCCTGCTCTATATCTATATCTATATTTTCTGTAGCTTATCTTGTCAGTGCTGGTGGAGGTAGTTTCTCAATTGGGTTGTTGTTTACTGTTTGTTTGCCTGGTGTTAATTCCTGCTTATTTGGGTGTTGAGTGCTGGTCTTTTTGTTTCCTTTTTAGGTTTTTAATTGTCTCTTTTGAATGGGGTGCAACTATGGTTTATCTCTATGTGCTTATTGATGGCTGATTTGGCTGAGTGCCAAGCTTCAGGAATTCCCTTGGCTTCTACGGCTTCATTTCTTAGAAATGATGAGTTTTTAACACAAAAGAAGATAAATGAGAATTCATAGACTTTAAAAGTGGCATTTCCTTTTATCAGTATCATTATTTTCAGCATAAATATTTTTATTTTAAAGATATCTATTCTAATAGAAGTATTTAAAAATATTTTTCAGTTGTTTTAGAACACTGGATTGGATCCAGACATATAGAACATTTTTAGAAATTAAGAAGAATGAGAAAAATTAACTTGTTTCAATGATTTGAAACTTACAATTAAACCTGAATTTAACTTCTAGGTGGAGTAACAAGTAAACAAATCCAGAAAGGCTGTGCAAAAAGTGTTATCATTTTCTGAAGAGTTGAAATAGTAATCCTTCCTAAGGGCTGCACAATCTGCAGAAAGTTCCACTGCAAGAAAATCATAATACAAGTTTACAGCTAAATTAGGTCCATATTGATATATAATCCAGGTCACAAGGGATGGTCAGGATGAGCAAAAAAGTACCGAAACTACTGAGTTCAAGATTTAAATGAGGATCTCTATGCTTGCTTAGCATTGATTTCAAACTAATTATAATTGATAAGACCTTATTACTCCATCGCTTTATTAGGCTGAAATGTTGAAACAATATTTTGTCATCTATTGTAGTTGCTAAGTTATAATCAGTACAGATTTGGTCAATGATAGCTGTGTGAAGTGGAAATTCTGCAGATAAACATCGTACCTTTTCTTGACTTACAGGCACATTTAGGACTGGCCCAATTTTATGACAAATTTTATAGCTGTTGTTAAGCAAATCACATGATCACTAAGCAAATCCAGCTTCCCCAATGGGTGGTTTGTTTGGGTTTTTTTTTTGCTGGAAATTGGCAAAAAAAGATCGCAAATTGCAATCATATGACTCAGGATGCTGCAACCATACATGCGAACCAGTTACCAAATGCCCGAATTGTGATCACGTGACTTCGGAGGCGGTGAAATGATCATAAGTGAGAATACAGGTAATAAGTCACTTTTTCTGAGACTGTTGTAACTTTGAACAGTTGTTAAATGAAAAGTTGAAAGTTCCTTTCTTTGCATGTAGGTTGTAAGTTAAGGACTACCTGTATTAGAATGGAGCAAGTTAAGGCTGACTTACCTATTCAAAAAAAGGATACATAGTAAATTCCTACCATCAAAACTGACAGGGTGACCTACTCTGGATCAAAGCTTTCCTTTAAGTTCCTTTAGGTAAGACTACTTGTATAAGAAGTTAAGATAATGAATTGTGCAAGCATTATCCTCTATCTTACTGATATATCTTTGGTATGAAAAAGATGCAAGATAAAGCAGCTTGTTGATCACAGAGATGCTAGTTTGAACATCTCTGTGATGCAACTGGAACAGTTTTGTACACTAAAGCCTTTGTATGGCTTTTCTTCACTAATCTTCTCTTATTTTAATTTATACTGTATCACTGAATATTCAGATTGATATCACAAAATGTAACTCATTAATACCTTCACGGAGATTATATCAAGAAATTAATATATCTAGGGCACAATGGAAAATCAATAAGCCTGTAGTAGAGGGTTCATAATCAACTTAAAGTCCACTTAAAAGACTTGCAATCCTTTGAAGTCAATATAGTTATCCTGGTTGTAAGGATCTTTCATAGTTGTCTCCCTGGGACATAAGTACTTCTTACCAATCAAAATATCTTATTTCATTCTGCTATATGATTCTGACAAGCATAGGAGCCTTTGTTTAGAAATGAATCAATCACTTTAATTAACATGGTAGTCAGCAAGCTGGAAATCCTTGAGAACAAGGATAAAAAGAAGACCACGATGTTCTTCCATTCTATACAAGATATTCCAAACTCTGACTCACTCACAAGGCTTTTGTCTACACAAGAACAAGTGAATTCCCCCCCCTTTTTTTAAATCTTTATTCTTGCCACAGTTGTTAAGTGAATCATTACAGTTGATAAGTTTAGTAATACCCATTGGTGGGATTCAGCCGGTTCACACCGGTTCGGTAGAACCGGTAGCTAATTTTTTGTTGACTTTGGCGAACCGGCTGATGGACGCCACTTCCGGAAGTCCGTTCTGAGCCTGAGAGGCCTCCCAGGCCCAGAATGGCCCACCGGAAGTGGCGTCCATGCAGAGAACCGGTTGTTCAGGTATTTGAATCCCACCACTGGTAACACCGTTGTTAAGTGAACCTGGCTTCCTCATTGACTTTGCTTGTCAGAAGGTCACAAAAGGGGATCACATGACCCCCAGGACACTGCAACAGTCATAAATATGAACCAGTTGCCAAGCATCTGAATTTTGTTCACATGATCATGGGGGTGCTGCAACGGTCATAAGTGTGAAAATGTCCTAAGTCACTTTTTTCAGTGCCATTGTAACTTTGAATATGCACTAAATGAACTGTTGTAAGTTGAGGACTATCTACATGTACATTTTCCTATACAAGTTTTACTGCCACGTATCTAATGGGAAAATTTACTTTAGCTCCCTCTGCTGAATTCAAACTACTAGTTATAATGTGATAATACAATTCTTTCTATCTTTGGTATGATCTTCCAAGTTCTCCCAAGTCTTAATCAAGTTGTTGCAGGTAGATATGGATACATCTTTAATTTCTTTTAGGCAGGGTTGAAGTTTACCAGTGATGTATACAATAGACTAGGATTTCTCAGCTTTTTTCATTATCGCCCCCTTAAGTAATCTTTTTTTGACATTGAAAAGCTATTAATATTTACCACATTTGCTAAATAACTTTTATTTATATGTTGTATCAAATTATACATGAGAATTATCAATTTACATAAATAATTATAATAGCAATATAATATTTTACAAAAGAACAATTAAAATTGTTATTTTTTTTCAGCTAAAGTAAAACCATTAAAAACATTAATTTCTTAAAAATGATTTTAGTAAACTGAACATTTAACTTTGGTTTAATATGAGAAAATAACTTTTAATTAGTTTACAAAACGAAATAACGTACCCAAGAACAATTCAACGGGATCCTGGGGTCTGACGTTCTTAAACTAAATGTTCAGCATTCAGCGTGATGTTAGTAAGTTCAGTTCTAATGCCTCCTCTTGAACATACATCAATTCTCCTTCACTCCTTTGTTAGCATATTAGTTTGTTTACTGAACTAAAATCAATTTCAACCACATACTGTAAGACAGTGGTGGCGAACCTATGGCACACGTGCCAGAGGCGGCACTCAGAGCCCTCTCTGTGGGCACGCGTGCCGTTGACCCAGCGGCCCCCTCCTCACCAGCAGCCCCCCCCAGAGAGTCACCCCCGGGCGCAGCCCGTGCGGAGCAGTGCAGCCAAGAACATGGCAGCCAGGCAGCAGGGACAAGACTCCGCCTTTGTGCCCCAACACACGTAGATGATGCTGCTGGGTGTAGGTGGAGGGCGTGACTGCCATGGCACTACAGGGCCGCCTGGGCGATATGCGGCAGGCCGTGGAGGTGGTGGGTGGCCCTGCGAGTGGGCGGGGATGGAGCAGGGGGAGGAGTGGGTGTGGAGCAGGGGCAGGCGGTGGAGCAGGCGGGCGGGCCAGGGGGTGGGGCGGTGTTTGGGCACTCGGTCTCTAAAAGGTTCGCCATCACTGCTGTAAGAGGTGGAAACAAGTAATCTTGCCATTTCTGACCACAACAAACAGCATCCATAAGGCCACTTCTTACGATATAAGGTCAGCGATTGATTGAATGTCCTCCAATCACAGCCAGGTGTTCACTATACTTTTGTACTGTAGTATTGATCTTACATACATTTTGGGATATCTTCCACGAACTCAGTGTCATACCCCAAATAACCCAATGAGAGAAATTAAAATGCTAAATAATAGATATGGCTGAACTCAAATAATTTTATTACAGAGGGAAATGCTCTGTTGAATGAGTGTGTGTGTGTGTGTGGGGGAAATTCTAGTCTATAGTGGTTAATTAGATATCTTTGAGAAACTCACGTGTGTAGGAGGACAACAATCCTCATGGTTGCCAGCAACATATTGCCGTGCTGTCTTCCGTCTCAAGGCAGCGCATAGCCACTGTGATAACAAGCAGTAACCTAGTGTTCCCTAACCTCTAGATGTAACTCAGGCTTCCCATTTGAGATACTAGATGTGTGGACTTCAAATATAGGCATTACTGAAGATTCTGTGAGTTGAAATCCACATATTGAGAAGGTATCCAGATTGGTGGAGACTGCTATAATGTTTCCTTTATTCATCTAGGTCAGGGGTGTCAAACTGCCGGCCCGCGGGCCGGATGCGTCATGGCGAAACCGTGCCCACCCCATTGCCAGCAATGGGAAAAAAAAGTCACGGTACATCGCAACACGTCACGTGACATTGCGAGTTTGACACCCCTGATCTAGGTAATTCACTCTTCAAAGTCATATTTTATACAGGTAAGGATATAGATAAGGATAAAAATTGCATAGCTCCATTATAGCAATAGCACTTAGACGTCTCAAAGGTGCTTTTTTTTTCAAAAGGCAACTGGACTGTTTCTTCCTTGAGGAAGAAGACATTTCACGTCTCATCCAAGAAGATTCATCGGTTCTGGCAGGATGGTGGGGGTGATGGAAGGATTACTTCTGATGAATATATTTCACAATTAATCCATCCATTCCCCCCCCCCCCTCCTGCCAGAACCAATGAAATGTCTTGGATGAGAAGAGCAACATCTTCTTCTTCCTCAAGGAAAGAAACAGTCCAGCGGCCTTTTGAAAAGCACCTTTGAGACAACTATGACCTGGATGACTGAGAATCACCATAGACAAAAGCACTTAGACTTATATACTGCTCCATAGTGCTTTACAGTACTCTCTGAGGGGTTTACAAATGTCAGCATGTTGCTCCCAACAATCTGGGTCCTCATTTTACTGACCTTGGAAGGATGGAAAGCTGAGTCAACCTTGAACCAGTCAGGATCGAACTCCTGGCTGTGGGCAGAGTTAATCTGCAATATTGCATTCTAACCCCTGCGCCACCACTGCTCTTATACAATATTCAGTAGTTGTTACAAGTAGTCAAAACAGCGTAGAAATATTTCTTAAGGGTTTTTGAGTGAATCTGCTTCTGTCTGTCATGTAGGAAATACACATCTTTATTATTATTTTATTTATTAGATTTTTGTCCTGTCTTTATTCCTTTATAAGTAACTCAAGATGACAAACATATGTAATCTTTTGTCTCTCCTCCTCATTTTCTCCTACAACAGCCAGCCTGTGAGGTGAGTTGGGCCGAGAGAGAGTGACTGGCACAAAGTCACCCAGCTGGCTTTCATTGCCTAAAATGGGACTAGAACTCACAGTCTCCTAGTTTAGCTGTCATGGAACATCTTGTAATATTAACAGTATTATGAGAGGGAGAGAAAAAACGGCAATATCCATTTTTCCTTTCTAATCATGGATAGTTTCATGTCTATCTCCCTTGGAGGTCTTAAAAAATCCCTTCTAAATTCTGTAATTTTTGTTTCAGTTTCCTGTGTAGGTAGTTAGTTTTAAATAGATTTTCATCTTATATTATACCGGGATTAACAGAGCAGTCATACTCTAAGAGAAGCTGCTGCCATTCCATCTAGAAATGAATCTTATTGCAACAGACTAACATAATTACCCCTTTGGAATTTTTCCTGGAATTTGGAAATTAGTTTAAATAAGGAGGGAGGGGGGAAAGGAGAAAGTTATCTGTGTTTTCGATCTGTTGATGAACTAGGAGGTGTATGGAACTTCTAAATTCTTGTAGACAGAACAAAAAGAGCTACGAGCCCATTAATTTGAGACTCAATGTACAGAGACCATGGGACCATTCAGAATAATTTTTCTTTATGAGCACACAGCTTAATAGTAGCAATTATAAAACACAGGAGTGGAAAGAACGTCAATGAAACTTATTTGCTCTCTAACCAAGTGCACCTCAGAAAGGAAATTGTTGCGAGCTTCGGAGGACCCAATAAACTGATTCAATATTGAATTTCAATAATCCAGCATCATATTTTGTCTCCTTTATTGCACCTTAATTTGTCTTGTGGATCCCCAGGGCCAGACTTCATGGAGCCAATTATTTGTAACTGTCCCCGTGTCAACAAGCAGCAGTGATCAGCCTAATCTGCCTATTAGTGACAACTGGTTTTGTTTAATAATGCTTTAACTGATGTAGTAAATGTCCTCTCGGTGTTGAAAGCCTTGTTCAAACATTAGCTAATTAATCATCACAGAATTTGCCTCAAGTATTATTGCTCTCTGCCTTGGAGATGGTAAACAAGTGTGAGTAGATTGGTCCCAATAAGAGGGAAAATGGAAATGGGGATGTTTGCATTGTAGCCAGATTATATCTTCCTATTGCAGAAATTCAAAGGGCCACAATAACACTACAAGGATGTATTTAATGCTTCTGTTTGCATCACATTGGACCTGTACAATCACTTTGTACCTCCAAAAGGATCAGACTTGCTTACATCGCATTTCTCTCTTATTTTTGTTCCCCCCCCATAGGACTAATACCTAACATGACTATGTTGTAAAGATAAATTATGCAAACAATTTACTTTATCTTTTCCCAACCCAATGCCATCCAGACATACTGATCTATAGCTTCTATCTCTTCCAACCAACATGGGTGATGGAAAGTCAGCATAGCGGATGACCCTATGAGAATAAAGCCCTGGGAGTGCCTTTGATTCCCAGAACCCCTTCATAAAGTGCCATCAAATTATAATTTGTAATGAACAGAACCCGAGAGATTGAGACTGCTCCATTCCAGGTAGATGCTACTTATCCAACATATCTGAGTCAGCAAGGTATGACATCTATTCCTATTGCTTCTGTAGCTAAAAAGGATTGGAGACAAAAATGTTTTTTTTTTAATAGTCTTCCCCCTCATCCCTGGTCCCTTTCAGCCCTTCAAGGTAGCCCAGACAGGAAGCATAAACCATGAGTACTATCATTATCTTTGCTGTGAGGTTAAAGAAACAGAATCTTGCAAGTCTGAGAGCATTTCTCCCCTCCTTTAGTTTTACTTTGGAAAAAAAAACAACTAGGGAGAGTCTCATCTGAGGTGCTTCCCATGCTCCTTTTCCTTCTATGGGTTGATATATCTTTTGCATGATGGTTGTCTAGTCTGTGGCTCTGCCTCCTGTCTCCTAAGGTCATTCCCACATACCATTACAACCCCAGTAAAAATAAACCCCTTCTTGGTGGCATTTAGGAGGGAACTCACATTTGTTTCCCTTTCTCTGGTCTTTTGAATTTCAAACTATTGGGGTTTGCTGTTATTACATTTTCTCAGCTGGGTGAATCAAGCAATTCTAGTCTTCACAGCAACTGCAAATTGTAGAACTTATATGTGTTAATTGTTGCAAGCTGCTCAGAGTTGTATGATTGGGGTAGCATAATAAAACGAAGACGTGGTTCCTAGGCAGCTTAACTACTCCTGGTGGAAGTGGTATACTCTGCCTCTTTCAGTGGAAATTGCTGCTCTCTTGAGGATTGTGAAGCTCTTCTGCTCTCTCTTATTTTCAGGATGGCCACAGGTGGTAAAAGGTTCATGTATTTGAAGACAATCTAGTAGTTCAAATCTGGTGAAAAGATAAAGAACTCTAAGGGGGGAGAACAAAGTCCTCGAAGGAGCAGCAAGTTCCAAAGTGAATTCCTGGACAGTAGACTCAGCAGGCACTGTCTTTCTCATTACACTGAAATGTATCCTATTTCTTGTTAAAGCAAATTTCTAAATTTACATCAAAGCGTATGAAGTAGCTTTTATATTGTAGTGATGTGCAAACTGTCGATATGTTTTAGCCTTCTCAAGTCTGGCACCATCCATTTATGTCAGTTCAGCAATTAGTGTTCAGCACATCTGGAGATTGAGGAATGTTGGCCTATCATTTTCCCTTCTGCTACCTTGCCTTGTCAATATGTGTTGTATCCTACAAAACTCTATAGTTTCCATCTTCCAGATGAATATTCCATGGTTTCTCTCCCTCCCTCCCTTTCTCTCTCTCTTTGCTTCCTATATAGAAATAGGGAGCAAGCATTTGGAATTTTGCAGCGTATAAATAGCTCAAATCCTGTAATCTTATTTTTGTGCAACTCTCCTGCCCCCCCCAAGTATAAGCATCTACAAACATAATTAGAAAGGAGGACAAATGAGACACCTGTGTGATGACACCATTACCCAATTTACATAAAGAGTTAACGGCAGTTATGGAGGCAATAGTATGGAAATAACACTATTATTTTGGCCTGGTTGTATTTTGCTGCAGATATGCTTTATGGTGGCCTTCCAGATGTGCTGGATTTCAGTTCCCATTGTGAAGGGGGGTGTTTAGCCCTGCAGATGTTGAGGACATCAGATGAAAGAAAGTGGGATTGTACTCTTTGCTAATTCTGCTGCTGCATCAGTCTCCTCTATTTTTATAGGCTTTAGAAAATATATGCCATAAAGGTTGCTAAATTGTTTATTAGGTTACTCTGTTTATTGGCAGGTTTATGAAAGCAATTATTCCTCCAGAGCTATTACTTCTTTATTTTTCAAAAACGCACATTCCCATTTACATTATGTGACTAGACAATGACTAAGGAGCAAATTATATAAAGATGATGGTGTGTGGTGAAATTTGAAATGACTCATATATATCAGCATGTTTGAATAGTAGTTGTGGTCTGAAGTGTCTGGGCGAAAGCCATACCTTGTTAAATCTGAGCAAGAATAACCCAGTAGGACCTGCCATTGCAATTCGAGGCAGAAACCTAGCACCACACAAAGACACTGTGCTGAGGTGGGAATAAAGTGGACATGACTTGAGGCAGCTTTGGCCAGAGCAGCCATTTTGCAGCAGAAGTTCTAATTGAAGGGTTATGCCAAAACCACAGCTTAATCGTGTTTTTCTCTTAACAAGTAGTGTTTTAACTACTTAATGGTGAATTTGGGCCTTACACATAATGAGCAAAGAGCTTTCTAGCAAAGAGTTGATAAACTGATGAAATATATTGTTATGATGTTTATTCAGAAACGCATCTCAACTGTGGGCAGGAGTTATACCACATTTCAGCAAAGGGGTGTGGGCATTCGCAGAGGACAATGAGGAGACAGCAGGAAAAAGAAGTAACTGCTGGCTGTGGTGGGGTTTTTTTTATATACAGTATATATCTGCTGAAACTTTCTTGCAAAGGTCACTCCCTTGTTTGTCTTAGAGATGGGCTTACTTCTAGTTCTAAAGCCTAGCTGATGAAAAACAGATAAAATCTGATGCACTCCGTGTGCATAATATATGTACTGTGTGTATAAGATATGTATTTATGTGTGATAGTACACTGATGTGTGTGCACATGCATGGCATTTACAGGAGCGTTAAAGATTTATTTGTCAGATGATGAATGTGGGTAGTCTTATTTTCCCCTCCAGCAATTGTTTCACATTTCCAGGTGTTTTCTTTCTGCAGTGCAGGTAGGTGGGGAGATTGAGTGTGCTTTATTTTTTTGTGCCTATTTTTAGAGAAGCAGGTGAGAGACAATTCTGAGTAAAATATAGACGAAGACCACAGGTTAAGCACCTCAATCTTTGGATCAAATTCACAAATAAATAACAGTGTTACCTGTGTCTGCATTGCAAAACAACAATAACAAAAACGTTTTAAGGCGTGGAAGTTACGATTTTAGCCTTCTTCTTTCCTCATGGCTAATTTTTCCCAGTGTTGGCATGTTCCCTGGTCCCATATTCTTCTGATGAAGTAAGCCGGGGAAGATCATTTCAACATTTGTGTACTTTAGTTCTTCTTCCACTGCGCCAAATTTTTTTTTTTTTTTCAGAAACAGCCTCATCCATCATTTCAATGTCAGGCCATTTCACAACATTTCTGTGGCGATTAGTTTTTTTCTAGAGAGAGATTTTTTTTTCTCCACCTTACCATACCATTTCTCTCTAGCAAGCAGTTCAGTTTTTCATTAATCTAAGTAGTACTAATTTTCCAAAGATAGTATGTCTGAGTGGAACACAGAGGAAGAATTTTATTTATTTATTTAATTTATAGCCTGCCTTTATTATTTTTACGAACAACTCAAGGTGGAGAACATATCCTCCTCCTATTTTCCAGACCACAGTAACCTTGTGAGGTGGGTCGGACTGAGAGAGAATGACTGGTCCAGAATCACCCAGTTGGCTTTCGTGCTTAAGGCTGGACTAGAACTTACAGTCTCCCACTTCCTAGCCTTGTGCCTCGTCAGTAGACCAAAGTGGCTCTTTGGTGATTGGTGAGATTAGAGAGCAGATGAAATATCTATGAACAGAAAAAAAAAAAAAATTAGATTGTTCACACCTTCTGAAGCTCTCACCATAGATTTTCTGCCTGACGTGAATACAACTGCCAAGCTGTGTTTTGCACCCAAACAGAAGGAAAAAGGAGGGGGGGGGATGTTTCAGAATGTGTATATAAAAACATCAGTTCTTAAATAAAGCATTTCACCTTAACTGCATGGAACACTGTTGATCAGGGGTTTTTGTTACATCGGCTGTTCATAAACTAAGAGTAAACACTTAGTGTCAGTGCAAGATTAAATTACACTGGCACTGATTTTCCATTGGAAAAGAGCATTCTTATATAAAACTATGAATTTACTGAGCATGCGGTATAACAAAATAGTTTTTCATATAATGATACATTTCAAAATTTTAGTTTAGTTTGAAGTGTTAAATTGTGTTCCCACAACCCCATCAACAAACTTGTGGGAAAACAAAATAGTAGTGGGAGAAGCTCATTAAAAATTGGAATGTTGCCTGTGTCATCTGACACATCCATCATAATGAAGTTGACAATCAACCTTTTGTTGAATTTGTGCCGTCTTAAAATCGAGAGATTTTACGTAGTATTCTTTAAGACTGATTTTTAAAAAATATTAACTGTTCTAACTTATGTCAAAAAAAATTTCAAATAAGAAATATCCTCTTTAGCAATACTGTTCTTTGACTATGAAAACACTATATATAGATTTAGAATTATTGATAATTATTAGAATTATCCATATTGACAGTGATTCGGTAGTTTTAGATACTGCTAATGCACTGGGACCACAATTGACATTCTATGGTTTTGGATAATGCAAATTTCTCCTGCAGCGACTTAAAAGGGTTTTGAAAAATTGAATGGTAATGTAATTTAAGACATTAATATTTCTTTTAAAGTAACCAAGGAAAAACTTTTCGATGTTATAGTAATTGTGGAACAAGTAAATGGAAATAAGAAATACAGTCTAACCACAGTGTAAATGTCAGACTATGCACAAAGTGTTTTTATTTCTGTTTATCTTCATGAAGTTTTGGTGGTGATGGTGAAATAGCCGTATATTAGCTGGAGGCAATTGCAGGCTGATTGCAGTCTGGAGTGATGTTAATGGTTTGGCGACATGTAGAGGGGAGTGTTAAATTTCCATCCCCATCAGAGAGCTCTCTGGGCAAAATGTTCCCCAAATGAAAATGTGGCTTTACAATAGCTTCTGTTGATATCAGTGGTGCTATTTCAAGTCATATAGGGCCAGGTCAAACCCCTAATTGCCACCAACTACTGATGAAAGATGAACATCTCAAACCTTACTCAGATGATGTGGTTTTCGATCTTGGACAGGAGCAAGTTCTTTATACAGTAAGTAGAAATGTGATCAAGAAAAAGTCAACCAGATTCAAGAAAACTCTTTAGGAAATCAAATTGATCTTTCGAAGCAGCTCTTTCTGCCAGTTTGAAAACTACAATTGGCAAGCTGTTCGGTTTTTAAATTGGAGCCTGTCATTCTTATTTGCGAATTAAGCAGCCAATTTTATATTTAAATTTCAATGTTTCTAGGTGGGATACAATGCTTCTTTAGGTGGGACATTGCATCCAATGGCCCCACTATTAATGGTAGTGGTCATGAAGGTTTTGTGTACTAATTTTTCCTTAGTGAGGAAGGCTAGTATTCTTGTATCTGCATTTTAAGGGGGAAGACTTGAGACATCGTGGTTTGTACTAACCTGTCTGTGACTTCAGGGCTGCAATGGGATTTAAACTAGAATTTCTCTGCTCATGTGCTTTTCGAAATACAGAAGTCTGCATGAACAAGAAAAGTAGCTAAGGATATTTCTTATAGTACTGAATGAGAGTGAAGATCCACCAGAGGCTACTCTGAATCCAGCAGCTATTAACAATCATATTCTAAGCCGAAAGGCAAAACACCTTATTGTGTATTTAGGTACAATATTCCCTCACTCCAATTCTTTTGTTTTTTTGTTTTTGATATACTAGTTAAAGATAGAGCTTAGGGTCTGGATCAAGGAGGAAGCCAAGGATAATCAATTTTCATAATGCTTTTAAAACAACAACAACAACACCAAGGTGTGAATCAGCTTACCAATAAAATTTAACAACTTGGAAAACGACCTTGATTTTGTATGTTTTGTTAAAGGATTTCCCCTGAATACAACAGTAGCACCTAAATGTCTAAAGATATCTACTTTAATATTAGCAAAAAAAAAAGTGAGAGCTAAAATAATACTTAGGAAAAAAAGAAACCTTTTAAAAGTTTTTCTTAAAAGATATAACAATGAAGGATATTTAAAAAAAAAAAAAAGGAATTAGTGAAGTTTAAGGTAGGTAGTTTCCAAATCACAGGACTTCCCTCTCTCTCTTTATTAGGCAATAGTAGAAATCATTGAAAACTTGATAGGACATTTCATCACCAAATTCTTTTGTCTCCTTCTATAGCAGGCAATGATGTTGAACAGTAACACAATATGCTGATTTTATATAAAACACATTTAATGATTCCCTAATAAAATAAGAAAGGGGAAGACAGACATTTTTTGTAGTTCTGCGATTAGGGAAGTGGGTTCTATATAGAGGTAATCCTTGATACGCGACTGTTCGTTTAATGATGGTTTCAAGTTACAGTGTTCTCAGAAAAAGGGACTGGCAACCTGTCCTCAAAGTTACAACCATTGCACTGCCCCTGCGATCATATGGTTGCAGTGCAGGTACTTGGCAACTGGCTTGCGTTTACAAAAATCGCAGGGTCTTGCAGTCATGTAACTGCAATCTGTCACCTTCTCAGCCAGCTTCCAACTAGCAAAGTCAATTGGGGATGCCAGATTCACTTAACAGCCATGTGATTCACTTAGCGGCCTTGTGATTCGTGTAACAATGATAGTGATTCACTTTATGACCATAGTAAAAATGGTTGTAAAATTGGTATTGGTCACATTGTTTGCTTAATGCCTGCCACTGAGATCCTGGTCCTAACTATCGTTATTTAGTCAAAACCTGTCTAATGGCTTCCCTAGGTTTTAATTTCAAATGAAAATCTAGATCATTTGATACATGACAGTTAGAACACCTTAGGAAACCAAATATTCCTTTGATAATCAGGTCTCTATTTGGGGATCTGGCATCTCAACAGACCTGTTAGTAAGTTGACCAGGATTTCAATCATTTTGCCTCCTAGCTTACAAATAGCTATTTAAGTATATTGTTTCCCTCTTTTTTTTTCTTTGAGTCAATGTTGTCTTTTGGCAACTGTGTGGACAAGCCTGCAAGTTTTTTGGGGCAAGATTTCAAAAGTGGTTTGCCATTGCTGGCTTCTGAGGGCTGAGAGAGAGGCTGGCACAAAGGCTTCATGCCTCAGGTGAGACTAGAACGCATAGTCTCCTGTTTCTCACCGTGTACCTTAATCACTACACTAAACTAGCTCACTGTTATCTCTTAGGGTTTGTTATTCCTGTACAATAAGATTAGTTTTCCTAGCTTATTATTATTAGATTTTAATCCTGTCTTTTATGTATGTATGTATGTATGTATGTATTTTGATCAACAGATAAGATGAGATAACCTTTACTGTTATTTTTCACTGTGAGCACATTGGCCCACATTAAAAATGAAATTCTGTTGCCTGCTCTCAAAAGAAAGTATATACCTACCCATACACATATATAACACACATATACACATGCTACACACACACACACACACACACACACACCTACACCCATACATATATATACATATAAATATTAATCACTGTCCATTTTGAACACATAGCGGAAAGAGGAAACTTGAGAGTTCACAAGGTTGATGCTATATGGAACAAAACTGTGGCTGAATCTGGATGTTCTGCTTTGGATACCATGAAGCCTCCTCCCAGAAGGTAATAAGGAGAACAGGTTATGAGGAGGATGGGTAGCTTCCCAGACAATTTTGCGGACCCTGCTCAAGCACTGTTTATATGCTATGTCCTGGATAGAAGGAAGTGAACTACCAATAATCTTTTCTGCCATCCTCATCACACTCTGCACTGCCTTACAGAAAATGCAGGCACTGCTGTGTCCGCTTCACCAGTATCTCACTGTTGAGCAACCAAGCTAGCCTGCTTGTTAGCTGCACACCCAGAAACTTGATGCTGCTGACCAGCTCCACAGGTGAATCATTAATACACAGAAGTGTGTGGCTGTGCCTGCCTTTTCTGAAATCGACAATGATCTCTTTAGTTTTTCCAATGTTTAAAATGAGGCTGTTTTTGTTACACCAGTTCACCAAACCCTCTACTTCCTTGCGGTAAGCACCCTTATTGTCATCTTGAATAAGGTCCACTACTGCTATATCATTCGCATACTTCACAACATGGTTGGTGGCAAATCTAGCACAATAGTCATGGGTCAACAACAGCAGACTTAGGACATAGTCCTGAGGAGAACCTATGCTCAAGAAAATGGTGTTAGAAATATTAGTCCCAACTCGCACATACTGGGGCCTATCAATAAGAAAATCAAGAATTCAGTTGCACAAAGGACTATTAAAGCCTAAAAGACCCAGTTTGTCTACTAGATGCTGAGGAATGATTGTATTATATGCCAAACTGAAGTCGACAAACAGCATTCACACATGATAGATAGATAGATGGGGAACTCATCAAATTTGCAGACAACACCAAGCTGGCAGGAATAGCCAACAATCCAGAAGACAGGCTTAAGATACAGGAGGATCTGGACAGACTTGAACACTGGACACTAACAAAATGAAATTCAATGGTGAAAAAAGTAAGGTTCTACATTTAGGCAAGAAAAACCAAATGTACAGGTATAGTATAGGGGGTACCTTGCTCAATAGTAGTAACTGTGAGAGGGACCTTGGAGTCCTAGTGGACAATCACTTAAATATGAGCCAGCAGTGTGCTGCAGCTGCCAAAAAGGCCAACACAGTGCTAGGCTGCATTAACAGAGGGATAGAATCAAGATCACGTGAAGTATTAATACCACTTTACAATGCCTTGGTAAGGCCACACTTGGAATACTGCATCCAGTTTTGGTCACCACGATGTAAAAAGATGTTGAGACTCTAGAAAGAGTACAGAGAAGAGCAACAAAGATGATTAGGGGACTGGAGGCTAAAGCATATAAGGAATGGCTGCTGGAATTGGGTACGTCTAGTTTAATGAAGAGAAGGACGAGGGGGGACATGATAGCAGTGTTCCAATATCTCAGGGGCTGCCACAAAGAAGAGGGAGTCAAGCTATTTTCCAAAGCGCCTGAAGGCAGGACAAGAAGCAACGGATGGAAACTAATCAAGGAGAGAAGCAACCTAGAACTAAGGAGAAACTTCCTGACAATTAGAACAATTAACCAGTGGAACAACCTGCCTCCAGAAGCGGTGAATGCTCCAACACTGGAAGTTTTTAAGAAGAGACTGGACAGCCATTTGTCCAAAATGGTATAGGTTTCCTGCCTGAGCAGGGGTTGGACTAGATGACCTCCAGGTCCCTTCCACTATTATTATTATTATTATTATTATTATTATTATTATTATTATTATTATTATTATTATTATTATTATTATTATTATTATTATTATTATTATTATTATTATTATTATTATTATTAGTGTTTCTTTCCTCTAAGTGTGCCAAGCTCAGAGAACAGAAGAAATAGCATCCTCTGTAGAGCGATTTGAATGGTAAGCAAACTGAAGCAAGTCAAATGCTGGAGGAAGGCTGGATACAGTAATGTCCTTTATCAGTCTCTTAAAACACTTCATAATGATGGATGTAAGTGTAACCGGATGGTAGTGAAGTACCATCAGAGTAAAAATATACTATATACAATACATCATTAAGTGAAGTGGTTGCTATGCAAAACTACAATTGTGCATATGATCTTACTTCAGCTTTCCTTTGCTTTTCAGAGCTGTGAAGGTCATAAATGCAATAATTGGTTGTAAAGTTACTTTTTCATCCCTGTCATAACAATGAATGGTCACTAAATGAGGCAAGCCCTAATTGAGGACGACCTGTACAAGCACATGCAGAGATGAGAAATGTTTAAAATACACACACAGACTGTACGTAAGGCAAGACGTTTATTAAATCAACTACAACTTTTAAAAAAACACAGCAAACCTCTGTCCTGTCCCAGGCCAAGCACACGCACATACACATAAAGAGGTGGTTTTATTTTTGTTCTCTTTTCTAAACAAGGCTTGCAAACACATGCCCTTGGAGTATAGAGACAGGTTTCCCCCCTCCCAACTTGGCAAGGACATGCACGAGAATAGTCAGGCAGACTCCAAGAGTCAGAGCTAGTAGTAGATCCATCAGCTGGTTTAGGTTCAAAGTCAGGGTTCATGAGTCAAGGTATAAAGAGTGGGAGTTAATGGGTGGTTGTCATCAATGGAGAGCTTGTGCTGCATTTTAATGGAAGAAGCCCTGGTGTAGCTCATCTAGAGGGGCGAAACTCCTTCTGCATGAGCAGTGTTGCAGTGCCCTTTCTCTGCGCTCTTTGTAGCCCGCCGAGCTCTTGTGTTGTGAGGGGGCAATAATTATGTACCCTCGTCTTCAGAGAATGACAGCAGCTGTGTCTGCTGGGTACTGGTTTGCCCCACTTCCTCAGTCTGCTCAGAAGGCAGTCTGTCTGGTGGCATTGGCACTTATGGAGTGGACTCTACAGCTGGCTGCTAGTCATTGGTCCCCTTCTCTGATTCTGAATCTGAGCCCACTGTTACAACCCCCCCCAGATGTCCTGACATCTTGCATCAGGAAGAAATGTGTAAATAAATAATTCAAATTAGATTGTTCTTTAGGTGTAGGTTTATTGAGCCAGTTTGCTAAGTTAGAGTTCGTCAATACATTTGATACTACTTAATTTGGTTATAATTGATGCAGTGCTTGTTCTGAGGGACCATTAAAAGATACTCTCTTTTTGCTACAGCCATATAACATCAGTGATTTACATTTGGGGATAATTTTATCCTGTCTAAAGTTAGGCTCTGCGTAGAAATGTGAACTAGTATTTCTCTTGTTGATTGTGGCATTATGTCAAGCAAACTCCTCCTTGTGTAAGGTAATAGGTTAGATATTGTTGAAGGAAAAGTCTTCATCAGGGTCCAGTCCAAGCCGGGAATAAACAACATGGCAACTGCTTTAGAAAGAAGGTTGTAGTTTATTGAAGAGGAGAGCCAGACAGAAAGATGGCTCTGGAAGAAAAAAGAGCACATGTAGTAGGGAGTGGGTTTTTATACCTTCTTGGGCTTTTATTTGGAGTTGTTCCTGTGTCATGAACTTTGACCTGAGTCTGAGTGTGCCTTTCTGGTATTCTGATGGTGGTGGGTTAATCCTATTATGTCCTGTCTTAGAGTTTGGGTGGGGTATGTCGATTTTAAGGGTCTTTGTCTTCCTGATCTCTTCAGCTTCTAGCTGGAGGGCTCCAACCTTCCTGAATGGATTATTACATTTGCATTTCTAAAAGCTGTTTTCTGCTAAGTTGTCTGGCTGGGCATATGTGTATGGAGAAGTTTCTGCCTTTTTTAAAGATCGTCTCCATTATTCCTTTGGGGAAATATATTCTGCCTTTTTAATATTCCCAAAAATATTTCTTTTCTCTGGATTGTTCCCACAATATATAATCTGTATATTTTGGGGGAGGAGTGTCCAGGAATGTAAACTTTTAGGAGCAGTATTAATTAGATTTATGAATAACTGCCTTTGTAGAACCACAAAAATCCCAAACACTGTTATCTTAAAGTTAATACAGCATTATTTTAAGATAATAGAATACTATCTCTATATAATATTTTATCTATAGAATATTATCTATATTAATATAATAGAATGTCATTTTAAGGATAACAAATTATAAACTTGTAGAACTGAAAGGGACCACAAAGACCATCTTGTTGAACTCTCTGTAGTGTGCAAGAAAATCAATTAAACCATCCCTGAGAGGTAGCTGCCAAACCTCTTCTTTAAAAGTAGAAGAATCATAGTTACTGCTGGACAGATAAGTGGCGGCCATGTTCTGGGGCCTTTTGTCCAGTTTCAATTGATGCGCTTGTTGTGGTCCTACCGGAAACAGGCCTTCCTTGCCACAATAACTTTCCTCGTCACGATAATCCACTTATTTATTTATTTAGAAGACATATATGTCCTTGCATCTTAAGAGACACAACTCTGGGTGGCTCACAGCATAAAAGTAGTACAAGCAAAAATGTATGTCTCCATCAGCGCCTGTTCGAATTGCTGCAATGCATTCTACTTTTGAAGATCACTGGAAACTGTCGTTCATAAAATGCAGTGACGTCTAGATGCCACAGTCAGATGAATAAAGTAAAGTAGAAGTAAAGGTGCTTTGTCTTCATTATGCTATCTAGCCTTATGTAGAATGACAGAAGACTTATCAAATCCTGGCACTGACAGAAATCTGTTAGCACTAAAATTGTGCCAAATCAACTTTATTATACTACACTGAGAAGTGCAATATAAGATAGGGATCTATTATAGTGATGAAATTAAATAGCTACAGCAAGGAAAGGATCCTGGGAATTTTAATTTAACAGCATGTAGAAAAAAATTGCTGAGGGTTTAGCAAATTCCCTATCTGCGATTTAAGTGTTCCTCAGTGGACCTTGAAGTAATCTAGTCTGAAGTGTCTTTGTTTGCATCCTGTTTACTAAGCATAAAAGTGCTATAATGAAAAAAAAATGTTTTGATCAAGTACGGATGGTTTTTAAGTAGCTGCTGCATAAACAATGAAGTCTTAGGCTTGCCACTTTGCAGAACCATTAGATAATCTTGAAGTTTCCCCAAAAGCATGGGCTGTGGTGACACATCAGGGCCTACTTGTTATGATGATGTTATTGATTTTCTATGCTTTAATTTTATATTAATTGTGGGCAACTCAGAGTCTATGAAAATGGAGCAACGTATTAGGCAGACAAACAAACAAGCAAGCAAATAAATATTTTTTAAAAGTAAATTAACCCCAAGGCAAAAGAGTATGTACTATAGTGTCTCATCAGACTGGGCAATTAGACAGCTTTAAGCATAACAAAACAAGATGAATACAAACCTATATAATTAAGCGGTTATTACATTATGGTCTTGATTGTAAGTTTTTTATTATAGGGTTGAAACCTTCTGACTCACATGGTTGCTGTTCTATAAAGGATTCAGTATGAACAGCATACTGTTGGAATTATACAATTCCTGCACCCCAAAGAACTAATATTCAAATTATATATGAATTAGAAGGGAGGAGAACCCTTCCGGCAACTCTTCTCTTTCCTTGTATTTTTTTTCTAGATGGAATATACCATGTAGTTTTGCACCAATGGAATGTTTTGCGATTAGGCCGTTGAAATAATAAACATCTCACCTACTTTTCTAGTAGGTGTGTTGGAGCGATTGTGGTTGGGCCAGGAGACTAGCTGGCAACAGCTAGTGATTAAACATGAATCACCTTCCAAGAACTGCTTTTCTAACAGGTAGATAAACGTTCTAAAGAAATCAATTACCCTATTGCAACAAAGAAGGACAGCAAAATGGGTTCTAAGAAGCCCATTTCAGAACAATGATAGCAGAGGCTGGAAGGAAACTCTGACAGGGAGTTCACCCTGGGCAAACAACTGAATGTTATTTTCAGGCTTCCAGTATGCAAGCATATTCTACTTGCAACATATTTTGATAATCTGTTTTCTTCTCCTAAGCAGCACAGTGTAAGATAACCTGTACTCCCTCCCAACAGATGATGAAATTCAACTACCAATAGCTTCAATCAGGAAAGGACACAGCATATTATAATCAAGCGAGCTCTACTAAGTCCTTAAACATGGCATTAGAAGAGTAGAAGTAGTACTTTGCTGAGCACTCCCAATGTTCTTCCACCTTGAAAGTGACTGTAGATATCTTAGCCAAGGCTGCTCCTCACACGCTCCTTTGCATATTTATTGATTACCATATTTTTCCGTCTATAAGACGCACCTTTGTATAAGATGCTCTGGCATGCGAGTTTCTCCGTGCCGATCAGCTGTTTGGTGGAGCGCCGAACAGCTGAGCCGGCAAATCCAGAAATTCGGCCGGCCGATGATCTTTCCGCCTCCTCCCACCCGTTAGTGGCAAGCCCACAGGGGCTTGACACCTGCACCAGGCGGCATGGCAACCCACACAGGCATGCCCTGGGCTGCGGAGGTTACCATTATTTTTCCGTGTATAAGACATTGCACTTCTATAAGAAGCACCTGATTTTTGAACAGGGTGTTTGCAGGAAAAAATAGCGTCTTATACATGGAAAAATACGGTACCTATCTTTATATCTCCTTTTTCCTCTGAAAGCATAAGCTAGTATACATTAGTCTCCTGTTGTCCCAAATTATATGGTCACACCAATTCCACAAAGTAGATCAGGCTGAGAAATAGTAACTGTTCCAAATCAGTGAGTGAGTTTCATTTGGTAGGATGGTGACTTAAAGATTAATTTCCTCTATCCCAGTGCAATACTCCAACCATTGTACCATATACACTTATAATTCCTTCTTTCTTTCTCTTATGGGTATGCCTCAGTGCACATTTATGTTATGTTTTAAAGAAAAACAAGTAATTAAGTTTCCTGTCCCAAGTAGTTTATGGTCAGTGAAAAAAGAGGTTCAAGATAAGGAAAGAAAGAAAATGGAGCTAATGACGATGATGATAACATGCCATCAAGTTGTCGTTGATTCTTAGCAACTACACAGATACATTTTCTCCATGACCTAACCTGGTCCTTCAGTTCTCTCAGTGGTGCCCTCATTGTTATTTTAACTGAAACTGTTGATCATCCTCTTCTTTGCTTTCTTTCCACTCTTTGCTATCATTAGTCCCTTTCCCAAAGTCAAAGCTAAGTCAGAGCAGGATAATATGAACATGACCATTTGTGCCTCAAGTGAGAACTGGTTTGATTTGTTCAATCGTTTATTTGTTTGTTTTCTTGTCTGTCCGTGGTATTCTCAGAAGTCTTCTGAGACCCTAAACTTCAAAAGGGGCCTATGCTCTTCCTATCTTCCTTCTTCAAAGTTCAACTTTCATTTCCATGGAGTGTCACAGAGAATACAGTGGCCTTCACGATTCTGATCTTTGTAAGTATCATGGCATTTGAATATTTTTTTCATGGCTACTCTGCTAAGTGCTAGTCCATGTCATATGTTTTGACTGCTTGTTCCTTTGATGATGATGGTGATTGATCCTAAAGGCCGAAGCTATTCACCATTTTGATATCTCGTCAATTCTTTTTTTTTTTTTTTGAATATATTTTATTGGATTTTTATGGGGGTGGAAGGGTTACATCAAAGTGCTTAGGAAACACCGTGGAGGTGGGTAAATCAAACATCCAAAAAAAACAATCACAGATATATAGCTCAAGTTAATTCATTGAAAATTCCCTCTCTAATTCCCTCAATAGTCTTGCATATTCAAATTAATACATTTCTAAATAAACTTCAAACAATCCTATCAAATATCAATCACATTTCAATTATAGAAATCCAAGTCCTGTTTTTAGGCTTTACTAATTTACAGTTACCATATTCCAATTAGCCTTAAATAGACATATTATTAGCACTTCGGGTGTCCCTTTTTAACATAATAATTATATCTAAAATGAGTATATTATTCCCGCAGTAACATTCTTATGTTTTCTTCATTAATACCATTTCTTCTCTTGTCACCAATCCCTCTTATTCTTCTTCTATTACAAAATAATTATCTTATTTAAAATAAAAATATCAAACCAACAAATAGATTTCTTTCTGATTTAAATATATATTCTATCAATTCACCTATGTCTATAAAAAATCTTTTTAACCCAGTAGATAAAGTTTACCTCTCCAATAATTATCATATCTAAAGCAAAGTATTATTACAAAGGATATCCTCTTACAAAATTCACGTACTCCGTTAGTTATTAAATCAGTCAAAAACTCAAAAGCCTTTTTAAACCCATTAAATAAAACTTTAAAATACATTTTTAAATCTAACTCTAGGTTTCTTTCTGTGCCATATCGGTTTCCATAATAAAATTCCTGCATCATGAAACCACAATATTAAAAAGTCAGTATTCCTCAACGCTTCAAATTGGTCAAATTGGTCAAAGTTCTCTTTCCTTTCTTCTAGTAGCCTTTGGATGATAGAAGCCGTTTTATTCCATGTTATAGTTTATCCACATTATCACAGTTTTCAATAACTTGTATCTGAATGTCAGTCTCTGTTAATGTTGATGCTTCAGGCATCTCAGTTAAAGTTATTCTTTGATCATCAAGCTTCTCCATAGATTGCGTTTGGGGTTGTATAAAGTTAATTTGTTCCTCAGTTTCCACAATTTCTCTCGGTGTAGTTTCATAGTTGAGTTGTAGACATGGTTCCTCTTTAGGTTGTACATATTGCTCAATAGTATCTTTAGCGCCAATCTGCTCCTTCTCCACTGTTTTTCGGCCTATAACTTGATCCGTCAAAGTTTGGAAGTAAGAGTTCATATCCTCCGTGGCTTCCAAGATTTTTTCCAGTATAAGCTCATAGTCCAGCTGTGTGTTAAGTTCCATGACTGTGGTAAAAAGATCTTTTAATCTTTTAGTGAAGGCTCTATTTCGTAGAAATCAACAAATATTCACCTCCAATTCTCAATAGACCAAATCACCACACAGCTGTTTCAGTTATCTTACTCTTATCATCTTTTGAAGGTCAGAGCCATCCTCCAGCAATGAAAAAAATATACAGTTGCAGTAACACTTTTTGTCACAAGGTGTCCTCAGCAGGCCATAAGGTCTTTCTTTCTTTCCAAGTTAATAGATTTTTTGTTTTTCACGTTAAAAAAATGAAGAAAGGCCTCTCCAAAATAATAGACGCGTATTTAATAATAATAATCAAGAATAGAAATATTTTCAGGCCCCCTCAGTATTCCAGAAATTAAATAGTCAATAAAAAATTAACTGGTTTATTTTATTTTTTTTCAATTCCCAAAGCTGTTTTTCCCAAGTGCCCAAACGCTGCTCCCTCACAGCAGGGAAGTAATTCAAATACAAAAGCTTTTTACAGGAGAGTAATTAGGGAAAGGAGGGGGAGGAAAGGTCTCACCCGGATTCTCCACGGGGGTTCTTTATGCTTAGTTGTTCTGACTTTCGGCTGGTGCAGCAAAGTGATCGTCCATTTTACTGGCCGATCTTTTCTCCGATGGCCCTAAGGAGCTGGCTCGGACTGAGGAAGGAGCTGCCGCCCTTCCCCAGTCAAACGAGGGCCTCCTCAACGGTGGTCGCCTCTCCGGGGCGACTTTCGACCCGATTAAGGGTCTACCGGCGGAGGGAAAACAGCCGGTGGGAGAGACGGATCTCTCCGTGCGACTGTGTGTGCCGCGATCCGGAACCGGAAGTCCGATATCTCGTCAATTCTAAGGCTGATTCTTCTGCCTGTTGTCACTAAATTTGGTCTTCTTCATATCTAATTTAGTTCCACTTTGCTCATTGACTGTTATTACTAGAGCTTGCAGGTCCTTTGCATTTTTGGCTATCAGGGTAGGAGCATCAACATAATGCAGATATTGATGTTTCTTCCTCCAATTTTAAAATCATGCTTCTTCAATTTCTACTTCCCTTAACATATATTCAACATAGAGGTTCAATAAATAAGAAGACAATATACAGACTTGTCTCATTCCCTTGTCATCCTGGACCCGGTCTGTTTCACATGTTCTATCCATACTGTGGCTTCCTAACCTGTGTATAGGTTTCTCATGAGGATAGTGATGTTCTGGGATTCCCATTTCCCATTCTACAATGTGACATAATTGACACAATCAAAGGCCTTTTTCTAATCAATGAAATACCTAGTGACTACTTTCTGAACATGTTTAGCTTTCTTAATTATCCAGTATGCAGCAACTATAATTTCTCGTGCTCCTTGGCCTTTTCTAAAATCAGCTTGAATATCTGGCATCTCCTTTTCCATGTGGGGTTCTAATCCTTCAATGATCCCAAGCATTATTTTGCTAGTATGTGAAATTAAAAACATTGTACAATAATTTGCACACTACTTAATCTTCTTTTTTTGGTATTAGAATGTAGACTCCCCTCTTCCAATTCGTTAGATGCTGTGTTGCTCTCCAGATTTGCTGGCACAGCTTAGGAGAACCTTGCCTGATTCTTCTTCTGCTGCTTGCCATATTTCAGTGGGTATCCCGTCAATTTCTGTAACCTTCCAATTTGATAATGATCAGAATGCTGATCTAAGGCTTCCGGTTCCGGATCGCGGCACACGCAGTCGCACGGAGAGCTCCGTCTCTCCACAGTATGTTTTCCTTCCGCCAGTAGACTCTTAATCGGGTCGAAAGTCGTCCTGGAGGGGCGACCACCGTTGAGGAGTCCCTTGTTGATGGGGGAAGGGCAGCAGCTCCTTCCTCGGTCCGAGCTAGCTCCTTAGGGCCGTCGGAGAAAAGATCGGCCAGTAAAATGGACGATCACTTCGCTGCGCCAGCCGAAAGCCAGAAGAACAACTAAGCATAAAAAACCCCCGTGGAGAATCCAGGTGAGACCTTTCCTTCCCCCTCTTTCCCTAATTACTCTCCTGTAAAAAGCTTTTGAATTTGAATTACTTCCCTGCTGTGAGAGAGCAGCGTTTGGGCACTTGGGAAAAACAGCTTTGGGAATTGAAAAAAATAAAACAGCTAATTTTTTATTGACTATTCAACTCCTGGAATACTGAGGGAGCCTGAAAATATTTCTACTTTTGATTATTACTATTATAACCACGCTATTTACTATCCTGGAGAGGCCTTTCTTCTTTATTTTTTTAATGTGAAAAACAAAAAATCTATTAACTTGGAAAGAAAGACCTATAGCCTACTGAGGACATCTTGTGATGAAAAGTGTTACTGCAACTGTATATTTTTTTTGCTGGAGGATGGCTCTGACCTTCAAAGGATGATAAGGGTAAAGATAACTTGAAACAGCTGGGTGGTGATTTTGTCTACTAAGAATTGGAGGTGAATATTTGTTGACTTTTACTAAATATAGCCTTCACTAAAAGATTAAAAGATCCTTTCACCACTGAGATGGAGGTATTTAACACACAGCTTGATTATGAGCTTATACTGGAAAAAATCTTGGAAGCCACGGAGTATACGAACTCTTACTTTCAAATTTTGATGGATCAAGTTATAGGTCGAAGAACAGTGGAGAAGGAGCAGAGTGGCTCCAAAGAGACCAGTGAGCAATATATACAACCTAAAGAGAAACCATACTTACAACTCAACTATGAACTTATACCGGGAGAAATTGTGGAAACTATGGAACAAATCAACTTTTGTTGTTGTTGTTGTTGTTAGTTGCGAAGTCGTGTCCGACCCATCGCGACCCCATGGAAACGTTCCTCCAGGTCTTCCTGTCCTCTACCATCTTCTGGAGTCCATTTAAGCTCACGCCTACTGCTTCAGTGACTCCATCCAGCCACCTCATTCTCTGTCGTCCCCTTCTTCTATTGCCCTCAATCTTTCCCAGCATTAGGCTCTTCTCCAGTGAGTCCTTCCTTCTCATTAGGTGGCCAAAGTACTTGAGTTTCAACTTCAGGATCTGGCCTTCTAAGGAGCAGTCAGGGTTGATCTCCTCTAGGACTGACCGGTTTGATCGCCTTGCAGTCCAAGGGACTCGCAGGAGTCTTCTCCAGCACCATAGTTCAAAGGCCTCAATTCTTTGCGTTCAGCCTTTCTTATGGTCCAACTTTCACAGCCATACATTGCAACTGGGAAAACCATGGCCTTGACTATACATACTTTTGTTGGCAGGGTGATGTCTCTGCTTTTTAGTATGCTGTCTAAATTTGCCATAGCTTTTCTCCCCAGGAGCAAGCGTCTTTTAATTTCTTGGCTGCAGTCCCCATCTGTGGTGATCTTAGAGCCCAGGAAGATAAAATCTGTCACTACCTCCATTTCTTCCCCATCTATTTGCCAGGAATTGAGAGGGCTGGATGCCATGATTTTGGTTTTCTTAATGTTGAGTTTCAAGCCAACTTTTGCACTGTCCTTCTTCACCCGCATCAAGAGGCTCTTTAGTTCCTCTTCACTTTCTGCCATTAGAGTGGTATCATCTGCATATCTTAAATCAACTTTATACAACCCCAAATACAATTTATGGAGAAGCTTGATGATCAAAGAATAATTTTAACTGAGATGCCTGAAGTGTCAAAACCAATAGAGACTGACACCCAGATACAAGTTACTGAAAATTGTGATAACGTGGATAATCAACTAGTAATTACAACATGGAATAAAACGGCTTCCACCATTCAAAGGCTACTAGAAGAAAGGGAAGAGAACTTTGACCAATCTGAAGCGCTGAGAAATACTGATTTTCAAATATTGTGGTTTGATGATGCAGGAACTTTATTATGGAAACCGGTGTGGCACAGAAAGAAACCTAGAGTTAGATTTAAAAATGTGTTTTAAAATTTCATTTAATGGGTTAAAAAGGCTTTAGAGATTTTGACTGATTTAATAACTAACGGAGTATGTGAATTCTGTAAGAGGATATCCTTTGTAATAATATTTTGTTTCAGATATGATAATTATTTGGAGAGGTAAACTACCTACTGGGCTAAAAAGACTTTTTATAGACATAGATTGATTGATAGAATATATATTTAAAATAGACAGAAATGTATCTTTTGGACTGATATTCTTATTTCAAATAAGATAATTATTTTGTAATAGAAGGAGAATAAGAGGGATTGGTGACAAGAAAAGAAATGGTATTAATGAATAAAACATAAGAATGTTATTGTGGGAATAATATATTCATTTCAGATATAATTATTATGTTAAAAAGGGAAATGAAGGATACCCGAAGTGTTAATAATATGTTTATTTAAGGCTAATTGGAATATGGTAACTGTAAATTAGTAAAGCCTAAAAACAGGATTTGGATCTTTATAATTGAAATGTGATTGATGTTTGATAGGATTGTTTGAAGTCTATTTAGAAATGTATTAATTTGAATATGTAATACTATATGAGGGAAATAGAGAGGGAATCTTCAATGAATCAATTGGAGCTATATATCTGTGATTTTTCTTTTGGATGTTTGATGTACCCATCTCCACGTTGTTTCCTAAGCACTTTGATGTAATCTTCCCACCCCTATAAAAATAAAAGAATGCTGATCTACCTTCATCTTCTAGTTCTAGAGGTTCCTCTAAGCAGGGAATATTTTTTAAGGTATCTTGGAACTTGATATCTCTACCATACAGTATTTCAGTTTAGTCCTTCCATTTTGTTTATCTTGCATTTCCTTTTCCAGGTGGGGCTCCTTATCTGGCATCTCCTTTGAATTGGTGACTTTCTGTTCATTGGGAGTCCTTTAACACAGAGGTCCCCAAGCTTTTGGGCACCAGGGACTGGTTCCATGGAGAAAGATTTTTCCACGGACCGGAGAGTGCGTGGTTTTGTTTGCTTCCTGCATCCCACAGATGGGGCTTTGCTTGTTTGTGCAGCCCAGTTGCTGGCATGCCGCAGCCCGGTACCGGTCCATGGACCGGAGGTTGGGGACCCCTGCTTTAACATGTCAATTTGAGGTTGGAACCTTCTGTGTTGGAGAGATTTTCTGAAAGACTTTCCTTGTTTTTGCATGTCTCTTTCCCTGCTCAATGTCTTTATACTGTAGGTATCATTATATTGCTTTTGTCTCTTCTCACAGTTCTCTGAAAATCCTTGTTAAATTCCTTCTTGAGATTTTTATTTTCTTGACTTTGGCTTCATTTTGTTTGGCACTTTGAATGACTTGTTCTGAATATATAGACAAGATTTCAAGGTTTCCCTCTTTTTGCAGGTTTGTTTGTTTGTTTGTTTGTTTATCTACCAATATTATTTTCTCTTCTCTTCTCGCTCTTTTAAAGGTCCATTTCTGTTGCTTAGTTGTGGATAAGCTGCATTAACCTCAATAGGACTTCATTTGCAATAGAAAAAATAAAATAAAATCATGCCATAAGAATCAAATGCAATTTAAACTTCTTCCTTTTGCACTTAGGTTGTAAAGTATGTCCTGGTCTTATGTACCTAGAAAGGCAAATTTGTAGGGCAGATGATTCTGTGTATAATTTGATCCCCCCCCCCCATTTAGATGGGATAAATAGGCATGCATTTTTTTTCATGATATCTAGAGGTGAAATAGTTTGGTTTTATTCAGAAGGAAAATCATCATGCCAATGCCAACCAATTGCTTATTTCCATTTGTTTTATATTAGCTTTTCAATTACACTGTGGCTACTGACAAATAAATTTTATTCAGCTTTTGGGTAGATTCAATAGCTTACTTTCTTGTGAAGTTTTGATCGGCTAATGTCCACTTCCTTCCAGCCTTCTGCACTGCAAGAAAATTAGAAGCCAGTGACTTTTTTCTAGCAGTCTGCTCTTCTGTTGGCTCATGGGACAAAGTAAGGGAAGAAAAATATATCTTTCACAAGCTTATATTAGATCTAGATTATGAATCATTTTCTATCTATGTATCAAAACAGTCTAGTTTTTGGGGTGAGTGGGAGAAAGAAAAATAATTTCTAAGCATTACACAATTGAATGAGTTATTATGGAAGAGAAGTATGATTTAATTCTTAAGCAAGAACAAGAAAGGTTCGTCCTATTTTCAGTTTCATACAGCATGTTATGATCATCCATAAAGCTTTGAGAAAAATAACATTATTTGATTTTTTTTGACCTACTGTAACTGTAAAATGGGATCGCATATCCCTTTTGTTTAATGTTTTACTTAATTGATGCTCAGTTTCAAGTAAACCGTTGCTTCTTCATTCTCTTCTTTGCCTAAATAAATAAATGAGCACATATATACTGTATGGGGAAAAATAACATCAAAATGATAGTATTAATGCTAATGTATTCTATTTTTATTTTTCATTTAGTGTATCATATTGTAAGCTGCTTAGAGTTATTTGAAAGTGAGATGACTGGCTATAATAAATTGAATGAATATATGAATGAACGAACGAATGAACGATTGAGAGTTTTAAAGTGTGATTAAGTTAAAGTGACAGTTGTCAAAATATTAATTCACGAAGGACAATAATACAATAATTAATCTACATTTTTAGAAAATGTAATGTCCGGCTTTAAATGGCAAAGCTTAAAACTGTATCTGTGCTAGCAACTCTGTAGACCTGAAACATTTCAAATAAGCATGAATCCTTTTGACTTGGATTGTAATGATTATTTTTCCTGAATCTATTGGTAACTCCAATAGGTTCCAACCATTTGCACATAAATGGTTACTTTCTGCTGCTGTTGCTATTGATAAATCATTAGCTGTACTTGATGACTAATCCAAACAGATTTTTTTTGGATACAGTTCAAATTTCTGGTCTATCTGTAAAATCCTCTATTCACTATTTTATTATTTTTATTAATAGCTCAAGGCAGCAAGCATGCCTAATACCTTGTCCCTCTTATTTCCCCCAACAGTCACTACCCTGTGAAGTGAGTTTGGCTCAGTTAAAGTGACTAGGCCCAAGTCACCCAGCTGCCTTTGGTTCCTTCTTAATTATAAAACCATCATTCTAAATAAGCACTTCTTGTCTTATCCATTCCTTCTGGGAAAGTATGTTTCAAATTTTCTCTTCCTGAAGGTCCGGGGACAGGTGAACAGAGACAGGCTTGCTCCAGTCCTATGAAATTAGAAGGCCTCCCTCCCTTTTACCTTCAGAAAAGAGATGTGACCAAGACATTTGAGCCTAGATTGGGGTTTTTGACGGCTTCTATATATGATATCTGACTATTGTTTTTTTTATGAAAGGCTTTTTGTTGATTTTCCAGTTTTTGTTTTTATGATCTGGTTTTACGATGGTCTTATTTTCTGAGAATTGATTAGTGAAGCATATAATGGTGGAAAATGAATAAATAAATCGGAGTCAAACAATTAGTCATCAGCATTTAATACATTAGCATAGCATTTTTCACTAGGAGGTGATTATTCAGGAAAGATCTTATTGAAATAAATAATAAATGTTGCCTACATTTAACTAAATTTATTTTTCATTGTAGGATGTTTAAAGCATTTTTGTTTCTGAGTTCATTTTTCTGCCGTGCAATTTCCCACACTTTTAATATATCATTCATTTGATCACTGTTGTGCTTTCATTTACTGGTGTTTCACAGTGACAAGTCTGGTTGCTAATAGAAATCAAAGCATTTTTTTTTTAAAAAATGGGGAACTATTTTATATGGTTGCAGGAACTGTAGATAATAATCCTACTGCAGGATTAATCTTAAGATTTGCTGGTTCTGGCACACTGCTTGGTACTCTTCCTCTGCAATGTTTCTATCTCAGGTGTATATCACTTTTTGTATAGCTATGTTGGTTTCTTCTGCCATCTTTCTTTTTCAAAAGGCATTATCATATTTTCTCCTGAATACTAATGGTCAAAGCAAATCGGTGGTAGATAAGAATGGAATTCAAGGTGACTGAACTTAGATCTCTTGTGGGCACTAAGGAACTCCAGACTGAAGATGCGTTTGACCCCTCTCTCCGGCTCAGCCAGAGACATCAGTCTGTCTTAACTTTTCCTACTGACTCATACATTTTCTTCCTTCAGTCATTCTATTTCCACTCTTGTTTCTTTTACTTGTTTCTTTTTCTTCATGTCTTATTATTTCCCAAAATCCATTCTTAACACTACCAAAAAAAAAGGACAGCACCATATTCAGAATCTGTCAATGTGTGTTTGTGTGTGCGTGTGCGCGCGCTCTTTACTATTTATTTTTTTTAACATTCTCAGCAATAATTAAGTAATTAATAATTTTCAATTTTTAAAATTAACTCAGTAATTTGAGAGACTCCTAATGACTTTTGGATATTTGGATACAATTAAAAAATAAAGAGTACCCCACCAAATAAAATATTTCCTGAACCATGGTGGTCATCAGATGGGCCTATAAGATAATAACCTTTGCTGCCCATCTTAGCTTTGGCTAGAGGGAGTTTACAAATGATGCTTTTTAGTAAACTACAGAAGATATAGTCTTCTAGATTACCATTACTAAGTTACTAAGCACCATGCAACGTGTAGCATTCCATGCTAATAGTAAGGACAGTATCAGTCAGTTTTGTTACATTATGACTACCAAGCCACCATGCAACCAAAATACAGTGTTATCCTAAGCATGGTCATGCTATTTATGGCAATTAATATCTCTAATCTAGCGAGTATTTTGGAAACCAACATAGTGTTGGCTCCATCCCACTATGTAGGTGCTATAATCAATGCATTGATAACAGCCTCAGGCTGAGAGCTGTGCTGGTGGTAGTGCATTTTATCTGCCATATACACTATGGTGAGGAAACAGAAAAGGAACAACTGGAGAATGGGACTCAGGAACTATGGCTAAGCAACCAAGGTCTAGCCCTGTCGAATTACTGGAAGAACAACATCCAGAGATAAGACACGTCTATACTGTGTCTGAAACTAACAACATTATGGCCTGGTATAATAAATTGGGACAAAGTGGGAATCCTTAAAGCAGATGTTTGAGCATCGGAAAAGAATTTATCTAGACTCAAATATCACTGAACAACAGTGATATTCAACAAGCAGATTCATTACCAGAAATACATTATTCAGGATTCATAACTGAAGAGATTCAGAAAACTGTGAAAATGGAAAACCCCAAAAACAGTAATAATAATAATATCTGAGGAAACCAGCTTGACCAGTCTGCTTGCCTACTGGTGTAGCACGGGTGGTTACAGGGGAACTGGGTACTGGGTACTGAAATTAGAAAAGCAAAAGCAAAATCATATCCAACCCCAAAGTGAGAGATCAGACTGGAGGCCAAAATAAAGAAATTAAAATCAGACGCAAGTAAATTAAAAAAGATGAAAGTGCAAACATTGAAGAATGTAATGATAAGACAAGTCTAATTAAAAAATATTGGCTTGGCACCAGAAAAACTGAAGAAGTTTTGGAAATAATAAAGCAACAAATAACAGCAATGTCTGGGAAAATTGAATGCTTTGGGGCACACATCATCCAATTTAAACAAAATAATCAATTTCCATCAGACCAGAGGCAATTCTACCAAAGTATAAATGGCAATAGAAATTCTGAAAATGGGAAATCAAACAAAAAAGGATAGAAAAATTTATGAGAAACTCAAAAAAAGCTATAATAAAAATGCTTGATTTTTGCTGGATAAAAGAATTTGAAAATAAATTTAGTAAAAATCAAATGGAAGTACTAATAATTTATTATTTGTTAAATTTATATGCTATCTATCTCTCTATCCAAAAGGAATAATAACAGCAGTAATGGTTAAAAATTGAGTGAAAAAGATTAAAAACTGGATATCTCCTGGAAACGATCAATTGCAAGGCTTCTGGCTCAAATATCTGACTAGTTTAAATCCAATTATAGCAAAACAGCTTAATGAAATATTACATAAACAAGATATGAGCAACTGGTAAATAAGTGCCAAAACTCATCTGATTCAAAAAGACACAGTGAAAGGGACATCAAGGAATACAGGCCAATAACATAATTGCTTACACTATTTATATTATTTCTAAGCATAATAATAGGCAACATCCAGGATTATTTAGAAGAAAATAGCACCCTTCCAGTAGACTAGAAAGGAAATAAAAGGAAATGGAGAGGTACAAAAGATCAACTTCTGATTGATAAAACAGCTTTGGAGAATTGCAAAAGTGAAAAAACAATTTACATATGGTCTGGATTGTTTATAAAAAGGCATTTGATTCATTACCACATAGTTGGATCATCAAATGTTTGGGAACAACTAATGTCAGTAAAACATTAGAATGTTTATAGAAAAAATAATGAAACATGGAAGACAGAATTGATGGTTGGAAATGAAAAATATAGGCTTGTCAGCATTAGGAGAGGCATCTTCCAAGATAACTCATTATCACCCTTATAATTTGTCATTGCTATGATCACACTTTCAGTGATTTTGAAGAAAACAAATCTTAACTACCAAACAGCAAAAAATGCTAATTAAAATCTCATATTATTTTTATGTGGATGAACTGAAGCTTTATGGAAAATCAGACATGGAAACTGAATCATTGACAAATACAGTAAACATATAGCAATGGGGTTTGGCTTAGGGAAAGGTGCTACAGTAGCAATAAATTGGGCTAAAATCACAAACAGTAATAAAATTGAAGTGGCAAATGGAGCCATCAGAATGAAGTTTATGGGCATTTTATACTTGAATAACATCGAACATGGACAGTTAAAAATGTAATTAGTAAAGAATACATCTAAAGAATGAGAACAATGCTAAAGACAAAATTGAACAGTGGAAATATCTTCAAAGCCATCAACAATGACCATACCTGAGAATAGATCATTGGGATTACTAACTGGACCACAAGTTGAACTGGACAGAAAAGCAAGAAAGCTACTGACTATTCACTACCCATTATGTTCCCTTAGTGATATTGATAGGTAATATCTGCCCTGCAGAAATCGAGGCAGAGATTTTTTTCAAGTCAAACAAACTGTCAAAGAAGAAAAGAATGCACTGGCTGAATACATAAAAGACATCCAAGAACAAGCATTGATCCAAGTTAAAAATTGGAACTTACTGTATGTACAGGAAACAAAACATAAATATCGAAATAATGTAATTAAAAACAAGGAAAAGGTCGGTTGCTTGCTTACAGGCAAATGGTATTTCTTGCCAATATTCCAATGTATCATTGTTGCTATTTTGTCATGCCGTTGTTTATAGTCTGTTTGTGTGACCTTCTTCTAGTAGCTAATTAGATTGACCACTGTTTCTTCAGCTTCTTTGCAGAGACGGCATTTGTTGTCTTCTCAGGTCTGGCTTTTTATGCTTTTGTTCTCAAGATGCAGCCAGAATTAATCCCTCTCTCTTTTTCAACTTTCCTGCTCTTGGTCATTGCCAAGTTTTCGAAAATGAAGCTCAAATGCTCTGGGACAGTTTACATCCTATAACAATTCCTTCAATAATATCAAACGACAACATCTACCTATCCCAGGTCCTGGGGAAGAACTTGATAGGTAGAATAAAATGCCAAATCCAGTCTAAACATCTGACTGACCATGTGACAAACCATAATAATACAAATCAAATAATTTTGCTTCAGATAAATGGAAGACTTACAGGATATTTCCATCACTGTATATTATTCAGACTTCTATTCTTATATCTATTTTACTAACATTAATTGTAGTTTTCCGACCTCAAAATTATGAGTTGTGTTATCATAACAAATACCATCTGTGAATTTTTACAGTCACAACTGCTCAGCTGTTATTTCTACGCCAGGCTTGATTTTCCTAGATCTTCTTTCTTTAAACAGCATATTGTTGAAGATCAAAGCAAACGTTACATCAAAAACTATATAATGAAGAGGAACAACTTACACAAAAGCTTGAATAAATTCTATGCAGTGAAAACTAGTAAGAATTCTTTACCAGCGTAAGAGGAGAAAAAAAGATCATAGGGAGATAACATTTTGGTATTTTGTTTCTTTGAAACTTAAGGCTCACAAAAATGCATATTGTGTTTTTTTTCATGTTCTCCCCACACTGTCTTTCATGTATATCCATTTTTAAGAACTCAAAGTAAGTTCAGATAACAACAAATAATACATGTTTTAATCTATTTTGTTTAGGGCCTGAACCAGTGCTATCAAGTAAAAACCTTTCAGTTTTAAAACAGATTTGAGTATGTCCAAATTTCAAAATCCAAGAGGAAAAATTGACATTATGGAGGGAACCAGTCCAAAGGGCTATCTATTGTACAACTAATCCTTTTGCACAGTAAGTTTGAGGTTCATGGCATCTTGCATTGGAAATTCTTATGACTTGTATTCTATATTTTATGTTACAGATTCTATGCTTACCTGAGTATAATTTTGTTTGAAACCTGTAGAAATTATTTCTTTAAAACCACATTCAGAATCAAGGCAGAAGAGAGGGTCAAAGCAACGTTCTGTATTTTTTGCACAAGTCTTCTATTTGTAAGCTGTCATCCATGATGTGCTGTTTCTAAGAATACAGATGTTCTCCCTTTCTCTTATATCTAAATAAAATAAAAGCCAAAAAATAAAAATGATGACCGCAGAAAATGTATACTATTACCAATATAACTTAAATATTTATGCTAAGATTTATAGCTCAGAATGTAGTTGAATGCTCCTCCATTGTAGCTCAATATTGTTTTAATCAGATCATGGCTCTTCATTAAATACTGTAAGTTTTCTAATAGCTAGAGGCTCATATCACTGTACTCAGTGCTGGCTGCTCCAAATGTCAAACATTTTTCGTCCTAAAAATTGTTCCTAAGAGATAAAAAGTTAGAATGCTGCTCCAACATAAATTGGATTTTTAAAATTCATTCATATCTCCAACTTGATTTCACATTACCCCATTCCTTGCTAACAAATCTCAAGTGAAGGTGCCAAAAGCTTTGTGGAAATACCTTGCATGAACTGTTATTGAGTGATACAAACATTTATCGTTGGGTCTGACTCTGCACAAGCAGCAAGTGGTGCATGCATATTTAGACTGGCCTTCTGTACGAGGGGATGAATTTTATGTTAATTGCTAACACGATAAGATTTTAGAATATTAATTTCTTGCTTATGCAATTATTTTGTTATTCCAATCTACAACAAGACATTTCCTGAGTGGTTGTTTTCCAGAATGCAGAGGCAGCAATTCTTAAGAATTTCCCTAATCCCAAGTTGCCTATCAGAGAATATAGGTTTAAACATTGGAAAAACCAAAGAGATCATTGTCGATTTCAGAAAAGGCAGGCACAACCAGATTCCTCTGTACATTAATGATTTACCTGTGGAGATGATTACCAGCATCAAATTCCTGGGTGTGCAGTTAATGAGTAGGCTGGCTTGGTTGCTCAATAGCGAGACACTGGTGAAGCAGGCACATCTTCCTTCCCCTGTCCTTACCACTTTCTACAGAGGGACGATCGAGAGCATCCTGTCATACAGCATTAGTCTGGTTTGGAAGCATCACTGCTTCATATAGCAAGGCGGCGCAGAGAGTGGTGAGAATGGCTGAAAAGATTATTGGCAGTACCCTCCCTTCCATCCAGGACATAGCATATAAGTGTTGCTTGAGCAGGGTCAGCAAGATTGTCTGGGATGCTACACATCTGCTTCATGACTTGTTTTCCTTGTTACCTTCTGGAAGGAGGCTTCGTGGTATCCGAAGCAGAACATCCAGATTCAGTCATAGTTTCATTCCATAGAGTATTAATATTGTGAATTTTAAAGCTTCATCTTTCTGTTATGTATTCAAGATGGACCGTGATTAATATTTATATGTTATTTATATGCAAGGGTGTAGATTTATACATATGTTGTATATAGCATGTTTAAATGTGTGTTATGTATGTGTACACTTTGAGAGCAAGCAACTGAATTTTATTTTTAATGCGTGCCAATGTGCCCACAGTAAAAAAAAATACAATAAAGGCTATCTTATCTTAAGTGGCTGAGGACTTTGAATTCGTTGATTGCAAGCAAAGATAAAATATTCTGTAAAATCCAAGTACACAACTGTTATTTGCTTATTATTATTTTTTAAAAAAGCTCAGCAACACTTTGAGTTCCTTATGATCATGTCATTTTTGTCTCCCCCTTGGTGGCAGGGCCTTCACATACAGTGCTCTTGCCATCTGGAGCCCTTTTGTTCAGGACTTGGAGACAGAAAAATGCATTTCCGTAGGAAAATAACATTTGGTAGGGAATTGGCAACAATATGTTCATTGTTGCCAGAATACATGTTCATAGCGTAGGTGGTTCGAATACATGTTCATGTTCAAGTTGTGGGTGCTTTTCCCTGAAGTATAGCAGTTTTGCAAGTGACCTTTTCCTATCTTAGTTTCAAGACATATTATTAATGATAACATCCTAGGTGCAGCCTGACAATTAATAACAAATGCAAGTATTTATTTATTTATTTATTTATTTGTTTGTTTGTTTGTTTGTTTGTTTGTTTGTTTGTTTGTTTGTTCGTTCGTTCGTTCGTTCAGTTTATATAGCTGTCCATCTCACAGACTCCGGGTGGCTTACAAAGTTAAAAACACAAACACAAAACGACAACAACAACAAAACCCCCAACAAAAACATTAAAAATATTAGCAACAATATAAATTATTAAAAACATAAAAACGTAGTCACCAGGAGATCACAGTCAGTTTTACTAGCAATTCAGCTACTTAGAGGATAAGAGGAAGAGATGCTGTCTAAGAATCAGTCACATAAAAGAGTGAGGAGTCTCAATGGATTGACAGTCAGAAGAAGGAATTTAGAAAGGATCCAGCCTAAATGTTTGAGGCAGTTAAAAGTGGCAGCTGGGAGTTTGTACAGTACCTTCAGAATTCCAAGATTCTTTTAATGTGACTTTTAATAAAATAGATTTAGATTAACAAGTCAGGCTTCCTGTCTGGTTTCCCCCAAAAGGGCTGACATTAGCCACTTTCTATGTCACCACCACTACTAGGTCTCCAGGTCAGATGGCAAAGTCATATCTTCAGGCCCTTCTGGAAGGCCAACCATGTTGAGGCCAGTCTGACTTCGGGGAGAATGATGCTCCAGAGGATTGTTAACCACAGCAGAAGTCCCAAATCACCAAACCCTCCAAAGGGATTGCTACAGTCCTCCAAAAGAACTTCCGAAGGGCAGGCTCCTCCTTCTCAAGGTGTACCAAGTTACACCAAAGCATCAGGACACTGCCACCATTTGATAACCTACCACAGCTGTCATTGTCACAGCAATGAACATTGCTGTCAGTGTTGCCAAACAGAAAATTCAGACCTCTGGCCACTGACAGGGATGTCCCAGCCAGACATCCCTGTCACCACTTGAACATCCAGTGCTGCCACCAAATGCTACATCCTCTCTGCTGCCTCCAAATAAACTGCTGGCTACACAGTCCCCAAACATGCCTGAGCACTACCAGGGAAGCCTCAGTATAGTTCCTACTCTTGATGACAATCCTCAGGGAACAAGGCCATATATGGCTCTCTCCTTCTGTGGCCAGTGGAACCCAAGCCATGCCGGTCCAGTTAAACCCACTTGGGACAGTCCAGTTTTCTCCATCAACCCAACCCAAAGAAAATGAGATAGGCCCCAACACTGGCATCATCACATCCACTCTGATGTTTTCCAACATATGAAACCAGACTCCAAAAACGAACCTGTATTATAATCCAACCGTTGTCATTGCCATCTTGAGAAAACGTAGTTTGTAGGACAGAAGAAAAGCAAGAAACAAAAGTGAAAGAGATCTTCAAAATAGGAAATCTTATCAAAAATCATAGGAAATTATCTTATATTAACTCAGACCATCTGCCCAATCTATGATTGCGTACATCATATTTTCTCAACACATTGGCCTCCAAATGTATTGGGATATCAATTCCCACAATTCCAAATTATACATCTGATGAAAAAAATATTGTCCAAAATATATTAAATGTGTCCAATTTATTAATGCCCAGCATGGAACCTCTTGGAAGGATTGGTTGGCTAATGCCAGAGGCAGAATATTTATTCATACATTGTATGAATATCGGCTTTTTGTTATAATTTTGCATCTTTTGACAGAATGTCCTCCTTTGAACATTTCTCTTTTCGTGTGCATCTCTTAGCACATCATGCAAGGCTAAGCATAACTGCGATGTCTTGTCAATTATTGCCTCACCTTTCCAAAGAAAAGCCATAGATTTTCTCCATAACAAATATCATGGACAGCCAAGAAAGCAGTTAGATCATCAAACAAATCAACCCAGAATTGTCACTCAAGAGGGCACAAATGACATACTCAAAATTTTCCTACTTCGGATTCATTATGCAAAACCTCTATAGAATGCTCTGATTCTTGGAAAGATGGAAGGAAAAAGAACAAGAGGGAGATCAGCAGCAAGGTAGATGTAGTCAGAATGGTGATGGGTGCGCCGTTGGGAATCCTGAAGGGCCAGATTAGGAATAGATCATCACGGAGCTCCAATGATCAATTATATGGTCAATAAGAGTCAAAATATTAGAGGCAGCTAATATCACTTATCCTATATCATTTTCTACATGAAGAACTTTGGATTTGTCTTTATTAAATTTTATTTTGTGACATGGATTAAGATGACCAGTGATCTAGTTCTGAAAGACCAATGATTCAGTTCTCATATTCAAGCGGGTGATTGACGTAAGCTATAATGTGGATATTTGGGCAGAGTTAACAGACTGAACTTATAGCATATAGAACGAAGTCAAGGCATAAATTTAATATACATATCTTTAAAGAAGTAGTTGTGTAAAGTGTATCTAGTTTTTTCATGACAGGTGCATCTTTAAACAATTGTTTTATTTGCAACTTTAGGGACCATCAAAAATTATTTTCATAAAAAGGCCGTTCTAGAGTCCCTATCTTTGCATAGGCATCTGTAACAAGCCACGTTGGCATGACATTGATGTTGATATGATTGTGCAAATTACTTCTGAAGGAAGTATGTAATTCATGTCATTATAACATGTTGCACATGTGATTTGCCTGCTTGCCACCCTGTGGATGCTCATGTGTTGTAGCAACATCAAGACCTGTTTTATGCTAACACACACACACAAACACACACACACACTCTGCTGTTTTTGTTACTATGTCTGTGTGCAATCCTTCATTACATAGCTCTTGATTAAAATCATTCTGATGCATTCAACTCTGGAACGATATTGCTTCTCTTCTGTAGCATTACACAGCTCATCAAGTTCTAAATAGTTAGATAAAACAGATGTGTAATCACCACCTCCAGAAGTATAAATATTTGCATAATAATTCCTGGAATTTACAGTAATTAAATCTATAATGCTTTAGGCTTTGAAACACATGACATAACACAAATACTCTGCTCAGTTGATCCACTTTACTTAGCAATAGTTGGAAAAATACCAATAATCTATGTTCTTGTTATATCAACAAATTAAAGATCATCCAATTTCAATATATATTGAATAGGTTAAAATATTATAAGACAAAAATAAATCCTTAATACATGAGTTCTTGTTGGATCATGAGGAGGGTGTTGGGGAAACAAAAAGCAGGAAACTTTGGCAGAGGCAATATATAATCAAACAGGCTATTGCTGGTCTAGATACTATCTATGATCCCTAATTTATAATTTGCCTTCTCTAGAAAATCTTGATCAGATGGGTTTGCAACAGATAACTTGTATTTGTCATTAGAAGCATTAATTAACTCTGTTTCTTAGCTACTTCCATATGACTAATATTATTATAGTTTACATTATGACATTTATATTATAGGAGTGCTCTATTTTTTTTTATCCTTGATCCTGGCTTCTTCCTTTGTAACATTGTACAATAACAAGTTTAGATACCTTATTTACCGGGTTCATTTTTAGAGCAACAAAGCACCAGAGGTTCCCTGTTTATAAAGCCTGATCCATTTCTTTTTATCTCCTGATTTTATTAAGAAAACATACAGCTGCTAACATAGACCTCCTAATTTTCAAAACAAGCACAGGAATATTCCTGCTGAGTGTAGATAAGCATAATACGCCTCTTCATCCTTCTGTTCCTTTGAAGTCTTTCTAGGTCTCATAATGAACAGTGAAATATAGATCAGGTGATTGGAGATGGAATCTGATATCCCTCACTATGATGTGGTGCCAGCAGCAGAACAAAAGTGATTTAAAGAAATTAACCATTTAGCTTTTTATAATTCCTCTACAAGAGCCCGTGCTGCGTGTGGTGGTGGTGGTATTACCAGAGCTAACCATGAACGAGGCCCTCATTTTCAGTACTGATCTTCAGTCATTTCTCTTTTTGGCTAAGTCCTTTGACAATTAACATTAGCCATCATGTAGTCTCAAAACAGAAGCAATTTGAACCCAACACAAACTATGCCATAACTAGCTATGGCATACACGGCCTTAGTTCCTCAGTTCTGTATTACTCCAAATCAGTGGGCAATTGTAAACTAAGTGCACTTCAAATCCCATAATTCCTCAGCCAGTATTCCCTATGCTGGCTGAGGAGTTCTGGGAGTTGAAGTTCAGATATCTTTAAAGCGGCCAAGGTTGATAAATACTGCTCTGAAGAGTAATTAGGCTACAGTCAAATAAGTCCTAACTCCCTACTAAGTGGGCATGGGATGGTATTAGGGAATAAAGGAAAACCAAAGGGCATTGCTAACAGTTGGCCACCTACATCAGAGGAATAGAATGTGATTCTTTTTAGCGATCAAAAGATGCAGACAGGGTAGCAGTGACATAGTGATATCACAGGAGAAGGTAGGGTTATAAATTTCTATCCTCTTTCTTTTGATGGATGGTAGAGTTAAATAAAGTGATGTGTCATGATTCCCCCCCCCCCCCAAATGCTATGGTGTAAATCTGTATATAAATCTGTGGTTCTGTTCTATTCTTAGACAAAGGAGTTCATTGAAGGACTTTGCGTCATTCACTCTTAGCTATGAGCTACCTCACAGGTTATTATTATTATTTTTTGGGTGGGAAAAACAGGAAGACAAGCTGTTATGTATGCAGACTTCGGTTTCTGAGTGGAAGGTGGGTATACATCTAACAAACAAATAAATAATATTTTAGACATTAGTGTTTCTAACCAACCCAATGATAGAAATGGAAGATGTACAGTCACACACTACACGATATATTTGCTACTTTTATTATTTCCCCCCTTTTTTCAATGTATCAGAAAGATCGGTTTTCGGTCATGCCAAAGGATAATATTTTCCTAGAAAATAGCTACATACAGTGGGAAACGAAGACTTGTCCTCCTGTTTTTTCCCCCCCCCACAAAAAACTTTTAAGTTTTTGTGGATCATTTCTGTGCAAGAGAGAAAAATAGAGCCCCATTTAATTTATTCTACCCATAGAAAAGTACTCTTTGCATGCTCTAAAGTGCTGAAATCAGGCTGATGAATTGAAAAGAAAGGCAACAGCTCAACGGATATGCAGGTGTGTTTGAAATACACCTACATTTCAAATTATAAACATAAATAATAAGAATACTGTACATTTTAATTTGCTGTCAAAGGCATTTATAATTATTGTAATGATTTAGCTGATATATGTGTTATTGCTGAACAGCAGTTCAGCAAGCACACATTTATGCAAGTTATAACACCAAGTTCTTAATAATTATATTCACACATAATTTATATCTGACTGCAGGTTCTCTGTGCCTGCAATTTGTCACCTTGGAAATCAGATCCACTGAAACTAAAAAAATATTTCAAAATAAATGCGGTTAGAGTTGCAGTGCCAGCCTATCATTTTAGAACCAGCAATAACAGATGGTGCTTAATTGCTTGATATGTCAGAGTGAAAATGGTTACAAACTGTTCAACCCGGAACAAAATCTGGGTGCTCCCCTACTGTTCCACCCACACCCCACTTTTACTTCATGATCTCCCTTCCAGCCACAATAACACCAGTGCACCTACTCCTCTTGTGTCTTATTATTATGAAAGATAACTGTTTGCTCTTCCACCTCCTAAAAGGTTGCTTTATCTTCTCATTCATTATTGCTGAAATTGTGCATCATTTTAAATGAAAAGACGTCTCCAGATGTAAGTGTCAGGCAGCTGAACCAATCAGATGCTACCTTTGGAGTCGGGCAGTAAGGGAAGGCACCGTAGAAGAATTGGGAGGGCCTAATACTGCACGATAAAACCAAAATCATGGCATCCGGCCCTCTCAATTCCTGGCAAATAGATGGGGAAGAAATGGAGGTAGTGACAGATTTTATCTTCCTGGGCTCTAAGATCACCACAGATGGGGACTGCAGCCAAGAAATTAAAAGACGCTTGCTCCTGGGGAGGAAAGCTATGGCAAATTTAGACAGCATACTAAAAAGCCGAGACATCACCCTGCCAACAAAAGTACGTATAGTCAAGGCCATGGTTTTCCCAGTTGTAATGTATGGCTGTGAAAGTTGGACCATAAGAAAGGCTGAACGCAAAAGAATTGAGGCCTTTGAACTATGGTGCTGGAGAAGACTCCTGCGAGTCCCTTGGACTGCAAGGCGATCAAACCAGTCAGTCCTAGAGGAGATCAACCCTGACTGCTCCTTAGAAGGCCAGATACTGAAGTTGAAACTCAAGTACTTTGGCCACCTAATGAGAAGGAAGGACTCACTGGAGAAGAGCCTAATGCTGGGAAAGATTGAGGGCAATAGAAGAAGGGGACGACAGAGAATGAGGTGGCTGGATGGAGTCACTGAAGCAGTAGGCCTGAGCTTAAATGGACTCCAGAAGATGGTAGAGGACAGGAAGGCCTGGAGGAACGTTGTCCATGGGGTCGCGATGGGTCGGACATGACTTCGCAACTAACAACAACAACAACAATACTGCACGATGGCTCAGTGGTTAAAGACACTGAGCTTGTCAGCTGGAAAGCTGACAGGCCAGGTTCGAGAACCGAGTGCTGTGCAACAGATGAACTCTGGTTATTTGCCCCAGCTCCTGCTAACCTAGCAGATCGAAAGCAGGCAAATGCGAATAGATAAATAGGTACCACTTCAGTGGGAACGTAACAGCATTCCATATAGACATGTTGGCCACATGACCATGGAAGCATCTTCAGACAATGTTGGTTCCCTCGCCTAGAAATGGAGATGAGCACTGCCGCCTAGAGTCGGACATGATTGAAAGGGGAAACCTTTACCTTTAATATTGGTGTCTTTCATGGTTGCATAGCCACAGACAAAGTCTCTACTCTCAGGTATTCAAATCTGAGGCCAATAAAACCATCCTTCTCACTCCCTGCCTATTATAAAAAGCATGCTGAATGTTTGCTGGAGCCCAGCTCTTCAGGGATAAAGCTTTTTGACTTTAAGGCTGGATTCCTCAGAAGATAGTGTTATGACATGATTGATGTATGCTGTTCTGAATTTCTTTAGAGGATGGTTAAGAATAAATGAGTGAATGAATCTGTGTGAGGAAGCTTGAGGAAATCCATGCTTACAGTATATCATTGGTCTAGGTGTATCCAAGTCAGGTCACTGAGCTGACACAGGAACATTCATTGTAATGGCCAATGCTCTTATTATTCGGAATGGGCAATTATGGTAACTTAAATAGGGCGCCATAGGCAATTGTCCAACTGTATGGAATTCCCTAAGATTCTGTATAGGTTCCACCCACTGAGAAATGTATAAACTATTGTTGGATCTTGTTAATTAGCGTTTTAATTAACAGGCTTGGGGATACAGCTGAATTATTATCTGCTCAGACTTTGCAATGTAAAAGAAAAAGATGCTGGCATATTAATGCATTGCCCTGACTTTCTTTGCTCCTCTCCATGTTCTGTAGCTGATCATTTATGACAGGGAAATCAGTAAGATAAAGCTTAGTAAAGATGCCTTAAGGACAAAGCAAGGCCACCATTACAATAATAGACATTACAAGTAGGAAAGAGAGAAAGGCTCTATGTTCCGTATGTATTGGTTTATACAGTATAGTAATATTTCAATAGTTTTAACAATATGGAAACAAGTTTTAAAAATGTGGATATGGTCAATGTAAATCCCAAAGTAGTTTGCCTAAAATTATAGAAAACTTCTATAGACCAGTATAATCGATCAGCACAAAACTAAAATAATTGAATGCCACTAATACTTTTATTAGAGGCAAAAGGACATACCACCTCTGTCTTCCCCACTCCTGACCGGAATGGGACAACTTGCCATGGCCAACTCACCACGGCCAACTCACTGCAGGACAACTCACCATAGCTAACTCGCCGTGGGACAACTCACTGCAGGACAATTTAACAATTCTATTTAATTATTTAAAATAAATTAAAAAACATTTTAATTTTTGCCATTCACATTTCATTCTGTTCCTCCTTTTGCATCCTTTCTTCGATGGTTCCATTCTACTGTTTCTTTGACATTAGTGTAAAGCTTGTCCTGCCGTGAGTTGTCCTTTGGCGAATTGCCGGTGGCGAGTTGTCCTGCAGCAAGTTGACCACAACAATTTGGCTGCGGTGAGTTGGCCATGGCAAATTGTCATAGACCCCTCCTAACGTAGGTTGTAAAGCCTATAGTTGGATAACATTAAATAAATCTGTCGGTGTAGCTTTCCTAGCGATGAAAATACAGTATCGTGAAATATTCCACCTAATCAAAACCTACCTACAATGTCACAGGTGGTCCTTGACCTACAACTGTAACAAAGCCTGCCCATTATGGTCACAAGTGGTGATGGCGATTAAGTGAGATAGCCTCACTTAAGGACCCCCATCCCTTGCTCTCCCTGATGTGGCCATTAAATGAATGTGTGAATCGTTTAGCAAAGCATGGGGTACCTCATGGATGGGGGGAGACCCTCCACCCAGCTGAGTCTATAAAGAAAGCAGACAAACAGCAAAAAGCTTTGCAAAGCCAAAAGCAGCCCAGCAGGGAGGAAGAGCCCAGCTAGATTAAGGCCCATTGTTTGGAGAGGCTTCCAAACAAGACTTCGTGCTTGGCCATGAGATACCCCGATGCTTTGAAACAACAGGGAAGAAATTGCCTGCTGATTCGGGGCAGAGGTCTAGCCCACAAGTGAGGCTTCATTCTTTTGCAAAGTGTCAACATTGGATGAATCTCTGAGCTTCCTCACATGACCATTTCCTGGGTTCAGCTGGAATTCAACTTTGGTCATGATTTCTGCACTGGGTCTATTGACCTCTAGGTCCATTATCTGATGGTTAGCCAGTTGGAGTCCCTAAACTGTAAGCCTCTTGCCTTGGTCGTGCTGATTTAGCCATTGGAAGAGGACAATGGATATAGCATCGATTTCTGTTTTGTTCATTTTTTTTTACTTTGATGTCCTATTGGAGAGTATCTATGAAAACAGGAGTTTTACCATCTGACTTAACTTTATCTCAAAACGCCCAAAATTTGGATTGACAAAAAAAAAAAAAAAGCAATAGTTTTTTGGAAGAATTCTGTAACTTTTAAAATCTAGTTATTATATTTTCCAAGGAAACAGGGTTCTAAAAGTCATTGTAACCCGCCCCCCTTCCAGAATCTTGCTAAATTTTACTTCTCCTGTTCTTATTAAAGAGAGAGATTGAGTTATTGTTGGTAAGTGGTATCAGCATCTGGCTGAGCATCTGGATAAGATCCTTTCTTGTATTTCATACTGCATTACTTCCAAGGGGGTCACATTAGGACTTGATGGATGTCCTTTAATCATACTGCATTCTTTTTTGGTGGGAAGATATTTCTATGCATATTGTGCTTTAGCTTGTTGACCAGTGGCACCTAACTCAGGTCAATTCAGCTGTCTTAGATTGTTGACCAATGCCTTATTTATTGACTAGTGATTCATGTCTCTCTTTATTGACCAATGACATTTAATTTAGGTCACTCAGTTGCCTCAGTCTGTTGACTGATATTTTACTTCGTTGACCAGTGCCTCTAATTTAAGTCAATTGAGCTGTCCCAAATTGAAAATAATGTATTTGTTTGTTTTATCACTGCTCTTTATATCCTACCCTCCCCCTCCACCAAAAGTAAACCATATACACAGTTCACTTTCCTTTCCTCACAATTTTCTCATCACAGAATTGTATTAGCTGGGTTACTGTAGGCTTCCTTGGTCCTAGTCTGGTACTCCTACTGTTCTAGCACACCAGCTCTAAAACGTTTCCATTCCCTCTGAGGTCCATCCGCTTTCCCCAGTTTTGTATTTGTTCACAATTGAAGTGAAATATTGCAGAAAATGAACACAAATACACATGTCTTTACTTATTTGGTCTTATTTGTCATTACACAGGCAGTCCTTGACTTACAACCACAATTGAGCCCTAAATTTATGTTGCTAAATGAGAAATTTGTTAAGTGAGTTTTGCTCCATTTTACTCCATCTTGCCACGTTTGTTAAATGAATCCCTGCAGTTGTAATACGGTTGTTTAGTGAATCGGGTTTCCCCATTGACTTTGCTTGTCAGAAGGTCGCAAAAGGTGATCACATGACCCCGGGACACTGCAACTGTCATAAATATGAGTCAGTTGTGTCCGAATTTTGATCACATGACCATGGGGATGCTGCAAGTGTGAAAAATGGTCATAAGTCACTTTTTTCAGTGCTGTTGTAACTTTGAATGGTCATTAAAGGAACTGTTGTAAGTCGAGGACTACCTGTACTGTGAATATTTATGGATATTTCCTGGCAAATATCCATATTTCATTAGGCAAATATAGAAACCCATTTTTTGATTAGATAAGTGAAAGTTATATAAGGACATAAATAGTTTAAGATAACTGTATAAATCATCTGGATGTATACACCAATTAATTGCCTTTTTCCTATCTGATAAGAAGGATGGGAGGACAGATAATTTACAGCAAATTAGCTCTATTGATGACCATCATGCATAAACACAGGCTCACACATACACACAAAATTGGCTAATTAAGAATATGCAATTCTTGATTAAATCTAATAAAAGTGCACTAATCCGGCTGAATTTGAATCTGCTTTCCCTTTCATGGGAAGCATATGTGCCAAATTTTACATAGGGAGCAAAGAGAAAGGAGCAATCTCATGTAAATATACACATAAGTATTCATTCTGTCAGTGACAGATATCTATCTATAAATTCTCATTGCTCACCACTTATCTCTAGATGCTACATACAAACATTGCCTCCTGTGGGTGGACAAGTACCAAATAATAATCTATGCATAGAAACTCTCCTTATATACTGAAGATAAAAGCAGAAATATTTATCAAGCTAGGTTCATGACCAGAGCATTCATTCCTTTAGATTATGCAAATCTAAACTATCTACAGGAAATACATCTTTCTTTGTGTTACATTTTTTTAATAAATACCACTGAATGAAATACACATTGCTTCATGTGTATCAGGAAGACTAAGCTGCCATCAAGAGCTTAGTAGGAGAAGATTCAAGGACAAGATTCAGATAGATAGATTGCTTTCATTGAGTTGAAGCCTTTTAACAACAAAGATTGGCTAGTGCACGATTCAGGAATTTAGCCATATTTACATGCTAAACTAAACTAAAACGTTTAACCAAAATGTAGGTGTCCGTTTCAAATGGAATCGTTAATATTATTTCATCAATATTTAATATTGAAATAATCATAGTTATGTTTATTTGTAAATAGAGATGTAGATGTAGAAATGTATGTATGCCCATTAATGACTATGTAGTTCCCCTTCTTTGTTCTTTTATGTCTAATTGAATGGCTATTATGCTATTATGGAAGTTATTGATCTTAAGTAACCCATATTTTTAAAATACAGTTTAATATCCACCTTGAGACCCATCAGTAGAATATTGCCATACCACAAGACATTGATCTAATAAAAGTGCACTAATCGGGCTGCATTTGAATCTGCTTTCTCTTTATTATTCTATTATTCTTTTTTCTCTTATTCTATGTTCTATGATCTTTTGGACTAATTGTATCCAATACTGCATCAAGTTGTTTGGGTAAAATAAAAGTCAGTTTCTTCCCCTACCACTTTTATATGTAAAAGTCATAAAATAAAGAATAACAAAACAAACAAACAAACAAACATGATCGTGGAAGTTGTGACTCTCCCCATTTCTGGGAATGTTTGCATCATCTCAGTTTCTGCCACCTGAACTCTGCATCCTGAGTACATTACATAGGGAGCCCTATCAGCAAAGCTCATCTTAATCCTTCTTGTCAGTTTTTGTTACACAATCCTGGAAGAGAAATCTCCCAGGCTTGATTTCCCCTCCTTATATAAGCAGTGTTTATCAGCAAAACCAGTCTTGATTCTTCCAGTCAGTTTCTGAATTTTTTTTAAAAAAATTGGGCTACTTGATTTTCTCATCCTGTATCACAGGCTAGCACAGAATTGCTTCTCTCCCAGCTTTTTGCATTCATAAAATTGGGGAGGGAGGGGGAAAACAAAGACCTTTCTGATGCCAGTCCTTGCTTAGGTTCAAAACACTTCCATGTTTTGTGTTCATGTTCATGTCATCTGTCCTTGGACCACAACTATGTTGTCCTACCTACCCTGTAATATTCTGCCAACACAAGCAAAACCGATAGAGGAGGAAAATTCCTTTCAATGCATTTCTCAGGGAGATCACAGTTTATTTCCATTGTGAAGGACAAATGTCTTTCTCCTGTCAGAAGATGAGAAAGAAAAGAAGAGACTTGGTTCTAAACAGTTCTGTGGAGCAATTGATCCATTTATTTCACTGGCGCACCAGATCACAAAGGAATGCTTACTTGGAAATAAATTTATTCGAAACAGGGAGAATTCCTATTTGTTAGGTTGATGGAGAATGGCACTTACTATTCTGAGAAGACAATGATTTCTTCCTGGGAGTTCTAAAACTGATTTAGAAGATATATTGTTAGGGAATAATGTCTATATCTTCATTTATACTGAATATTCTTAAAGGCGATTAGTATACTCAGTTTTGGAAAAAAGAAACAAAACAAACTGGAACTTTGATCTCCCGTGCCAAAGGATAAAATAGGCATGAAACTCCTCTGTTTCTAAACTGATGCACCATTGAGATCTGGAGAAGTTCAACTCAAGAAATTTAAAAGCACAGGTTTATCACTGCAGAATAAGCAGAACCATAGTTCACAATCCAGATCTTATCATTGTTTTGCTCCTGTGAAACCTTTATAAGTTTGCCAAAGAATTCATTTCTTTCAGGACAGTTTAGCCTTTTTTCATGTGATACGGAGAACAGTCAATTACAGTTGGGGGATTTTTATGCCAGCTGGATAGAATTTTCATTGAGTAGATTCAAGTATTGGGAATCTGGTGAAAAAGCTGGTGGTTGGCACATTATTTGAAGCAACAAACTCAACAAAGACTAATTTCAGAAATAGTTACTGAGAATGATCAGACTGTAACAGAAGAGAATACATGTGGCTCAGAGTCGAACTGTGGAGTTCTTGGTACTCTTTGCACTTGGTTGTTTGCCTGCAGACATTTCATTACTCATCTAAGAAACATCACGGTCGTTGTTTATATACAGTAGCTTGCCCTGCCATTGTTGATGGGAGTGTGGTTTTTTTCCCTTGACGGTTCCTTGACTGGGGTATTATTTTCTGCTTGGTTAGACTGTACTAGATTCTGAAGTTATTAATAACCAGGTTTTTTTATAGGTCATTTTATAGTTTGGATGATAAAAGAAAACAATATGAAGCTGATAAATTCTTGAGTCAAGTGGATATTCAACTTTTATCATCAGATAATAGTAGCATTCTGAAAGCTCCTCTACTGTTTTAGGAGTTGCTTGATTTAATACTGTACAGTTGTTGTAAAATGGTAACATTCTTGACTCAGATGGCTTTTCAGTGAAATAGTACAAAGCATTTGCAAATTTGCTGGCCTCCCTATTTTTGGATACATATAATGAACCCTTTAAAGCTGACAAATGGCTTCTATAGATTTATAAGGCATATAAGAGTTCGTTTTAAAACACAGTAATGATCGTAAATTCTGTAGTAGCTATAGGCCTATTTCATTAATTAATGTGGATTTTGAGATTATGAATCCTTTATTGGCTGGTGATTGCAGAAAGCTTTATTACACATAATCCACCTTTCCAGTCAAGGTACATGAAAAATCAACAAACATCAGACAATATACATTTATTAATTGGTATGCTGGATCTGGCTAAAGACTGTGCTGTATTAGTACTTCTAGACCCAGAATTTTATTTTTTGGTTTGGATTAAATTTTTAAAGCAAATAATGATTAACTAAGCTTGTCTGAGGGTTTTTGTTCATTGGATTAAGATTATTTGCATATAAGAGTTAGTTTTAAAATACAGTAATGGTCGTAAATTCTGTAGTAGCTATAGGCCTATTTCATTAATTAACGTGGATATTGAGATTATGAATCCTTTATTGGCTAGGTGGCTGCAGAAAGCTTTATTACATATGTTACATATGTATATATATTACGTGTGTTTGGATTGTAGCAAACTATTACTTCAAACTATTTTGAATTGCAATGTGATATTCAACGGAGGTGCCCACTTTCAGCCTTGCTATCCAACTCAATCTCTAAACCTTTAGCTTTTATTGTAAGGCAGTTATTGCACATTATGGGTGTCACTTTGCCGGGATGCAAGTGCAAATTATTTTTATATGCCAATGATTCTTTAGCAATTTTGAATAAGTACTATATGTATCTGCCTAATTTTATGCAGGTAGTACAGTATTTCAGAAAGTACTCTGACTATAAGATTAACTGGGATAAATCTTGCTTATTTCCCTTAGGCTTTAATATATCAACAAAGTTACATAAAGAGTTGGTTTTTATGATTTCACTGATTGTATTAAGTACTTGGGACTTTACATTCCCTCAAATACTTCTAAATATGTGGAAATAAATATTAAATAGATGGATTAAAATTCCATTATGTCTGTGGGATAGATTTAATGTTATTAAAATGAATAATGTCCCTCATTTGATTTTTACCTTAGAGGTACACTATCCTAGTCTTAATACCAAATAAACATTTTCTCCAGACATCTAGGCATTCAGGAAATTTATTTGGGATATTATCCTACCAAGGCTTTAATTAGCTAAATTGAGATTACCATTTGAGGAGGGTGGCTTTAATTTATTTAATTATCAAAAATATCATTAGGCTTATATTTTCCTAGCCATAAGTATGTGGAATGAAAATATAGTGGGACACTATCCCTTATAAGCTATGTTTGAAAGTTATTATTTGTGCTTATAGCAAGTTCTTAGAATAATATAGAGTAGAAAAGATGTTTTATTTCTAGAAGTGCAAGCTATGAGAAAACCTTTGGGGAGCAGATTAGATTTTGATAATGAAATTCACAAATAGTTAACTTTTTGGAAAGATTCTACTTTAAAAAAAGGTAGTGGAATGTTTTATTAGAAAATAAGATACCCTTTCAGAAAAATGTCAAGAATTCATAGGACTATATCATTTGGGTCAATGAATCTTCTATTTTTTGCATTTCCAAAAGATATGAGGCGCATCTTTTCCAGGACATTCTTTGGGGGAATTTATTACACTCTAAATACTATCTTATTCTGTACTGGATTATAATATAGTATTATATAGGCTACAGGTTTAATATACAGTATAAAGAAAACATGCTAGGGTTCCAATATCTTTGCTATTTGTAATTGCCCCACATGGAAGCAAGGCAAAAACACACATATATATCAGCTGGATGTTGCAGTAAACCAATAATATAAATGTATGCTTCAAGGATGATCTGACACAGGTGTAAAATTATACAAAAAATAAAATAAACTTTGATTGCATTAAGCTGAAACAAAGCCGAGGCTGATTACTGTACTTATCTTAGTGGAAGCTGGCTATAAAGTATGGTAAGTCAAATCATTCAAGCCAATTAACTCAGAAGTCAGCTCAACTGGGTTTAACAGAATTTGTTTCCAACAAGTGCAGCGTAAGCTTGGCTTGTAGCCTGAAAGACTCTAATTCATCATATTCTTGTTATGCAAGGGCTGTCCTCAACATGTTTAGATTAACATATATTAATAGGTTTGCTGAGAGACAGATAAAGAACATTCTGATATATACAAATTATCATCATTATGTTATCTTTGGATCTTGCTCTCCACATTTATGGTGGAGTTAAAATTCTTTTTCTAAGACAAAGCTTATTCAAACAATCTATTTTCTGTTGTCAGAGACTTCGTAATGGCGGAGAAGCCCACAGAAGATGAAAGAAAGCAATAGAAAAGAAGAAAGGTTCCCAACGGCAAACGGATTATTGTTTTGTATATATTTCAACAATGGGCTATTATTTTATAACAGTTTGGCTGCATCAATTATTGGCTGTTACAGGTAAGTCTTTTATTATATTAATTTAGGAAATGAAGTTATGTGTTCCAAGATTTCAAATTTCATGATACTCCATCATTGTTGAAAAAAAATCTTCATGGTTGGGTGTAGATAATCCTAACATGTAGCCCAATTCTTGGGAAATATGACATCAAAAACTAATGTCTAGATTCAAATTTGTTTTTTGGAAAGATAATAGAAATGAAGTGTGTTCTTATGCAACATCTTTTTTTACATTGTGAGCCATCCAGAGTCAGCATAGAGTTAGGCAGCATCAAAATCTAATCAAATGAAATCAAATCAAGTCAATCATTATAAAATATATTAGATGTTCAGACAGCAGAGAATTGACCATGCTTATTTTTATCCCCCAACAGTCTAATATGGATATTTCCTCCCCCCAACCCACACCTTTAATTTCTAGATGAAATGCAGGCATTCGTGAAAGTTGAATTTCACATTCTGGCTCAAAGTCCAGTCTCAGTGTTATTGTATGTTGATAATACTGCTATCACATCTGCACTCCAGGTGAGGCAATGACAAAATCTCCATGGACTAGCACTATTCTGCCAAACCAAAGTGTTGGAGATTATCTTTGCCCAGAAACAAGATGCTTGATTTACCAGGTGGAATAACAGTCATTCTAACATCTGGAAAATAATAACCACCAAACTGAATATCTTCAGGCATTCTTTTTCAGTTGTCTGCCTTGTGGAAACTCCAATCTTAAGCCTTAAACTGCCAATACAAAAAGCTTCCAATTCAATAATCAGACGTGCAAGTTGTAAAAGGAATAATTATGTGCCTGCAGCAATCCAATTATTCAAAACTGAAGTACTAAGACTTTTCATATATGGTATGCAGTGCTGTATGCATATGAACATCACTGTTGCTAGAAAAGATTCAGTCTAAATTCTTGACAACTATGCTCTGAATTCCTTTTTCAGTTGCAAATGTACTTCTCTAGTTAGAGCTTAAATGCATCACCAGTGAGGCCTATTGGAAGCTGTGCCACTTAAAATATTGGCTTAAGCAAGTATAGGATGGTGAGTTTTGTACCTAGTTTTGTACCTATAGACAACTATAATTCCTCATAGAAGAATTGAATTATATCTGATCTGGTTCTCTGTAGGCTCACTCTGCAATCTTTATAAATGCTGGAGTGAATACAAGCAGAGAATTCTAGATCTTGATATGCAAGGAAAGAGATTTAACATCTCGTACTTTTACTACAATAATGTAACCACCTTTCACCAGCCCAAGTGATTTTATGAAATTCTTGTGTCCTCACATTAGAATAGCACCTTCCCTGGGAACTAAGATGCTATCTTCTGAGAGAGAGATTTAATAACATGCTCAACCAAGTTATTTAGGGATATGGATTTATATTTCTGAAATGCTCTATCTATCATCCTTGGGGAATAGAGCTAATATACCCTTTAGTCAAAAAATTATTTCAACCTGTTCTTACCCAATGAACAGGTCTATGGAATCTCCAAAAAAGCGATCACTTCTATGCCAAAGCAACAGGTGTCAGAAATTGGTAAACTGGAACAATAACCTAGCTATGCTTAACTTCTGCTATGAACAGGACTTTATGCTGAATGCTTTGTAGTTTGACTTTGCAGTTTGGTTTGTGACTTGTACACAAACTAAAAAATTAAAAATAAAAGAAACGAAAAGGTGGAGGTTAGCATAGTTACAAAACTGATTGGCAGGAAAGGCGCACACAATCCCTGCTAGATTTGTCAAGTCTAACACATTTGGAGTCCCTCTGAAACATTTGTGGAAAAAAATCCACAGCCGGGCTAAGAGCTTGACCTCCCTCTAACACTGGGCCCATGGACAAATTAGATTAATGAACCCCCCCCCCCCAGTGTTTTCTGTGTGAAATATAACTCTGTTGCAAGTGATTTTTCTTAAAGAACTTTGGCATCTTCCGTTAAGAAAGCAAATTTGTCAATTTGTAATGAATAAAGGATCCTTAACTGAAAACAGGCAGCTTGACTCTTTAAAAGAAAAGACTTGGCTTCTTTAACCGCTCATTGTTTATAAAGTGCCAAGATGAATACACTGAAGATGGAAAGAAATCTGCTTGTTGGGAGACAATTACTTATGCCCTGGAATGGCAGCATCAGAATTTTATACCTACTGAGAAAAGTCTGCATCCCTACACTGCAAATGTTCCTCCAAAATTATTTAGTGAGAAGTGGGTATATTTTTTGGAGGACAAAATATTCCTATTTCCACTGATTCTTGTCTCGGGCAATGTACAGCTTTGGAAGGACTGAGTGGAGGAGTTCATTAAACCCTTATCACAGAAAGCATTTGGCAGCATCCCAGAGAGATCCCTAAACATGACCCTGGCCTCTACTGAAATATGAAATCCTATACATATCTGCTAGGAAGTAAATTAATCTTCATCTATGCGAAGTGAGATTGGTTCATTTCAAGGAAGTGATTAAGGCCTTGAAAGCAACATGTTATTTCTTGTATTTAGAGCTGCTGTACCCCATGGAGACTTTCTTTGCTAAAGTTATGAGGCCATTTGATTCATTTGAATAAATTTGCAGTACTGGCCAAAGCCCATGGTGACAGTAGGTATGTACCCTTCATCTTCTTCCAATTGTGATTTGGAAGAGGCCGGCAGTACCTCCTCCATTGTGCTTGCCAAAGTCTTTGGCAAATGCTGGGAATATCTTCCATTGGCCTGCTCCCTGATGCTTGCCAAAGGAACCTAGGAGGTTTGTTAATACTGGGTGAGAAATTATGCCTATAGTACTTTTTATGTAATCTTTTTAACAGAACATCTGTGCAATAGCTATCAAAAGAAGTCGATAAGGGAGAACTTTAAGAAGATTTTGCTTTCACCTAAATACATCTATAAACTGCAGCTTCTTAGTCTCAGATATTAATTTTATGGAATAAATTAGAGTCATTTAAAAATTTCCCATAGCATAACAGGAAATTTTGCTGAGTAGTAGAGACATTGCTGAATAGTATAGACAGAATGGTTAAACTGTTGTTCGGAAAAGGAAATGGGCACAATTTAAGGCAGTGACATTTCTTGGATGATGGTGATTATAACACAACAAAAGAAGATTCAAATAACAGAAGACTTTGTGAAACATTTATTTTTCATAATAGCACTACTTCTGCTAAGGCAAAATTTCCTTTTGCTGATTTTCAAGACCATTGGAATAGAGCTTAGTAAAACCCACACCTCTATTTTAGTGTTACAGGAGTTTTCAGATGACGGCAAGAAATAATTGGTAGGCAGAAACTGAAAATACATTACTACAATCAGTCATCGTGTTAGATTTTAGACTATAACACAGTCACTAAATGAAACTCCCTTTACCTGCCTCCTTGGGTAAATTAGTGTACTTCCACTGCAGCTCTGTTTTATGATTGCTTTTACCTTCTGATTTTTCCATCCTATCTTTTCTTTGTTATTTGATGAGTTTCTTACCTAACATGCTGGTGATGCCTGGAAGTGCTGGCATAGGTATATAGTATGTACTAACCGAATGTGTTTGCTTATATAAAGAACAGATGTTCACTTTGGAATCTCTCTGCTCCAAATACAATATGGATGACTAAGAGTAAGAGTTGCCTGTTCTTTTTGGATGGCCTTATGTGCAAACCAGTTGGTAGTAGCTGACAGTACACACCCAAGTCCTACATAAACATAATCTGTCTTGTTTGTACAAGAGTTGAGTGACAGCGGTTTTCTTTGCTGCTTCTATTAGAGCTGTGCACCAAGTTGTTCCTTTGAATGAATACCGAAGCCTGTTTCTTATCGAAGAAATCTGTCTTTCATCCAGTCATTTTTGAACAAAACGTTCTGAAAGAGTCTTAGATTATGTATCTGTCATAAAATCATTTTTAAGATGACAATTTTATACATATTTGCTAGTGAGCAATTGCCATTGAACTCAGTTCTTTCCATTGCCAGGAAAACCTAAATAACATTAAACTGTAAAACTATGGCCATATGAAAATATTCTGGATGTCTCTGAGGCCCACATATACCCAAACCCATCATGATATTTCCTTTCAGGGCAAGCAGTGTTTTCCAATGCACAAAAAGATTAAGAAGTGGTAAGCTAAAAAAAATAAAAATAAAGGCAAGAAATAAGAAAAGAGAATGTAAGAGAATTCTTATTTACATCAATATCATTGTCTGTGTCTCTGTATAGCTATTCGACCTTGCAAACCATCCTTACTTTTTCCATGTCTATACACTACTTTCTTCCAGGCCCTTTGTTATCAATTTCTCATCTCTTTTATTTAAAATCTGAATACTAGCCAGCTGTGACTTTCTTGATCTACCCCTTTCCTCTTGATCCTTCTCATTGTCTTTATAAAGGTGTTTTGCAGTTTGATCCTCATTTATTTTTCTCTATGTGACAAAAATACCTCAGTGTATTTCCATAACGATAACTCATTTTTATCCAAATTCCATTCATTCAGCACCCATTCAACTTTGACCTCATATCATCTTGGTTTTTTCATATATACTTCGTATGTAAACCATTCCATTTGCATTCAACTTTTAGATTTGTCTTAATATATGTAACATGCATTTCCATATCAGAAAAGGAGCAGGAACTCACCTATTATACACCACCATTTTCACTTTCTTTCAAGAAATATTCATTCCTCACAACAGACCACAGATACTTTGTTAACTATCTATCCACATTTATATGTCTTAAAAATTCTCCATGCATTTTCTTTAAGTAAACAATCTACTGACATACACAAAATCATCTATTTGCTCTAGCATATAACCTGCAATGAATCACTCCATTTGCCTGTTAAAACTCAACTATCTTGGTCTAATGCATTATTTTTCATACTCTTACTATTTGCTCATCAAACAGCCCGTTTAAAGTATTTTTGAAAATTATTTGGGTACTCAGCCAATAACACATCATAACCAGCACACAGAAATGCAAATACACCCACACGCCAGCAAATGGACAGCCATTTGTCTGAAATGGTATAGGGTTTCCTGCCTGAGCAGGGGGCTGGATTAGATGACCTCCAAGGTCCCTTCCAACTTTTTATTATTATTATATGATGCCGAAAGTGTTCCTTATAGATTTATTTATACATTTCTTAAACAACTACGCAGACAAACAATCTTCAATTCCATATTTGTTCATAATATGTCCTAATTCAAATCTGTCAAACATTTTCTCCAAATCAACAGTTGAACAATAAAGATTTCTTCCCTCATTCATATATTTCTTAATTTGTCTAAAAGCAAAACTGTGATTTGCACACCTCCATCTAGCACAAAGCTAAACTGCAGATTCCAGATTTTGCTCATTGTCACTTCTTGTACCCTTTTGATTAGCATATCTTTGCATATTTTACTCTTCTTTTAATCTTAAACATTAAGATTGATTTCTGCCTACTTTCTTTGCAACTGTCTTTTCTCTATACTCATTATAGAGTTTCTTTCTTTCATCCTAATTTTTTTGCAGGTATGCATTTTTCTCTTTAATATCCTAATTCCAGCAAGCATTCTTTTTCATATTTCAAATTTTCAATTAATGTAATTTCTTTGACATTCTGAAATCTATTTTTTTGACTTATGTTCCATGGAGCTTCCACTTTGTATTTCCTTACACTCCTCTTCCCATTCACTTTTTTTTTTTTTTTTTGAGATTATCCTACAGTATTTTCCATACAGAACATGTACTTTCTCTTCTGGTAGTTTGTCCTTTTCTTCCATGGGCATTTTTTTCTCAAGCTCATTCTAGTAACTACCAAATAATGGCATCTTATCAATTCAGAACCTCTTAACAACAACTTCTGTCTTTCCTCATAAGTAAATTGATAATGCTTTTAGATTTATACTCATTCCTTAGCCATGCGTACCCATGAATAGGCTTATAATTAAATCACCTGTTTGAAAGAAAGCATGTATTTATGAATCAGTCACCATTCTCTTTTGTGAGTGTTCAAGGATGAAGTCCAGTTACTTTTTATATTCAGTCAGTCCTTCAAGAGAAGTCAAGTCAAGAAACAGACAACACAAAGTTTTCTGAAACTCCATCATTGTAGAATATAACAACATGATCATGAAAGCCTGCCAGGGTGTCCTTCCAACAATTCTTTTATTATACAGAGGATGAGGTTATTTTGATTGCTTTCTCATGTTTCCACCTTTCCCAGGACTGAGATGTCATTTACTTTCTCTTTTATTAACTAATGGGTTTTTTTTCATTACTACACCAATATTATCTCTCCTTTCCTTTACAGGAACTTTATCATCTCATTCCCACCTATCCATTCATTTTATCTAATGGAATAGTTTTCCCCCAACTCCTTCCAGATTAGATTCATTCAGAATTTTGCCCACTTTTTCCCTGCTTCTTCCATTATCTTATTACTCTGTCCTCTTTTTTTCTGTAGATTGAATTACCAAGCAAGATACAGTGGCAAGTATAGGCAGTCTGAAGACTCCATCTCTCTTAAGCCCCAATAATCATGTCTAATACTCAAGACGTTTGGAAATTGTAATCCAAAATGTAGTTGCTTATCCATCATAATGGGTACCAGCTACTTCCATAATAAGGATAAGTTCTTCAGGAGTCTCAATAAGCTTGAAGGTGTGTAATTACTTCCTGAAGGGTGTGTTGTACAGCTACAAGATCCAAAGTCATGTGAGTAGTGACAGTGTACATAAATCTTGCCTGGATAGTTACATGGCTGTCAAAGTAAATTGCCTGTGTTTAATGGGGCTTACCTTTAAGTAACTGTTGAAGATTGGTCTCTCAAAGGCTATATATCTATTCATCATCAGCCTCTTTCTTTAGAAATAAGCTGCATTGATTGCAATGAAAGTACTTCTAAGGAATTGCCAGAACTTCCAATTAGACTAACATCAAATATGCTAAAGAAATATTTCAAATATCTTTTGCTAAATTAGATAAATAGAAGAAGAACTCTTTGTATCAGACCAGGAACGCATTAATTCTTTTGGGCTGAAGTATGCTTTTGGCTTTTGAATTGGATGCTAGCTTTGAACTCCAAAAAGTTGTGACTGTAGTCAGTACTAAAATGAATTCCATTTCCTTTGGTTTTGCATGGAAATAACATTAAACATTGTTACCATTGTGGAAATAATCTTGATGCTTTCCTCCAAAATGAAGGACCACGATTTACAATATTAAGAAAAACAATCATCTAGATGTTTTCCAGTTCTTTTCATAAGTTCTTGTTTTCCACCACATTATGATTTCTCCTCCATCGTACATTTAGAATGTAATAAATTTCACCTTTGGTCACATTCAAGATTACATTTTAAGAACAACTTTACAGGGTTTGGGAGGGGGGGGTGTCATATCCAGATTCAAAAAGGTTTAACTTGTGCATTTCTGTAATAAAACAAATCCCCTCACTCTTTAGTCATCTTCTACTTCCATTATTTTGACCATGGAAGCTGCTACATACATAACAAACTGAACCCTGTAGGAGAATTTTGCTTAAGGCCTCAAAATAACAGCAAATGCACAGCCAAGAAATGTTGTGAAGTTGCTTTAGTTGTGTGGCTATCCAGGGGTGTTCTCTCATAGAAGAAGGCAAAGGTTTGTAAGCATTGTTATCAAGTTGATCGCAAACATCATCTTCCTGTATACCTTACTAGGAACAAACAGTGGTTGATTGGAAAAAAAGAAACAACCTTGCCTTGATCACACATAGTTATCTCTAGTTTGCTTCTTTCTTGGAGAATCGCACAAAGATAGCTTGTTACTCTCATGTAGCCCATGTTTCTTATCACTTATTCTCCTCCCTGCCAGTATATTGTTTTATGCACCGTATCTGTTTGCATATCTTCTAGCCTGTTTTCTCTCTAAAAGGCTCCCTCGCCAGCTTCTAGTCTAGTCCAAATGCTCTTTAAGATGGGTTTAATTACATTCCCTGATTGTCTACTGATTTTGGGTTCTTGCAATCCTCAATGCACAACAAAACACCTCTGCAGGCTAAGTACTCTGGAATCTTTCAGGAGAAAAAAAAAATCCCTAATGCTACAAAAAGATTTTAACGCAGAAGATTTTAGCTTGCTTGTTGGGAGTAAAAGCAGTCTATTGGAGGTAAGAAAGGAAAATCAGAACATAAATGAAAAAAAGGAATGGAATAATTAAACAGAATAATGGAGATGCAAAGGACCTTGGAAGTCTTCTAGTTCAATCCCCCTGTACAAACAGGAGACCCTATACATTCCAGACAAAAATTAGGCTAGATGCTCTCCACTCTGCAGAGCCAATTTATAATTGCTTATTCTATTACCATTAATACATTGGCATTTTGCAGTGGGAATTCCCCCAAGTAATGTTGTAGATCCATTTTATTCAGACCATGTCTATAACCTGGAGGAACAAGATAAATTTTCAGGTTGGGATGGATGGAAGGTGGAGCAGGGGGGACAGCGAGAATATGAATGCATTAAATTCTGCAATGTGTTGCAGGGTAAATGCGTGGGCCTAAAAATGCAGAGCTTTTGACAGGTAAATACTCGAATCCTGGATGCAAGCCGAAACAGGTTTTTACCTGCCTTTCAGCCAAAGTTACTTCTCAAGTACTCAACACCCACCTAAGAAAGCATTGCATTTAGCTGTGCCTACTGCAGTCATATCTGCACAAATACAGAGAACGTGTGTGTGCGCGCGCATGTATATGTGTATCTGCAAGAAAATAATTGAGAGGACTGGCTGTAGGACAATCCATTTTTGATTGCTTATGAGTTCTCACACATACGTATGTATGTGTGCCAATGACTGGCATTGTAAACTAATTTGGGGTTGTAAAAAATAAGACATCCTTCATCATCTTGACATTTGCTTTCAACACAGTTTAGACATTTCTTGGCGCCACCCTTTTTCATTGCCGATTTTGAAAGAGTATTACCTTCACCAGTTGCATAGTTTGCTACAGTTCCAAGATAGTACGGTACCAGCAGAACCAATGGCACACAGATCAACAGACATTATAAAACAAATTCTTCTAGCAGGGATTCTGTATACAGTGCAACAAAATCAACATGCAGATTTGATTTAGCATACTTAATTTAATTTTGTCAAAACTGGAGAAAGAGCTTTTTTTAATAGCACATCCCCATATTTCAGGTATAATTAGCCTATTTATTTCATACTTCATTGTCATTATTACTCAAACATTAATTTTGACTAGCAGACTCTCAAGTGATAACTGATTATAAGCAAATTAAGACTATGAATGCTTTAAAATAACTGTAATATTGAGGTTAGAAGAAATAACAGCATTTATATAGAAGTTGACTTAATCTACATCTCTCTGTTTTTTGGTTTTACTGGGAAGTGAATGGCCCTTATTAAAATGTAGTTTGGGGCTTTTCTTTTCTACTTCTGTCTCTGGCTTCCAAATCTTTTTATCTGTCAAATGGAGAATATTCTTTTTTGATTCAAAGTCTGAAATAATCTTCAGATTGTTTTCCAGCTTCTGTATCATAAGGTTTGTAAACAAGGCTTAGTTTGCAGAGAATAAAATTCCCCTTTCCACCCCACCCAGTTTGTGCAAGAAGTCAAGTGCAAATATTTCATTGTGAGTTGTAATGTAAGAAAGCATTCCTGGAAGTTTGTTGCCGTACTTTAAGTTCATCGGACCAGGCTTTATTTGACACATCTCTATGTTTAGAGATAGCCTTACTATATTACAGTGGAATCCTTCCTTTGGAATTCCTCACTGAAGGAATCTTGAGAAAACTCTTCATTCTTGGATTTTAGAAGGTTGCTTACATTTCTTATAATGCAAATCTGTACATGTACACACAGAGTTAAGTTCATCTTACATCAATCGAAATTACTGTTACTGTGTATTTATAACACAGAAAGTATAGACTTATGATTATTTCAGTTTCTCTGAAAACAAGGTGATTGAGTTGTTATCCAAACTTTCAGGCCTAATAATGTAGTATTGTTATTTTAAGAAAGGGAAAAAAAAGTAGTGGAATGTTCCTTTAGGGAGCATGTTTTAAAAAAGAAATTCAAGAAAAGGATTGTTCACATGCACACTAGTTGTGTGTGCATCATATGATTAACTGAGTCACAGGGGTAATTGTGTCAGGAGAACTCTAAATTACTATATGCAAACAAGCCACTAACTAACCTAGATTTAATCTTAGATCAACCAGATTTGGTGTGGGGCTAAATTGATTCTCTCATCTCATCGTGTTGTTAAAAGAAAAATCTTCATCAGGGTCCAGTCCAAGCTGGGAATAAACAAAATGGAGTCTGCTTTAAAAAGAAGTTTGGAGTTTATTGAAAAGCAAAGCCAGACAGAAGTGTGGCTCTGGGAAAGCTGACCACATGTTGCTGGGAGTGGTGGGTTTTTATACCTTCTGGGGCTCTTGAAGTTGTTTCCTGTTCCTGTTCGAGGCTTTGTATTTCCTGTGTCATGTACTTTGACCTGAGTCTGAGTGTGCCCTTTTGGTATTGGTGGGTTAACCCTATTATGTCTCCTGTCCTTAGAATTTGGGTGGGGGTATGTAGATTTTAGAAGTCTTTGTCTTTCTAATAGCTTCCTGGCTCCAACCTTCCTGAATGGATTATTACATCTGCATTTCTAAAAGCTGGCCTCTGCCTAGTTTCTGCTTGGGGGAGAAGGGCTGGGGCTGGTTTCTGGGGGCTGGTTTCTGTCTTTTTTAAAAGATCTTTCCATTATTCCTTTGGGGAAATATATTCTGCCTTTTTAATATTTCCCAAAATATTTATTTCTCTGGATTCTTCCCACAGTGTCATGCAAATTAATTTGACCTCCTTATTTCTGATATTCAGATGATGATCCATCTTTGTCGCCTTAGAAGTTTCTCTCATACCTATCCCACAATCACACAAAGTTCCCCAAACTGTCTGTAGTGATGCTACCCCAGTTGCCCCATCCTCCAATCCAAAGAGGTGAAAAAAAATTAAAATTAGGAATGCAAATCTAATTATCTCCACCAAAAAAATATGACTAAGCTGTAATTAAAAATAAAATGTTATCACGTGTTTAGATAGTGATAACCTTTTTGACAAAGCCTATTCTGTATTGCAGTTCTTTGGGCCTTTTTGCATTTATAACACACTTATGCAAATCACATGCCAACACCCTTTTAATTTTCAGAGTCCTAAATCATCTATACATTTCATCAACAAAGCCAGGAATATTATTTGTTAGAAAGAAATGCAAGGACGTAATCAGGGATAAATATCCCCCAAAGAGAGGGAACTCTAGCTGTCAGTGGCTGAAAATAGTTCTGCCAAGACATAGAAGTGATGATATGCTGTCAATTTCAGATCTGTCAAGAGCAAGAGATGAGGCTGTCAAAGCAAGAACATCCAACGTTAGCCGTTTCAACTTCACTCTAAAGTACATACCGGGAGGTAAAAACTTTCTAGCTGATGCACTATTGATCTTCTGTTCCCTGTTCATGTTTACCATTGCAAGACAGATTATACTTAGAGCATCACTGATATTCCTGATTGGTACAACAGTTCCACACTCTTCGACAAAACAACAACAAAATGCCTGGAAGTTCTTTGAAGTATTTGCTTTGGGGACAATTTGTGGGGAGTTTTCAGTGCCTCTAGGTTTTTGTGATCTGTCCATACTTCAAAAGGCACCTTGCTCCCTTCTAGATAGTGTTGCCAGTTTAATAGCCCCCACCTAATTGCAAAAGCATCTTTCTCCCAGATTGCCCATCTCCGCTCACTTTCAGTAATTTTTTTAGAGGTGTAGGCGCAGGGTTGCAGGACCCCACTTTTGTTCTTTTGCAGTAATACAGCTCCAACTGCCACATCGCTGGCGTCGGCTTGAATTACAAAGGGCTCCCCTGGGCAGGGGTGCTTTAGGACTGGTTCAGCAGCAAATAGTCTCTTTAAATTCTCAAAAGCTGTATGACAGCCCATCGTCCATGCTAGTGGTTGGCCCGGTCGCGGCTTCCCTCCTCTTTTGCCTGTTTTGAGTAATTCTGTAAGGGGTAGGGCAATCTCGGCAAAAGAGGGGATGAATTGACGATAGAAGTTGGCAAAACCTAGAAAGCTCTGGAGCTGTTTGCGAGTCTTTGGGGGCTGCCATTCGATTATAGCTTTCACCTTGGCTGGATCCATTTCAGTACCCTCGTTGGAAATTCTTTGCATCACTTTCTGCACAATCCCTCAAGGGCAATAGTTCTGACTTCAACTTCATCTGGCTATCTAAAAGGAGCTTGCAGAGGTGAAACGTCCACTCTTCTAGTTCAGTGCCAGCATATTTTGCCTCTTCGTAATTTTCTTCATGATCCCAAAAATCATCATCCTGGTCTTTGTATCCTGGCTATTTCTTCAATGCTCCTTCAAAGTTTCTCTCATGGATTTAATTGGGGGGTGGGGGTGGGGGTAGGGTGGGAGAACAACTTCAAGGAAAGTAGACTTAGAAGCTATGTCAGAACATAAGGCAATTGGTGTGTACACAAAAAGAATGTCTTATTATTGTAATTTCTTACACAGGGGAGAAAAACCAATTTGCAGAACTGATGTCTCTATAATTGTTGACATGGTGGAACCACCTGATTTGGGTTTTGTCTGGGTTTTTTTCTGCTTCATTTTAAAAAGATAAATATTGTCACTGTGCTTTTAAAGAGAGAACTACCCTAAAATATGTCATGAGGTTTTTGTTTCATTATCTTTACACCTTCCTGGTTTGGCCTGAGTTTTTCTTAAATGCCATCCAGCTTGTTTGCTTATAAAATCTCTCCCTGTGTCACATTCGTGCAGACTAAAACTTAAAAAAGAAAAAGAAAAGAAAAACCTCAGCAGAAATCCCCTGAGGTAAAATACATCTTGATAGCATCACAATTACTACATAACCTGCTCTGAGATATTTTTAAACACTGGCAGCTGCAATTGTGAGAGAAGAAAAACTGTGGAAAAAATGAAACAGAGACAACAGGGAAGGACAGAACCGTCTGTCTCTGGGTGGAGTTGGGCTTTGTGTATGTACAGTCATAAATTCAAGCCGTTCCATTTTTGTAAATGAAATCATAACAAGACTCTTATTCAGACTATCAATAGAGTTTCTCCTAGAACAGTTTCTTTCATCTCCTTCCTCAAAATATGCAAAGTTGTTGCTGAGTACGGCATCAAAATCCAGAAATGTTCATAAACAAATTGCTTCTAATCCTAGTATCTATCGGTGGTGTGTAAATTAAACCAGTTCGTTTCAAACACAAATTGAACAGCATTCTCTTTCATTTCTATGTATCAAACCCCCTGATCTATATTTTTAATGTCTGTTTCCACATGGAGGATTAGTTCTTTGGCTCAACTTAAAATCGGCAAGAATATAGAATGAATTTGGGACTTGTCTTGATAGAAACCAAACTTCAGGCAGGATTGTCTTGGTAAAAAAAACTTCAGTGGAGGAGGCTTGAGATCTGCCATCTCTTTATTGATCTGGTTTATATTCTTTCTTGATGGATATCTGCAGGGAGGAAGTAACAAAAAAGTCAAGAGGCAATCTTGACCACATAGTCATGACTGCCATCTTTATAAATGACTTAGATGAGGGAATTGAAGGGAAACTCATCAAATTTGCAGATGACACCAAGCTGGCAGGAGTAGTCGACACTCCTCAGGACAAACTCAGGATCCAAAAAGATCTTGGCAAACTTGAACAATGGGCCCTATCCAACAAAATGAGATTCAATGTGGAGAAAAGCAAAGTTTTACATTTAGGCAGGAAAAAAAATCAAAGCTACAAGTACAGATTGGGTGAGACTTGGCTCAAAAACAGTAACTGTGAGAGGGACCTTGGAGTCCTAGTCCTAATAAAAAAAAAACTAATACAATCCTGGGTTATATAAACAGAGGCATAGAAACAAGATCATGCGAAGTATTAGTACTGCTTTATAAAACCCTAGTAAGACCACACCTGGAATAATGCAGCCAGTTTTGGTCACCATATCACAAAAAAGATGTTGAGAGTTTGGAAAAAATTCAGAGAAGAGCAACCAAGATGATCAAAGGCCTGGAGACTAAAACATATGAAGAACGGCTGCAGGACTGGAGTTTGGCTAGTCTAAAGAAAAGAAGAAATAGGAGAGATATGATAGCAGTATTCCAGTATTTGAGGGGCTGCCACAAAGAAGAGGGGGTCACGTTATTCACCAAAGCACCAGAGGGCAGGACGAGAAACAATGGTTGGAAACTGATCAAAGAGAGAAGCAACCTGGAATTAAGGAGAAACTTCCTGACAGTGAGGACAATTAACCAGTGGAACAGCTTGCCTCCAGAAATCGTGGGCGCTCCATCACTGGAGATTTTTAAGAAGAGACTAGACAGTCACTTGTCTGGGATGGTATAGGTTCTCCTGCTTGAGCAGGGGGCTGGACTAGAAGACCTCCAAGGTCCCTTCCAGCTCTACTCTATTCTATCTTGATTTTCTGATCCCTTCTGTGGACGCCCATGGCCTCCCCATCTCCTTGCTCCAAATCTAGTTTGAGTCTTGTATTTGAAACACCAAGGAAATGACCTTTTAAAAAAGAGCCACTTTCCTCGAGAAGTGCACATATGTTTTGAAAAGCTGTGAGGCTTTTATCATATTTCATTCTGAATTTGGTGGGAAGAAAATATGTACCTTATCACAGGAACAAATATTTTTCTGCATTTTGCTTTCAAAATCTGGGAGAGTATGGCAAAGATACATTATCATAGAAAGAGGTGGAGTTGAAATATTTAGAATTATTTTTATTTTTCAGAGTCAGAAGAATTTAAAGGCAAAAAAGTGTATATATTTTTTGGGGGGAGAGGAAGCAAAATGCCATTTCTCAATGCTCTGGGGCTGAAAAAGAGAACTGTAGACAGTGGAAAGGTATCCTTTAACTCTGCCTTTCTTCTCCCCGTTTGCCACCTCTATCGCCTACTTTTTTTTTTTTTTGCACAGTCACAACGAAGTACAAGTGGCAAACAAATGTTGCCATTTGAGATGACTTTGTACATGGAAAAAAATCATTAATAACGAGCCAGAGATATTAACACTTTCTATAATGCTGGTATGCTTTATGTATAAATGACTTTTAGTTTCTAGTTATGTGTTTTTGTTTTGGGTAGATTTTTTTTCCTGTGTTCATTATGGTTAGCTAGATTTCCAAGTATTGTATGGAGATGATACACATCCAAGAAAAAAAAACACCTGCTGTATGTTTTTAAGTCTCTTCTGCAACTGTGTCTTTATCATACTGTTTGCTTATTTTTCATTGATGTATATATGTGTGCTATTATCTGACATGTACAGAATATGGCAAGTAGGTGATAGAGGTAATCATGTCACCTCTCATCAGATGGCTTAGGTGTGGCTGACTTCTTTAATTAATTCAGCTATATAAACAGAAATGGCTGATGAACAGATTTGCAAAGAAAATAAACCACAGGAGCTGTGTTGAAATACTTCTAAACACTTGACCTCAGCTCCCAAGAAATCCAGAGCTAAGCTTGTAATTCTATCTGAGTCACCTTTACTTAGAGATGTACACATTTGTTAATAAGGATAAGGCACTCCCTTGTTTAAAAGTCTGAGGCAGGGCCCAGCCAAATGTATATGGAATGCAAAATATTCTGAGATGTAATCTCAGTTTTTCATTAGTGACGAGAGAGAGAGAGAGAGGAGGGAGAGAGAGAGAGAGAGAGAGAGAGAGAGAGAGAGAGATCATTAATGTGTCTAGTGAAAAATGTGAGTAAAGGGTTAACTTAATAAGGAAACAAGGCAACTGTAAAATTAAGAGAACTTGAGATGAGTGCTGTGAGAAAAGAGAGAGATTGTTGTTACTTTTACAGAGAATCTTAAAAGAAGAGAGAAACTCTGCTAACTCTTTGCAACCAGACAAATGTTCATTCTGTAATTAAGGATAGAGAAGTTTTGTTAATATATTTTTTTTAGAGTCATAACTCATCAGGTAGAATGTCATATGTTAGAGTTATGTAAAGTTTTCCTTGTTCATGAGCTACTTGTCCCCTGAGTCATGGTTTACGATACTAACTGCTACCAGAAAGAGAGCAGATAAAAGACTGTGACAACTTCAATATAAGAACAAAATGCTTGTCATATTGACAATGGAAGCAGCAAAATCCTAAGAATATTTATCTATCTCCAAAATAAACTTGAAATGAATTGCAATTTCTAATCATATAAATCTTGATTACAGTATACCTTAAGTATACAGGGTGTGTGTGTGGGAGTCCAAAAATAAAAATTATCAGCTCTACCCTTTTTACTTGTCACAGGTGGGCTTCAATCTCATGGTCATAACTGCATGTAGAGTTACTAGGCCTAACTCTTTTTCATCCATCTGCAAAGAAATTATCAATAGCTTTAAAGGTGCCTAAGTTCCATAATGGGCTGGATTAGAGCCACAAAGTAGAGCTGGATCTATAAGATATGGTGATGAGGCTGGTTGTATTAAATCAAGCTTGGGATCTGGAACTGGGATTGTTTTGGGAAAGGTTTTGAAAGATTGGTTTTGGCATACTCTCAGATCCTGACATTCACCTGGACCAAGATAGCCATGAAAAGGAATGTATTTGCATAATTACATTAGTGTCCATTGTGAGCCAATTGGATTTGATAACAATGCTCCATCAAATCCAAACCAGTGCAATGTTTTCTAAGCAGAGTGTCTGGAATTTCACAATGAAGCAAAATCCAGAAACTTGACTGATTTCCTCCACATAATAGTGGACGAGCAGATGCAATAACCAATTGCTTTTCAGGGTCGTTCAAGAAGTTAGCTTTAAGGTTTCTAACCCTAAATGTCTTAGGACCTGGATATATGAGGAACTTCCTCAATCCATATCAGTCTGCCCAGAAGTTAAGACCAGCAGGAATTGGTTCTGTTTACAGAGGTCTGTTTGGAAGCCATAAAGGACATTACTCCTAGACTGGAACATGGTCTGTTTGGAGTTATAAGTCATTTCCACTTTCTCTAAAGTCAGGAAATGGGCTATTTAGTCTTCTGAAAGAAATATTAATATTTCTAGTATGATTATTGCTCTTGTACGCTTTGCTATCATTGGATGTATTTCCAATTGTGTTTCAGTTGATTTGCATATTTTTCAGCAGGTTTTAATAACATGTAAATATTCAATTAATAATTGATACGCCTGATCTGACTTTTTAATCCGATACTCGCCACACTCTGCATGTATACTGCCCTAGCTTCTGAACTGACTATTAAATGATGAAGTATATGACTGTTGGTTTGTCCTAAATGACACTAAAAGAGATTTGGAAGAGTTTTCTTCTCGTTTAATTGGGCTTACATTAAAAAAAAAAGGGGGTGCTTTGAAATGTATCTCTTGAAGGTAATGGTATTACCTTCTTGAAATGTATTTTTTTTTTTCCAAACATTGGCCAAAATTAATGATTGCCTTCTTTTTTTTATGAACAATCATTCCAGTTCTTCAATTCAAAAAAGCCAGGAACTTTAAGGGAACTCTTACTGGGACTGATCTCGGAGAACCTAGCCAAAAGCTGGTCAGAACAGGTGCTTTACCAGGTAAGAATCTGTCCAGATCAGCTGTAATAAACAGATATCAATCTCTACGTGCTTGACTGACAAGCATGTAGAGATTGATATCTGTTCCTGCTTAGTTCATCATGTCCTTGGCTTCTGTGGCCTGAAGGTTGAAGAAACCAACTTTGAGACCCCAGACAATGAAGGCAGACATCCCTGGTTCTGAAAATTGCTTATTTGTTTAAAAGTTCTTTTCCAGTTCTTCCAAGCATGTTCTAGGTTTAATAACGATTCAGCCTGATTATAACCACATGGTTTCAACACAGGAACTTTGGCAGTCAGCCCCCACAATTTTACTCATTCTGCCAGTAGGACTAGAAGTGAGAACCACTAGTATGGTATTAGGTCTGCCTCTCTTAAGTGCCATCTGTAAAGCTGATTCAAAGGAGGCATTGCTGCTTGTCATCTGACGTTAGTAAGCAAAACATCGATAGAAGAGCTTGTAAGGCAAACACTGTTCTTTCATTTGCACCTTTTTAGGACAATGTGTAGAATTCTCAGTTGGTTTCAAAGAATATTAAGTAATATTAACCAACTTTTTAAATTAAATTTCCTGGGAGATTGCTCAATGCTTTCATTTTGTTCTATTGACTCATATTGCTTTTTTTTTTTTTTTTTAATAATCCAAACAATTTTTCTATCGAATGAGAATTTTGTACTTAAATCTTCCCTGACAACAATCTGGAAAAGATCTTGATTACATCTTTGGCATGAGACATTTACAACATATCAGAGTAACTTCTTTAATGTAAGAAAGAAAAATATCAGTGTTTAGAAAGCTGAACATTTCCTATGTTATACTTATTAAGAAAATGAGATGTCCAAGCAAATAGTCTTAAACTAGTCAGACTATCCTGACATACAACCCTAAAATATAACAGATGCAGACATTTTTATGATGTATTTAAAGTGCCAAATGTTTAATTGCTAGTTGGTTTTGTAGGATTTTTCTTCAGCCAGGGACTATGTTTGTTTGCTTTTAGTATGACAACTAGTCTAAGAATGCACGGGTGGTTAACCAAAGGGGTGTGGGTAGTTCTGAAACATGCCTAACTACTTGAAGACGAGTGTTGAAAACTTTAAATAACTGAACTTGCCCATATCGCTAGTGAGCCAAAACAATAAGCAAAGGCAACTCTGCTTCTGTTCTCATTTTTTAAATGGTGTGTGTGAGTGAGATTAACATTTACTTAAGAGGTTTTGACAGCAGGCTGAAATCAAGATTTCTTCAAGGATTCTTAGGATTCAGTTTGACATGTTTTAGGAGAGACACGCGTGTCATTTTTTTTTACTGAGTCACACCATTCTGATCAGCAAGGACAATCTGTAGAAAGCACTTTTCACCATGTTTGGAGATAATAAAGATTCTACAGTTTTTCTCTATTTATTCACTCAAGTATGTATTATATCTATCAAATTTAGGTGTCACCCATCTCACTTTCAGGATGATTCTAGATCAGGCATGTCAAACTCGCGACGTCACGTGACGTCACGCAACGTATCGTGACTTTTTCCCCATTGCCGGCAATGGGGTGGGTGCGGTTTCAGTATGATGCATCCAGGCCCACGGGCTGGCAGTTTGACATGCCTGTTCTAGATGGTTTACAGCAAAAAATATGTATCATATTTACATAGTCACCCAGCTCATAAAAACATGATTCTCTTCAGCAAGTTTATATAATCGAAAAGTTATGAGACCGAGCTATTTAAATGATTAGTAAATCTACTAGTAAACTAACAAATGTTATCTTGCCTAGTAAAGAGTTTTGTAAAACTAAAAAAAACTGCATATTATGCTATGAATATGGATTGGCCTTATGAAAGTGTTAACTTAATAAAGATTGTGGCATCCTTGGTTTTTAAAATTTTCGCTGGTGCTGTGGTTGCAAACATTTTATGCTGTATGCTGTTTTAATTGGTAGCATTTTAAAATGTGCTTTTATAAAATGGGAACCACCATGAGGAGGAAATATCCTGAAAAAGGCCTAAAGCAGGGGTGTCAAGCCTGATCGCATTGCGGGCCGTATCGTGACGTATCGGGATGTTTTTTGCCTTTGTGGAACCGGGGTAGGCATGGCCTGTGCAGGCTGCATCTGGCCCACAGGCCGCGTGTTTGACATGCCTGGCCGAAAGCAATGCAAACAAGAGTATAAATAGATCTGCAGCAAAGATGCTGAGCAGAATTCAGTTTCTCCAATTTCGTTCCCATCTCTTTGGGGTTTTTTTGTGCTCTACAACATAAAATAAAAAATTTGTAATTTCTGTTACCCAAAATAAAAACAGTTTTAGAGCTGCTTGAATTATATATGATCCAAGCTGTTGTAAAGGGTAATCTTGTTAACAAAGCATGTGGCTGCATCCAGAAATGTGAAAAATATTTGAACTTGGGAATACAGCCTCGTCTGCCTAACAATCCTTTTCTGTTCAAATGAATATTAGATCCTGTATGCATTATGTACTCAGAATACACACTGTATACACACTGGTGAACAGGTTAATGCATTAATTTATACAGTGTGTATTGATTTTTCAAGGTAAAGTTATTGGGTCTGTTTGACCTTATCCTTGACTCTTATTGAGTGGCTGAATAAATGTAAGCATTTGGAAATGTTGAAGGTTTTGACATTATTTAATAAAAAGAAAAACATAATGATTTTTCTTATATGGATAAAAGAATCATTTAAACATCCACTGCAACATTAATGTCTAGTTTCTGTCTCAGTTAAAGTGGTGAAGGGGACACAGCGGAAAAGTTCAAAATTCAATTTATTTTTATATGAAAGGGTATTAGGGAGAATTTATCATGTTTTGTTCTGCATAATGTACAAGCTTTATCAGATACCAGCAGATCGCAGCATTCAAATAGAAGGGTATGAGAACTACGCAGTCACTTTTGTAAAGGGAAAGTATTGAATTTGTGTGAAGGAGGAAAAAATAAATAAAGCAGATAGGAATTCCCATGCAGTGGCTGAAGTCACATTAAATAAATTACTTTCCCTTTTCCCTCCTATTCAAAGGTACAAAATGAAAAAAGTGCAAAACCAAACATTTCCTTTGCATGGGAGAGATGGTGCTTTAGGACTGTCTTTCTCAAAAGAAGACTAGGAGCACAAGGCAATGCAGAATCCCTCATGCAAAGTGCATTATATTTCCTACAAGAGAAAATGATGCTTGGAAATCCTTTTTTATCATCGTAGTCCCCAACAGTAGAGGATATACAAAGGTTTCTTGAAACCTTTCTAGATCAGGAGAAAATGAGAGATGGGTCCGCATGTGCTCAGGACAGCTAAGCCTCATGAGAAGATTATGAGGGTTTGAGTGCTAGGAGATAACAGGATCAGGCATCTTGCTTGCAACCACAGCAGAACCTTTTAAAGGACACTGTTCACAAACCTTACTTTCTAAACACTTAAAAAAACTGCCTATTAACCTTCTTAAATCATATCGTCAGTTAACCATCAGAATAACAAGTTTGAAAGGTCATCAGGTGAGTTTTATCTTCAACTCTGAACAAAAGAAAAAAAATTATAAGCTTAAAGAATTTGAACAGCAAAAAGCTAATCTCAGAAAGTTATAAACAGATTAAGGGTCCAGAAACATTTGGAATATTGGCTTTTATTATAAAATTTTGGAATTAACTATAAAAATGGACAGCTTCTTGTGGGAAACAGACTGATTTTCGGTACCCTGGCTATTGCAAGTCATAAGTGCAAAAGGTTTTTAAAAATAGGAGATCAGAGGAGATTAAAGTTTGTAAGCAGAAAGGGGAAAAGTGCAAGTCTGTTCTTGATCTCAAGTAAGAATAGAAAATAATAGAAAACATTATAATATCAGAAATATTAAAAAAGAGGTTTGAAGAATGGAACCAAAAATTAGCAACCACAATATCAGCACTGTCATGATGTCTGCTTCTATGGATAAACCATGTCTAAAGAATCTTAATGAAGAAAAGATAGATGTGGAACAAATTTTATTTGACAAGACACAGAGAAAGTGAAAATACACATTAGAAGTGGAGAGAATGGTTTGGAAAAGGATATTGGATGTACAAAATTAACTGGCTGAAGTTTTAAAAATTAAAAGGGAAATACAAATGATAAACCAAGAAAATTGCCTGAAAAATGTTTTCTTATTGGATCTACAAAAGAAACTTGTTAAAACCTGGAAAAAAATCTATGCAATGGGATAAAGAAGAACTGAAGAGAAATTAAATCCTACCACAAAATTTAATTGAGTTAAAGATTAAGACTGTTAGAAATAAAAGAAAGGAATATAAAGTTGGTTTATCTGATCAAAGTTAAAATAAGACATTTGGTTGCAAATTTCTGGCAACTCTTTATGGATTTTTTGTTGGCACCTGGACTGAAAAGTTTGTTTTATGGATATAATTATAGATAAAGCTTGGAATATGGGATAAAGAGATCTCTGTTTGTAACCTTATAGAAGGTGAAGACTTTGTTGTGATGAAGGTTGGAAGTAACTTCATGATGCATCTTTTTTCCTCCTTTTTATATTCTTTCTTTTCTTTTTCTTCTTTCTTCCTACATTTTTCCTATTCTCTTTCTCTTAGTTCAGTTTGTACAGGTAATCCTCAACTTACAACAGTTTGTTTAGTGACCATTTGAAGTTACAATGACACCGAAAAAAGTGGCTTATGACCATTTTCACACTTACGACCATTGCAGTATCCCCATGGTCATGCAATCAAAATTCAGATGCTTAGCAACGGACTCATATTTACGACGGTTGCAGTGTGCCAGGGTCATGTGATCCCCTTTTACCACCGTCTGACAAGCAAAGTCAATGGGGAAGCCAGATTCACTTCACAACCGTGTTACCAACTTAACAACTGCAATGATTCACTTAACAACTGTGGCAAGAAAAGTCATAAAATGGAGCAAAATTCACTCAATAACTGTTTCGCTTAGCAACAGAAATTTTGGGCTCAGTTGTGTCGTAAATCAAGAACTACCTGTACTAGTTTTTACTACTGCAATCAAAATTCTTTTTAAAAATTATATAGTACTGCTATACTGGATGTGATAAGAATATGCATGAAAATCTTTTTTAAAAAACAAAGTTCTATCTGTCTGTCTGTCTGTCTGTCTGTCTATCTATCTATCTCATCATCATTTATAAAATTAACTAAAATAAAGTGCATGATTAAAAAAGAAATGCCAATAGTACAGTATACAATTAAAGAATCCCAGAACATTCAGCATTATGTTTAAATATTAGGTTACACACAGTATTATTTAGCTGATACTGCTGCTAAAAATCCAAATAAACACAGGTTTATCAGAAAGTATAGAAACAAAGTGTATTAGCTTCAGCCTAGTCATGTACAGTTAGGAGAACCATTGAAATCTATTGTTAATTTATTCCACTGATTTAAATAGGACTAACCAAAGTAAATTTAGATTCAATAAATCTAAATAAGTTGGAGAAAAAAATTAGACTCCATATACCTAGCGGATGTTAACTAAATTAAAAAGTATGGTTTAGCTGCAAAGAAAATTATTTTGCTCCAGGAAAATCTCTGGATATTTTTTTTTTCCTGAGAAGATAGGACAGACCAAGTATTCAAACTTTTCAACAATGTTCAGCCCACTCTACCAAGAGAATTTTCCTTTTGACCATATATGTTGTTTCCTTTCTGTTTAATGTTCTTATCATTATTTCAAAATGTGATCAATCTGAAACGCTTGAAAGGAATGGTACCCAAATAATTTATATCAAACTACATGGAATGGCAGGCTTAGTGACCTTTCCAACTTGGTTGTTAAATGCCATTGGCAGAAATGAAAATGAATCATGTCAGAGGGCAAGGTGAAGGTGGTTGAGTTTGGCTTTCATTCCTCGAAATCAGATTACAGCCTCCTTATTTACAGAGTTCAAAACTTGTTTTTCCTGATAGAATTAACTTCAAGGTTGCAATTAATTAGATTTGAGATTACTGTTCTGCTGATTACATTCTGTGGGGAAACAAGAGAAACATGTCTTGTCACCATAATTGTCTTTATTTTAAACTTTGTATTCTTTCATTTTTCAATTAGTAGTCAAGGCAAACAGAAAAACCTAACTATGTCAAGCCATGTGAACTCAAAAGGGGAACTAAAGCACAAATAGGAATGAGTGGGGATTCCTTTTATAAATATTCAAATAACAAAATAAACAATGCCCACTAAGGATGTTTTGCCTTGTCAGATCAAAAAAAGAAGAAGATACATGTAAGCATTCCTCAAAACTAATCTGTATCATTTCTAAGGTATTAGTTACGCATTAATATCACCTTTTTTTGAAGGATTCAAAAATATAGATTTCAATGGTTAAACTTTTAGATGAGAAATTTTTTAAAGAGAACTCTTACCTAGCAATAGAATTTGAAGGCATGGAAAACAATAAAATAGAATAGAATAGAATAGAATAGAACAGAACAGAACAGAACAGAACAGAACAGAACAGAACAGAACAGAACAGAACAGAACAGAACAGAATAGAATAGAATAGAATAGAACAGAATAGAATAGAATAGAATAGAATTCTTTATTGGCAAAGTGTGATTGGACACACAAGGAATTTGTCTTTGGTACGTAAGCTCTCAGTGTACATACAAACAACAAAGAGATAAGTCATAAATCATAAGATACAATCAAAAATCATGTTGTGAACAATTCATAAATCATAATACACCAATAGGAGAAAGTAGTAGGAAAGATGAGAGGTGAGAAGATGAGAAGATGAGAAAGAAGAGAAGATCTCAAGGATAATAGCAAGAGAAATAATAGCAAGAGAAATCAAGAAAAAGATTTGGACATGGAATAGCCGTGACGTGAAATTCGGGTTGATGTGTTTTTATGGCATTTACAAAGTAGGCTGGTGAAAGCTTTCAAGACTCCTTTTGAATGCCAAAGATTGATGAAAGATCAATCCTGTAATGCCATTGGAATGATTTAAAGGTCAATATTGTGAAGAAATCATCCATAAATATGACCAAGTCTGTTTCTGTCCCATAACGGGGCCTGAAACCTGACTGGAAGGGGTCTAGATAATCTGTTTCCTCCAGGATGCCCTGAAGCTGCCAAGCAACCACCTTCTCCACCATCTTCCTTAAAAAGGCAAGGTGAGAGATTGGACAGAAATTGTCTGTCATCAGACAGGTAGAATCAAGCTATGCTTTTTTTTTAAGGAGGGAGTGAACCAGGGCCTCCTTAAAAGGTCCCAGAAAGAATTTATTACTGCCTGAACCCACCTGGCAATCACCAACCTGGAGACAGGGATCTATCTGGTATGTGGTTATGCTGACAGCATCAAAGACTCTGTCCACCATCAGTCCAATGGGACCGAATTGATTGCAGAAAACCAGATAAGATATTTCCCCAAGAATCACACATGGACCTGCACCATGATGGGTTCGAACTGGGAATGAATCCGAGTGACTTTGTTCATCAGGTGTTCAGCAAATTCCTCTGCACATTCCTCTGAAGATGATCACCCAAACTTTCTTGTCCCAGGAGGGACCAGGTGATCCTGATCAGGGCCTCTAGGTCAGGGGTCCATGGACCAGTACTGGGCCGCGACATGCCAGCAACCGGGCTGCACAAACAAGCAAAGCCCCATCCGCGGGATGCAGGCAGCACACAAAACCATGCCCTCTCCGGTCTGCGGAAAAATCTCTCTTCACATAACCGGTCCCTGGTGCCCAAAAGGTTGGGGGCCTCTGCTCTAGGCAACACTCCGTGGAAGCAATAAGAGTGGAGAAATAATGGTGTTTCTCTTCTCTTACCTCCATTGAGTAGGCCTTAATAGCAGCTCCATTAGTCTGGTCAGATTCATCCATCATTTAATAGAGTTTGAAAACAACTGAAAATCATTTACAAAAATTATTATAATTGCATAACCTGCAAGTCCATGCAGCAACATATATTCCCTTTCATTTCCCACTTATGCTAATCCTTTTTTCATATAACACAATAGTACCCACCAAATGCAGCTCTCTAATTTCCCCATATTTTGTCTTCCGAAAAGACGGATTTTCTCTTTTATTTCCTGAAAACCCTTTCTTATATAATACTTTTTTTTTTTTTACAATGGCACATAGTAAAATAAACAAGTCAGCGCTTTTATCTTTTAATCACAGCATCCTTTAACTTCATCTTCTCGGTTATAATCCAGGCATTAAATAATTTTCTAATAATTGGCTGGACTGTGACTTCAGAGATGAAATGCTTGCTTGATCTGACAAAGCAGCAGCCTTATCCCCAAAGCTGGATTTCAATTATCCTCTTAATTTCATAAAACCATGAGAATTGTGTTCAGAAGAAGAAAATGAAAAAGCAAATAGGACCTGCCTAACAACATATAAGTAGAAGGTCAAGGTAATGTCCCCTCAAATTGTCTTGCAATGATCTCTAAACATGTCCTGAAATCTAAGACTTTATGCAGGATGATAGTAACTAGTCATAGTCAGTTAGGCTGTCTGTATTGATTTGATTGCAATTACTCTCTGGTGTGATAGTTTTATTCTCTTGTTTTCCCTGCATTCATTTTCTCCTCAGTATGCTTCTTTTAACAATTAGAGATGGAACTTTATTGGTTTAAAAGTAGAATTTCCCATCTTTTGGACATGCAAAACTACATGGCTGCACAGCTACCCCTTGTGTTTCAGAACTGCAATAAGATTTGTTAAGTTTTATTTTGTTAGCTTTTTAGCAGAAGCACACAAAGAACCAATTTTCCTAGAATTGGGCAAAGGTAAAAATTCTTGGTAGAAGACCTGTCTGATAGGTAGGAGATTCAACCTGCATCTCACTTTGGAACTAATGGAAGAAGAGTTTAAATAAGGTTTTAAAATTGCCCTTTCTTCCAGTTTATAACACCATTCAATCGATGGATGGATGGATGGATGGATGGATGGATGGATGGATGGATGGATGGATGGAAGGAAGGAAGGAAGGAAGGAAGGAAGGAAGTTCTCCAGAAAAAAATATTCAAGATAGCCCATTTATTTATCTAATTCCAGCTATTGCATGAAGGTAAGATTCAAAAGCCATGTTAGTAACAACTAGAGTTGGGATGAAATGGCTGCCTTATATAACTTTAAGATAAATTCTTAAAGTTGGGTAGTTTCTTCATGTTAAAAATCAACTTGTTACTATCAGCTTTGGAAGAAAAGGAAAGAAGAAGCCAGCAATTTTCTAGACAGTTCTTCTCCATTTAAAAGACATCCCTATTTACTACAGCTAGAGGGGGAGATGTTAAACTCTCAAGTTAGCATTTTAAAGTAGCTTAAGCATAGGAATCAGGGGGGAATGAATGAAGTAGAAATTGTCTTCCAACACAGCTTCTGTTGAACATATTTCTAGTTGAGACATTGTCCCATAAAAATATGTCTCATGTTTGCCAATAATCAATACTCAAGTTTATTGAATGACATAGATTTTACATCACTTGAGATAATTAGTGATTTCTCATTGTTTAGGAATTAAAAATAACATGATTTGTTTAATGATCATTATTATTAATATGATTATTATAATTTTATTATTATTCATAATCTTCATCAATTCCCAAGCTAACACAGGATGGATTTATTAATAGAGGCATTAGTCTTTTTGAAGAATTATCAAATAACAAATGGGATTTGGAAGAAAGCTGCTTTGAAGTTGTTGGCCATGCCATGAAAAAAAACAATTGTGTCTTACCTAATCTCTGACAATGAATTAGCTTCCAAGTGTTAGTCAAAGATAGTGAACATCAATTCAGGTGATAAGTTCCTGCCCAAGTGCAACATGGTCTATAATAGTGATAGGCAAAAAAATTATTTTGGGGGGGGGGATTTTGAAGAGGATTGACCGTTGAATGTTGAAAAGGTGCCTTTTTCATATTTAGAGGTGGATTGTCCTTTTCTTTATTTCCCTGGTGAGGCTGGACCTAAAATTATGCTGTTCTTTTTTAGTGATTTATTTTTAGTGCTTCTCAATATTGAAAATGCAACCTTGGAGAGCTCTGGGCCTCAATGGTAGGAAATGTATCATTCCAGAACAGTGTGTGAAAAAAATTGGGGGTTCCCGAGGTGTGTAAGGGCAGCATGGGGATTTAGGATGAAGAGGATCCTCAGCCTTCATTAAGTTTTCAGCAAATAAACTGAGAAGCTTGTTTGAGCAGCAGTACTTACTCCACTGTTTTCAGGTCTGTAGTTTGGAGATGTGCTTAGATGTCCAGGAAATGATTCCCTAGATTTGCCAGGATTTCAACAATCATGTCCATTTTTAAAAGCCAAGAATTAAGGCAATGCTGATTCGAAATATATATTGTGGGAAGGCATGAAAATTGGCTTTCAAGCCAAGGTTTTGATTTAGCTTACAAATCAAATGAGACAATATTTGTATCAGTCCGAGGAAATTAAACTACTTTCTGTATTGCTAAATTAGAATCTGGAATTATTTTAATCAGATATTGAATCTTAAACATTTCAAACATGGCCAAGAAAGTAATAAAAATCTTAGCATAAATTAAGTATTTACATGAGATACTGATTTAGAAACCATGACAAATCTTAAAATTGGAATAATTAAATTTTAACTCAATTTAACTCGTTATTAGAAATACACATTATCTATTTAGTATACAGCATATTTTGTTTTAAAATCGGTATGGTTTATTACCTTGAAATATTATATAAGTTGTAACACGACTGTGAACTTTGGCTTGCAGTTTAACAATCTCCCTTAAAAGACATCATAAAGCTGGTAGAAAAATGTAATTGAAACTACTCTTGTGTGCTATAGTTAATGCAAGAGTTCATGGTGAATAAGCTCTGATCATTTATATACTGCTGCACTGAATAGCTTTTAAAAGCCTCATTGTTTCTCATACAGTTAATTGATATCATTTGAAGATGGTGTCCTTCTCCATAATGCTGAAAGTTATTCTTCTCATAAAAAGAGTTTTCAGTAGCTGAACTGTAATAACATATAAATCATAAGCCTAATAAGCAAATTAAACCATTCAGTTTTTTTCTAAGTCAGATTTCTCATCAATACCAAACTGTCTCCTTGTATTTCTATGCTTTTTCAGTACTCTCTGTGAAGAATTTCACAAGCAAGATACCAATTCTAAGATGAATAAACCTTTGTTCTAGATGTTGCTATGTTTTCCCTGAAAGCACAGACCCACCATCACTGGTTTGTTCTGAATTCATGGCAACTGTTTTAAGAGCAGATAGAAACCATGGATAGGAAGACCTTAGTCCAGGGGTAGGCAACCTTGGCTCTTTTATGACTCGTGGACTTCAACTCCCAGAATTCCTGAGCCAGCAATGCTGGCTCAGGAATTCTGGAAGTTGAAGTCCACGAGTCATAAAAGAGCCAAGGTTGCCTACCCCTACCTTAGTCCAACTATGTTTGGTGCACCAGTTTTGGTCTTTCCTAGAAGAGGAGACACACTGTAGCTATTCACATTTCTGCCATCTTTTCTCAGCCCTTCAAGGTAGCTCAAGAAACAGAAGCCGTAGCAATTTCAGGAATGCTTATTTTAGTAGGATAGAATAACAGAATCTGAGTTTCTTTATTTATTTGGATTTATATGGCCATCCTTTTTGCCAAATGACTCTGGGCAGCAAACAAAGTTTAAATATAAAAGCAACAATATAAACAAATTGCAAAGACCACACAACATACAAGCCATAAAAGTGAAACAGAGAATAAAAACCCACAGAATAATGTCAAATCATGTAGGCTTCACTAACACGTTGACACCCTTGCCTGTTCAAACAACCAAATCTTATTATATTCAAATTTGCTATGCCAATTAGCAAACCCTGTTACATATTCGTGGCTCCTTGTAAGCTCCTTATAAATCTAGTTTAGTGAAAACGTGTGCCTTCTGAAGGTGATCCAGGAAGTCCAAAATAAGAGGTAATGGGTAGTTATGCATAATGGTTACAGAACTCAGAAATCTGTAAACTTGCACAATTCTAAGGAATTGTATTTCCTTTATATAAAAACATTGGCACAGATGTAGGAGATTAAGAAGACCATATAATATAAATCATTTTTTTCAGATTGTTGCCCAGAAAATATTTTAAAGATTTCTGGTAATGCAAAATATTAACATACAGCAGTCTTTGTTTAGCAACTGCCTCATCTAGCAACCATTCACAATTACAAGGGTGATGAAAAAGTAATTTTATGACTAATCCATACATTTACAACATTTACAGGTCTGTAAAGGAAAGGAAAGCTGGAGCAAGACTATACGCTCATTCATGGTTTTCCTTAGTGAATTCTTTGCTTAAGACAGAGTTGCCAATCACAGCTGTGTTCACTAAATTAGGTCACAACAGAATGATCCTATTAGAGAATGGAGGGAGAAAAGAGGAAGAGCTTGGCACCTTCAAGTGTTGCTGTTGGCCCCTTTGAGAAAGAAAAGAAATTGTCCCTTGCTGCCACAGCATATGCCTAATACTAAGATGGCAAGTAAGGAAGCTGTGATATAGATATCAAGAATACTTTAGGATCAGTTCAGCTGCAGAGGAGTTGTACTTTGGAAAATGGTATTGGGATAACAGAGTTGGAAGGGACCTTGGAGGACTTCTAGTCCAACCCCCTGCTCAGGCAGGAAACCCTATACCAGACATGTCAAACTCGCGACATCACATGACATCGCGCGACGTATCGGGACTGTTTTGCCATTGCCGGCAATGGGGTGGGCGCGGCTTCCGCGTGACGCGTCCGGTCCGTGGGCTGGCAGTTTGACACCCCTGCCCTATACCATTTCAGACAAAGGAATTGCCACATCTGTGAATACATAAATGATTTCCAGTTTGCTACCAACCCGAGCTACTAATATTCAAACACATCTCAGTCCTTTCAAATTTTCCACTGTTCCCTGTCTTATTCACTTATCTTCAGTTCATCAAATAAAACTGATCAATCAAAGTGAAATTATTCTAAAGCATATCTCTGGCAGCAAACTGGAAATCATCTATGTATTCACAGATGTGGCAATTCCTTTGTTTCAGCTTGCAAGTATCCCAAGTCACAGTTGCTTTTCTGGTCAGATCTCCAAATACAATTCTCAGTCTTTGCATGAAATTCTGGTAGTTGTCTAAGACTGCATCACTCTTCTCGGTGGAGCAGAAGTGCCCATTTCATTCTTCAGCAGATGAAAAACAAGGTAAGTTGAGTCAGATTTCAAGGAAATTCTACCAGTCTGCCCACCTTGAACAATTCACACTAAGTCACTAAAGTCAGGAACTGATCTTGAGGCTTTCTAATTTCTCTGGGGAACTTCCAGGAAAAGGAAGCAACAATAGCTGTGTAGCAGCTTGTGAGGCCTCTTCTGCCTCAGATAAAAGCCTTGTCCTATATGCTGTAATAGCTGCATCATTGCATTGTGCAAGATAGTTATCTGTGTATCTACTTGAGGATGTTGATGCTGCAATAATACTTCAGACACTTATTTTGTAGACAGCAGGTGCCTCAAGGATCTGTCACCATATTTGCAAGGTCTGATGAGAGAATAGTGAGGCTTTCAAGATTGTTGTCAGCCCTTTGATACAGGCAATGTCAAGAAATCTGGGATTTCAAGAAATGCTCTTTATGGCTGTTCCCTACTGTTCTGTTTCCGAAGAAAAGACACCGAGGCGAGGCAGGAGTAACAAACACAACTTCTTTATTGAGATCATGAACAGAACAGAACACAAAATGGCGCCAGGGCCTTTTATACTCCCTTGCAAGGGACAGCGTCAGCCAATCAATGCAAGGCTAGTCTCCCGCCTTGCGCATCCGCACAAAGCTGGAGACAGCCTGTCTGGTCCCGGGCAACCACGTGGATTGCCCGGGCCTTCTGCAGCCTCCTGAGTCTGCTGAGTCATTCAGCAGTCCCAGGACATAACACCCCTCCCCCCTTGGATAAAACAATAAGTGAATACTTCATATTGTTTCATACTATCAACAGAACACCCTTCTATGAGTGTGTCCTGAGTTCTAGAGAACTATTAAGTCTCCCTTAAACTTGACAGGAACCTCACATAGTCCTTTAGATATTTGGGTGGACCCTTGGCCCGCTCTGACCTTCTTGGAGCCAGCGTATGTGCCTGGCATGCCATCTCGCCTGCTAGGCTAGGCAGACCAGGACTTTGATGCCCCCAAGACCCAGGCAACCCTCCAAACTGCTGACTGGCTGGATCCGCTAAACCCAAACCAGAGTTCCTTGGTGGGGTGGAATTCCCCAAGTCCAGTGGTGGGGTGGAATTCCTCAAATCCATAATGGACCCCTCTTGGGAATACTGTCCTTCGAGCCCAAGACCAGCAGCTGGAGTGGCCTGAGTAGCAGATTGACAGCAATGTCCCCTAGACCCAGTGCCTGTGCCAGAGTCAGGAGCCGCCTCCATGGCAAAGCCCCCTTCAGGAACATGTGCAGGAACATTTGAAGATCCACCTTCGCGGAGAGACTGTGGTCCACAATCGTAATTGTGGTCCTCCTCCCCCCCCCGAGAGCAGAGCCAGGAATGGAAGAGTGGCTGGAAAGCCTCCAGCGCAGTTGGTCAATGTGACGTCTGAGCACGCGACCATCATCCAAGGCCACTTCGTATGACAGCAGCCCAGAGACCTTGCATACCACTGCTGTCACCCAGAGATGTCCAGGTCCATAGTTCCTTGCCCAGACCGGATCGCCCACCTGTAGTCTCCTAGGTACCCGTGGCTGTGACACCTGTGAAGCCACCCGGTCGGGGTGCAACCTGTCCAGCTTAGTAATGAGTCTGCGACCCCAGCGGAGTTCAGCTGGGCTCTTTCCAGTGGCAGTGCAAGGTGTGGTGTGGTGACAAAGAAGAATGTCAGCTACCCTGTGGTACCAGTTCCCATGAGTGATTCTCTTTAAAGCATCTTTGGTAGTACGCACCATACGCTCAGCCTGGCCGTTGGAAGCTGGATGGAACGGCGCAGATGTGGCATGCCGGATCATGTTGGCTTGGAGAAAACCCTGAAACTCAGAAGACATGAATTGGGGTCTGTTGTCTGAGACAAGGACATCTGGAAGACCATGTGAGGCGAATATTCCTCTCAGCACCTGGATGGTCCTAGCAGTAGTAGTGGAGGAGACAGGAACAACCTCTAGCCACTTGGAATGGCTGTCCACGAGGAGAAGGAAGAATTGCCCCTGAAAGGGCCCAGCGTAGTCGATGTGTACCCTCGACCATGGGGTATGTGTCTCCTCCCACCTATGTACAGGGGCCTGGGGCATTTCTGGCCTTGACTGTTGGCACACTTGGCACCCATGCACCTGGGTCTCGATCTCTTTATCGATCCCAGGCCACCAGAGGTGGCTACGTGCAAGCGCCTTCATCCGGACTATTCCCGGATGTCCCTCATGCAGAGAGAACAAGACTCTAGTCCTCAATGAGGCTGGGATGACTACCCTGCTACCCCATAGGATACATCCTTTGAAAGTGGAAAGCTCGTGCTTCCTTTGCCAGAAACTCTGGAATTCTGCACCCGGACACGTGTCAGGCCATCCTGATAACACCCATGTCAGCACGCGTGTAAGCGTATGATCAGTGGCAGTTTCTGTAGCCACGTCCCTAGCATTGAGGGGAGATTCAGGCAATTCCTGAATGGAGAGAATGTGAAGAGCCAGAGCCGGATCTGCCTCTACCTGCTGTAGAGGTAATCTGCTGAGGTCATCTGCATGGCCCATTTCTTTACCTGGTTTGTGAACCAGGGTGTAGTCATATGCTGACAGGAAAATTGACCATCTCAGCATTCTTGGAGATATTATGTGAGGGGTTTGTTTGTTTGTTGTAAACAAACCCAGCAAAGGCTTATGGTCTGTGTAAACCGTGAAATGGCAGCCATACAAGAAATCATGGAATTTCTTTATGCCAGCCACTATTGCCAAGGCTTCTCTGTCAATCTGCGCATAATTACGCTCTGCAGATGAGAGAGTCCTGGAGTAGTAGGCCACAAGGACTTGTGTCCCATCAGCCTTGAGGTGGCTCAGCACAGCCCCAACCCCATAAGGGGATGCATCACAGGCTATGCACACAGGCAGTTGCTCATTGAAATGCGCTAAAACCGCATTTGAAGAGAGCAAGGCCTTGACCTCTGTGAAACTCCTTTCATGGACCTTTGTCCATTTCCATGGAGCCTGTTTGTCCAAGAGCTGGTGTAACGGCTCAGCCACTGCAGCCTTGTGGGGAAGGAAAGAATGATAAAAATTTAACAGCCCCAGGAAGGCTTGAAGGTCACTCTTCGACTGGGGGCTTGGGGCCTGCTGAATCGCTTGAAGCTTGGATTCCGCAGGATGGATGCCTTCAGCATCAATACGGAATCCCAGGAACTCAGTGGAGGTGACTCCAATTTTACACTTATTTTGCTTCAGCTTCAGTCCTGCTTGGCGGAAACGCAGCAAGACAGCCCTCAGCCTTTCAGCTAAGTTCACAGATGACTCCCCAGCGATGAGGACGTCATCAAAGTAGGGACAGACCCCAGGAATACCACGGAGCGTTCACTCTATCACGCTTTGGAATATGCCAGGGGCTACATTAACCCCAAACTGCAGCCTTTTGACCTTAAAGGCTCCAAGGTGCATCACTATTGTTTGGGCCTCAGCCGTTGCCTCATTAACAGGTAACTGTTGAAAGGCCTGAGCCAAATCAAGCTTTGCAAAGATTCGCCCCCCTTTGAGGGAGGCCAAAATATGGTTCACCACAGGCACCGGGTAGGCATGCTGCTGCAATGCTTTATTAAGTGTACATTTATAGTCTGCACAAATCTGGACTTCTCCATTGGCTTTCAGTGGCATAACTATAGGTGTTTCCCATGAACTAGAGTCCACAGGCTCTAAAATGCCCTGCTGGAGCAGCTTGTCCAGCTCTGCATCTATTTTGTTTTTTAAGGCAAAGGGCACCCTTCAGGGCTTGATCCTGATGGGTGTGATGGCTGAGTCTAAACGTAAAGCAATGGGAGGCCCCTTGTACGAGCCAAGCTCTGAACTGAACACATCAGCAAACTCCTTGCAAACTTCTGCAAGGCCTGACGTTTGCAGATTGTGAAGTCCAGTCACTTGAATTCCAACCAATCGAGTCCAATAAGGCTCGCACGATCACCCCCAACTACCACCACATCTAGCAGCCCCTCAAAACTCCTACGCTGCACCCTGAGCATGGCCTCCCCCTTCACGCTGACTCTGGAATTCTGGAAGTCAGTAGGATTAAACTTGAAGGCCTGAGTTTAACTCGTAGGCCACTTCTGTTATTGAAGGTGTCAAAGGAAATGATCGATAGAGCGGACCCTGTGTCCAACTCCATCAACAAGGGAACCCCTTGCAACTTCACGTCAATGTAAGCTTCTTTTTAAGTGGCCTGTGAACCCCGGTTTTGAAAACGCCCCCACGGGATGCGCAGAAGCCCACCCTGTGTTGGCTGGGGACCTTGGTACCTTTCAGAGGCAATTCTTCTGCAGACCATTCCCTCTGGCGACCCAAACAGACGGATGCAATGTGGCATTGTCTGCCACATGCCCGGCAGATAGCAGAGTGGAACCGGCAATCAGTTCGCTTGTGGTGTCCTCCACAACCGAAACACCGAGGGGATGCTGTCGCTTTTTCTCTGCGCCCTTGAGGCCTCTTCTCTTCGGCATGCTGAAGCCTGTCCACCTCCTCTTCTGGATCCACTTCAGATTCCTCTCGAGCGACATCTTGATGGATGGAGACCGCCGCTGGAGGTTTCCTGGCGAGCCGCAATGCCTTCACAGCGCCGCCCGCTGCTTCTTCAGCTGCAATCTCTCTCAAAGCATCTTGGAATGAGACATCTTCTTTTGCAAAAAGTTTCTGTTGCAGCTCACGACTTCGCAGTCTGCAAACCAAGCGATCCCGGAGCATCTCTTCCAGATCCTTGAACTCGCACTGCCTAGCTGCTTGTCTTAAGGCAGCAACAAAGTCCGCAGCAGACTCACCAGGCCTCTGGTCCCTCTGCTCAAACGCATGCCTCCAAGCAATTGCTGAGAACTTGGGTTCGAAGTGCTCTTGCAGCATCCTCTTTAAGTCAGCATACACAATTGACTCCAGTGGTGCTGGGGCTACAAGATTCTCTGCAATATCGAAAGTCTCTTGCCCACAGACACACAGCAATGTAGCAGCTTTAAGGCTGTCTTCCTGGATCTTATTTACTCGCAAGTAATTTTCCACTCGCGCCACATAGGAACTCCAGTGCTCAGGGTGAGAAGTGTCAAATTCTGAAAGACGGACCAGCTTTGACATCGTTACAGCCTGTAGCCTCTTCGATGCCTCTCGCAAGGAATGAGAAGGGGTCCCTCGAAGCCGAGCTCACCTCCAGCGTTTTCGTACTGGCAGGCAATCGCTTCCTCCGGACGCCGAACTTCCCAGCGCTTCAGGCCTTCTCTGGTAAGTCAGCCTAGCTTCTCCTGTTGTTCTGCTTGCAGCGAATCCCACCTTCATCGCCAATGTTCTGTTTCCGAAGAAAAGACATTGAGGCGAGGCAGGAGTAACAAACACAACTTCTTTACTGAGATCACGAACAGAACAGAACACAAAATGGCGCCAGGGCCTTTTATACTCCCTTGCAAGGGACAGCGTCAGCCAATCCATGCAAGGCTAGTCTCCCGCCTTGCGCATGCGCACAAAGCTGGAGACAGCCTGTCTGGTCCCGGGCAACACGTGGTTTGCCCGGGCCTTCTGCAGCCTCCTGAGCCTGCTGAGTCATTCAGCAGTCCCAGGACATAACACCTACCTCCTATCCCAAAGCTCATGGTGGGTAAGGGGCATGTTCCTGGGATGGATGAGCTAAGAATGCCAAGAATATATGCAAAAGTGTATAAAAGAAGCATGCAGTTCTATTGGGCAAGCAGTGATATAGGAAGATGTAAAATCACCTGTGTCCCACTGTGATAGCCAAGGTATTGATGACACTGAGCATATAAATTGATGTAAATGATGTTTATAGACCTTAAAACATTACAATGCCATGTTACACAGATGAAGTGATAAATAGAAGATACACGACATAAAACTCAGTAAGAACAATGCTGCAACAATGTAGCAAAGCAGATTAGAAATAAAAGAAAGAATTCACCCATAGTTTGAAGCAAAATGGCACTGAACTCTCTAGCAATTATTGTCATATTATTATCACCCATATTGTAAAAATAACTGTGGAGGAAGGTGATATAATATAATCTAAAATTATCTGGTGTTTGTTGGGACTATTCTTCCCAGATTTCCCAACCAAAGTAGTCAAAAGGCTTTGGAAAAACTGCTTTAGTAAATTCATAATTGAGAAGTAGTTTAATCTGGGGCATCCACATCTTATATTGCTACCTTCATATAATTGGACTTAGAATGGTGTGAAGTTAAAGTCTATGAATTGAATGACCCTGTGGGTGAAAGTGGGGAAAATCTAATTCTTCCTGTCACTGCCACTCCCTCCCTCCTCAAAATTCTTTTTGAAGTATAGATCGCCATTTTTTCCTTGAGATATCTTGTAGTAAAGTAAAGGTTTCCCTGTCCAGTCATGTCTGGGTACGATGTTCATCTCCGTTTCTTGGCCAAGGGAGCCAGCATTGTCCAAATACAATTTCCATGGTCATGTGGCCAGCATGGCTACATGCCAAAGGCGCATGGAATACTGTTGCCTTCCCACTGAAGTGGTACCTATTCACATTTACTCACATTTCCATGCTTTCGAACTGCTAGGTGGGCAGGAGCTGGGGCAGAAACAGGAGCTCACCCCATCGTGCAGCACTCAGGTCTCAAACCCAGGCTGCCAGCTGACAAGCTCAGCGTCTTTAACATTTGTCCTTATTTATAGCCAATATGGATGCAATGGCCCTGCTTGCTGGGAAAGGTGGAAATTATAATCCATCTGGCAGATAGTATTTGGGGGGAAGATAAGCTATGTTTTTCTGCCTGTCCAAAATAAAATTACAATCACTGTCTATACAAAATAACAACCCTACAAAGAACATTGATTAATATTTCTTTTTTTGTTGGTTTTTTCCCCCTGGGGGAAGGGGTTAGTACCAAAGTACCTTCATAGATCTGTGTCCTTTGAAAAGCAGTTTCATTGGTCAAAGTGTCCTTGTTATTTGATTAAAATGTTAATTGATTAAACCATCAGATAAATGATTAGAAGTCCTAAAAGAAAACTAACCAAAGAAAGCTCAGTTTCCAATCTTGGATAAATAATATTAGTAATTGGATAAATACTATTATCCACATCCACATTTACATTGGGTGTTTAGCTAGATATTTGTATAATTGCTAAACTGCCATGTGACTTTTCCCCCTTATCTGACCTCTCCCAGTTCCCATATCCACTAATTTAGAATTTCTCATGAAAAGATTCATGTACAGAAACTTCTTCGCTCTCTCTTGAATTCACGCCAGGTTGTTAACTCACTACATGATATTGTTTCCCTGATTGGTCATTTTGATTGCTACTGAATAAATATTCAGGAATTCTTTGTGAGTGAGAGTAATCGGAAGGTGCTCCTATCTGGCCTTAATTTCTTTCCTCAAACATTGTGAGCACACTCCTTTAAAAGCAAGACCCTTAAACATGGAATTATTGCAATTTGTTTTCTGATTCACCATGTATTGGTGTAAATATGTCATTTGTTTTTCCTTGGTTTTACTTCTTTTCCTCCTGGGTTCAAAATGGCCGTTCCCTTGAAATGTGGTTCTTATTTATTGATTCACTTATTTCTTCAAACATTTGTAACCTGACTGTTTGAAAATTCTGAAGCTGCTCTTTTGTAACAATGTTTTCTCAGGTCAGTTTACAACATTTCCCATCCCCTTTGTATTACTTGTTGTAAAGGTTCTGGTAAACCTGACAGGTAAGCTATTGTATAAGTTCTGATTCAAATCTGCAGATTGCAGTATTAAGAAAGTAAACCATATTGACATTCCATGATAGAGCTTGGAGAAAAGGAACCCACACTTGAAGAACAAAAGAATACTATAGTGAGGGGAAGGTTAAGAATGCTAAATCTAAAAGTTTAATTATAGTGCAAATTATTGACTGTAGCTTATTTGACACCTGTTCCTTAGCTGACCTTCTAAGAGAGTCATTTCTTAATCAACAGTGGAATTGTGAACTTAATGGCATTTTTATCAGTGCTCAGTCACACCTAAATTAAATGGTGTTTTTTTAACAAAACCCAAAGAATTCTGTTTTTTCAAAACCCCACCCGTTTCCATCTCAATTTCAGTTTGCTCACATTGTAAACCCAATTGTTTAAGCCACGTAATGTATCAGAGATGAGAATATTTTTTATTAAGGAGTTGGCTACAATACATGATGCCCAGGTTCCATGGATTAAAGTGTATGTCACTTTAATTTGGATTACAAAAGGAATTTATTCCCATACTGAAGAAACTGATGGGACACTTCAGCCTCAAGCCTTCACAGTACACTGTACGTAGCACCTGTCCTAATATGAAATACATATATTTTAAGATGTTTATAGCTATGAAAATAGAACACTGCATATTTACTAGTTTAAGAAATTACTGCAAGAAAAAAAGCATATAGTGGTCTTGTGCCCTACCATAACATGCACTGGTTGAGATAGGAGCTTCCCCAGAAGTCCCTCTATACTTTAGACATGAAATTATGTAGTTGATTTTAAAAACTTTACTTCCATTCTAAATTTAACATATTTTCTTTTAGTTAATGATTTGTCATGTTTTTTAAAATACCAATAAAGCTTAAATCAAACAAAGTTCTACATCTACTCTGAATTATTATTATTATTATTATTATTATTATTATTATTATTATTATTATTATTATTATTATTATTATTATTATTATTATTATTATTATTATTATTATTTGCATTTTATGTATCAAACTGGGCTTGTGGTCTTTTAGAGCATGGCTCTTAGTTTGCTGCTGAAAAGAGGATAAGGCCATCAAGTTGACTGAAGGTATACAATCATGTTTTACAATATAATCCAAACAAGGCAACTTGCAGTAATTAATTGACAGAGGAGGGGGAGAAAGAGAAAAAAGAAGAATGTTTGGTAAAACATTAATAAAGTGTTGTTCATGCAATAGGAACCTCTCTCTTCTCCCCTAAACATCTCTATTTGTGGTTATTTGTTTGGAAAAGAGGGGATTGCAAATCTTTGGTTATAATATAATAACAATATTTTCAATATTGTATTGTCCTAATGTTGTTTTGTATGCAATTTGTGTTTGTGTGTATGTATTTCACCATACTATTCTTAATATTTGTTTTCAAGCACTTTCTATTAGATATTCTATGCAGACAACTCTGTCCAAAATATACATGATGATGTAGCATTTTGAAATCTAATACAGATGTGCTTGCTTTTTTTTTTAAAGAAATGCCTAACTCCAAAGCACATGTTTATAAGGTTGCAGCCGGAGCATTTCTCCATAATTGGGCTGCAAAAATCCAGATGTCCAACTGATGGTAGCAAAGAGATGCAAAGTACTTGCCCATATTTGAGAGAACTTGAAAAACAGTCTCAGCTTTAGAATGAATATTATAACCATTTCAAGCCTCAGTAGCAATCTGTGGTAAAACACTAAATCAAATGAGTCTCATTCATTGCCTATTTGGCCAACAGAAAGTGGTTATCCTGTTTTACTTTTGACAGATTTATCCAAGGAACAAATAAATATATGGTTAAAGAGAAAAAAAATTATTTGAAATGTGGCTGGAGAGGAAATGAGATTGGGGAAGGATATTCTCAATGTGATGACTATTTCACTTGTGTTCCTTTGTGCAGGCAGAATAGGTAGGAATGTGGCAATGGCTATTCATTGAAGGCAATGAAGTCAACTTTAATTGACCAGATCTATGTTGGTTCATTCAGGTGTGGCTGATAATCAGTACTAAGAGGCAACCCTTTCTTACTATGAAAGGTGCAACAAAGCCTTTGTGCAGGTGATGGCTGTCTTGATGGGCAGGTGTTTTCATGTACCCTCTGATAAGTGTAAGCTTCCTGGCTTCTGAAGGAAGTTTACACAAGCCTTGCACAAACAAAAATCCTCTTTCATTTGCCCTTATCTCTGCAAAAAATGCACCCTAGCCAAAGGAGCTCAAGAAGTGGGTGCTCTATTGTTGAAGAATCCAACCTCAAAATTCCATTTTTTCCCCTCTCCTATTTTGGTTTCTCTTGCCGAAAACACTGAATATTACATTTACCTCCGGGATTCAGTGATCATGTGGACTTTTCTAAGTAAGCTATATCACAGAGAATGCTTGGTTGGTTGAGGGATTTTGGAGTGAGCTTTTTTTTTGTATATGAATTATAATAAGCATAGGTTAGGACTTTAGTCTTGGCTTTCTTCTGTTTCAACATCAAAAGGATGTTGATAATGATTTTTTGAATTGTTGAGACAGAGTAATTTCCCAAAGAGGGTGTCCAAGAATGGAGTAAAACCTAGTCTCCTGGGCAGAGATGATTCCAAGAACTGCTAAAAGAGGATTCTGGGACTGTGTGGTCGCCACTCCCTCAACCATACAATGATAACTTAAAGTTTATCAGTGGCTATTGCAAAAATTACTTCCCCTTCACTATGTAGAGAGAAATTGGCTTTGAAAGAGACTGCAAGCTTAATCCTGTACATATTACTTCTAATTCCAATTAAAAGCTGAAATCCGACTGAATGAGATTTCAGCAAACACCAAAACTTTATGCTTGGAATAAGCATTTTTTCACTTTGTTTTTGCATGGCGGGAAGGGAGAAGAGAATCAGGACCATAATGGGATAGGGCAGTTCTGGAGAGTGGAAAACCTATGTTAGGAGTAAGGCCAGGAAATTCCTGGGTTTTTTCACCTCTGCTTAGGGGAATTATTCGGAACCCATGAGATATGGTTCTGAAATCTCAGTTACCAGACCTCATCAAACTTATCATTCCAAATTTTATTGCTGTTCAGTATAATAATAATAATAACTTTATTACGGTCATAGACCAGCAATAGACATCACTTTTTACAATATATTAAGAAAAATATAAAATAAAAATAGTACTGACATTAATAGTAAATAATAACATCCCTGTTAAAAAAATACATGTTCTCAAAATGTTAGGGTCACTTCCTAGTTTATGTGAGTGGAAAGCCAATAAGTGTGTGAGTAAATGTAATGTTCCAAAAATTATTAGAGATATCTCCAAAAAATTGGCACAAGTTGACGGCTATAAATCTGTAGCCAATTTTTTTCTTGTGGACATTGCTGCAACACAGTATTTTGCCACTGCATGCATGATAGAAGGGTTTGAGTCCTGGAGGAGAAAGCCTACATAAAAATTGTCTGCCCTCCCTGGCAATCTCTCTAATAAGGGAAGAATATATGCTGACCTATAAACTCGGTATAACTCACAGTACAATAAAACATGTGAGATGTCTTCGACTTCTCCTTTACCACATATACTTACCCGTTCTGCTATTGGTGTTCTCTTATACCTGCCCTGGAGGAGTGCTGAGGGAAGAATGTTAAATCTGGCTCTGAAGAAAGCTATTCTTTGTTTTGGGAAGGTCAGATCATTCAGATATCTTGCCGGTTCCCACACACCCTGTTTGATTCTATCCCTACTGTGGTGAGGCAACCTATTTAGTTCTTCTTGGAACTCCATGTCCTTTATTCTATTGAATACTATTTGCTTTGCTTGGTCAAAGCCTAGGGACATTAGGAATAGTGAAGAGAGCCCATAAGAGCCCAGTTTATGATCTATCACCTGATTCCAGGGGGAGGGGAAGTTGTCAGTCAGCACTAATGGGGACAGTCCCTCTGGAAAGAAATGCATTTTAAGCCAGTGGATGATCATCACCTTCCAGGCTCTTACTTGAATTTGGGGTATGCCTGTCTCAATTCTTTTTTTTTTTTTAAATATATTTTATTAGCTTTTATAGGGGTACAGGGGTAACATTAAGGTGCTTAGGAACCACCATGGAGGTGGGTATATTAAACATCCAAAAAAAGGAAGACAATCACAGATATATAGCTCAACTCAAGCTTCCCTCTCTAATTCCCTCATTTAATTTTACATATTCACATTAATGAGTTCTATATAAGTTTCAAACGGTCCTATCAAATATCAATTACATTTCAATTCTAAAAAATCCCAATCCTGTTTTTAAGCTTTACTAACTTACAATTACTATATTTCAATTAGCCTTAAATAGACATGTTATTAACACTTCGGGTGCCCTTTTTTTTTTTTTACGTAATTATATCTGGTATATTGTTCTTACAACAACATTCCCATATCTTCTTCATTGATACCATTTTTTTTTTCTCTTATCACCCATCCCTCTTATTCTCCTTTTATTTCTAAATAATTCTCTTAAAATAAAAATATCAGGCCAACAAATAAATTTCTATCTAATTTAAATATATATTCTATCAATGCCTCTATATCTATAAAAATCTTTTTAAACCAGTAGATAAAGTTTACTTCTCCAATATATATCATATCTAAGACAAAGTAATATTACAAAGGGTATCCTCTTAAAAATTTCACGTATTCCATTAGTTGTTAAGTCAGTCAAGAAATCAAAGCCTTTTTAATCCCATTAAATAAGACTTTAAAATACATTTTTAAATCTAACTCTAGGCTTCTTTCTGTGCCATAATGGTTTCCATAGTGAGGTTCCTACATAATCAAACCACACTATTAAGGGGTCCATATTCTTTAACGCTTCAAATTGGTCAAAGTTCTCTTTCCTTTCTTCTAATAGCCTTTGGATGGTAAAAGCTGTTTTATTCCATGTTATATTTGCCAATTGTTTATCCACCTTTTCTCGATTTTCAATAGGTTGTATCTGAGTGTCAGTCTCGTTGATGTTGGTATTGGTGTTTCAGACATCTCTGTTGAAGTTGTTGTATAGTCATCAGACTTCTCGATAGGTTGTGTTGGAAGTTGAATAAAATTAGTTTGTTTTGTGGTTTCCACAGTTTCTCTCAGTGTAGGGAAAAGAGATTGAAAAAAGGAGCTCACATCCTTTGCAGCTTCTAGAATTGTTTCCAATATAAGATCATAGTCCAGTTGTGTATTAAGTTCCATATCGATAGTAATAAGGCTTTTTAATCTTTAATCTTTAAGGAAGGCTCTGCTTCATAAGAATCAAGCAAGCATTCACCTTCAGTTTTCAATAGGCCAGCTGCATCGTTATCTTGTAATTATGGCTCTTTCAGGGTCATAGCCATTCCCAGCCATAAAGAAATATAATTGCAGTACCACTTTTCGACACAAGATGTCCTCAGCAAACCAGAAAATCCTTTTTTTTTTTTTTTTCTTTCCAAATAATAGATTTTTTATTTTTCGTGTTGAAAGAGATGAAGAAAGGGTTCAAAAATAATGAATACGTAGTTGTAACAATAATAGTCAAGAATAGAATGTTTTCAGGTCCCCTCAGTATTCCAAAATTTAAATAGTATCGAAATTAACTGGTTTTTATTTATATATTTTTTTTTCCAACGCTGTTTTTCCCCATTGCTCAAACGCTGCTTCCTCACGACAGGGAAATAGTTCAAAGAAAGCTTTTAACAGGAAAGTAGTTAGGGAAAAAAAAAAGGGGGTAGGAAAGGTCTCACCCGGATTCTCCACGGGGGTTCTTTCGCTTAGATGTTCTTCTGGCTTTCAGCTGGTGCGACGAAGTGATCGTCCATTTTGAAGGGCGATCTTTTCCTCCGCCGGCCCTAAGGAGAAAGTTCGAACTGGGGAGAGCCGCCGCTCTTCCCCAGTCGAGCAGGAGCCTCCTCTAGCGGTGGTCGCCTCTACGGGGCGACTTTCGACCCGATTAAGGGTCTACCGACGCAGGGAAACCAGCCGGTGGGAGAGAGAGATCTCTCCGTGCGACTGCTGGTGTCGCGATCCGGAACCGGAAGCCGCCTGTCTCAATTCTTAATTGGGCATTTGGGATTCCTTTGGGTGCAATTAAGATGGTTTGTAAGAATTTGGTTTGTATGGTTTCAAGCAAGTTTTTCTTTGCAAGGATTCCTGTTTGTGCCCCATATAGAATTTGCGCCAATGTTTTGGCCTCGAAAAGTTTTAAGGCAGCAGGTACTAACTGACCTCCGCCTGTGCAAAAGTAATGTTTGATTGCATTTAAGGACCTATTGGCTCCTTGCAATGTATGATCCAGGTGTGCCTTCCATGTCCCTTGCAAGTGGAAAACCACCCCAAGGTATCTAAATGTTCTAACCTGTTCCAAACTATGTCCTTCTATTTTCCAGTAGTATTGGCTGGGTCTTTTAGCAAAAACTAAAATTTTTGATTTATCAAAGTTAAGGACCAACTTGTTCTGTCTGCAGTAGCCAAGTGTTGCCCTAATTGCTCTCTTCAGCCCTACAGGGGTTTGAGAAATAATGACCGCATCGTCGGCATATAGAAGGATTGGGATTTTGCGATGTGCTAGGTTGGGCGGATGCAAATCAGGGTTCTGTAAGAGATCGATCAGGGGGTTGATATAGAAGTTAAAAAGGAAGGGGGGCTGTTCAGTATAAGTTCTTGGAAGTACAGGGAAGACAAATAGAGGGAGTTGTGACTAAGATTAGAGATATCTGAACAGGCAAAGGAGGACATAAATAATTAGAAGACTTAGAAAGGGGAAAAGATTATTTATTATTTAACTTTCTTGGCATTTGCAACAAAACTTAAGGGGATAAATTGCAAAATAGAATATCTAGGGCGCCTACCTGTATATGAATATTTCTTTCACTTCATAAAGTTTGGTTTTTCAATGACCATGTTTTTCAGATAAATCTTAATTTTCACGAACATATGCTAGTAATAACATAGAATGGATAACAATTGTTGTTGTTTTTTCAAATTTCACTATAGAAATATATGACAAGTGATTTGATCTACAGGTTAAATTGATCATAGATTTGAAGGGGCTAGATTGAAGCCAATTGCTAGAATCAGAAAATAAATAACATAAATCTAGGGTGTTAAGACTGTGGAGAGATAAAAAGAAAAAAAGCAGACAATTTATAAGATCACAATATATAGTTTGAATGAATACTGCTATTAAAATAGTCCGTTTTCTTTTAGAAAAAATATTCAAAAAAGTCGGGCCATGTTTGATTTTAAAACTACACTGTCAAATGAAGGATACAAGGACAAGAAGGAGGGCATGTCCTCCTTTTGCCGGATGTCTGGTAACTCTAGTTGTGACTCACAATAATTGCTGGTTGCTTCAGATAAGGAAATGATCAAATGACATGAAATAAGACAGTAAAAAGTTGTGGCTTAACAGCTGCAGACGGCTAGTGAAGTTTGTGCCTGGAAATCACATTTTAATAATGGAGGATCTCAGGACAGTTACTCCTTTGGGGTATTTCCTAGAATCAAGCTGCATCCAATGGTTAGCTAATTGCCAGAGGATTTTAAGAATTAAATGACTGTAAAGTAAATGGTTTTGACCATTAATATAAATAGTCAATCAATCACATTAGACATGGAGACTAGGTTAAAAGACCTGGAGTGACCTGCAGAATAAAAATCAGACACAGGAGGAGCTTGGAGATTTTTCTTAGATTACAATTATATTAAGTCCATTTCAGGACTTAAAGTCTGGGTTTTGTGTTTTGATGCCCCATAAAGTTCACTTGAGCAGAGGAGGACAGAGTTCATTTCACCTCAACAGGTGAGACCCAAGGACAGAATTGCTGGAAAAGAAGAGTTAAAAATTCTCTCTCTGTGTAGTATGAAAACAATCATTATTACCAGGATTAGTGAAGGAAGTAGAGCAGCTTTTTGTCATTCAGAACTGTGTTGAGGGGGAGGGACTCCACTAGCAAATGCTCCATTCTAATCCAATCACACCCCTGACAGCCAGTCAACATGGCAGTTTGTCAAGAATGCTCAGAAAATAATACCATAGATTTGGAGATGATACATTGGCAGCAGAGAGAGAACAATTTGAGGGCAACTGATGGAAGAAGAATTGTGAAGCTGTGTAATCCAGTCACACACGATTCTCTCTTTACAAAAACATGTGGAATTGACATTGAAGTCCAGTACTCTGGGGCACATCGGGTTTTTTTTTTAAAAGATGGCCTATCATCATCATATAAAAATACTGGCATGCTATGTGTTACTTCTGTGGTATTAGGCATACAATTGTTGGACTTTATAATTTATCAAGGGCAAGGAGAAAAAGGAAGTGATAACTGTTTGGGGATGATTGAGATAACAGCAGGGGCAGAATTGACACCAATGGTCTCATCTAATTCTATGAATTCTACTTTTTCTCTTTTTTAACAGAACACATGGTTCTGAATAGACATGCCTATGTTTGTATAACTAGGGTCACTGAAGAATCTAGAGTACATCTATAAAGACTTTTTTTTTAAAGACCAAAACAAAGGAAAATATTTCAGCATGATAATATGAAAGGAGAAATAGTAGCACAACATTGTTTCGGGTGATTGCTTGCTTTCCATTGCCCTCTCCAATAAATAGAAGCCTCTAAAACAGGGGTGTCAAACTGCCGGCCCGCGGGCTGGTTTCATCATACCGAACCTGCGCCCACCCCATTGCCGGCAATGCAAAAAGAGTTGCGATACATTGCGACACGTCACGTCACATGGCGAGTTTGACACCCGTGCTCTAGAAGATCTGAGATAGCCATCAGAACAATGTTTCTATGGCCACAGTCCTAATCATACATATCTGAAGACACCAAGGACTTTGCACCAGTCTGAAACTAGTCTGGATCTCTCCTCTCCCTGGCTCTGAAAGTTGAGGGGTGTGGATTTGTGTTTCTGGCTCATGCTGGTTTATCTAAAACTGAATCAAAACAGGTAGGTTTTTTCTGCTTGTTGGCAGCCTGTTTTCCAATTAGTGGGAATGTTTGCCTCACCCTAGCTCCTAGCTCCTGGACTAAATTAATCTTTCCTTCCACACCTAGAAAGTTAGTGCTCCACTCATGATACCTGCTGTTTATAAACAATTCTACCACAACCTCCACCCGTATCCAATAAACTCAATTATGGTTGCCTCCTACTAGGAATATTGCCTCCTCGCAAAAGGTGCTGACATACTGTGAATGTGCTATTACAGCTCACGTGATAAGAGTGGTGGTGGCTTTGTATCTTCACATCGACCACTCAGATTTTTTAGAAAGATGCACACAGCATGTACTGAAAACATGGGGTGGGGCAGAAAACAAGAGCAATCGATTTAATTCTGCTTTCACTGCAGGGTAGAGAATTGTGGTTTATGGATCTTTTCAATGGTTCCATAGCCAGGGATGCTTTTATAATAATAATAATAATAATAATAATAATAATAATAATAATAATAAAGTTGGAAGGGACCTTGGAGGTCATCGAGTCCAACCCCCTGCTCAGGCAGGAAACCCTATACCATTTCGGACAAATGGCTGTCCAGTCTCTTCTTAAAAACGTCCAGTGTTGGAGCATACACCGCTTCTGGAGGCAGGTTGTTCCACTGGTTAATTGTTCTAACTGTCAGGAAGTTTCTCCTCAGTTCCAGGTTGCTTCTCTCCTTGATTAGTTTCCATCCATTACTTCTTGTCCTGCCCTCAGGCCCCTTGGAGAATAGCTTGACTCCCTCTTCTTTGTGGCAACCCCTGAGATATTGGAATACTGCTATCATGTCACCCCTAGTCATGATAGCAGTATTCCAATATATTAAGCACAAATCCATTTCTTTTGCAGTGTTAAATTTCTGTGTCAAATGATTAATTTGTGGAGCTCAGAAGGCAGGGAAACATCCTCAAGGTGGCCAAAGCTGATCTTTAAAAGGCACATCCAGCCCAATTTCTAAGAGGTGGATTCAGAGGAATACTTTGAATAGTTTACAGGGCCCTCCCAATTTACCTTCTCTTTATACCATGTATAGCACCCACTACCACCCACTGGACTAGTTCCTGGGCCAAGTTATTTTGTAAAATTGGCAGAGCTCCACTGACTTGCACAGGCACCACAGCAAACTATTTCTAAGCCGTCTAAGCATAATTGTTGCATTAAGCTTGTCATCCATTATTTGAACTGACAATTGCAGTTGGGTTCTTGGAAACAAACTCATTTTATCTAAGTGGCCAGTGGGAACACCCAGTTTGTGTTGGATAAATGAGAATGCTGTTTACATAGAGTTGCAGACTGACACTGAGCCACAGTAAAGAGTTTTCAGCTTAACCTTTGGTTTTCATATTCTAATGCAATTAAGCTTATGTGTAAACAACTAAATTAAATCAGTAGTCTTCTGCAATGATCATCCCTACTGTTTTCTCCCTTCTTCCTTGTACCTGGCAATGTGGCATGCCCTCTTGTGCCACTCCCGGATCTATTCTATACATTGTGCTATTAGCCTGTTTTAAGGGCTGACTTGGTGCTTTTCTGGCTGAGTAGTGGTTTACCTGAAGCCAGAACAAAGCTGGATCAGTGTTTGTAACGCTAGGGCTTGTGAGTCGTTTATTTTCCAACTGATTTTGCTCATGCTTTATTCTTTTAATGTCTAGGCACAAGCTCTCCAGTGCTTAGCATTTGCTGCAACCTAACTCAAGGAAGAATACAGGCCATTTTATCAGCAACCTCATCTTAATTCTTGCTCCTCCGTTTCACAATCCCTGCAAAAAACTTTCCAGATCGCAGCATCATAAAGATGGATTGTCAAATAAATGGGCAACTGGCAGTGAAGGTTTGTTTTGAGTCAGCTGTAACTGATAATTTTTAGCAATTATTATATAAATTAAAATAATTCCTTTAAATTAAAAATAAGTGATGAAAGAACATTACTATTTAAATATTCTTTTCTATTTTGATAATCACATGTTGATTTTGAACAAGATTCCAGGCTGACGGCATTGTGTAGTAGTCCTTCTACCTTGTATGATTGAGGTGAGTCACAGGGAATAAAAGAGGCCTGGGTAATTTTTTTTCTGGGCTGAAGCCACATTTGATCTTTCAATGGTACAACAGTAAGTTCTGGAGACTCCTGAAGGCCACTCCCAAAATTTAAGTAGCCTCCTACAGCAGAGGCTAAAAGTTACTCTCACAGCCTGAAAGACTGTTCCTTCAATTGGCCCATCAAAATGAATGACAAGCAGTCCATAAGTAGCACATAGTCAAACCTATTTTCAGGAGCTCCACCATGGAATGAGGTAAGGTGACACTCAACTTTGGCTACCCAGAAGCACTAAGAATCCAATGATTTGGATTCTGTCTGTCTGTCCTTCCTCCCATCCAATTTGTTTTCAAGATTTACTTTAAAAACACTATAGTTATATTTAGTTCTTTTCAGATTATATTCGCATGACGATTGATCACAATTGGGAAATCACTCAATTGTTCTTATTTGCCTAAAACTTGAGAGTACTGTATACTTCCTTTTTTTAAATCACTTAATACTGACTTGCAGGTCTTCCCTCCAACGGAAACAGAAAGTAAGAACATACTTACTATGATCAATTCATTGGATCAGGACGATCTCTGCTAATTAAATCCAGAATAAATATGATCAGGAAAGCACACAGTATTTACATATTCCTTTCGGTTTCCTAAAAATCAGCAACACAGCAGCCTCTGCCAAGACTGGTCTTTCATTCATATTTAGAAACATGCTTTGCTTCCACAGAGGTAGATGGCTTCTGCCTAATCTGACTGCAGTGTTTGTATGTTTTGATGGAGTTTGAATGCAGCAGCAGCAGCATCCTTAAGTCTCTGGCAGAATTCTATGGTATCTATGCTGCTTTTTAAAAATGGAAGATATCAAGAATTGAGCCTGGCACCTTTTGCCTCCAAAACAGACTGGACTATCCCTGAGCCATGCTTTCTTTTCAAAGAAGCAGTGCCAGCATTTATCACTGAAAGAAGAAAGGCCTGTGTAAAGTTATATTCCCAAAGTCCCTTCAAAATCACTAAATTTAAATTAATAGCAAATAATTAACTGCAGAACTCCATGTAACATTTATATAACGACAAAATAAACTAAGATTACAACTTATATAATCAGCATGTATTTCAGTCATAAATTAGTGTTCACAAGTGGCTTCATAATTACAGGTAGTCCTCAACTTATGACCATAATTGAGTCCAAAATTTCTGTTGTTAAGTCAGACATTCGTTAAGTGAGTTTTGCTCCATTTTACGGCCTTTTTTTGTCACAATTGATAAGTGAATCACTGCAGCTGTAAAGTTAACTTAACAACTCTGTTGTTAAGTGAATCTGGCTTCCCCATTGACTTTGCTTGTCAGAAGGTCACAAAAGGGGATCACATGACTCCGGAACACAGCAACAGTCATAAATATGAACCAGATGCCAAGCATCTGAGTTTTGATCAAATGATTATGGAGATGCTGCAAAGGTCATAACTCTGAAAATCGGTCATAAGTCACTTTTTTCAGTGCCACTGTAACTTTAAACGGTCACTAAATGAACTGTTGTAAGTTGAAGACTACCTGTAAAATCTTTATATTTCCATATAGATATATATGGAAAAAATGACAAGGTAGCATGTAGAACGCTTGCCTATAAAGTTGCCAAGAGTCAGACATGACTGAGTGGTTAAAACAACAAATGGAAAAATTAGTTAAAAATAATCTTAACAGTTAAGATTTTTTAAAAATTATCCATTAGAAACTACCCTTACAGGAATATTCACAGCAGAAAAAACATTAGCTGAGAATAAAGTCTATTTTTTTTAAAGTATCTATTAAAACTAGAATTATTTGCCATGGCAAATGACTAAGTATATTTTCCACCTTGACTATGTTTCTATTCCTACTCTGATCTCACTGTGATGAGTTGTTGTTGTTTTTTTAAATCTCGGCAATTCAGTCTTATGGGAAGCCAGGACGAAGTCATTGCATCTTCACTGAAAAGCTTCCCATCAAATTATTTAAGAGATCTTTTGAGAGGTCACTTGAAGTTTGGAAGGGGACCATCCATTGTTCGTCTCAGTGCATTTGGAGACCTTTGTCTTTTGAAAAATAAGGAAATTTAATTGCCTTTGAAAGCTGGCAGCAGAACAGGATGCAAGGATGTTTTCTTTCTTTTGTAAAAAGTCAAATTACTATTTTGGTACATGAGAGACAGAAAACCGTTCAGGAGGAGACAATCACCCAACTCCACTCCCTGGAACTAGCAGCTCTGACCAGTGGTGGGATTCAAATATGTGAACAACCGGTTCTCTGTGTGGATGCCACTTCTGGAAGTCCGTTCTGGGCCTGGGCAACAAAAAATTAGCTACCAGTTCTGCCAAACTGGTGCGAACCGGCTGAATCCCACCACTGGCTCTGACCCATCAGGCCAAACTACCTGACTTACAAGGCCTCCAGTGAGGGCCCTTTCCTTCAGCAAGAACTTGTCTTTTCCTTCAATAGTGAAGAAGAGGTGGTGCAACTAGGAGCTGATGTAGCAGGACGGGGTCTCTTTGCACATCCACTTATCCTGCCCTTTTGAGGGGAAAAGGTAGGATGGAGGCAACACTTTCTTTCAAAGCTCTGTCCCTAAAGTCAAGCTGTTTGCTAAGGGGAGGCAGTTCATTACCTCTGCTATATTCTGGTAAAAGGCAGACTGGCCTATCCTGTATGATCTGAGGCACAATACTGCAAGACATCTTGGTCTTGTCCATGCAGTTTAAAACAAGGACAATCCAAAGTAGTTTCTTAGCTGCTGCAGCTGAAATAGCAATGGGTATGACCCCCCTCCACTTCCACGATCATTACTATCACAAATAAAGGTAAACAGAGTTCAAAGTAGGTCAAGTTATTTTTGGCTCATCGGGCAGAAAAACCTTGAAAATACTTTTCCCCCATTTATGCAAAGCATTCACAATCCATGCGAAACAGCCTTAAAAGATGTCTGTGTCTATATGCTTAAAAAACTACCGTATTTCACCTATAAATCCTCTTTAAATGCAGTGAAGAACGGAGAATGTTTACAGCCAATGTTGTTTTTGTAAGAGAGGTGCTGAGCTCTCAGCCCAGACATGAGAGCTCAGCCACGAAATCTATTTTCCTATAGGGCAAAGAGGAGCTCTAGCTTGCAATAAAATTGCTTAGGATAGTTTTTCTCTCCCACTAGACTTGTCTTTCTTTCTTTCTTTCTTTCTTTCTTTTTAAGTGGTGGTGACATGTGAGATAAAATCAGGGCTAGATTCCAAATAGGCTGGTGTGATGGTGCAACAGATAGGAATCCCAAACTCTGGTTGCGGGCAGAGAAATAATATAAACAGCAGCAATACTTACTTGAGTGGGTGGCAATTAGTCATACCAGTCAGTTTACCAGCAGAGTCACTTTTTTCTACTGATCCAGGTCTTAATCCCTTGGCAACTTTTCTGGTTGTGCTTGCTGCTTGCAACATTTCTTGACCTGAAGAACAGAAAGGTCCAGTGTTGTTTCAAAACAACCTCATTCTTTCTCCCAAATAAAATGTTAGTGATTGTTCTTGTTCTCCTTCTCTGGGTGTTCTCCATCATATTTCCTATACATGTAGCAGCTCTTTTGCTAAATTGTCTGTTAAGACCGTCCAAGACCAGAACACAATGCACAAGCAGTTGAAAGCTTGTGTATTCTTTTGTTGTCTTCTATGCATAGCAACCCAGCTGGAAATGAAATCCTTTTCCTGATTGAAACTGTCTTGCATTTTGGCCCCAGTGTCTGGACCACAGGTAACACAACTCCCAACTGGTGGACTCTCCTGCTTCTTTTCCTCTCCCACTTTGGCAGAAAAGCATGTACCAATTGCTTTCCTTTCTGTGAACATGGGTTTTGAGAACTGGTAAGAATAACAACAGCAACAAAAAGGACAACAGTTTTACCATTGTTCCTGTCGCTTGGTCAAAATGAGAAATTTGGTAGAATTCTCTAAAAGGGAGTGGGGGAAGAAAGAAGCAGCCAGCATTTCATTGTTCAGTTGCTGAAACTAAGAAGGTAATCAGCATTTGTGTTTCATTGTTCCATCCTACAAGTATATCAGGCAGACGAGACTATTCTGCTTGTACCAGCAGAGAGGGGGAAAACAGACTACACCAGAAAACATGGACAAAGATTGCCTTCCAACAGGCAAGGGACAGACTGAGGATGACATTATCCATTTTTGCCTCCCAAAATGGTAAATGGCCCATCATCACGCTGGTCAAGCACGAAGTGTGAATTAACCACTAGTAGTCAGAGCTACAGAAACAGAGCAGCTCCTTCCATACTCCATTTGCAGCTTCAGTGCAGAATCAGAGTTGGAAAAAAAAAATGCCTCGAAAAAAACATTGCCTTTCCCCCCCCCTGCCAGTCTAGTATTCTGCCTCTAGCTTGCTTCTTGAAAGCACTTCAGTAGATGGAGTAGACCAACAGCTCTTGAGCAGCAAAAGAAACAGGATGTCCTAACTAAAAAATGAGCACAGAATTCCCCCTGACTTATTCTTCCTCTCCAATATTGTACCATATCAAGGATCGCTGGCTCCAATTTAGTGAATCCCACCAGAAAGAGGCATTTCCCAAAGGCTTCTGGGTACCTCACTGTGGATACAGTGAAAAAGGCCATAGTCAGACATACTGCCTACTCTGGAGCATTCAATCTCTCTTCTCGGTGATCTAATTTTTTTTCTCTCCTTCCAACTAGTTATTTTCCTAGAATGGTAATCAATGGCCCAATTTCCCTTCCATTTGGAAACAATTGTTACACAAAAGTGTGAGTCTCCCTCTTCACTCTGTATAAAGCCTGCTTGCAGTACAAAACCAACATGGCTGTAACGATGAATGAGGAAAGCAATTATTGTTCCATGAATGGAAAAAGAGTATAGAGGAAATCAGAGACTATAGGTACAACCTTGAAGTTACAATTACCTTGATTAAATGTTTGCCCTTGAAAGACATTAGTAAGGAATTGGTTATTGTTGCTCTGTGGGGCTCACTGTCTGGATAGGAAAACATCCTAGCTTAAATTAAATAGGGAGGTATGCATGTTGCAAGGGCTTTCAATGGCCAGCAAGTCCAAAATCATCACACCACAGTTAGCTGCCTATTTCCTAACACCAAGTACATTTTATTCCTTTTAATATTCAAGGTAGCAAGTGACTTTCAGACCCACAAACATATAGGAAAGTAGCTTTTACTGTCTTCAATAACAACATATTTTGAATGTGCTTCACATGGAGCCATTTTTTCCTCTCGATTTAGTACTGCTTTAATAATAGCTAGCTAGAAAATAGAACCCAGACCTTGGCCTCTTTAATGAGTACATTCAATGAACTTCCATTACATATGCTGGTCTTTGGCAAGCAGAATACATTTTATTCCATTAATTTAGCATTCAGATGTTCAGTGTTAAATAGAAGAAGAAAAGTCCTGGGAATAAAGGGCACTTATTACCTCAATCCCAGTTCCAATGGCTTTACTTTCAGCTTGGGTGTTGAATTACTTATGACAAAGTCAACCTTGTCAGAGAAATCATGAAGTGTTAATGGGACTTGTATTGAAGAAACTGCAGGCCTTCAATGTTTAAACACATTCTGGGGACAATATGTATAACTATAGGGAAATTAAAATGGTAAAGATGGAGTTTGAAGATGAGCCCCGATGTCTATATTCTCTGTTCAGAAATACTGAGGCCAAGAATGCTATGAAAGTCATTATTTGGTTCAGAATACCAATGTTGATTAAATGCAGGCCTTCTATCTCTCTTGTCAGGTGAATAACCTGAAGCCCATTATGTAGGGTTATCATTCAGGGCTTTCTGTCTAATAGAGAGTTGTTCTTCGCTGAATCCCACAAAAACTACAGAGCTGTTTTCAAGAGTTTCTCCTTTTCAGTTCTCCTCTATAATTTGAAAACAGTTCTGATCTAATTCATGGTACAGTTTGGGAATTTGGATGTTTCATAAATGTTTTAACCTGTACAATATCTAAACAATTGGTCTACGATTATTTTAAGATTATATGTATACTAAGCACATAGATGTCAGGGGACACTGGAATAATGAATTCATGGGCAGTAAATAATATGAGAATAGCCCTCTTATGAATTAAGAAAATGCACAATGACATCTGAAAGATAACATGGGCTTATGTATTTTCAGAATGGCAATGGAGGAATCCTATATTTCAGGCATGTCAAACTCACGACATCATGTGACGTCGCGCGACGTATTGCAACTTTTTCCCCATTGCCGGCAATGGGGTGGGCGCGGTTTTGGTGTGACGCATCTGGCCCGTGGGCCGGCAGTTTGACATGCCTGCTATATTTCACTTATCATACTGACTTGTTTTTTAGTGGAGCAATCATTCCCTTAGGCATTTTTAAATCTCTTGTTCCTAACCATGAGATAATCTACAAATGCCAATGAAACACAAGGGAGCTGATTTATGTTTTCTTTCTGATTATCTTCTGTGTCTTCATTTATAATTATATCATGTTATGAAGAAGCATTGTGACATTCCTATATATTTAGCTACATTATTTAAAACGTTCATATTAAAAGTAAAGCAACACAGTTCAGGTGGATTAGAATATTTTTCTCTAGCATCCTCGTTTTCCCAGGATCATATCTCTTTTTGGAAAGGAGAAGCAATGAAACAAATTACTTATCAAATACAGATGTATTTGGTACCCTTACTGGACCACTTCCATAATTTCCCTCTGTAACCTCAGGAAAAATATGACTTAATTCATGATACTGTTTGGCAATTTGGTTATTTCAGAAATAATCACGTTTATATAAATCTACCTTGATTTCCTGTGTAACTACTGCCACAATTCTCTTGAATATTTTGCCTCTGTTTTTTTTACAACAACCAAGTTTTTACTATGAAGGTTCAGTCAGGGAATGGACACAAGGAATATACATTTCCTAATTTTAAAGCCAGCTTCTGTCCCTACAGGTTTGATTTTTTTTTATTATTTATGTAATTAGTTCACGCAGTACTGTAGATTAAATTAGTTGGCTGCTCGGAAAATAGAGGAGCTCTATTTGGAAATAGAGGAAAAATGAGGAAAAATCTATTAAACAGTTGTGAAATAAAGAAAAGGTAAATCATACATATTTCTATTAGATTCAGCATTTGTTACTTAGAGTCAAGGCCATAGCAATATGGTGAAGTGTATCCGCTTTGTGTTAATACAAAACAGTTTTTTACTATAGATCTGGTAATATGCCCACTTTTCTAACAGCAATCAGGGTAGCATGAAAAAAAAATAATCCGAGTCTTGGTGAGTTGGATGGCATGACCGTGAAAAAGCAAAGAAGTGGTTTCTCTCTTTTGGGTTAACCTATATTTTCCATGCACACTCAATACTGGTTTCCCTTGCTAGATACCTTGGAGGTACATCTTAGTATAGTGATGATGAACCTTCTGGGCTCAGCATGTCAAAAATTTGGAAAATGCCTAACATGACTCTGTCGGCATGTCGCCCCCCCCCCAACAAGAGAGAAACAATTCTCTAACTCCCCCCACTTCTAGGCCACTGTGAAAAGTGGCACCCAGGGGCAGCACTGAGGCTGGGCTTGAGGTTGAGGCCCAGGCCACTGATGCTACTCAAAAAGATTTCCTCATGCTATTCCCCAGGCGCAATTGCTCCCATGGCCTGGTGCTCCCCGGGATCTGCCATGTGCCACTTACCTTCAGGCAGTGTTCTCTTTCTGTTCACAGGCCCTGCAGCCTGCCTGGGTTACACGAGGCCTTCGTTCTTGAAGCAGGTTCAGAGAATGCTCCTCTGTGGCACAAAAGCACACCCCATTCTACCCTGGCCTCTGAAAATCACACCAGAATGAGGTGTGCTAATGAGAAGAGTTGTTGTTGACTGTTGATGAACGCTAGCATCTTGCCCAAAATGTTCTGGTGTGTCTCCTTTGACATGAGTGTGATAGGTTTGCTATCACTGTCTTAGTAGCTGTATCAAAAATATCAGAGAAGCCACTTAGGCCAAGGGGGGCAAGGAATAATAATAATAATAATAATAATAATAATAACAACAACAACAACAACAACAACAACAACAACAACAACAACAACAACAACAACAACAATAATAATAATAATAATAATAATAATAATAATAATAATAATAATAATAATAATAATAATAATAATAATAATAATAATAATAATAATAATAATAATAATAATAATAATAATAATAATAATAATAATAATAGAGTTGGAAGAGACCTTGGAGGTCCTAGTCCAACCCCCTGCTCAGGCAGGAAACCCTATACCATTTCAGACAAATGGTTGTCCAGTCTCTTCTTAAAAACTTCCAGTGTTGGAGCATTCACAACTTCTGGACATAGGTTGTTCTACTGATTAATTGTTCTGTCAGGAAATTTCTCCTTAGTTCTAGGTTGCTTCTCTCCTTGATTAATTTCCATCCACTGCTTCTTGTCCTGCCCTCAGGTGCTTTGGAGAATGGCTTGACTCCCTCTTCTTTGAGATATTGGAACACTGCTATCATGTCCCCCCTCGTCCTTCTCTTCATTAAACTAGACATACCCAATTCCAGCAACTGTTCTTTATATGTTTTAGCCTCCAATCCCCTAATCATCTTTGTTGCTCTTCTCTGTACTCTTTCTAGAGACTCAACATCTTTTTTACATCGTGGTGACCAAAACTGGATGCAGTATTCCAAGTGTGGCCTTTCATGTAGTAGATTTGTGTTTTTAAAATGCAGTAAATTGTGTTGTACTTTTGACTGACCCGGGGAGGAGCCAGGCTGCAGGGTCGGGTTTTGTTTTGGGTTTTTTTTGCTTCATATGATTAAATAATCTGTATGGTCAGATATTGTCTACAACTCTGCCTCAAACATCAATGTCCTGGGTCTGCTGGAGGATCAGAGCATATTCTTTTTTTCAAAACAAAATAGATTTTTTAAAAAACCCTTGGCCGGTATCATGTATCAGTTCTGAATGGTGTATTTTTAACTTATTTTTAATCAGAGTTGAAGATGGATGTTCATTTATTATTTTAAAAAAGAAAAGAAGCAGTAAGGAACATTTTTAAAAAAATACTGGTTTTTAGGAGTGACGGGTGAAACTTGCTTTTTATTTGTTGCATAACTACAGATGCTGGAATACTGAATTGCAAACAGTTTGACATAATTGCTACAACCCAGAGTTTTTCTTGCCCTGGATTCCCCTTGAGTGAATCATTTTTTTAAGTGCCATGAGTGAATCATTCTTTGTGTAATCCTGAAATATCTTGATAGTAATGGATGACTGGGATTTTGTTGGCAAGATTTGTGTCCCCATTGCATTTAGCAAGAAATCTTTCTTTCCTCTTTATTCAGAGATGGGAAAGTCACGGGCTCTCTAAACAAATGGAATTCGTCAGAGAACACTGGAAAAGATCATTTTAAAAAAGGAACTCGTTTTCAGTTCCAGATCCAATGGGGAGTCTAAGCTGTCTTTGTTGTTGTTTCTGCAGAGAGATAAAAGGGATCTGGGTGGGGGTTGGATACTGTTAATATACCATTATACTGCCAAAGAATAATATTATAAGATAAGGACTACCTCTATATGAACCAGTGAGAGGAACTACCCTGTAGAGAATCATCTTAATGGCAAGTGGCAGCTTTTCATTGAATACTTTCAGGCCTGGGCTGGCTACAATGAAAAAAATACATATAATAAGAACCAGTAACAGTAGTGTCAACAAGTAAGTGCAGAATTCCAGATGAACACTGATGGAGGTCAGTGAAAATGGGTGCACTGAATCACAGCCAGAGTGGTTTGGATCTGCCAGGGTGAAGAAGGAGCTGGGTGGCCAGCAGCAATGGAGGAGGAGCTGCCAGAAGAACAACATGCCAGGGTCATATTGAGGCCAGACCAAAAGATCAGTTGGAGCTGAGAAGAAAAACTAACCAGGCTGAACAGAGCCTTCCAGGTTAGAGACAGGGAGGCCTGAGGCAGAAGAAGATAGAGAGAAACCTTTGAGGTTAGGACACCGGCTGTTTTCTGTGCCAACTTAGCTAAATGCTAGAATGCAAATTAGTAGGTTGTAAACTATCCCAATACAAGAGTTAGTAGAAAATAAGCACACTTTGGAAAAAGCCCTTTCACCATTTCTTGAGGCTAGCCTATGCTGTGATCAATAGATTGGGCCTATCAATAAATAATCAGACAATGAATCCGGAGAAGAGGAAAGACACGAGGTGGATCAAGATCCAGAGTCCAAGATATGGCAAATCAACAAAAGTGCAGATCAAAACTGGGTTATGAAGAAGAGTTCCCAGTATTCTTTACATCAATTAAGCCACACTGAGCATCCTAGTGCACAGCTGAGGCACATCACACAGAAACTGCAGAATCTGTCCTTAGCACTCCCATGGCTTTAGCCAATATCTCAGACCTACCAAGTTCAGTTTTCTGTTCCTGAATCTTCATTTAGCCCCTCCTTGTGAACAAGTTAAAGTAGTGCAGCTTCTGTCTGCTATCTGCACTTAGATGAATCTATGCATCCATCATAACTAGTTGACTATGTGCTTATTGGTTTTTTAAATTGTTTTGTGTATTTTCAATTTCATTGTCAACCTTCTGCATAGATTGAGGTAGACTACAAATGCTATTAATAATAAAACATCCAAACAACTTTCTATGCCAATACTTAAAATGTAGCTTAGAAATCAGCAAACCAGTACAGCACTGTATTAAGATCTGTTTTCAATATCTAGTCATTTCACATTGAATAGCCCTGAAATACTTGCTGCAAACATATTTACATTACCCTTTTTTGGTAATATATTCCTTCATATCAGCTGCCTTAATTTTCCTGTCTATCAGAAAGCATGAGTTGTAACAAACATTTAGAAATTTCAATAAAAACAATGCTAAGCTATAATTTATATCAGTGGTTCTCAACCTGTGGTCCGCGGATCCATGGAGGACCATGATGTTGTTACAGAGAGTCCGCAAAGGTTTGAAGAAATGTTACGATTTAAATCTTGAGTTAAGTCTTGGGGGTCCATGGCCATGGTCCATGGCTACAAAATGTATTTAAAGGGGATCCAGGTGAAGAAAGGGTTGAGAAACACTGACTTATATGAAGACCCTGCAGAAGCTTCATAAAGTCTTGTGGCCAATCAGATGGAAGACCAGTATGGGACTAAAGAATCTCAAGACAAATAATACAGTTCTTAAAAATTGTTACTCCCGTGAAAGCAAGAAGGTTGGTGAATTATTTTGAGGCAATTTGGTGGGAGCACTGGTGCTATTTTACATATTACTTGGTACAGCCTTTAAAAGTATATACTAAACCTCAAATATAAACATTTTTTTAGCCTGGAAGGATAAATTTCAATATGCTGTTCTACAAATATGGTAATAATTATCTTTCTGACTAAAATGAAAGGGGGGAAAAGTCCAGTTAATAAAACATACTCATTTTCCCTTTAATCATCTCTCTCTTCTCCATTAGCTAGTGCAACTCCATAAAAGTTGGCCCCAGGTGCCTCAGACGGTATAGGCACTGACTCATGTTTTTCTGCTTCAACATGCTTGAGTGTAGTGGAAGCCAAATATTTAACTCAGAGAAGGTATCAGAAAGACTGCATCATGGCTAGTACTGATGTAAAAAATAGTTACTATTAGTATCTTCTACATGGAGAAAAGATATATGAAGAAAACATCTAGTCTTGAAAGTCTAGATCAATTAATATTTGATCAATTAAATTAAACATTTGGGAATTGATGAACTGAATCCTAGCTATTCAAAAACATGCCAATGGTCTGTTCAAACTTTAATATGTTATCCTTGACAACTTCTGGAAAATGGATGAGGTGCCAAATGACTAAAGAGAAAATGCTTCCATCCTCAAAAAGGGGGGAAAGGAAAATCCTGGAAACTGCAGGCTAGCTAGTTTGATATTGACATCTGGGAATATGGTGGAAGAGATTGTAAACACATACTGCAAAGCACCTTGACAATAATAAGGTGATTACAAGAAGTCGGCATGGGATTTTAAGAACACATATATGTCCAACTAACATATATCATTTTTTATTGGAAAACCTCTTTAAATAGACTGTGGGAATGCTGTATATATAATATCTTTATTTAAATAAAGCACCTGCCATGTTTCTTGTCATTCTGAATAACAAGGTATAACAACTATAGGCTGGGTAACATTTAAATGGATACAACCCTGTCAAATATCATTTTGACACTGTGTAAATTATAAGCCCACTACAACATATTTTATTAACTGAATATCTATTTCATATATATTGATAATATCTGTTGAAATGTATGGTAGATTATTAATTCTTTGAGACACAAATCTATTATAACCACTGATTTATAAAGTTTTTCATGTGTTAATAGTATGGTGATATTATCCATGGGAGAAAAAACTGACTTAGATTTGGACTAATGGGCAAGGAAAAAATCATGGAATATTGTTTATGATAACCGCAGTGAGATTACCATATGGTCAAAAATGGAAAAGTTTGATACTACCCACAATGGACGAAATGATTGCTAAATATGATGGAATTTGCTGAGATGGCTAAATTAACTTCTTTGATTAGAGAAAAAATAATATCTCCATTTATGGTTGATTGGAAACCTTTATAGAATTTTTTTGCATAAAACAGAAAAAAAATACATATGATTTATGGTTTCAGTGATTAGAAAAAAGTTGGATCGCAGAAAAGAATGAGCTTTCTTTTGTAATCATAGAGTAAGAAATAACTTTGTAATTATATTTATATTTCTGGAGTCCTTGGTGCTCTCTGAGCTTGGTTGTTTTGTCGGTGTTGATGGGGATGATGTTTTCTCCTTGGTAGTTCCTTGATTGTGCTGTTGTTTATTGCTTGATTTTTTTTTTTTGTCTGAGTTGGTAATCCCTTGATTAAGGTATTGTTTACTGCTTGATAGTTTGTCTGGTGTTGATAAAGCTAGCTAAAAAGGAAACAAAAAGTACAGAACACCTCCTCACCAGTACTTAATATCCAGTTAAGCAGAGATTAACACCAGGAAGAGCACCAGACAAACAATCAAGCAATAAACAACAGCCCAAACAAGGAACAAGGAACTTCCTCCAATAGTGACAGGGCAAGCTACTTTACCCAAACAGAGACCAAACCCCACTCCCTTCAAGCACTGAAGATGTTGCCTAGCCAGGCAATGAAATGTCTGCACGAAAACAGCCAACTCGGAAAGCACCAAGGACTCTACCATGAGTCCCTAAGCTACACATATTCTCTTCTATTAATACTTACATTTGCTGGAAATGAAATTGGAAGCTGCTTTTTTAATTTCTTTTTCTTCTTTCTGCCCCTTTGCTTTTTCCCCCTTCTTTCTTTTCTTTTCTGTTTTGTTTTTTTATTAGTTTATGTTTTTATGTTCTTTGTATAACTTTCAATTAAAAAAAGAGAAAAAAAGTGACTTGGGCAGTTGGATCTTCTGTGACGTCATTCAGTAGGCTCGTATAGAAGGGTGTTATCTTTTACTTTAAAAAAATAACTAAATCAAAATACCCCAAACCCTTGAGTTAACAGCGTGGTACAATTTAATTTGGTCATTTGAAATGGGAGCACATTCGCTGGCAATCAGAGGATAACACTTCGTTGATTTGATGTGGCATATTTATGTAGTCATCCTAAAATAGTCATTCTTTTGGTACGTTTAATTTGAAAATTAAACACTGTACCACTTTAAAATTAAATTTTAATTTGGAAAAAATTGGACAATATTTCTCAGTTCTGGATTTATTTTCTGTGAGAAGTTCATAGTAGTCAGGAAATGATCTTTTACATCATTTGAGATTAGCAAGTAGAGTCAACGTGGAGCTATTTTACCTCATACTTACTGAGTATATTGGATTAGGACAGGGGTAGGCAACCTTGGCTCTTTTATGACTCAGCCTGGCTCAGGAATTCTGGGAGTTGAAGTCCACGAGTCATAAAAGAGCCAAGGTTGCCTACCCCTGGATTAGGACATCTACGTTCCTATCCATTCTCAGCCATGGAACCTCACTAGGCCAGTTGTGACCTCTCAGGCCTACTTACTTCAAAGGGATGTTAAAATAAAATGAAGGAAGATCCCGATGTAAGTCATCTTGAGTTACTGGAAAAAGCGAGGATATAAATTCTTCTCCATGATTGGAGGGCTTCATTCTGAGGACCATGCTCATAGTTCACTTTCCGTCTGAACATCAGCTCCCCAAAGTCACTTACCTGGAAACTAGGGGGCCACTTTATGAGTGCTACCAATCAACAGGAATTATATATAACCATTGTATCCTTTTTAACAAGTATCTTGAATTTTATATATGAATGTGTCTATAGGTATATATGTCTTTTTGTTTATCACATATAAATACTGGATTTTAAAGCAAGGGATCTCTGTTGTGCAAGGGGCAAGTTTAATAGAATCTGTTCCTTCAGGCATCTTGGCTGAACACCTGAATAATGTTTTCTGCTATTTATATCTCAGCGTCTGTTCAACTCTGCAGTGTTTCTTTCAGCATTATGTAACTTTAAGGGAACATTATGAGTGTTTTCTACACTAAACAAACAGATTAAAGAGATATCTTCTAGCTGGAATGCAAACAGGGGTGGGAGTTTTACAGTTTTTGTACAAGCCATTACACGTGCATAACTTGATAGCTAGAAATCTTTCACACCTAAAGATAACTGGTATATGCATTTAAAAAGTTTATATACAATTTGATCTGTTCTTCCACATAAGGAGGTGTCTCTGTTTGCACTTTTAGAGAAGGCAGGTAAATTATCTTCAATATACCCATGTTCAACACAATATTTCTCTGAATTCTAGTTGCTGGAACAATGGGAATGTTTCCTTTTTAAGTTTTGGGTGGGTTTTCCAGAAATCCCTGATTGTTGTGGCAAACGAACCAGGCCTTGATGGTTTGATCCGGCCAGCTTCTGTATATGTGCTTTTATTTCTATGAGTCTGACCCTTGTTAAATTTTATTCATGGGTAGGATGTGAGAATATGAGCCAAAGATTTGGTCTTCTGCCTCCTGCTTTCCAGGCCACTGAGTAGAACTATCTGAAAGGGGATTGCAAATGGTGTTCTCTGTATTACTACCAATTTTCCTATACGTTTCTCGGTTGCTGTAACGATTGTAAGAATCTTCCTCTGAATGCATTTGTGATCATCCTTCTGTTTATTGCTCAACTAGCTGATATACAATGGATAAAGTAAGGTTGGCTCATCTTGTGGAAGGAATTTAAAAATGTCTGAATGGGACTCAAGACCCTTTACTTTCTTATTCAGAATAAATCATTCTTATATATATATATATAAGAATATTACATTAACCTGAGTGTTAATGTAAGAATCTTAATGGGTGGTATCTTTAGATCAGTATTTCTCAACCATGGCAACTTTAAAATGTGTGGACTTCAACTCTCAGAATTCTCTAGTCAGCATGACTTTAGAATAGATTGTGACTGACATTGGTAACAAACATCGAATGATTTTTAGAGGGGAGCTTTTCATATGATGACTTTACTCATTTTAAATACAGCTGAGAATATATCTTGCTCATTGTGCTGCACAAATTTTGTTTCAGAATCCTGCCCGGTAGCACCATTGATTACGAATATACCTCAATGCATGATAAAGCACAACACAAGAATTATACTGCCTGAACTTTTAAGGATCAGATAAAGAGTTTGGAGGAACTTTAAAGCTCTCATGCTATTGTGTAACTTAAGAAAATCCCCGATGTAAGCATTTCCCGGCATTTTGGCCAGTGAAGGATGGCTGCCTCTGTTTAGTTTGCAATTACATACATGTTAGGTGGAAAAGTCTTCTGGGGCTGGCTTTTCACTTTTAAAATTAAAACCAGACTTCAGAAGATTGGCAGTGTTAGACTTTTACCTAACATGGTTTGTTTATATGTCAGTAGGGATTTCTGGTAATGTTCCATTAAAGAATGATACTAAAACAAAGACTATTCTGACATTCAGAAGCATGTTCCTTAATGTGCCTCTCCTACAGGTTTCACAACCTGAAGCCTCGCCCTTGCCCAAATTGATTCACTGTTGTAGAACTAATAGGTGAGACTTGTTATAAAAAATGCTAGATAAGATTACACATAGCTTTAGTGATGGTGTTACTCCACTTAATTGAAATGTTGCAAGGAACATTGTAAATGCTTATGTGGTTTTCTGTTCCACTCGTCTGAACTCTGGAAAGCGATGCCGTGGAACGTATGTGCATCAATGTATACACCTGTACATCAGATGAGCATTGGCTCCTGCAAACAAACACATCCGTACTGATGAACAATCTTTTCTTGCAATTAAGCTCAGGGGAAATTATAAATGTGAAAACCTCACTTTCGTGATCATTCTCTAGGGAGGAAGGGCAATGTGCTCTTATTTTAATTTAGGTGTTTAGTAAAATAAACAAGAGGCAGGGTTGGTTTCTTCTCTTTGCAGAGAAGCTGCTGCACAGTTTCGGTCCTCTAGTACAGGGGTCCTCAACCTTGGCAACTTTAAGACTTGTGGACTTCAACTCCTAGAATTCCTCAGCCAGCTTTGCTGGCTAAGGAATTCTGGGAGTTGAAGTCCACAAGTCTTAAAGTTGCCAAGGTTGAGGACCCCTGCTCTAGTGCTTGGAATGTCCCAGATTCAAAACTCTTTCTCCTGATAAAGGGAGACTTTCAGTTTCTTGTTTAAAACTGTTGTGGGGAATATTTTTAAAGAAGGCAAGAGAATGAATATTCATCTGAATTCACATACGGTCCTTGATTTATTCATTTAGCCACCATTCAAAGTTACAACGGCACTGAAAAAAGTGACTTACGAATGATCCTCACTCTTAACAACCATTGTACAATCCCCACAGTCACAGCTGTAATGTCCCAGGATCATGTCGTCACCATTTGTGACTTTCCCAGCCAGCTTCTGACAAGCAAAGTCAATGGGGGAAAACCAGATTCGCTTAATGACTGGCAGATGTCATTACAACTGCAGTGATTCTCTTAACAGCTATAACAACCCTCTAGCTTAGCAACAAAACTTCTAGTCCCAAGTGTGATCATAAGTGGAGAACTACATGTTTGCTATAAAAATAAAGCTAAACATCTACCACAAAACTGATAAAAAAAGAAAACAAAAGAAAAGATTCCAAGTATCTTCTATAATGTAACAGTAGGAACCTGCACTCACTTCAGAGAGAGAAATGAGACACTAAAAAGAGAAAATGGCAAGGAAGTAACAGGCAGCAGAGAGAAAGCAGAGCTACTTAACTCATTCTTTGCATCGGTCTTCACGCAAAAAGAAATTATAGCCGAACCCACCAAAAACATAACTGAAAAAGACAGACTAGAAATAAAAGTTAAAATAAACAAAAAATGGTAAGAGAACACCTGTCTGATCTTGAGGAACATAAATCACCGGGACCTGACAGACTACACCCCAGAGTTCTGAAGAAGCTGGCAGATGTCATCTCAGAACCACTGTATCATATATTTCAAAAACCCTGGAGCACTGGGGAATTACCAGAGGATTGGAAAAGAGCTGATGTGGTTCCCATCTTCAAAAAAGGAATAAAAAAAAACCCAGAAACTACAAATCAATCAGCCTAACATTGATATCTGGGAAGATACTGGAAAAGATAATCAAAAAACAGATCTGTGAACATCTAGAAACAAACAAAGTTATAACTAGAAGCCAGCACGGGTTTGTTAAAAACAGATCATGCCAAACCAATGGTGGACCCTGATTTTCATAGTGATCTTGCTGTCACCTTGTAGTGAGCTGTCTAAAAAAAAAAATCACCTGGCTAAGCAGGGTGAGGTACTTTATCCACTGTACCACCACCAATACATAACTTATTTTTTTTGTTTGTGGAACATGTATCTCCAGTGGTGGGATTCAAATATATGAACAATCGGTTCTTTGCGTGGATGCCACTTCCGGAAGTCCATTCTGGGCCCGGGCAACAAAAAATTAGCTACCGGTTCTGCCGAACTGGTGCGAACTGGCTGAATCCCACCATTGGGACCAACTCCCCAAATTCCCCAGAAAGCATGGTGGCTGGGGAATTCTGGGAACTTAAAATTCCTGCGGTTGAGAGACAGCAGCAGTCCATCTGCAATCAACTCCTGATGGTGCAGGAGAGAGGTGATTGCTTAAGGCTTTCAAACTAAGCACAGAAGCAGCAGCTAATCTGGGAAAGTCAATGCAGTGCTCCCTGTGCTAAGACCAGGATAATGATGGGGTTAATGCGGCTTTGGATCTATCTGTGTTGATATTGATAGTAGCTCAAACAATGTTCACACGCGCCAAGGACTATGAGTAAGATCTGGCCAACTCATCACAAAAACTGACCTCCAGAAAAACAGTATGCTAGTCACATAAATCTACACTAGACAAAAAAAAAAAAAAAAAGTCTGGGTGTAATAATGCTGAGCAAACATGTGTCCTATAAAATATTTTCCCTTGGAGAACAATTAGCTGTCATGATTATAGTCAATATTTGTGTAATATGTTAGCCAGATCACTCCATTTATGGTTTGCTAAGTGTATGCACAATAAACCAATAATTGTACCTCGTAAAACTCAACGATCTGTGACTACATTCGCATTTACAATACATTTTCATAATTGTGCTATTTTTATTAAGAGATACTGCCACTTTAAATGCCAGTGAGATAAGTAACAATATTTGTTAGGTAGATCCACAGAAAGACTATATCAAGGCTAATGGAGAGAGGGATCACAGCATATACTGGGGCATTGGACTTCAGAAGGGAAGGGGGACTAAGCACGGACTCTCTCCACAGGTCATCTGCTACTCAGTCCACTTCAACAATGCTCCACTGTCTGGCTGCGCTGCCAAACTAGGCCTGCTCTATTTCTGTTAGAACTGTCAACCAGGCAGTCTCCCACCTCCTTCCCAGAATCTGTAAGCCCACTATCCCCTGGCAAGGGAGGAGGTTAAGGAACAGGCAATGACAATGGAAAATGCCTTACTTACTTTTAGTTCTCTAAGGATAAGCCCTCACCTTGCTGCATTTATCTAATCCTCAGACCACCGGGGTGACTTCCTAACTTGATATTTATTTAATCTGATATTAAAGTGTTTCCTGTGCTCTTCTCGCCATATGTATAATTCCTGGAGCTTCAGTGATGATGGTGTTGCAGTCAGGATGTTCCCAGCTGCCCTTGGCCTCTGCTGTACAAAGTGGTTTCTTTCCCTCTTCGCCAGTTGCTGAATGCTTTCCTCCATTACCATTTCATTTTGTGCTATTCAACTGACATGATGCTTGGTTTCTTTTAGGGGCTCCTTGTGTTTACTCATTTTGCTGCAGTGCTGGAGTGCTTTCAAAATAGGCATTCAGTGCTCCTGTGACAGGAGGCTATAGAGAGAGGAACAGAACTGTTTAAAAAAGCAAGACTAAGCCTCTGAACTGAGGATCAGTTTCAAAAGAGAGCCTCATTCTGCCTCCTGTATGTTGCTAATTACATTATATAGTTTCCATGGCCAACCACTATCTCCTTATCACTACTGTTTGTATAACTTTGTTTTGGGGGAAGGTGTCTCCTGCACTGCAGTGCTTTCTCTTCGGTTTCCTCTTTCAATACCCAAACAAGATTGATATGAAGGTGCCATCAAGATCAGTCTCTATTGCTGCACCCATTGCATACAACAGAAACAATGGTGGACCCTGATTTTCATAGTGATCTTACTGTCACCTTGTAGTGAGCTGTCTAAAAAAAAAAATCACCTGGCTAAGCAGGGTGAGGTACTTTATCCACTGTACCACCACCAATACATAACTTATTTTTTTTGTTTGTGGAACATGTATCTCCAGTGGTGGGATTCAAATATGTGAACAACTGGTTCTCTGTGTGGATGCCATTTCTGGAAGTCCATTCTGGGCCTGGGCAACAAAAAATTAGCTACTGGTTCTGCCGAAGTGGTGCGAACTGGCTGAATCCCACCACTGCGTATCTCTCTCTCTCTCTCTCTCGCAGAATAATGCTAGACCCATATTTAGAATTAGCTCAGGAGACAGCCTGCTGTCACAGAGCACCTCTTCATGGGAAGCTTAATAACTTGGGCAAGTTGAAGGCTAGTTCAGAGTATTCATTTTGTTTCCAATATGACTGATAAACTATCAGAATATGCATAATGCCTTCTGGTGAAGAGTACCAGATCTCTGATTTCCCAGGCTGTTATCACCCAACCGTTTACAATGTGAAAGAGAGTGATTGGAAGTCATTTTTCCCACACAGTGGGTGGGAATAGGAACACTGCTGATTGGAAGGGAAAGGTGTCACCAATCATTACAATTAACTTGTTCTCCATTAAAGCCGTGAGAGCACCATTCACAATTGTCATTTCTGAAGTGGCAGGAAGATCAGGTGTTGGGACAGAGCAAATGTTGCTGACCTACTATTAACCCACCAAATGGCCTACCCCTAGGCTAGAGGATAACCTTTAGTGACTGTCTGGATGATCCCTTAAACTGAATATAAACAGAAAATTGTAATGTATTATTTTGTTCAGAGACCCAAAGGCAATTGTTAGAAATGGCAATCATAGAGAACCTTTCCACATCTAACTACTCCCAATGGCCTTCCAAGCTGATCAAACCAGCTTTGTTAATTGTCAGCATGCTTTTACTATAGTAACCAAAATATAAATTTTGGAGAATTAAGATGTGGGGCCAATTATTTCTTAATAATTAGGAATAAAGTGTATAAAATATGTAATATAAGCTTTTCTACTCTCACAATGTCAGGTTTCCTGGTCATTAATTAAAAGTACATACCATGAGGGCTGTTAAAAAGAAACACCTTTTGCATAATGCATAGTTAAACTATGGCATTTGCTTCCATCAAATATGGAAATGGCTACCAATTTATAAAGTTTTAAGAGAGGACCAGACAAATTCATAGTGTAGCACTGTCCATCAGTCTTGATGGCTATATACCCTCTGCAAATACCGTATGTTGCATCTTAAGTTGAAACTCTAGGGCAGGGGTGTCAAACTCGCAACATCATGTGACATGTCGCGACGTATCACGACTTTTTCTCCATTGCCAGCAATAGGGTCTGGCCCATGGGCCAGCAGTTTGACACCCCTGCTCTAGGGAGTAATAATGGAAAGAGTTATCATTTACTAGTCCATGTTCGAAAGCTTGTGAATGCATCTAACTGGCTACCCTTTCTCACAGAAAGCTGAATTAGAGTGCCCACTGACTGATCAACTGAGATCCTACATTGGTCTGAAAAAAAGGGTGGGAGGAATGGTTTTAATAACATTTTTGAGAGAAAGGACTGACTGTTCTCGCCACCTTCCCCAGAAAGCACCTTGCCTTAAAACACCCCAGTTTCATTTGCAAGTATTGCTTTATCACTGTTAATTTGTAATTGCAGGTGTGCCAGAGGCCTTTCACCTATAGATAAAACCATGCAATTTCTCATGCAAACTATGATTAAAATACTGTATCGCTTTCATTCTCCAAATACATTCAGTGTGTACCTAGTTTACGCTCTGATATTTTATAACTAGCTATACCAAAAAGGGCAGTGAAAGATAGGAAATATAATGCTACACATTGGCAGAAGGCTGAATCAGTTTCATTTCACAGAATGTCAAACATGATAGGCAATTTATATAATAAAAACTGATTCATAATTGACTGCTAATCTTATTTGAACAGAGAGAGAATTTTCCTGAGTTTTGGCACAAAGTTTAGTTTCTCTGTATGTAGCCTGGTCTCAAATGCCAGCTTCTCAGTATTATTCACACAAAATAAAATGGACCTACCTCCAAATGTTGGTCGTTTCAATTGTGCTGTACTTAAAGAAATATCATACTCATATTATCTTCTCCAGGGAACTCAAGTAGTTTGAAATAATGAGCATCTACTCCATACTACCACTGATAATGTTACCTAGTTTGGTAATGAAAAGTGTGCAAGACAACAACCAAGTTTATAGAGTACCAAGGACCCCCACAGTTCATTCCTGAGCTACAAATATTCTCTTCTATCAGCATCTATATTTAATACATACAAACCACCTTTCTGATTCTTATAGATCAGGCATGTCAAACTCGCGACATCATGTGACGTCGCGCAACGTATTGGGACTTTTCCCCCATTGCCAGCAATGGGGTGGGTGCAGTTTCGGCGTGATGCATCCAGTCCGCGGGCCGGCAGTTTGACATGCCTGTTATAGATGTTCCACATAGCCACACCCCCTTAGGATGTAGTAGATATGTAAACAGCCACCTACAATTCAAAAGCTCAGGTATTTAAATAAATGTTAAGGCGACACTCAGGTGTTAAAGTAGGACTCACAGTTCTCTCATACAGTTTTGATGATGGCTGTTTCTCTGCCTCCTTTTGCAAGCAAGATACCTATACATAATACAAATTCATTAAAAATAAGATATCTTATGCTACTGCTGTCCTCTTGTGGCTTAAAAGAAGAGTCTTTGAAGAAAAGATTATTTTCAGACAACAAGTTAAAAAAAAACCTCAAGCTTTTACTCCTATGAACACTCCATTTTAACTACAAAGTAGGCCTTTCCATGGCAAATAAAATAAAATCTTCCTTGTAGGCTCCTTTGGGCTAATAGAAGAGGATACTTGCCTTATATTTAAACCATGTCTAAATCTTATATCAATATGTTCTTTTGTGATTAATTGATTTTGCTTTAGAAATATCAGTATGGTGCCTGAAATTGTCTTGATCTAAAATTCCATAGCAATTCAGCAAATATGAAATCAGAATTTGTAAAAAGAAATGACTATCTTGTGAAGATAGAAGCTATAGTCTTCTTTTCTCTTGCAGAGGCTTGCTTTACATAACTTTCAGAACTGTGTAGATCTGTATTCTGAACTAGAAGGGTAGAGTACATGTCTTCCTTCATAAACCTATTCTGTCCCATTTCTGCATTAACTTTCAATTTTAAAAAAAATATCTACACAATCCTGGCTTAGGTCCCAGGTCTGGGACTGATGTTTATGATTTGCTTAAGATTCCTTTATGAAAGTTAAGTTTTGTTTTGTTGATTTTATTTTTTATCATATTATTTTAGTCTGAACTGTCTTGTCTGATTCTATACTTTTAACTGCTCAGAGACCACTGAATGGCCAATAAATTTAAATAAACAGTGAATAATATTTTATGCATTTGCAAATTTGAACATTCTCTACATTTTAAACCTCTCAGCTTTTAGCAGTACCTAATAATTAGATTGGTGCAGAAAATATTTAAGCAGCTCTTAGCAAAGAACATGGCTCCTGAATTATGCATGTGAGTGGCATCACAAGGAATAAAAGCTAATGACAGAAAGATTAAAAAACAAACAGGACTTCATGAAATTATTAACACCAGTTGGTGGTGTTCAACTGAAGATGAGGCAGGGCTGTTGAGAGTTGGCTGCTGTCCCTGCTTTCGTTATTAATTATGGGGAAGGAGGAATTTATTTTTGACAGGGGTTTAGAAAACCTTCAGCTTTGGACATTTCTTGGACTGCTTCATGACACTGAATTCATCTTAGAGAATAATAGCCTTCCACTTTCCCATTTTCACAGACAACATTTCCCTAATTTTTGGTGGTGGTGCCTTCATGTCAGTTTTGACACCTGGTGACTACCTGGACAAGTTCCTGCAGTTTTCCTGGCAGGATTTCAGAAGTGTTTTGCCATTCCTTCTTCCTAGGGCTGAGAGAAAGGGACTAGCCCAAGGCCACCCAATTGGTTTCGTGCCCAAGGCAGGACTAGAACTCACAGACACCCGATTTCTAATCTAATGCCTTCATGCCAAACATTCCTAACAATATTTTTAGGCAAATGAAAAGTAACTGAGGAGGAAAGAGACTTTATTTTTTTTCCTATGGCTGTTCTTCTACATCCCTGCACCACCACTGATGCCCCCAGCTCCTCCTACACACGATGCTTTTCCATGTTAAGAGAATATACCATGTAATCCTGTAGTTTAAAGCTAGAAGCCAGCACTTTCACCAACCACATGAGAGTGGGTGGGTTTTTATAGCTTCTTTGGGGCTTTCTATTTGAGGGGCCTGTTCCTGTGCAATGTACTTTGACCTGTGCCCTTTTGATATTCTAATTATTGTTGCCTGACTCCCATTGTGGCTTAGAAGTCATTTCCTGTCCTTGAAACTGGGTGGGGGCTGTAGATTTTAGGAGTCTTTGTTTTTCTAATCCCATCAGCTCCAGCTTTCCTGGCCCCAGTTTCCCTGCATGGATTAGAAAAATCTGCATTTCTAAAGAGTGGCCGTTTCTGCTTGGGGCAGAGAGACTGGTTTCTGCCTTTTAAGATTTTTCTCCATGTAATATAATATTCTGCCTTTTTTAATATCCCCTCAAATATTTCCTTCTCTAGAGGGTGGGTGGGTGCTGACTTTCTACACCCCAAATGATCTCTATATAATAATAGAGATTTTAAAGAGCCTCTATGGGGCTATGGAGGGTACCATCAATAAAGTACATCCCAGGAGTGGTTAGAGCTTCCCTTTTTTCCCCATTTGGACTTATTTGATATCATCAATAACCATCTATCATAGCAGTGAATATCTTTGCATCAGTACTCTCTATTCTATCTTACTGTCTTGTGAACATATAAAAAATAATATGTTACATTTTCCAACATAAAACCTAAAAAGTCCTGTTGTCTATTCTGGACTTTTCATCACTCTTAGACCATTATTAAGAACATTAATTTGCATTCAGTGAATTCATTTCTATGGAGAGCTTCTAAGGGAGAGGGGAGGAATTTAGAACTTAGGAACCAACAGGATCTGGGGCTTAGATCTTATATTGGTGATCCACCCTAATAGCATAATTATGAAGATATTCAGATTAAAGTTTCTATTGTGATTTTTTTGAGTCCATGTGTATTTGAAGTCAATCAAACAATATAATAGACTAATCATTAATGGATATATATCTGATCTACTGCTGCAAATTTGTATATTTGTGGTGGTGTATACATATTCCCTATTGAACCTCTTGCCTTTTCACTTTATCTCTGTAGAATGTTTGAGTAATTTACTAGGCAAGTTTTCTCATAAGTAAATCTCATGAGTAAATCTCACTTCATCTACATGCTGCCCTTTATAGATATATCCCAAGGCATATATCAATACAAAACAGCCCACAATATATTATGTTAAAAAATAATAAAATGAACTGTAAAGAAAAACATATATGTATGTTTAGGCTTTAAGAGTTACAGAAAATATTTATGCCTCTGTTGAGACCTTCTTTCCTTCTTCTCCTACTTGCATCTGATCATCTGATCCCTCCAACAAAGATTTAGGAATCACCCGACAGACAGAACAGAAAAAATCCTTCCGGTAGTTGAGGGATATGTTTGTGTCTAATGTCTATTAGTAAGTAAAGTCGATCTCATTGGGACTGCCTTCTGAGGAAATGTGCTTAAGATGAGGCTACATTCCACTTGGTTCTTTAAATAAGAGATCAGAAACTCAGCAACTTCAAAATAAAGTATAGTGATAAGTATTCCCGCCTGTCATGCGAGACACAAAACCCTAACTCTAAGGACAAATTTCCTGACAGTTAGAACAATATATGGTATAGGGTTTCCTGCCTGAGCAAGGGGTTGGACTAGAAGACATCCAAGGTCCCTTCCAACACTGTTGTTGTTGTTGTTGTTGTTGTTGTTGTTACATGTAGACTTCAACTCCCAGAATTCTTTAACCATGGAATTGAAGTCTCCCTCCCTCCCCCCGCCCCAGCATCTTAAAATTGTCAAGGCTGAGAAACACTGCTTGAAATTGCATTTGAGTGTAGCAAAAAGAGGGATATCATTTTCTGTTCAGTTATTTTCGTTGGAGTATTTAGTGCAATATTTCCTGCTTTCTCTATTCCTAAGACCAGCATGGGGCTTCCCTTCTTTTGTCCTGTGATGAAAGCCATTCTAAAAAGCAGTTATCAGTTCCCATTTGCTGAAAGTTTTGGTTTCCTTCTCTTCCTTCAGCTTTTCTGTGATCAAACAATTATGTTCCTTATACTACAGCACCGACACATAGCTTTTCTAAGCTATATCACAAATGGGAAATGCATATGTTCAGTTTCCAAACACAAACAATTATCAACCATTTTGAAAGTGAGAAAAAGAAATGATTGGGTTATGAATGAACCTCTTGATTCTGAGCCTATGATTATAGTTGTAACATGTCCGGTTTAATATAGTGAACTCCAATAGGATGCTGGGATTTTTAGATCCTATTCTTTTATAGATGGCCTTGTCCAGTCTCCAACTCTGCTGGAATTGTAGTATTTCCTTTATCTACTCATCTCAGAAATTTGGAATTTATTGTTATTGACATTAAAGACTGAATCAGCTACCATATGTTATGATTGATTATATTTGTTTGTATGACATCAAAGTATATAAAATATGGACAGTTTTTTGAACAACAAAAAGGGACAGGTCTTTTGTCCCATGGGTTGTATATTGTGGAAGAGAAAACAAATCCCTGCTCATCTTAACTTTAAGACTTTAAGCAGATGATTTGCAAAAGGATTATTTCTTTATGAATATATACAGTGCTTTTTTTGTAAAAAGAAAAGGTGCCGGAACTCACACATGTCATACAACCCGCCTTGCTTACCCTACAAGGTTCCATCCAAAAAATACACATACATACAGGGCTTTTTTTGTCACAGAACGCCCAGAACGGAGTTCCGGCACCTTTTTGGGATGGAACCTTGTAGGGTAGGCAAGGCGGGTTGTATGACATATGTGAGTTCCGGCACCTTTTCTTTTTACAAAAAAAGCACTGTATATATTCATATATATATATATATATATATATATGAATATATATATATATATATAGCTTTGGTCCACTGACTCTAAGCAGTATATAAAATTTTCTTCTTCATTCTTCGTTAACCCAAAGATATCAGGGCGTGAGATAAGAAAAGAAAAATGCTATATAGCCATTTTTTTTAGATATTTGACATAATCATGGGGATTTCATCTTGTAGTGTATCACAAGCCAATTTCATTAGTAAAATGCAGGTAATTATTTGTAAATCCCACATCTGTTGTGACTGTTTTCTTTGCCTCTATGAAAGTTGCTTTGTCCACTATTGTATCTACTATCATACCCTTCCAACTTACAATAAAATGTTCAAAAATGGGACATTGGATAAATTAGGAAAGAATCTTTTACTGTTTTTACTTACTCACAAATCCTAAATCCATGAATCCTAAAAAGCATCAAAGCTTTGTATTGTGGCCTTAAGACATTCATGACTACTTGAACGTTCTTTGATCTTGTGTAGTAGTCTTAGTAAAACAATGATATATCACAATATGTCATACTACCGGTAGTTTGTTCAGTTTAAGGAATTCACTTTTGCTGAGTCATGCTTAAGGCCACAATCTACCAATCACAGCCATGCTGCTTTGAAATGCATTTTACAGATGCAGCTCACTTTTTCTATGGTGACAATGATTCCTGGCAAAACATATTGGTCAGTATGTAATAGTGGGTTAACTTTAACTTTAAAATTGGCACAGATTCTGATAATATCGTTCTTCTTAATTATGGTAGCCTCACATGTAAGCCATAGGATCCAATACATTTTTGAAAGAATCTCTTCAGTTCCTTTCTGAGTTTCTACTTTTTTGCATAGGTCATTAGGAACTGGTCATGTTTTATGAAATTTTACTACAAAACCATTTTACATAATATGCTTAAATGTACTGTACATATGCCATCTTTTAACATAGCATCTATATTTTTTCAGCTTACTCTTGGTGGTCTTTATGATTAGAAGTATAGCACACAGGCTATTAATGCAACATCAATCTAGTGGCAGCTTCCTCAGCCAATTACAATCACCTGCTTATACAATATATAAATCCAACATAACTTGTTACTATATATTGCTGTTAAATGTCACTAAGATGAGAATGAATTTTGCTCCAGTGTAATTTTTAAATTGTATTTATGGTTATTTTTGTTCAGTATTTCTAAACTAATAAATTATTAATCGGTAGATGATAACAAAAGAATCATATTTTGTCCTTTAATATTGTGCTTTCATGAGGAGCAAACAGAACTGATGGAAAAAAACCTGGTTTTAAGATTAAAAAAAAGTAAAATATTTGGGTCGCAGTATGACAAATATGAATTGTATGTCATTTCAAAATAATTACGTTAAGCTATGGAATGAAATTAAAAAGGATATGCTAAAGTGGGAGAAACTACAACTGTTACTGTTGGAGAAAATTTCTGTGATAAAGATGAATGGTCTGCCTGGAATGATGGTTTGACAACTAATGTAAACAATGGCAAAAAGATGTATCTAAGTTGTTTGTACATCGTATGTTGTATGTTTGTTTGTGAAGCCACAAGTGTATTTATAACTACTGTGAAGAATATCAGAGGGAGAGAGAGAGGGAGACAAAGAGGGAGAGGAGATTATTAGCTAGATTGCCAGAATCTTAAAGAAAAGACTATTTTATTCCAAAAATACACAAATATCCTATTACTGGTAATGTAATGGGAATTCACAGCACACTTTGTTTCTAGTATACATTAGTTTCCTTTATGTACAATAAAACCATGAAAATGTGTTGCTATTCAATGCTAACACTTTTTAATTTACATAGAATTGTAATTAAAAATAACTTTTTAATAAATTGACATGTTTTAGTAATAATCATGTAATAACCACATGCACCTTTTTCTAACAACTGAAGAGGAAACACTGACTCACTGCAATCCCTTTTAACTTCAACATTTGACCTCTGTTTAAGACCTCTTTCTTAGGGAGGCATTATTGAAAGCATGTGAAAGCTTGCTGCTAAATAAGGCATTTTCCTGTCAAATTCCTGCAATATGACTGATGACATGAGATGGATAAAAGATACAGTACAAACATTACTAATATTCCCACAGCACAAATCTTTGATTAGAGCTATAGGCTAGGCTATTAACAGGAGCAAACAGTATTTTTTTTCTGCTGAAACTGTTGAGCTAGGTGTACAAACTTTAATGTGTACGAGTGACTGAAACAAGTCTTTGATTCACCACACTCTTGTGTTATCATTAATCCTATGTTAGAATGGGTCTGCAATTGTTTTCAATGTGAGGCTATAAGGAATAGCAGAATGTAAACAGATGTAAGGAGAAAATTTTTTTTTAAGGTGCTAGCTTGTACCCATTTGCCCCACCAAACTCCACAAAAGCTATTTTTGAGAGGAAGTATTGGTAGGTTAGATGCATCTTTACTTGTTTTGAAGTTATGGGAAAGCTGAGAGTCTGTATAGGAACCCTGTATTTCTTTTTGTATATTTGTGCACTGAAATGTTTGTTTTCAAAGTCTAACCTTTACTGGAAATTATAAGGATCTCTTCCACATGGTAGTCAATTGTATCACCCAAATGTAAGTATCATTTCTACATCATAACCCAACCCAACCCAACCCAACCCAACTGACCTTTACTTTCCTCTTCTGCAAATGGCCAATGCTTCTCTCTCCAATTGTGTATGAGAAGTGCTAAAGTACTGGAAGCCTATCATTTTGTTACTATTGTGGTTGTTCTTTCCTTCTTGCTGTTTCTTTTTATAACACAAAGGAGGATGGGCAGCAAAGCTGTCCTTGATGCATCTGTGAGAGAAGTGGAAAGGGACAATGGGTCCTTGTCAACTGGCAAGAAGGGAGAAAAGCCTAAATTTGGGGTTTAATGTTCCTGCTAATAAGAAACGTCTGTCCTGGACTCCAGAGGTAACTCTGCTAAACCCTACTGAATGAGAGCCAACAGGATCCAATCTGAGTCAGTCACCAGGACTAGAGGTTTTGTCTTCCGAGCTTTCGGACTTGTGCTGGAAACCATCTTCAGGGAATTTCTCTCTAGCAGTCTAGCAGTCTTCTAGAGCAGGGGTCCCCAATCCCCGGGCCATGGACCAGTACCAGGCCGTGGCATGCCAGCAACTGGTCGGCACAAACAAGCAAAGCCCCATCGGCGGGATGCAGGCAGCACACCAAACTACTCCCCCTCCGGTCTGCGGAAAAACCTCTCTCCATGTAACCGGTCCCTGGTGCCCCAAAGGTTGGGACCTCTGTTCTAGAAAGAAGTTCCCTGACAATGGGCTCCAGCACGAGTCCAAAAGCTCGGAAGACAAAACCTCTGGTTCCGGTGACCGACCCAGATTGGATCCTGCAACATTATCCCGGGACAATATATTTGCCTTCATTTGTGAGAGCCAAACAGTTAACTCATCTTCCTAAGCTCCAAAGAAAGCTGCCCAACTTATGGTACAGTCATAGGGAAGAGATGCTCCCCCTACACTTATTATTGAGAAGAAATAATTCACTGTTGCTTCAGATTATGTCTTCCACATACGGCTTCAATCATAAGAGCAAGGATTTAGACTGAACATTAGAAAAGAGGCCTTCTCAAAAGAACAATGGAACAGCTTGTTTTGAAAGTTTAGAGATCTTTAAGCAAAGATTAGTGCTATATAGGAATGGTTGGTCTTCATGGACAAGAGCCTGGACCAAGTGGTTGATTAACTTCCAAAACCTTTTTTTCCATTTTTTTTTGGCAAGGTCATGTGCATTTATTTTAGAAATAATGATAAATATGATGACCCCAATATTTATATTAACGCTTAGAATTTTGTAGTGATTTTCAGTCATTTCTTCACATGATATATAACAAGTCTGGTTTTATATATTTAAAATAATGAAAATATGAATTTTAAATTTTAAAATCCAATAACAACTGTACATTTTTCTACTTACTGATATGGTCAAAACTCTAATTGTTTTGCTAGATAGCATTTTTCATATTAGCTGTTAGTAGGTCTATCAGATCTGAGCTACAATCTTAGACAGAAAAGTCTCTAGGGATATCTGGATTTTTGCAATTCCAGTTATGATAGCCCTAAGCAAATCAGAATTACAGCTTATTGTGAGATATTTCTAGTTATTGCTTTAATTAATTGAAAGCTGTTAAAGAGAAATTGATTTTCAAACCTACCTTCCTTGCTAGGGTCGAATTCCATTCCAATAAATCAACATATACCTCCTGTAATGTATGCACAGGAAATCTTGAATGGCATTAAAAGGTAATGTTCAGTAGAAGCTGTATAATATGAACATTTCTGTATGAAAATTGTTTTGGAGCTAGAAAGGATGTCTATCTACAAATTAGCTAGATTCGCAAACCGCACTACAATTTAGGCATGGTTTACTAAACAAATTATAGCGGCCATGTTGACATATAAATGGAAATCATAGTTTATAAACACAATAGCTAAGTTTACACATCATGCTTTCATATAGCTATTTGTTCCTAGTGTAACATTGCATGTAGATTGCTATTATATTGGCTGGTTTCCCATTCTGAATCTCTTGGTCATCCAAAGTAATTTAGAAAGAGGTTATGTTAGAAACCGCACAATAAGGGTAGTAAGTGACTTATCAGATACATAATATTTGAACCAAAAATAAAACAAAGTATTAATGCAAGATTCTGAGAAGTACCAGGATATATTGTGCTTATGGCTATGTATTATTTTCTTTTCTTCTGTAGGAGGAGAAGGAAATGGAAGAAGGATGCTTCAATTTCTGAACATTGTAAATGTTACAGAAGCACATTGACCCTTCTAGATGTGAAGTTACCATGGAAACATTTCGCAAACTCTTGCTTCCCACCCATCAAGTGAGAGGAAAGTAAGAAAACATATCAAAGAACAGAAAGTGAGGTTCTGCTTTAATTGAAGTAAGAATTGTGTTTTGTTTGCTCTTCTCTCTCTCTCTCTCTCTCTCTCTCTCTCTCTCTCTCTCTCTCTCTCTCTCTCTCTCTCTCTCTCTCTCTCTCTCTCTCTCTCTCTCTCACATGGTATGTCCTAAGAATGGCTTCCTAGTGGGCTATTTCCTGTTCTCATTAGGTTCTTTCTCATGAGAATCATTCTTAGGCTATATTCCCTTCGTACTTCCCAACAGATGGTGGCATTCAACAACACTTTGATGACCAGTGAAAGCTGGACTCCAAAAACCAGTTCCAGTGATGGAATGTTGAAAAGGTCCACTCACAAAGAACAGATGATGTTCATTTAAAATAATAATAAAGAAAACTATCAATAATGATAAAAAAGAGTCAATGCCATCTGTTTGCTATGGGACTTCCCTCCTCCCCGAAAACCCAGTAAATCTGTATGATTTTTTTAAAGACCATCAATATACAGGTAGTCCTCAATTTATGACAATTGAGCCCAACATTTCTGTTGCTAAGTGAGACATTTGTTAAGTGAATTTTGCCCCATTTTATGACCTTTCTTGCTACAGTTGTTAAGCGAATCATTGCAGTTGTTAAGTTACTACCACGGTTGTTAAGTGACTCTGACTTCCCCATTGACTTTGCTTGTCAGAAGGTTGCAAAAGGGGATCACATGATTCCGGGACACCACAAACGTCATAAATATGAACCAGCTGCTAAGCGTCCAAATTTTGATCACATCACCGTGGGGATCCTGCAATGGTCGTAAGTGTGAAAAATGGTCATAAGTCACTTTTTTCAATGCTGTTGTAATTTCGAATGGTCCCTAAATGAACTGTTGTAAGTCGAGGAGTATCTGTATATATCAGTGAAAAACTATACATTGAAGAAGTCAATCTTTTTCTGGATACAGAACTTTTCAGTAGTGGAGCTGTAGAAAGGCACTCTTGATATAGGAAAAGCAGATGAATGCTTATTTCCAATCTTCAATAATAGAGTACTTTGGTAAAGCCAATTGCCCTCAATGGACATAGCACTATGTAAAAGGATTGAGTGATGTTGGATAACTTAATTTGAAGGCGATGGCATAGAATAGCACAGTGAAAAACCACATTCATGTAAAAATGGTATGTCTAAGTCTTTCCAATGATTAACAAGAACACTGTTCTGGTGATTTTGTCAAGATTCAGGAGGTTTTCAGCAACTTTATCCCGTGTTTAATCTGAATTTCCAGAGCTATGCCTTCATTAGCAAACTAACACATTCTTGTGACATATTTCTTGCAATACTTTAGTTCTTTTAGAGTCATTAATGTTCCGAAATATCTGGCCACATTTTTTGCAATTTGACTCGGGGTTTCATGTGTACATTGAAAAGAAATTCAAATGTTTTCTCGTGTTTTAAAAGTTATTTTTATAATTATCAGGATCAAAACTAGCCAGGAGGCCTAGCTGTTACTTCTTGCTGGGATTCAAATTAAACTCACTTTTTTATATCTGCTATTTGGATGAGGACCAACATTCTTGTAAGTGCCGTTATTGGATCCTTTTCCTCCAAGACAAATAGAAACTTCTGAGGAACTGAAGAACCAATATGCTTTCTTCCAGATTTCCTCAAGAGACAGACAAATAGCAGTTCATTGCCCTTCTATAATATCTATGGAAGATAGCCACTGAATAAATTTCTGTGGCTATAAATACAGTGTGTGTATGTTTGATCCTTACAAACGAGCTATGAATAAAACTTTCTCACACATTTATTTAAAAATGGTAGGCAGACAATGAATTCAAATTAAGTTCCTTCAAGATTTGACCTGGCTCATTGACTGCCAGTTTGCCATCTTTATGCAACAACCCACCATGACACTTTGCAATTGTTTGCTAAAACAGGTTGATTTGAAAATTATTGTTTTCTACAAATACCTCAACTTTTCCAGTTAACAAAAGTTGGAAATTAGAAATTAGACTAATTCTACATTCAAAGCACAGTGTGGCCTAAGTTATTTGAAAGCATCTTCTTCAAGAAGTTCTGGTTTTGAGTATCATTCTTTATTTACCGAACTAAATATTTCTCCAGATTCAAAGTTGATACATTTGTCTATACCAGCATAATGAAGTTTATATGTCAAGCCAATTAAGCAAATAAAGTCTTAAACTATATCTTAAAATATTTTTTTCCCAAAAAGCCTTTCATCAGTTGATGAAATAAACATATATGGGACTATTGTATATATTCTCACTCTAAACTTGAATGGCTCTTGTATGATGGATTTACACAAAGACTGATCATAGCTTGAGGAAGTGTGTCTGTATTTACACAGGTACTTACATACTTCCTTTGCTTTGGGAGGAGTGTCTCCATATCTTAAAACTATAGTTTGAAGTTCTGTAAATTTTAATTTCCGCTGTTTAACGCTTCAACTGCTGAGATGGATGGATGAGCTTACCTAGTACTAGAATAGGCTGTATAATGATCAAGTGCTTCTTTCCTTGTCTGGACACAACCAGGCATACCTTTTTGTCTAAAATAGAGGAGTATTTGGCAGGAACAAAAAAATTAAAACTGTAGCTATATGGAAAAGATGAAAGAGGTAACGGGTAGCTCAAGTCTAATCTTGTGTACTCATCACAATATCTAAGCTGTCTAATTATGATGGACCCCCTCCTATTCCTGGGCTTGCTTCTCATAGAAACAGCTCCTTTTCTGCTCCGTAGAGGAAAACAAGAGAAGGGAAGACATGGGTGGCCCCGAAAAAAGTGAAAAGGGGGTATTCAATATCTCTTCCACATTATGGTCTGTAGCAGATCCTAATTTACATTTTCTGGAGATGGTATCCCTCCCTTATCCTTGAATTGCATTCTGGTAATTCTATCCCCCAGCAGGATCTGTTGGCAGATGTTCCATCCATTGTGTCATGATCGGCCTGGCATGAGATCACTGTGTGTGAGTTGGGTGTCTATATAACATTTGTTTATAAATGATAAATAAATAAAATATGATAACCCCACTTTTGCCTCCAAAGGCATTATTACGGAAAGGTTGCTGATTCGGAAATACAAATTTTCAGATCTTTTTAGGTCAGGAATAGCATTTATATCACTTCTGTGGAATCCTCTTCTTCTGATCTTCTTCCTTCCTTCCTTCATATTGCTTATCAAATAAAGGTAATATATTCAGGAACACACAATCATGTATTAATCAGAACTGTTCTTTCCTATTAAAATGTAAAAACATAGAAAGAAATACAAGTAACATAGAAAAATAGAAAAACAAATATTTCAGTATTCCAGTCATAGTCTAATGAGATTCCGGGACTGAAAATACTCTTACTGCTTTTATTGTTACTATTAGGCTTATCGCTGATAAAGCAATCATTCAATGATAGAAATGTTTTTTATTTCAAAAGGAACTCCATTGCACATCACAAGGGAAAAAAGAAAAAAAAATTCTCCCCCCCATCCCTTAATTCTTTGGTTTGCTTTTCACTGCTGAAGAACTTGTTCACACCCACAAGGCACATGGAGCCCAAATCTGGTCTATGTCAATGTCATATATATATTTCTTTATTGTTCTGTTAGGTCAAATTTCTGTGAATGAAAAAAAGGGATGCAAGAAAAACTGTGTTTTGATATGCATGTTGCACCTGGTTTTCCATAATTAATTGTATCACCCACAGTGTTCTGTTTTAATGTAACCATTGTTAGTATGATTTTTTCCCCTCCAATTTTGTACAAAATTGCATATATTTCAAAATATATGCAATTTTGTACAAAATTTTCCAGTCAAAATTGACAGATGCTAGCAAGCTTCATGTATGATGTCTGTATAACAAAATCCACATTAGCGAATAACTCTTTTAGCTCTAAAAGAAGCCTCTGGCAAATATGTTAATTCTTAAGCAGTGGCATATTGTTCTTAAATTGCATGCCATTTGAAATCCTTAATTGCAACTTCCTAATTCGTCGAATAACATGAAGCTGTCTCATAGTCAAACAAATACTTAGACTTGTTCACGGTACAATCTTGTTACCATTTACATGATAGCTGAGCTGAGACAGTCTTTTTTCAAGTAAGTTTATTAAAGATTATCATTACAATAGTAAGACCTGAGACAGACCTATACAGATGAATTCAGAAGGAACATATCTGTTAGCTAAATCATAACATAAATCCCTCTGAAGTAGGAACAACAACTGCACCTTTACAAGACAATATTGATTTAACAATTTCCACCTGTTGCTGTTTTTTTCTGGGATTGAATACTAAACAGTGTTGGATGTGATTGGTACTTGGACTGGGGACTATCCAACGTCCCAGGGCCTCAGATTAAATCAGGAAGTCGGAAATATTTTGGAGACGAGAGTCACAAACCCTTCTGTAATGTTGCCAAGAAACATGCCTCATGGTAGCTGAGACATCAAGCTAAACATGATGTTACCTTTATCATGATCTTTCAACAATCGGGAGGGGAGGGGAAATCACCTTTTCAAAATTCCATTGGTAAATTCTGGTTGACGAATGGGTGAGGCATCTACCAATACCTCCTGTAGCCGCTTTCCCAAATTACTCCATGTTATCCTGAACAGAGCACTTCTCTGCCATTTCCTCCAATCCAAAGAGTAAGACAACCAGATTCCCAAGAGTCCCCCTGGAATGTGGATTGCCAGGAATATGGTTTAAATCAGGCATGTCCAACCTTGGCAACTTTAAGACCTGTGGATGTCAACTCCCAGAACTCTGGGATTGGAAGTCCACAAGTCTTAAAGTTGCCAAGGTTAGGCACACCTGGTTTAAACAAAGAAAAGAATACACAAAGTGTTTCCCTATACAATCTGCTTCCAATGACTCCCTGAAGCGCTCTCTGATTGTTTGTCAGAATATGACTTAAAAGGGATAGAAGACCCAATAGGCCAGGGGTAGGCAACCTCGGCTCTTTTATGACTTGTGGACTTCAACTCCCAGAATTCCTGAGTCAGCATGACTGACTCAGGAATTCTGAGAGTTGAAGTCCACGAGTCATAAAAGAGCCAAGGTTGCCTACCCCTGCAATAGGCTATTTGATCCATATCAGTTAAGTGGATAGATAAGGAAGCCTCTCAAGCTAGCATCTGTGCACATAGGAGTGGACATAAATGTAGGTGCACATTTCCCAGTGTGCATGTTTTTGTGGGCATTGCAGGGCATTCCAATTCACTGCCCTTCCATAATGCAGCTCTCAGTGGCAAAAGAGACTTGATTCCTGGATTATTGTTAGAAGCACAATGTATAGGGACACAAAATAGCATTTCAATTAACAAAAATGCCCTTAAAGGACAAACCTACATCTTATAGCAACGCACACTTAGAATTTGTAGATTTGGTCATACAGTACTATACCAATGATACAGGCTTCAGCATGCATTTGACCAAACATATTTTAACATGTTACCTTAGATTTCCATTGCTGCATGATTTTAGTTAGGCTGATATTGATACATCTCGTTTGAGGAATAAATCCTTTTTTATATGTAGCACCAAGCTAGAAACCAGGAGACTCTAAGTTCTATTCTTGTCTTAGTGATGAAAGCTGGCCAGGTGACTTTGGGCTACTCACTCTTCAAGTTAGGCTCAGGAGACAAGCTGGTCAATCAACCTCTGTTGCAACCAATCGTTCAGCGCTCAGTTGATTAAAAAAAGAAGACTGCACTTGCAAAAGAAACATTAGGAAGATACTCCTACTGAGGGCAAAGAGAGATTTCATTGATAAAACTTATAAAAGTTGCGCATATTAATTCACAATAGCAGAAACTCACATGGATTTGTGAAAACCAGTATATGGAATATTCCCAAGAGACCTTAGTCTCTTTAGATAAAGCCATTTATCCATCTTGTCACCAGATTGTACTTTCTCGCTGTTACAGATCCCTGGAGAATGTATTTCTTTCTTTTTTTTAATCTGCAGGGTTTAAAAAAAAACACTTTATCTGAAATAACTGTTTATATCATATGGTAGTTTATCATTTTAAACACCTGTGTGGAAACTAGTGGTGATAATACTGTATTCTGAATATATCTCACTTTTTGCCATTAGCAAGGTGTGAGCAAATGAAGGGGTTCCTATCTCCTCACTTGTATTTAACGAAGATAAGGAATTTGTAAGATGGGGTGTGTTCTACTTAGGCCGATTATGTAAATCCAACTTGAAAAGATAAGCACTTGGAAACTGTAAATTAAATATCAAAACAATGTCGCAAGGCATTCAGTCATAGGTTTTATCAGACTGCAGAGTCATTTTCTGTTCAGCTTCTTTTTCTGAAAACCAAATGTGCTATGGACATCGTGCATTACGTGACTAGAGGGAAAAAAGCAATTTGCTTTTACTAGACTTCAAATCTAAAAAGTTTGGAGGCTCTCACTTTAGCACAGAATCTAAAGTAAGCGACCAACAATGCTATTCCAACATATATATTTTTCTGCACAAAGTAGCAGTAAGTTTCATGGAAATTATTCCCAATCTCTAATGAAAGAGCTGGGCTGGTTCTCATTCTATTAATTTACCACGTGGTCAGAACCATTAGAAATAATCACCTACACCCACTAGAATAAGGACAAGGCTTAAAATTCCTCACGGCAGCAGCAGCAGCAGCAGCAGCAGCAGTAATAATAATAATAATAATAATAATAATAATAATAATAATAATAATAATAATAATAATAATAATAATAATAATAATAATAATAATAATAATAATAATAATAATAATAATAATAATAATAATAACAATAATAATAATAAAGTTGGAAGGGACCTTGGAGGTCATCAAGTCCAACCCCCTGCTCAGGCAGGTAACCCTATACCATTTCGGACAAATGGCTGTCCAGTCTCTTCTTAAAAACTTCCAGTGTTGGAGCATTCACCGCTTCTGGAGGCAGGTTGTTCCACTGGTTAATTGTTCTAACTGTCAGGAAGTTTCTCCTTAGTTCTAGGTTGCTTCTCTCCTTGATTAGTTTCCATCCGTTGCTTCTTGTCCTGCCTTCAGGCGCTTTGGAAAATAGCTTGACTCCCTCTTCTCTGTGGCAGCCCCTGAGATGTGATTGTGATTGTGATTGTCCACAGGGTGGCTACTGTATATTTCTGCAGATTTTGAGAAAGGGAAAAGAAAGCTTCAATTTCTAGCTAATGAATGGACCGTATGAGAAATGGAGATAAATGCTCTAAATACCATGAGTAGTAAAGGGGCAGTAAAGTAAATGAATCAGTATTCCAGCAAAGGACTCTGACCAAATATAGGAACTTTCTGCATAAGGGATGCTTTTGAATCCTTCCTCCATCAACACCGTGGGTAGACAATAAATCTCACTAGTCGAAGTGCTTTCCTGTGTGTGTGGCAAAAATAATGCTATGAAGACATTTAGGTAGCATTATGAAGCAAGTGCTGTAAGAGGAGAATTTGGGGTCTAGAAGAGTTACGTTGTACTGTATATCTAGATCAAATATTAGTATAAGTTCTCTTTTACTAATATTATCTGGAAGCTTCAACTGAAGAATAGTGGTTGGACAGTTATGTACATCCCTATGGTGGTGCACATTACGACTGTGTTGTGTGAGCTGCATTGGGTACCACTTTGATTCCAGGTGCCATTCAAGGTGCTGGTTGTGCTCTTTAGAGCACTACATAGCATGGGACCAGGTTATTTGAGGGACCCCCTCTTCCCAGTTACATCTACCCATCCCATCAGGTCAAGTGGGGGGAAGGGGGGGATGTTGTAGGTCCCACCTACTAAGGAATTCCATCTGATGGGATTCAGACAGCATATCTTTTCTGCTGCGATCCCCACTCTCTGAAACATTATTCTCCCTGAGGTGGGATTGGCCCCATCCATGCCTACCTTTGGGAAAGTCCTCAAAACTTGCATGTTTCTGCTAGGGCCAAAAAATATTACAAATAGGGCGAAGAAGTCCCCAATAGAAAGGTTTGGCTCAGCAGTTCCTTTTTGGACAGAAATGAATTTATCTGAGAAAGAATGCAGAGCCAAAAGCTGTGTCTCACCCAACATTTCAGGCAGGACCTTGAGCTGCTATAAATTGACATCTTAGTTCCACCAAGGAGACCCTTCAGGGTAAAGTGGAAGGCTGACAATAAGAGTCTAATCAATTTTGATGGAATGGCTTCTGAATGTGAACAGGACTAGAGCAGAACTGAGCACCAATAATAGAAGGCTCAGCATTTTAGCACTAAATAGTTCAATAGCAGCAGGAGAGGACTGGGGTAAGCATTTCCCAAGCATTTCCCACAATGTTTTGTGCATACGTCAATGTCAAGATGCAGATATGTAGGTGAGTGGACAGGTAGTGTCATTTCTCAGGAATGGTAGAAGAAAGGTGTTAAGTAAATTATTAAGCACCATCCAAACACACACACACACACACACACACAAATACACACACACAAACATGCAAACACCCCCGCTTCACCATTTATGAATTGAAGCTGGGATAACCAAAGTTTTGAGTGGAAGGACTGTGAGTCCTATTATTATTATTATTATTATTATTATTATTATTATTATTATTATTATTATTATTATTATTATTATTATTATTATTATTATTATTATTATTATTATTATTATTATTGTTGTTGTTGTTGTTGTTGTTGTTGTTGTTGTTGTTGTTGTTGTTGTTATTATTATTATTAACAACAATAACAACAACAACAACAACAACAACAACAACAACAACAACAATAATAATAATAATAATAATAATAATAATAATAATAATAATAATAATAATAATAATAATAATAATAATAATAATAAAGTTGGAAGGGACCATGAAGGTCATCTAGTCCAACCCACTGCTCAGGCAGGAAACCCTATACCATTTCAGACAAATGGCTGTCCAGTCTCTTCTTAAAAACTTCCAGTGTTGGACCATTCACCGCTTCTGGAGGCAGGTTGTTCCACTGGTTAATTGTTCTAACTGTCAGGAAATTTCTCCTTAGTTCTAGGTTGCTTCTCTCCTTGATTAGTTTCCATCCGTTGCTTCTTGTCCTGCCTTCAGGCGCCTTGGAAAATAGCTTGACTCCCTCTTCTTCGTGGCAATCCCTGAGATATTGGAACACTGCTATCATGTCCCCCCTCGTCCTTCTCTTCATTAAACTAGACATACCCAATTCCAGCAACCGTTCCTTATATGCTTTAGCCTCCAGTCCCCTAATCATCTTTGTTGCTCTTCTCTGCACTCTTTCTAGAGTCTCAACGTCTTTTTCACATCGTGGAGACCAAAACTGGATGCAGTATTCCAAGTGTGGCCTTACCAAGGCATTGTAAAGTGGTATTAATACTTCACGTGATCTTGATTCTATCCCTCTGTTAATGCAGCCCAGCACTGTGTTGGCCTTTTTGGCAGCTGCAGCACACTGCTGGCTCATATTTAAGTGATTGTCCACTATTGTCCACTATTACCTTCCGATGTTTAAGACTTCACATCATGATGAACTCTAGCCACACTGTGAAGTCTTTTTCAAGGTGGGTGGAATTGCTGAGCGTGGATGAATTGTATTTACTTTATGATGATTATAAAATGATCAAAATATCATCAGTCCTTATTTTTAGACACATAAATCAGCCTTTCCCTAACTGCTTGAAGCCCAGGTATGTATGTAGATTTCCACTCCTAGAAATCTCGTGGACAGATTTGGCAACTGGATTATTTTTCAATCTACTATACTTGGTTCTAAAGACATCCAAAATCATCTCAAGACAGCAATAAACGTTTAGTGCTTGTGCAAGAAATGTTTTGCGTGTTTGCAGCGTGTATGCAGCTAGATAGGTGGCTCTAATAGTTTGGGAGTTGAGGAAGGATATGTAAATCAGGCAGTTCTTTTCTGAAAGGCTGCCTTTTCATTGGCATTTCTTGGAATCCTCTTGGGACCCTGCACTGTTGCAGGATCACATGGGCATTCCAGAAAAGTAACCTATATCACTAGATTTCCACTGATGGAAAGAAAGACAACTCTGTGCTCCATTTAGCTTGGCAGGTGAGGCCAGTTTCAGTGTGGCACAGAATAAACAAAGAAAACATATTGATTCATAGATCCATGTAACAGAATAACAGAGTTTGGAGGGGACCTTGCAAGTCTTCTAATCCAACCCCTTGCTCAAGCAGGAAACCCTATACCTCATATTAATAGTGATTAGGTATCTTGGTCTCTGACAGAAGGCCACCTGAAGAGACTAGAAGCATTTGAAATGTGGATTTACAGGCGGCTGTTACGTATAAGCTGGGTGGACAAGATCAGAAATGAGGAGGTTTTAAGCCGCCTGGGAAAGCCAAGGGAAATCATCAAAACAATTAAAAAACGAAAGCTACAATATTTCGGACATGTGATGCGACACCCAGAAAAATACGGCATACTCCATTTAATCCTCCAGGGAAAGATTGAAGGCAAACGAGGTCCAGGCAGAAGAAGAACATCATGGCTTCAAAATCTAAGGGACTGGTTTGGACAAAACTCAGCAGCACTTTTTCGTGCGGCTGCTGATAAAAACAGGATCGCCAACATGATCGCCAACGTCCGATAACGGATATGGCACAAGAAGAAGAAGAAGGTATCTTGACATGAAGCATAGGTTGTTGGGTCAGATGGATTATTTAAGCAGTATTAGTAACCGACACTGGCAAAGAGCAATTTCAAAACGTTATACAATTCTGAAGACCATATCTGTCGGCTAATTGCCAGCAGTGGAAGGCAGGAAGGCATGACAGCCTTAGAAGATTTTAACTTCCAGGTAAAAGGGTAGCTATTGAATAATTAGGTCATGGCACAACACAACATGGGGGGGGAAGGTTCGGAGAGGCTTGATACAAAGATTTCACTATTGCCTCTGGACATTAGAACTGGATTTTGATATTTACACATTTGAAGCACAAGGTAAATGTCCTCCCTGCCTCTTATTTTTACTAGGGCTGACTTTTCAACAGAACAGGAAATGCCCTTGCGAGTGAATTCCCATGACCAGTCCCCCTTGCTGTTTAGTCTACCTCAGATCAAGTGGTGGCTTGCTCAGCCTTTTGATTGGCAACTGAAGTCCTATCAAAACAAATGTACAGAGGGTCTTACTAGAAAAGCCCTGCCTCCCCCACCAACGATTTCAGCTTTATTTGCACTGAAACTTGATGATAGCACTGCTAGACAGGAAGCTCTCTTCCCTAACATATCCTTAACAGGATGACACTGTTTCTCACAGAATGAACAACAGAGGTGGAGAAACTCAAGCCATTGCTTGTCCCAGGATATTTTTTAACATAACTTCAAAGGAGAAAGCTAAAGTTGGGGGAAGGGGTAAAATTATTTTCTTTCAGGTCGTCCTTAAAGGTTAGGTAAATAAGAATTATAAAATTTAAACAGAAACAGAAAGAGTAGAAGATTGCTGGATGGTAAGTGCCAGGTAAGGCTGATTCACACAAGACGTTTGACTTTCATGGAGGTACCTAGTGAGTTTGAACTGAATATGAAAGGAGTTTCAATAGGGAGTACTTGGAAGAGACAGGGATCCCACAATTTTCCCTCCTAATTTCTTGTGCTTCATCCCAACCATCTGCTCTGGAGCTTCTCCATGACATCATGCAATAATGGCTTAAGGTGCTATAAATGGAAAGGAAATCGATCAAAATCATTTATTCTACATTTACTGATCCTTCTTCTGGATTGAAGGTGTTCTTGAAATGAGGAGAAATCTTTTCAATCTAACATGAAGTGTTTCCAAGACATTTTATATTTGGTCTCAGTATGTCTTCCATTTGGAAGGCATTCTTGAGTGATGGCTCAGACTGTGATGGAGTGGGAGAAGTCAATTCTGTTGCATCCCCAGGGTATTAAGTGGCTGAAGAATGAAATTATGACATTTCACGGCAAATATTCCTTTGAAAGGGTCTGTCAGTGGAGAAGTCCAATGAGAAAAAAGGCAGACTAAAATAGCATATCACAGACAGACAAAATGCTTTATCCTATATCAGTGATGGCGAACCTTTTAGAGACCGAGTGCCCAAACTGCAACCCCAAACCCACTTATGCATCGTCGAGTGCCGGGTGGGTGTGGCCCATTGACTGGGTGTGGCCCATTGGGTGGGCGTGGCCCATTGGGTGGGCATGGCTGTGGTGGTAATGGCAGACTGGGTGGGACTAAAAAGTTCAATCAATCAATTCCAACTTTGCAAGATCTTTTTTTTCCCGTGAGAAGTTGAAATTGACTGATTGAACCTTTTTTTTTTTTTGCATACGGTGGCGGAGGCCTAAAGTGAAAAGGTTTTATAAAACCCAGCTGAAGGCCTAGGACTGGGGCAACGGCACGCGTGCCCACAGAGAGGGCTCTGAGTGCCGCCTCTGGCATCCGTGCCATAGGTTCGCCACCACTGTCCTATATCTTCAGATATGTAATCTTTCCTTTAAATATTTAGTGAATTATTTCTCATGGTACACTAACCTGCTCCAGCACATACCCTGAAAATGAATTCTCTCAATATATACCTGGAAGCTGCCTAGGAAAAATTAATGATTTGTCAACTTGGCTGTATGCTTTGATTGGGAATCTGGGATTACGTATTCACAAGGGAAGCATTAATATTGTCTGAGAGACTTGAGGATCAACTGGAGGTCATTCAGAAATTAAATTAAAACTGGAATATTGTTTTCATGTCATTAAGCAAAGCGCCCATTCTCCACTCTTCTTCATTAAATTACGCCAAGAGATGTAGAATCAAGGGAAGATAGGAAAGATGTATCTCCATCTTCTTTCCTGCCTCCCTCTGGTCCCTGCATCTAAGGACCAATGGGTCAGCAGTGATTGGCTGTTTTGGAACAGAAGCCAAAAACTGAAATCTCTTAATGGTGGTGGGTGGTGAGGGAAGGATGAGGGAGCAATCTGGCTGGCTGCTGGCAAGGTAGGGCTGGTTGGGGGCTTGCCAGTGGTCAACATATGAGTACCCTTAGAGAGACAGGGACTTTGGGGACATAATAGGATGGGGAGTGGGACGCAGTTCTTCTCATGGTCCATGGCTCCCTTTGTTCCCCTTCCCGCCAGTAAAGTGGCAGGCAGTTCCACAAGTCAGCCAAGGAGGAGGAGGAGGAAGTTTCATAGGAACTATTGGTTGTGAATATACAATATGATTGGCCTGTAAGCACAGGTTAACTTCTCTGCATTTGTAATGTAATATACTTATCAACGCTGTACTGACTTAGCACTGATTCAGCAATTTGCACTCCTAAACTTAAATATTTGCTTATTGGCAAAGCAAATCTCACAATTGGGTTAAAGATATATGACTGAAAATCAATTATTCTTTTTTTTAGGCCAGTTAGGAAAAAATGTGATTAACAGAGACTAGGGGGTAATTCCACTGGGCTTTCCATAATACATTATCCAAGCAGTTCTTTTTTAAAGGGGGGGAAATTACCTTGTTCTCAGTTAATAAGGAGCTTGTCTTTCTCTAAATATCACGAGGGCATCCCTGTACTTTTATATGTTCTGTTGTAAAGCTATGAGCAATCCAAGTAGGGAAACATAATTTAATTCTGTGCAGAGTGCTGAAATAGGATTGTGTTTATTATTCTTTATTTTCTCTATTTCAACAAAAGCTAAAGGTAAAGCACTTTATAACTCCATTTATTTGTTTATTATATTGGGAATTACATGATAAAATGAGAACAAGTTGCTAGTTCAACAGAATTACTACAGTAGTAATTCTGAGCACAGCGGGTGTAAGTGACTGAATCAGGATGTTGCCAGTTGAAATGCTTTCTCTTTCATTAATCCTTTTCTACTCCCTGCTTCAGTTTCCCCATCCATTGCAATATTCAGAGGTAATAATGTTGATACTTACATGGTTGTTATAATGATTATATTTAAATAATGCAGTGGAGCATCTTGAACTCCTGAATTTGCTAATTATTATGCTGTCAGAATTCATGTCGCACGGCATGAACATAGTTACACAAAATTATTCAGTTGTTGGCGGATTTAAAGCACTTATGATAACACTCATACATATTCCATGATGCAGTGAGTTCTGCATATAAGATATTTATTAATCTAACGTCACAGGCGGAGTTTTCAGAAGGGATTGAACTTGTTCTGGATGTGGCTGTGTTGTCTCTGCCACTGCCACATTTGAAAGAGTTCTGGAACAAAGTGCCCTTCAAGTAAGTCAGGTAGTCCTCGACTCACGACCACAATTGAGCCCAAACGTTCTGTTGCTAGGCACAATATTTGTTAAGTGAATTTTGCCCCATTTTGCCATGGTTGTTAAGTGAATCACTGCAGTTCTTAAATTAGTAACACCGTTATTAAGTGAATCTGGTTTCCCCACTGACTTTGCTTGTCGGAAGGTCGCAAAAGGGGATCGCATGATCCTAGGACACTGCAACCATCAGAAATATGAGTCAGTTGCCAACTGTCTGAATTTTGATCGTGTGACCATGGGGATGCTACAACGGTCGTAAAATGGTTATAAGTCCCTTTTTTCCAGTGACGTTGTAACTTTGAACAGTCACTAAATGAACTGTTGTAAGTTGAAGACTACCTGTATTCTGGATGCTCCAGTTCCCTCACATCACTATTGGTCACATCTCCATCCCAAGTGCCCATTAGTGGTTTGACTGAGCACTAGAATGATGCCTCCATATTATCAAACCACCCACCCACATTGCTGTTGAAGAAAGAGTAGTAATTTCATTCAATGCTGGGCTCATCAAAAAAACAAACCAGACCAAACCCACATGCTGCTTGACTACCCAAGAGTGGGACTGGCCCATTGCTACTTTTATGTACATATTTTCCTCAAAGCAGTAATGCAGGTATTCTCAGCCAATCACATAGGATCTCTTGAAACAAGGTCAATGAGAATGCAAGGGTGACAAAGGTGTGTGTGGCATCTCAGCTTGCTCCTTTTTCTTTAATGAATCCCTGTTCCAAAATAGGGTATCTAATTAGCTGAACTTGGGGGGGGTGGGGGTGGGAGGGCAGGAGAATTCAATGAGCACGGGCAATTAGCAATAGCAATAGCATTTATATTCTGCTTCACAGTACTTTACAGCCCTCCCTAAGCAGTTTACAGAGTCAGCATTTTGCCCCCAACAATCTGGGCCCTCGTTTTACCGTCCTCGAAAGGATGGAAGCCTGAGTCAACCTTGAGCCGGTGAGAATCGAACTACTGGCAGTCGGCAGAATTAGCCTGCCATACTGCATTCTAACCACTGTGCCACCACAGCTCTATTGGTTACAGTTTAGGACTCAGGGGTAGGCAACCTTGGCTCTTTTATGACTCGTGGACTTCAACTCCCAGAATTCCTGAGCCAGCATAGCTGACTCAGGATTTCTGGGAGTTGAAGTCCACGAGTCATAAAAGAGCCAAGGTTGCTTACCCCTGGTTTAGGTTAATAAAATACCTTTAATACACTTTGCCCAAGATAATGTTACTTGTCACTGTCCCTCTTGACATTTCCAAACTCTCCAGAGAGCAAAGCCTGATGGAGCCAGTTCTCTGCCCTATTGCAGTCAGTTGGGTTAATCAATTCACATGAAAACCTGGTGTTAACAGATTGTAGAGTTGGCTGCCTGAAATTGCCTTCCTACTGAGGAATGCAAGGCTGTTTTACCTTTATTAGTTGAACAGATGAGGGGATTTTGGCAGAGCTGAACAATATGTTCTACAGCCGATGTGCATTGCAGTGTCCCAGTGTGGTTGTTAAAAATTATGTGTCCAAATGACAGAAGGGGTTGTTTAACATTCACTCCCTTAGCTGCTTTTCCACTACAGGAGAAAATAAATAAGCAATTGATCCTGTTTCTAATGTATTCCAAATGTGGCAAAACCTGAAATATGTTCTCCAAATGTACTAATTCAACTGCTAGGAGAGAATACAACCTGGTTGTTGTTTTTTTATCCATGACTTATCCAGGTTCTGTATAGGTATTTAGATTATGTCAGAAAATTTTCATTCCAATTCCACCATTAATTTGAGTTACATATAAAAAATTTAAAAAAAAAACTTTTGATTGCTAAATGTCAGCATCTGGATTCCATGGAAGAAGCTGGTTCACACTTCTTGATAACTCTTCTCCTCTGATTTATTAAAGCAAATGATATCGTTGGTTTTCATTGATGACAAACAATGTATGGGTTCACTACATTATTCCTGACCTTGCTCCATTCTTCAGTATTCAGCAAAGTGAGTAAGAAATCGATTTACAGGTAGTCCTTGACTTACGACCACGATTGAGCCCAAAAATTTCTGTTGCTAAGCGAGACATTTGTTAAGTGAGTTTTGCCCCATCTTACGAACTTTCTTGCTACAGTTGTGAAGTGAATCACCAGAGTTGTAAAATGAGTAACACGGTTGTTATGTGAATCTGGCTTCCCCATTGACTTTGCTTGTCAGAAATTCACAAAATGGTGATCACATGACCCCGGGACACTGCAACCGTCATAAATATGAGTCAGTTGCCAAGCATCTGAATTTTGATCACATGACCATGGGGGTGCTGCAACGGTTGTAAGTGTGAAAAATGGTCATAAGTCACTTTTTTCAGTGCCGTTGTAACTTTGAACGGTCGCTAAATGAACTGTTGTAAGTTGAGAACTAGCTGTACAGATTGAGTGCTTGAAATTTATGCTGACATTACAAATATGGATTGACATAAGCACTACCACAAATGTGTGGTTGATGCTTATTTTATCAATTTTATATCAGTTTTCCCAGAAGCTGTGAAATAAAATGGATTACATAGTCTCAAATGAAATGAGAATGCAGGATATAGGCTGACCAGGCCTTGCTATATTTTTGTGTTACAATTCACAATTGCTTCTAAGAAAAGAAGGTTAAATGTAATTTGGTTTTAGCTTAAGCTAAACAACTCTCTCTCTCTCTCTCTCTCTCTCTCTTCTGCTCACACACACACCACACACACACACACCCCATGTCTCCATAACTTTCTACTATCAGGAGAAAAGACTGACATACCTACTGCAGAGATGAGGAACTAAAAAAATGCATAACTATATCAAAGGTTCTTCTCCTCAGAGGTATTAAAAAACAATTTTTCCAAATGATTTCCCCCAATACACATTATATTCTGAAACTGCTGTGAATACAACGCAAGTGAATTGGAAACATAGCTTCCAAGCAAGGGTTTTTACAGAGAAATGGAACTGATGGAGAGACCTCTTGTTGGTGTATGCTTTGTGGCAAATCAGTTGTGTTGCTACAATTCTAAAGGAACAAAGCTAGGCTTGGATGTAAATCTAATTACAATCAACTGGCTTTAGGTTGTACAAGTATATTGTACCTACCATTGATTAACATGTAGCTGCATTCTGTCTGGAAGTTTACTTTGCTGAGAAATTCTAAAGCGTTGCTTAATTGCTTCCACTCCAAATTGCTGTCTGGCAACTTAAAGCGGTTTGTCTGTTCAACAAAACAACTTAAAAAGAAAAAAAAATACACAATTTCCCAAGCAGTGGGATCAGTTTCTTAACTTTTGAGCTCCAAAGTAATAATAATTTTAACAGGATTTTTTTTTAAGTCTTTAAAAGAGAGATACAGTCAATGAGAGGTTTCTTAATATATAAAATTAGCCACATGCACAACTATTAACAAAAATGTAACTTTGGAGCTAAGTGAAATTAGATTGATGAGCAATTCTGGGATTAAGCTATCCTAGGATACAACTGCTCCACATCATATCAAGCATTCTGAACCAATTCATCTCATTGTGGACATACTTTCTTTAAAAGCAAACACTGACATATTAAAAAATCAGCTGAAAAATGCATTTAATTACTTGATTATTTGGATTCCCAGGGAGTTCCATCCTGAAATGTTACAACATTTCTTCTCAAAACAATTTCCATGCCAGAATTCGATCAATATTTATTCACCCCAAAAAACAAAAATGTCTTAGGAAAATAGCAATCGAAATGAGTTGTACAAACCAATTACAACCTCTGGAATAGGCTTTCCTCCAGTGAAACAGGTCCCTTGCTTTCTCGATTTTCCATCATCTCTTGCTAAAGTGATCATTTGTTGAGTTGCCGTTAACCTTCTGATTTAACATCTCAATAGATGCTCCTAATTTTTGTTACTTCAATTCTTCTTCTTCTTCTGCCATATCCGTTATCGGGCGTTGGCGATCATGTTGGCGATCCTGTTTTTATCAGCAGCCGCACGAAAAAGTGCTGCTGAGTTTTTTCCAAACCAGTCCCTTAGATTTTGAAGCCATGATGTTCTTCTTCTGCCTGGACCTCGTTTGCCTTCAATCTTTCCTTGGAGGATTAAATGGAGTATGCCGTATTTTTCTGGGTGTCGTATCACATGTCCGAAATATTCTAATTTTCGTTTTTTAATTGTTTTGATGATTTCCCTTGGCTTTCCCAGGCGGCTTATCACCTCCTCATTTCTGATTTTGTCAACCCAGCTTATGAGTAACAGCCGCCTGTAAATCCACATTTCAAGTGCTTCTAGTCTCTTCAGGTGGCCTTCTGTCAGAGACCAATTCTCTACTCCATAGAGCAGGATAGAAAAAATATAGCATCTGACAAGCCTGATTTTCAGTCTTAGGCTTATGTCGTGACTGCAGAAGACCTTTTTCATTTTGAAGAATGCTGTTCGAGCTTTCTCTATCCTTGTCTTTACTTCAGCGGTCATGTCCCAGCTTTCATGTAAATGTTACTTCAATTACACATTTCAATAAACTGCACCACCTCTATTTAATATTTATTTAATGTTATCAGAGATTGAAATGTTAAAGGAGATATAGATGTCTCAGATTCTCAACTCATAATTTCATGCTCTAGCCAGGGGTAGGCAACCTTGGCTCTTTTATGACTCGTGGACTTCAACTCCCAGAATTCCTGAGCCAGCCATGAAGTCCACGAGTCATAAAAGAGCCAAGGTTGCCTACCCCTGCTCTAGGCCTTAGGCCAGGGGTTGCATCGGAACGCTTATGAATAGCTCCAAAAAATACAGAAAGGGATAAAAATGAGATAAAAATTTCCTGATAAATCTTTATAACATTAAAATCTCTGAGAAGTGGATCATTTCAAACCTTTTTTTTAAAATTCAGGTTCAGTGTAGACTTTTTAAGAGTACTGTGGCACCATGGTGCTAGAGGCCAGTTCCAGAATAGTTGAACAGTATCCGAGTTTTAAAAAGATTGCTTTTCCCCATTTTATATGGGAATGTTCAACAAGTTATTTTCAATTCCAGATGTTCTTGAAGAATCCATACCAGTTTGGTGTTAACTTGTCTTAGGGAGAAATAGCAGTAGGAAATAGCAATATGTGAAACCAGAGCTGCATGAGGCCTCTGAGACCTTTTTTGGTGGCCTCCTGAAATTTCATTAATCCCTAAAGCCTGATGCACAATTTACTATAACATTGAAGAATAAAATACTGTATATGAAAATTCTAGAAAAAGGCACATCATAGCTTAAAATGAACAATGCCTTCCCCAGTGGTGGGATTCAAATATGTGAACAACTGGTTCTCTGTGTGGATGCCACTTCCGGAAGTCCATTCTGGGCCTGGGCAACAAAAAAAGTAGCTACCGGTTCTGCCGAAGTGGTGCGAACTGGCTGAATCCCATCACTGGTCTTCCCCCCAACTGCAATCCCATGTAAATGAGCCCTACCCTCAATACCTCAAAAATGTTCTTTGAGGCCATTCATCCCAAAAGTTTGCCCACTCCTAAACTGGAGACTAGATTGTGAAATATCTCAAAGAAATAAATAATTACCAAAATTACCCAAGCAACTTCAAGTCCACTGTCTTTACAAAAGCTTGCCAATATAAGATGGTTTACATGGATTTGTAAAATATAAGCAGGGAGTAGGCCTCCTTTATCTTGCAAGGTGAAGTATTTCATAAAGTGAGGTCATTTTTGAGGAGATACATCTCAGTTTCCCACCTTGTTAATCTCAGGTAGGATGCGAGCCAAGGCCTTCTCAGGAAGCACACACAAGGTGGGTAATTATGGTTGGGAGAGACAATCCTGAAAATGCAGGGATGCCAAGCCATGTTGGACCTTAAAGGTTAAAACCAGAATTTTGAATTTGGCCTGGAAATCTATTATTAAATAGAGTGAGATTTCAGCATTAGCAGAATACAGAATCTACCTTCTGCTGTCACTAAACCGGCTGTTATATTTTGTACCAACTGCAGTTTCCAAGTCATCTTCAAGGACAGCCTCATGTAAAACACATTGCAATAGTATAATCACCAGGTGACTAGGATATGAGTCACTGCTGCAATGACATCCCAATTTGAAAAGACTTGCTGGTGCAACCAGCCAAAGCTGGGCAAGGCTCTCTAACTCACTTGACCAGCAAATCCAAGGGGACTCCCATGTTCTAGACTCCCTCTTTCAAGGGCAGTACACCATCATCCAGAACCAATTTAGGAAACATCTCAGATTGATCACTTATAACATCTTGGTCTTGCAGGGATTTCATTAGAGTTTGTTTTGACTCTTTTAACCTTTCCAACGTCTTATCAGCATAATGACTAACCGTGCTTCAAACCAATACATGACCTCTCCTAGCTGTTTCACGTAGACACTAAACAACACAGGAAAAGGCTGATGAGCCCTGTAGCATCCCACACTAAACTAACAAAGGCTAATTGGTTTCCCCCATGCGTACTGACTGATAGTGCCCACTCAGGTAGAGGGCACCAATGGCAAATTATTACAAAACAGTCTTCAACCCTTTGCAGGTACCCTGTAGGGTGCCGTGGACAATGATATACTGAATACCACTGAAAATTCTCATAGAATCAGGAGGTGTGTCCATATCTAGGTCCCCACATATGTTATCCACCATCGCCTGCAATATTTTTTCCATCCCATGCCTAGGTCTGAATTTTCATTGAATGAGGCCAATCTTCTTGGACCCTCTGTGGCTAAATTTACTCCACATTGTCCAAAATCTTTACTTCAAAAGAAAATTTGGAGATAGGGACAAAAATATCCAAACTGGTTGGATTGAGAGGTGGTTCTTCAGGAGGGGGTGCACCACTGTCACCATCAAGTCAGGTGGAAACTCCCTCTCCATCTGTCTCCTGGACATAGCTTTTTCAACAGCCCAAAGGTTCCAAGTGAAGCATGGGTCCAATTCACAGCATCCACACTTCAGGGGCTTCATGTTCCAAAGAAGCCCGTCTAACCTCCCAAGATATGGCCTGGATCATCTCACCAGACCCTGCCTAGGTAGCCTCTAATTCCAAGCAAATGCAGGCAATTTTAGTTGTGAAGAATCTTGCAAAGGCCTCTTCCACAACATTTCCCAAAGGGTTTAACCCTAAACAAGACCACTAGCCCAACCTCTTCAGACACAGACACGATAATTTTAGAGGAATTGGCCTCTGCTTATTATATCTGCTGCTTTTATTTGGTTTGTTGTAATTGAGTAGTGCTTAAATTTGTTTAAAGCCGATGTCTGATTTTATTAAAGTTGCCTTGATTTAGAATGTTGTGATTAATACTCTATGCTACCCTAGGAAGACTGAAGTTTTAAAAAACAACAACAGCGAAGGAAGGAGGGCTTGCTAACCAGGAAGTTGTGGTTGGGGACAATCTTATGAAGTTTTTAAAACTGGTAACAAAAAACTGGTGGAGATGTGATAGACAATTATATGCAATTTCCGACCTGATTAGAGAGAAGCGGTTATTCTTACCAGAACACTGGATCAATGTCTGCCTTAGTATGGAAGTGTTCCATTTTCATGTTGGCTCTGATGAAACCATATATGAACATCTCGCTGATTTATCATAAATTAAAATCATTCCTTCCAGATCTGGAATGGCCATATTTCTGAACCATGTACAAGCCACAATATAATGAGTAACATTTGTATGACAGCATTTTATAAATTTATCTCATTGCTAATGTAAGCCAGAAGTTATATATATAACTTATATATATATATATATATATAATACCTTACTTTGTCTGTTGGATTTTTATACTAACCTTCAACAATGCTTTTGGAATGATTTCTTTCCAAAGCAATATACTGAAACATCATTTAAAAAATAATTTCAATGTTGAAATGCAGCATAAATGTTCTTTCAACCAGGTGTAGTCCTGCATGACTAAAACAATCTTTATTTAGTGATGAAAATGTGAAAGTGCTGACATCAGCTTATCTATTTGGGGGGGATGTTCCCCCCTCACATTCACTCTCTTTGCTTACTATGGAAGCAGGCTACAGGATGGATCAGAGGATCATTTCTAGCCTGAGCAGGTTAATATGGCACAAGGCATTATTTCAGGCATTGTTACATCTTTCATAATGAAGTTCTTCACCCTTATACCTTTTTTTTTTTAATCAAGGTAGAAAAGAGGTTGACTGATGGAGCACGTGCAAAGATTTACTCCACATTCCTTGGCTCTTAACACAAGGCCAATTTTCAGGTCCCAGTTCATGGGTAACAATGGGGAGATGGGGAGGGGCGGCAAAGAGGATAAGATAAATAGCTTTATTACTTGTGTGACTTCATTATGATTTGCATCAGATGCTTATGTTCCAGCTGTCTTAGACTTCCCCAACCTATACTGCTGGTGCCTACTTGGGGAGGTAAGGACGAGGAAAATTATTTAGTGATGGTGCCCCCAATTTGTGTAGGGAGATAAGTTTCATAATTGGGACAGCCATCTGTCGAGCAAGTGTGTTGAGGAACATTCCTTCTGGTTGAGAAGCATTGTCATTCTTCCGAAAAACCCATCTTGTGTTCTCTGGATGTATTCTTCTCAGGGGGCTTCAAGAACAAAATGATTTTAAAAATCTCACTTGCTGAAATATGTCGAGCAGTCTAACATTTGTCAAAACTGGCAAGAAACCCTTACATTATTCTGCTTCCTGCATCCTTTTCTTGACCGCTCCTTCGCAAAAGCTTAGGAGAACATACGAAGTATTGCAGTTTGTTTAAGTCTGTACCTTATCATTAACATTTTTGTTGAACTTGCTCACAAATGCAAACAGTTCGTGGTATGAAAGTCATTTAATCAAGCCATTTTCTTTCCACCACTGTGCGAAACTAACTGGTTTTCATTATTAAACGGATGGAATATTTTCTGCAAGATAAAAGGACTTTAAAGTTAATGTCTCAACAGTAACTACGGCAAAGAGTAACTACTGCATGGTAATTTGGCTTTCATCTGAAAGAAGCATTGTGAAAGGAGATCATCTTTCTGGCCCTGTGTATGTCCATATGGTGTGGACATGTGCAAGTAAGACAACTACATTAAGGCTGGGGAAACCTATGGTGTACAGAATGTGGTGAAGGATGCTGGACACCATAGTTCAACAATGTCTGGAAAACTACATATTCTCCATTCCCAGTAGCCTTAGCTTCAGTATTGATCTCTAATCAAGTCTGTGTTGGGTTCCGCCATCTACAAAAGACTTTGTGCATAAAGATGTTTGAGTAGACTGTAAAATCCCTCTTCTCTAATCAGATATCTGACTAGATACTGTAAATCTATATTCCTAATTTCATCACTAAAGTCAATACAACCCTGTTAGATAATCTCTTTCAGGCTTGTGAAATGCATGAAAAAGGCTTATGTCCAAGATTTGATAAGCACTATAGTGGAGCTGTTATAGCCTAGAAAATATGCATTGGGTTTTGGGGAAGTGGGTGGGGTGATTACCAAAATCGCTGAGCAGATGTTTCTGTATAACAGATATTTTGGATTTCAATTCCCATAAATTATAGTGCGGCTAACCGCAGCAGAACTGATGGATCAAAACATCTGGAGTGTTTTTATATTAAAAGGTAAAAAGTGATGTTATACACACTTAGGCAAACAAATACAGTTAATAAAAATGCCAACTATTGTTTGTTTTGAGATTCATGCTTGCATTTTATGTGATACAGTTTTTCATGGATATACCTTAAGTACATTTTAAAGACAAGAGTGAAGAATTGGAAAGTGGCTTTGAAAGAATCCTTGTCTTGCCCTATCTTACCTTCTGACTTTATAATATACAAAATAGAGGAATACTTGATTATGAGGAGTTAATAACCATAAGGTGCAGCTGCCAAATAGGGTGGACTTGACCAGAAATAACATCTGGCACTTTGGCTGAGCTTTCTGGCTACCTCATCTCACAGCTGTTTATTTCCTGAGGTCATTTCATATTCTTCTAGTGTTTCAGTACTATTTTAGGACAGCATCTCGAGAACCCCATTGTCCGTTCACCCAGCACATCGTTCTGTGCTGGCCACATAGTTTAAAAGTTATAACTTTTAAATGGCTGGCCTTAATGAAGAATCCAATTTTTTTTTTTACAATACAATAATACATTTACAGTATTAAATCAATTGGCCGCCACAGATGGCAACATTTTCAGACCAAAATTCCTCTTCGTATGACAATATGATACAAACAGCAAAGAAGGTGAATCAGATGGGCGGAAGGAAGGATTACATCAGAACTGTAATTTGGAATATAAGAGCAGACATTCAAATTAGTACCCAATGCTATGATGTAGCACCAGGAAAAGCCCTTGGACTGATTGCATTGATTTGCTAGAGTGAAGAAACAAATGGCTGAGGCCCATGTTTATTTAAGCACATAAACAAGCAAGGTATTAACTGAATCATGAGGAGGAACTCTTTTTTTAGATGCAACTCATATCTAGTTCTGTCAAAACTAGTGAGACTCTCGCTGGCAATTTCCCATAAAGAACCACCCAGGTGAAATTAACGAATCAGTAGTGTTCTTATAAATCAGTTCATTTATATTCTGAAAATTCAGTACATTGTAAATGTAGAAATATTTTTTTTCTTTCTATTGCAGGTAAATTAAATGTTTATATAATGTTTGATTGGCAGAGGTTTATCAAATTCATGATATTCATAGACACAACTGATCCACAAAGACTGGTAAAGTTGTGGTACGTTTGAAAAGAGAATATTCCTTTTTTTTTTTCTCCCATGAGATTCCCTCTAAAGAATATATTGGTAGACTCAATAATTTTGGACAATTTTCATCCAGCCTCCAACTTCCTTTTTTAGATAAAGGTTATTGAGAAGATATTTAGCCTATAGCACCTAGAGCAGGGGTCTGTAATCTTGACAATTTTAAGACTTGTGGACTTCAGCTCGCAGAATTCCTCAGCCAGCACAGCCAGCATTCTGGGAGCTGAAGTCCACAAGTCTTAAAGTTGTCAGCATAGCTGGCTGAGGAGTTCTGGGAGCTGAAGTCCACAAGTCTTAAAGTTGTCAAGGTTGCAGACCCCTGACCTAGAGAATATCCTGGAGGAAATAGTTTTGCAATTGGAGTTTTGGCTCAGGCATAGTATTGTCAGCCTTTCTCAAGTATGGATACAGTGTTGGTCATAGTGGTTGATGTCCTCTGGCAGAGGCAGGACAGGTAACCATACTAATTTTTCTTGATATCTCAGTGCTTTTTGATACACCAAACATGATATCCTTCTGGGGCAGCTACAAGATCTGAGAGAGGGAACCAAAGTGTTATGGTGGTTCTCCTGTCTCCATGGTCGATTCTATTCAGTGTTAACAGATCAGGAAAGTTCCAGCTTGAAGTACCTCTGTGAGGTATCATCAGTATGTCAGTGACACTCGACTGAACAGTTTTAGAGTCTGTCAGCCCTACAAGATAGACCAGATAAGAAACAAATGCTGTATAGTCCTAAAACTACTTTCATTAGAACTAATGGACTGTTGCACCACTAAAAGTGCTTCCTCTTCTCCCTCTGGTATCCTCAGGTGAAGTGTGGGTCGGGCTTGCCTTATAAGTATTCATAGATCTCTATTTTGGTATGGGCATAAAACAAATTTATCTAGCTGTTGCCTTGGTAGCAGAGCTTTCCTCTCTCCCTCAAGCCATCCTCTCTACTCCCTACAAGAAGGAACAGGTTCACACTTAACTCTGACAAAACTGAGGGGCTATAAATCATCTGCACCGTTCTTCTACTCTGAGTGAGGCTCCATTTTTGCTTCTGAATAGGTTTGCACTTCCCTTATTCAAAACTGGGATGCAACGTGAGGTCCTCTGGACTCACAACTCCTGCTCAATGAGCAGATGGCAGCCTAAATCAAAAGAGCCTTCACATATTTTTCTAGTATCCCAACTACACCCTTTTTGGCACTATGAGCCCTTCCTCACAATTCCATCACACATTGATCATCTCAACTGCAGTTGGTCTAGTGCAGCACACTGTCATGGTTCCGACAGATGAAACTCTTCAAAGAACTTCGAGGCATTGTTTACCTTAAAAAATCTTTATTTGAGTAGCATAGCATCAGCACCAACACAGTCGAAGCCAAAAACTGGATTCCCCTCCCCTGAGCACATAGTATCAAAGCACAATTTCCTGCTCCAATTAACAGTCATAAATCACATTCTCCAATTATTTTGAAATGCAGGCTCTCCCTCCAGTTCTCCAGCCCACCAATTCTTATCATCTCTTATTTCATTAACCTTAGTTCACACACTAAGTCCAGTATTATTATGTCTATCTAAACTCTCATGCACATTCCTCTCCCCCAGCACCATCTAACTCTAAAAGTAAAACATAAGAAGAAAATGGTTGCATCTCTAACTGTTGTCAAAGCAAAAACATCCGATGTTAGCAGCGTTGACATCGCAGCGTTGACACACACTTTACACACGACTGCCATTGAAGACTACTCAGAAACTACAGCTGGCTCACAAGACAACAGCGTAAGCAGTTATTAGTGGACCTTGGTATATAATACTTCTGCTACATGAATGTCAAACATTACCAATGAGCTTCCAGATGCAATTCAAGGTGCTGGTTACCACCTATAAAATCCTTTATGGCCATCTAGCTGAGAGACTGAATATATCCGATAGTTTCTGCCAAATCCTGTGCCATTGGATATAGCCAGCATACTTTGTCATAAAGTTTTTATTTTATTAACTTATAATATAAAATATGAAAATACAAAAGCAAATAGTAGGGAACAAAGGTAAGGGAAAAGGGAAAAAGAGAAGTGTGGGGAAGAGGGTGGAAAAAAAAAAAAAAGGTGTTGACTTCCGACTCCCTCTGTTGCAGTAAAATAAGGCATTTGCATCGAACCTCGATTTTTTTTTACATTTCTATAGAAATATGAACTAGCCATTTCTATATCAACAAATCAATCTAATCAGTAAAACCCAAAGTTAAAGTATCATTTTTTTCCACCTCAAGCACAAAGTCCAGAAGCGGTTTCCAAGAAGAAACAAAAGTACTTATATACTTTTCTTTTATCAGCACAGTCAATTTAGCCATCTCTGCTAACTCCATCAGCTTTTGTAGCCACTCATCCATGGTGGGAATCGAAACATTCTTCCATTTTTTGTGCATAGAGTAGTCTTGCTGCCGTCAACATACAGTATATAAAATCAGAGTTCCAGTTTTTTTTCCCCAAGTCTTTTTCCATTAGATCTAGAAGAAAAGTTTCTGGTTTTATCTTTATATTCACTTTAAGAATTTTCTGCATTAGAATATGAATCCTATTCCAACATTTCTTTGCTTTATCACATGTCCACCATAAATGATAAAAAGTCCCAGCACACTTTGTGTACCATCCACTGAGTGTCATCTAACAGGATCTAGGAAGTGTGCCTTCTCTGTTCTGGCACCTGCCCACTGACATATAGCAATCCTTGAACTGTTCCAACTTTGCAAGCTTTTAGACAATCCTTAAAAAGAATGACTTTTTCTACAGCTGCTGGGATTGGTCAATAATGTCCATTTGACTGGTGTTGTTTGTTTCAGCTTTGCTATGTGTTTTCCATGTTAATGATGTCCATTTCCTGTTTACCTTGATGCTTTTTAAAGACATTGTACTGATTCTTATGTTGTGCAGAGCCAGTTTTGATTTGAGGAGGATGGCCTTATAAATTGAATGAATAAATAAATATCATCAGCAGTCAATTCTCCTGCTTTATTAAGCCTCACAACTCCCCCTTATGAAACAGCCGCTTGGAACTGACGACTGATGACATGCTAAAGATGGAGTTACTTAAGCGAACCAGCAAAACAATGCAAGTTCGGAAAAAGTAATTTGAGGAATAGCTTGGTTTGCAACGGTTGACTGTTCTTTTGTGACCTCTAGTGGCCAATTCGAGTAATGTTTCCTCAAGACGAGATTTTAAAAACTCTTAAATTTTCAATTTATTAGTTCTATTTCCTTTTCCTCCGTTGAAAAGAATATGAATGGGGCAGCATTTTTGGCAAGTAACTACACTGTTCATGTCTTCAATTTCATAAGGCTTATGCATTTTGCAGTATCAGAATTGAACTACCCACATAAGGTACAGATGGTAAAATCTTTCTTCAACTGTCTTTTTTTAAGTTCAGCTGTGTCTTTTTATCTTTTGCATGAACATATATTCAAAAGCAAGCCCTAGTCCTGTTGCATTAAATTGGGATTACTCCACATTACACATTAAATATATTGCTAAATTAAGCTGATATAGCTTCAATAAAGTCAGCAGTTCTACAAATCCTAGACTTATTCATCTTCTTGCAATGCGACTGATTATTGAGATAACATTTAATTAATTTTACATGCTGACACTACATATTTATTATGAAAAGTAACATGCATTTCATATAATAGTATTAGTCACACATCTGTGCGATTTCGTTCATTTATGTCTCTTTAAATTGGTACTTTGCTGAAAATACATGCTGGCTAAAATGTATATTGTCTCTTGCGCAGTTGCAGGATTTGGGGAAAAAAACAACAAGTGAAACCTGTACGTTATTGGCATATATACATGTGTACACTTGATTGTGGGTAGTCTTATTTAATTTCTATATCTACATCGGTGATAAAGCCCCATTTAGGACTTCATACATTTTTAAAGTCTCTGCTCCGGTACCGAGATTTCCTTATTCTTCAGCAAAATGCTGTGGACAAACAAATGAACCTAAATACCCTCCATCTGCTGTTGCACACAGGAGGGTTGAGTAACTTTTGTGCAGCATTCACAAAATAGCTGGACCAAGCTTGTAATCTTTAGAAGAGCTAAAAGTAAATGGAAAAAGAAACAGAAGCACCAAGGCAGTAAGGAGGGGTCATGTTCCTGATTGTTACCATCTGGGGTAAGGTTCCACATAAAACAGGAGTGGGAATTGTGTGTATAAATACAAGTTAATTGGTGAGCGATGTGGAGGAACCTGATCCTGCATTAATGAGGGAGCTGCTGTCAGGCCACCAAGAGACAACTGCTTGGAAGCAGAAGGAAGCGCTAGTCACGCATCTTCTGCAAGTGCCATCCCCGGCAAACTGGCCAGGTGTTGCCGACAGGAAAGCCCTGCCTCCTCTGGCTTCTCAGCTTTCCTGAAAGGAACAACAAATTAACACTGAGTGAAATATCTGAGAATTGGCAAGTTGCTAGTGACCTCCATGGGCAATCTCAAAAAAACACTTGAAAAAAAATAAAAGAACTGTTTCAAGTGAATCCTAATTACACGTGATCTCGCTGGCACTGGTGTGAATGAGGAATAAATACGAACACTGGATGGGATTTGTTTATCAAGCCAAGAGCGCTTCTAGTAAAGAAACGGCATGGTTTTTAATGCTAGCTAACTTATCTTGATGTTGTTGCCCTTTTATAAATGGAGGGCTGCACGGGAGAGAAAATAACCCAGATCTCCCCCTTCTAAAATACATCTTATCACAGTAGTATATAAAAGTAAAAAGTGGAGGTTTGATGTTAATGCTTTATTCTACTGCAAGAGGAAGTCGGAAGTCAATGCTCTTTTTTCTTTTCCCCCCTTCTCCCCCCTCACCTCTTTTTCCCTTTTCCTTCACCACTGGGTCCTAGTATTTGTTTTTTCTTTTTTGTATTTTATTTTATAATCCGATAAAATGTTATACAGTGAGGGAAAAAATTTTAAAAAACCAAAACAAAATGCATCTTATCACTAGGATATTGAGAGATACGGCTTTTTAGCCACCTGACATCAGCGTGCCTCCATAAAAGTAAAAAAAAAAACCTAATGTCAAAATGAATGGAAATCCTGACGTTCCGGTGGAATAATTACAAATTAAAGCAAGATCTCTTTTGCAAATTGTTAAATGAAGATATTTGTCAAGTACAAAAGGTCTCCAGTGACAAAGAAAAGATCCAACATTTTTAGAATTGCAGTAATTTTGAAAGCCCCTTTTTCACCCTGAAAATAGCATATCAGTGAGACAACCCCAGTTTCTCCCTCTAATGTACAGTTCATTAACATTCCTGCTAGATTTATGATCAAAGGGTTTGAATCACTTTCATTTTACATTCTTCTTTCAACATATTCCAAGCCTTTCCAAAAGCCAATGTGTTGTTATTTGTCAACAGACCTTCCTGATCATTTCCCACTAGATACTGAGAGTGAAAAAGTAGTGTTTCTGTCTCACAGTCAAAAAATTAAAAGGCTTTTGGTAAACAGAGTTCATGGGGGGAGGGGGGTGTCAACGCTCAATGTAACCTAGCAAAACAATAAGCTATGGTTACATTCTTCCTCCCAACTCCCCCCAGTCCCAAAAGATGACTGAGCCTGAAATCTTCTAGTCGCTATTTGGTAGACATATTTTAATTAAATTGTAAGTACATATTATATATTGTAGGACTGTGTTGTTCAGGATCATGATCTTTTGGCTCCCTGCCCATAGCGTTTAAGTATTATCTTGCTGAAATAGGCGACTGATCAGCTTGAGCATTGCAGTAGATACTCAGCGCTCTGCGAACTACTGTAAATGAAAGGTGGCAGATTTAGTTAACTCGGATGTCATAATAGTGGTAGGACCTTCTGGGATGAGGTTGCTTCATTCTAAGAAGGGGAGGCATGCATCCCAAACTTGAAGGCAGCCAATTTTTGCTTAAAGAAGGTCTCTGGGAATGGTGTATTGCTTCCAGATGTACAGTATTCTATCCTTCTCAGGAATAGCACGGCTAGGAAATTGGCCTTATACTGACTATTGAACTAGTGAATGCTGAGAGAGAGAAAAAGCGATTGCTCTCTGCAGTAGCATGGGTGTGGTTCTGAGCTCTTGGAGAAAATATGAAAGATAAGGTGAGTAATCACCTTAATCCTATTTAATCAACTTAATTGTGATAATACCTGCACGCACAATCCATTAAACCAAATTATATTTTGTTCCTTGCTCTACCAGGCAAATTATCATGGCTACCTCTAAGGTTTTACAGTGTAGCCCACAATCTGTCACTCCAAAGCATCGTTGGTACCTACCATTTAAAAACAAAAACAAAAAACAACGTTGAGTAAGGTTGATTCAAGCCATTGTAGAATTTTGAATCTGGAAAATGATGGAATAATTCAAAGGAGCTCTTTTTTCCAAAAAAAAACTGGACAAGGATTTGTGCTTTTCTACAAGGATCCATTTGCCATCTGTCTGAGCTTTCCAAGTGCAGAACAGAAAAGTTATTTTCCAATCAAGAGAGCAATTAAGTTTGAAGGAAGCAGTAATCAATCCCTAAATTTTAAAAAAAAGACACTCTATGAAAGCATTTGGCAACTTGGCATTCAAATTTAAATTTAATTAAATAGCAAGCACAGCAATTGACATTAGACTGCAGTCTTTGATCTGTATGCATGAGAATGAAGAAACCTACTAATAGCCACAGAAATATTTGCATGGCCAAAAGTAATAGATACTAAGGGAAATTTAGAAGGAAACTTTAAATAAAATGACTGATTCTGAAATTATTCTCAGTATTCAGAGGCTAATCATGTGTATGGAATCCTAATATCTGTGGAGGCTGGTCTACTTGTTCATTTAATTCACCTGAATTATTGCCCAGAATCAGTTGGAATCAGGCAGCGTCTAAATTTAAATCAAGCAAGCAAGCAAACATACTTCGCTGGCAGTAGAATTGTGCTTTTTCAGCAGTGAAAGGTGAATTATAGATTTTCTTCATAGGTTTCCTTCATTTTACCAATACAATCAGAAGTATCCATGGGGCCTGATACTTTCACTTGCAATGAAATGGAATGGCTCAGTAAAGGGTGGATTTTCCTTCTGGGGAAATATCTAAATAAAAGCAGAAGGGCAATCTGCCAGGAGTCTATATAGATATGAATTCTCATACTGGGCACAAGGTTGCACTAAATGATCTCCAAAATTGCATCCAAGCCCTGCATTCAATAAGTCCACCTTGGCAGCATCCTTCAATCGGTGCCATGCCCTTGGGCTCTCATGGCAATTGCCCTTGTCTGGTTGTTGCCCTGGTTCATTTCCAGCCAAGCTTTGGCTCAGGGATGATATCACTAAAAAAAAAAGTTTAGAAGCTGTAACTCCACAGTTACAGGGTAAGGTAAGGGGTAGCATGAACTCCTGTTTATCTTGGCTGCTCACTTCTCCCTGTCTGCTGACGCTCAGGCACTACAATCCCACACTGCTGTTTTTTTGTTTGTTCGTTTTTGTTTTTCTAGGGCCAAAAGGATGACTTTTGAGAAAACCACCTTCTTCCAAGCAACTAGTAGAATTTTTTTTTTTTAATTGCTGAATCGATCTGTAAAAGAGAAGCTGAGGACCTGGAAGAGTGTGCAGAAGACTGGCTGTTCCTCCGCTCCTTAATTGGTTAGATCAGGGGTAGGCAATCCTTGGCTCTTTTATGATTCGTGGACTTCAACTCCCAGAATTCCTGAGCCAGCCACGCTGAGGGGAAAGGGAGAGTTTCCAAGCTGAGCCATGCTGGCTCAGGAATTCTGGGTGTTGAAGTCCACGAGTCATAAAAGAGCCAAGGTTGCCTACCCCTGGGTTAGATGGAGGGAAGACTGGTTAGCTCCTGAGGAGTTCTCGGGTTACAAGGACATAAGGCAGGGGTGTCAAACTCAATTTCATTGAGGGCCGCATCAGCATTGCGGTTGCCCTCGGGGGGCCGGATGGGTGTGGCCAGGGTGGGTGTGGTCTACTGGGTGGGCATGGATGGAATGGGTGTGGCCTACTGGGTGGGCATGGCCAGCTCTACATCGTTCGTGTCAAGGGGGCCTGGGCAGGAGTGGGACAGATCTGAGGGTCTCTGGCAGAAGGGGGTGGGACCAGGGCAAGTGCCAAGGCATGGTCCACTGGAGGAGCCTCCCCAGCATGCACCCAGGGGGCGGGGCTGATGCAGCAGGGGCTGGTTCCTCTCTGTTTCCAGACGGTCTTGTGGAGCTAAGACTGAATGCGTTTCAGCATAGATGGCCACCACAAAATTGTACATTGGCTCCCGGCCGGCCTGGGCCAGGGCCAAGGCAGCGGGGGCCGTTCCCTCACTGTTTCCAGGATGGCTTCGCGGGCCACATGAAACCACTTCGCGGGCCGCATCCGGCCCCCGGGCCTTGTGTTTGACATGTCTGACATAAGGAGAAGATATTTGAGCGACAGCTTACTTGTGGGAGACAAATTGTCATGGCTTGGGACAAAGTGAGCTTCTAATACAAAGCATGCATGGACCGCTGACAGGATGCCAACTCTTCTTCACTTCTTGGGCCCACACAATGTTTACCTGAGTTATGATAAAGCAAATCACGGTGGTCTGCTCAGCTGTGAAGGACAGTAACATTAGCATGCAAGTCTGTAGCGTAGAGGTATCAGTTTTGTTAACGTCTCCTGCTGTGATTAAATAGAGGGGTATTTTTCCTACATTAATGAAGCTGAAAGTTATTTGTTTTGATTTTGTCACTCTCACCTCATTAGGCAGGAGGAGAACTAACTTATACACAGGGTCAGATTTGCCCGAGGTTCTGCTGACTCTTCCTAAATTAACATGTTAATTCACTGTAATAAAATTCATGATTTACAAAAAGATATCAAACACCTTGATCCATTACATCCCATAATGCTATGGCTTCAGGCTGGGCGGGTAACAGCTCTGTTTACAAAGCAGCTGGACAGAGGGCTCAAAAGACCTCAACAAGTCATGTATGATTCCCTTATGGCATATATACCATTTTTTAGAAGTGGGTTGAAGAGAATCACTGGAAATTTCCTATCTGACCTCTGGCTTCACAGCTACTTCTGAGAAAAATGGATTGAAACTGCACAGCTTGTCACCTGCAAATTAAGCCCGTTGGTAGAGTTGCAAGCCAATTTGAAAAGAAAGCAGGTCTGCCTTCCTTTGTTTCAGTTTACTTGCTTCACTTTCTAGCTATTTGTCAGATTAGCAAGGTCGTATGTTCCTCCCATGTATTTCTATAACTTGTCACACTTTAAGGAACTATTAACTACAATTGCCATAGTCCCGTGCAACAGGTCGGACTGGCTTGGGTTGCAGGGGATTTTAGTCCACAAACATCTGGAGGAGCACAATTTTCCCACTCCTATTTTCGGAGAAAAACATATATTTTGTTTTTCCATCCCTGAACTATCAACACCCAAAGGCCCTACAAGGGCCCCAAATGTTTCACCCCTTCATTCTATCACTCAACTCCAAATTGTAATGCTAAAAGTTAGCAACATATCTCATCAATCAAACATTAATGAAAAGGAGTGGAGAAAGTCCAATAATCTCAGATTGGAGGGTATTAAAAATAGTGTTTTAAGCCCGTACACTATTTTGCAGGAATTTGAGATATCATAAATATAGGGCAAGTTTGTGTTCAGATTGCTAGATAATAATAAATGAAGTATTCCAGTAAGCACACATTACCTATAAGCTATAGGCCCGTGGTGGCGAACCTATGGCACGCGTGCCACAGGTGGCACGCAGAGCCCTCTCTGTGGGCACGCGCACCGTTGCCCCAGTCCTAGGCCTTCACCTGGGTTTTATAAAAGCTTTTCGCTTTAGGCCTCCGCCGCCGTGTGCAAAAAAAAAAAAGGTTCAATCAATCAATCAATCAATTTCAACTTCTCGTGGGAAAAAAAAAGATCTTGCAAAGTTGGAATTGATTGATTAAACTTTTTAGTCCCACCCAGTCTGCTGTTACCACCGAAGTCACGCCCACCCAATGGGCCACACCCAGCCAATGGGCCACGCCCACCCGGCACCCAACGATACATAAGTGGGTTTTGGGTTGCAGTTTGGGCACTCGGTCTCTAAAAGGTTCGCCATCACTGCTATAGGCTTTTATGGGCTAACTGCTACCATAATGCATCTTGCATTCCAGGGATCAGCAAATCTTCAGGTTGTGGATGCCTATGTCAAATTGCCCCTAAGCATCTGAAACCTTGACCAGAAGCCGATAGATCTGAGTAGACGGACTTCAGCTTTGGTTCCCTAAAAACCCTCTCATGCAGAATCCTATTTCTACAAAGGCAGAACTGGTAAAAATCAAACCATATTTTTATCATTCTGGTAAGAGCTGTTCAGAAAGTAGATGTAGCTCCTAGATCAAATTCTCATTTACTGGCTTAATGCAGGATATCATAGATCAGTGGTGGCGAACCTATGGCACGGGTGCCAGAGGCGGCACTCAGAGCCCTCTCTGTGGGCACGCGCGCCATCGCCCCAGTCCTAGGCCTTCAGCTGGGTTTTATAAAACCTTTTCGCTTTAGGCCTCCGCCGCCGTGTGCAAAAAAAAAAAAAGGTTCAATCAGTCAATTTCAACTTCTCACAGGAAAAAAAAAGATCTTGCAAAGTTGGAATTGATTGATTGAACTGTTTAGTCCCATCCAGTCTGCCGTTACCACCGCAGCCACGCCCACCCAATGGGCCATGCCCACCCAATGGGCCACGCGCACCCAATGGGCCACACCCACCCGACGATGCATAAGTGGGTTTTGGGTTGCAGTTTGGGCACTCAGTCTCTAAAAGGTTCGCCATCACTGTCCTAGATCAAATTCTCATTTACTGGCTTAATGCAGGATTATCATAGATGGAGCTTTATCCTTGACTGAACAAAGCAGTGATCAGTCTTCTCCATGAGATGGACTATTCCTTATCGCCCTTACTTAGTACAGGATAAGAGTTGAGGAAAGATGTGGAAAGATGTGGAATGGCAAAAACAGGTGATCAGCAAGTCATTTGAGACTATGTTATGATATCGATCAAAGTCTCCTATTGCAGAGACTTTCTGACTTGGGGGTTTGAGATCCTTCCGGAACATAGTGACAGATTGTGCTTCAAAATGCTTTTTTATAGGATTTTTTTTTTTTTGGTGGGGGGAGTGACAATGGGATTCTTTATTGTGACTAATGTTCAGATTCATCAGGTAGGATTCGTTCTCAAGGAGGAAGAAGAAAAAGAAAAAAAACAGCAAGGAGGAGGAGGAGGAAGATGAGGAGGGAGAGCACCTTCCTCCAAATATCGAAGGAGGAAGCAGATAATATTTCTCCAACCATCCTCTCTGCAATGGAAATCCAGAGTTTATTAAAAAGGGGGGGGGATCTAATTTGACTTATTTGAAATTTTGTAGTTGCGATAACTGCATTCATTTGCCTTTCTCATCGGCATTATATTCCTCAATAAACTCCTTTTTATATTTATAGGTTTGGCTTGGTTTTAGAAGAGTATTTCTCAATCATATCTTCTCTGTTCCACAGCCCTCTCTGATGTTTCAGGATTGACACAACATTTGTTAAATTCTGTGCATTTGAGAGTTGGGCTGGAAGATTCAAAAGTGCCTTCCTTTCCAGTTTTCCCAAAGCAGCATTAGTCTTTATAGGGGAGAGAAAAATCTTTAAAGTTACCTATTAATAAATAGTATATACATAACACATTGAAAAAGCATGTGTAACCCAATCAGGATCTTCATCCTGTGATTAAAAATATTGCTTGTTCCTAAATAAAATAAGGGATATTGTAGAATTTTGCCCAAGCCAGGAACACAACAATGAGGGGGAAAAACCATATTTATTGCAATGATCATTGGGTAGCTGCTCTACAATGAAAGACCCGGAACAACGGAAAAGCAAAGATTGTTACAGAGGTTGAGGCTACAGTGCAAGAAAGCCTAAGTACCTGATTTGTTGGCCAGTTCTGGGGAAGCTAGGCAAGTCCTTGTCCCTCTACCTGGGGTCATTTCTACCGTTAGGCAAAGCAGCCCTTTCAGGAGAGATAGCAGAGCTGGGGAAGCCCATTGTGAAGGGTATGGATTGCTGAGGTAATCAGGAGCAAGTCCCTGATTAAGGTTGGAGGGTTGGGGTTTCTCTACAGTATGTTGCAATTCCCCCGTTAGGGCTGCCTTTGGGGTGTGCTGTGAGCTGGCTAGGAGGCTTCTATCCAGTGCTTGGATTCAGATATGTGAACAACCGGTTCTTTGTGTGGATGCCGCTTCCGGAAGTCTATTCTGGGCCTGGGCAACAAAAAAAATTAGCTACCGGTTCTGCCGAATTGATGCGAACTGGCTGAATCCCACCACTGCTTCTATCCTTTGGTCTGGATGGGATCGCAAAGCACTTTGTCAGAGGACAGGGAGGGTTGGTTTGGGTCTGATAGGATTAGGCAAAGCGAAGAGCTGATTTTGATCTTGGTCCTAACCAAAACACTGGTGGCAGGGGGAAGAGTGCAGTCTCCATTTTGTTTGTTAGGTTCATTTTCTTCACTACATGAGATACTATATAAAATATAGCAATCGTTGTTACATGTCATAAATGCTTATTTTACACCTGGCAAGATGCTGCGGCCCAGTGGCTTAAAAGATGCCAGAGAAGGTCTGTGCTCCGGCAGTTTGGGTCCTAACACCATGTGATGGAGTGAGCTCCCGTCACTTGTCCCAGCTTCTGCCAACCAAGGAATTCGAAAGCATGCAGACGCAACTAGATAAATAGGTACCACTTTGGTGTTAAGGTAACAGCGCTCCATGTTTCGCCACATGCTCTGCACTGCGGCGACGTGCTATCATGCTGGTCACATGACTGCAGAAACATCTTTATACAGTGCTGGCTCAATGGTCTAGAAATGGAGATGAGCACTGGCCCCTAAATTCAGCTACAACTAGCAGAGTAAAAAACCAGCAGGGACTCTTTACCTTTACCTTTAATGTTATACATAATGATATGCACACATTTTCTGTTGATGTATGTAGCCCTCAGTGAGGAGAAAGTAGGTATATCTATTTATGCATTTGCAGATAAAAGAAAAGGGAATAAAGGTAAATGAACAAGGATTTTTTTGTTAATTTATCACAATATGATTTCCTCCTGTTCTTTAAATGGTAGATGCTTTGGGTTTTTTTTTAAAACAAAAGGAAAATATATTTGCAATGGACTTGATTACATCCATGCAGGAGAACAGAAGGGCATGAAAGGATTGGCATAAGGGTAAACAACTGGCAAATGGTTCATAATTCAGAATCTGCCCAGTGGCTTTTATGTTTTCACTCCAAGCCTTTCAGAAATTAGAAACTGCTTGCCAGATGTTGCAGTTCTTTTTTTAAAAAAATGTAATTTAACTCTTAAAAAGTTCAGGGTTATAATATTTTCCTGATGAAAATGTCTATGTCTGTTATATGTTTATTGGCTGTTATAAGGATATTATATTTACTACTAAATGATATTGACAATTTTGGAATATAAAAGAGGTTGGTTTCTCCTCCTTTTTAAAAGGCAGTTGGGATTTAAAATGGGAACATCTGGTAGGAACCTTATGTGTGGCATTGGAACAAAAAGCACTTTGGCAACATTTCCCTTGAGTGTGTGCTTGTGAAGAAAGGATACAGCTTGTGTAGCCTGTGCATGATTAAGTACAAGATTGTCTTGCTATCAGAGTAATGTTTAAAGACAAGTCACCAATAAATCCTCTGTGAGGTGGTTAGTGAAGCTAGGCTACCTTAGCTATGAAACAGCTGTTTCTGAAGCAATAACCCAGCTGTTTGGCCCAGGGAAGAGATCTTGCAAAGGTTATTAATCATGGCGTTAAAACTAGAAAGCCAGAGCACTGGAGAAAGCTTGTGTCAGAGGTTTGAAAGAGCAACAACTCCATCACCAGAAGGAGTGTGATATTCATCATGAAGGATATTTTGCACTTGTCAGCCGGGTTGGGTTTGCAAGTCTTGGTTGGAAAGATCTCTTCTGTTTCGCATCTTTACTGGAGAAGGCCTAAATCTCCTCTCTTCTCTTCAGGGTATGGAGGAAAACCTTTCTTTCTGTTACGATCTTCCAAAATGCCTGCCCATTTATGACAAGCATCTTCCAGGACCTTATGGGACAGAAGTTGTTTCCTATCTCCCCGGCTTCTTCCCTCATCAAGATGAATTCAAGTGAGCCGTGGGATAATTGAAGATTTCCATGTGTGTGGCACAAACATGGTTCTCTCCTGGCTTAAATTGTTGGCCTTATGCAAGTGAAAGACTGGAGGTCGGCCTGCCTCTTCATTCCATTCAGCACTGGGATTATAGTGTTGGACTAGGAGTAGGGACACTCAGGTTCCTCTCTTTATCAACAATAAAGCTCACAGATGCCTTTTCTCTGCCTAGTCTTCCACACAGGCTTATTCTGAAGACTTTCTATAAGTGCCCTTGAGATGCTTCAAGAAACGACAAGAGCTCCAATGTCTACTCAAAAGTCAGTGGCTTAAGCTATGTTATGGTTGATCAACCTTTCATTCTGTAGGCTACATTTGATGCAAGAGAATAGATTAGGGTGCCATGTATGGGGGGAGAGATGTGTGTGTGTGTGTTCACACAGGTTTTCTCTTGCAAGGTTGAAAAGGACAACAACTTCTTTATTTTTGAGCCATGGTGGTGCAGTGGTTAGAATGCAGTACTGCAGGCTACTTCTGCTGACTGCCGTCTGCCTGCAGTTTGGCAGTTCGATTCTCATCGGCTCAAGGTTGACTCAGCCTTCCATCTTTCCGAGGTCAGTAAAATGAGGACCCAGATTGTTGGGGGCAATATGCTGACTCTGTAAACTGCTTAGAGAGGGATGTAAAGCACTGTGAAGCGGTATATAAGTCTAAGTGCTATTGCTATTGCTATTTCAACATGGAGAGTGTATGCCTCCCAATCTCACCAAATTGTTATCAAGAAGGCTCAGATGGATGTGATAAACCTGGGAGGCATAAAGCTTCTGGCCAGAGGAATTCAAAGCTTCTCTGTTCCAGAAATTCTGACTGAGATAGTTGTTCTCTACCGTGAATTTGGCTATAGAATATGACTGAGACTACTGGGGAAGAGTTATTGAGGCCGCTTCCACCCCAATTCCCCACATGGACCAAGATTATTGACCACTGATCTTGAAGAAGCATTTATTTATTTTTATTTATTTTTAATGAGCGGCATCTAGTGGACTTAAGCTGAACTGTAAAAAACTAAGCAGGATTCAACCTGGTTAGCATATTAATAAGCATATTAGCATATTAATAAGAGACAAACCTCCAGGATATTCCAGAGCTTTAGGCTAGGTTGATAATAAAGAACATCCCAAAAGAAATCAGTGGCAAATCACTTTTGTACTGTTGCCAAGAAAACTATGTGCCTATATCCTTGTAGTCATTAGGAGTTGAGTTCAACTTAAGAGTGTTTTTCTTTCTCCTTTTTCAATAAGGCCTGGCGACATCCCACTGTAGAAGCAATCTTATCTCAGTCAGAATTCTTACTTCTCATTTATCTGAACAAACAAAATTCATTTTTCTTAAATCAGACTATCTGGTCCCTATTCCCAACTGTATCAACTTTCAAAGATCTACAGCTTTCCCGTCCTGCTATGTGAGGTCAAGCAGTGTTTATGTGAGACAGTGTGTCACCAGCATCTAATCAAAAATTCTTTAGCTTGATATGCATTAAAACTGTGCCATTTCTACTGAGTTTCAGTTCCTTGCCCAGAAAACCCATCTCCACTTCTGAATCTCCCTGTTACAAAACTTTGCTTCTAAAATAAAGTGGATGGGATACTGTGTGTCCTAGGTTCAACAGGAATGGACAAGTTGTGAATCAGAGTAGACTTCTCTGAAGGAGTTCAAGTAACCAGACAAAAGATTATAATTCCCAATTTTGCAACATCAATGCACCTCCGCTTTCCAAATTATTCTTTTGAAGTGAAGAAAAGTATGTGGGATAACAAGGACTGGGAGAAATAGAAGTTAAGTCCGGCATGGAAGGACAATGAGCTCAGATCCTATTTGTTTCTCCAAACAAATTCCTTATTCTAAATGTATTCTAAATGTATTCATGTTGTGCAAGGTTCTTATTAGGGGATCTCAAGATTCTAGGAAAAAGCAAAGTCAATCCTGAAATCCTCAACCTGTGTTTCCTTGATGTAGAATTTATCACAAGAGTCTTTTGTCTTGTGGCTACAGTAGGTGCAAAAATGACTTCAGGCTAAATGTCTATGGAGATTCTCAGTCATCCAGATCATGGCTATCCCAAAGGTGCTTTTTCAGGAGGCAGCTGGACTTTCTTGTTTTTCTTTGAAGACATTTCACTTCTCATCCAAGAAGCTTCTTCAGCTCTGACCGGATGGTGGGGAATGGAATATAAATCCTTCCATTCCCCACTATCCAGTCAGAGCTGAAGAAGCTTCTTGGATGAGAAGTGAAGTGAAATTTCTTCAAAGAAAAACAAAGTTCAGTTGCCTCCTGAAAAAGCACCTTTGGGACTTCAGGCTAATTTTAACCACAGTGACATATCTTGACTGTCTTCATTTTCCTTTCTCTTGAATTTATCAAACTCCCATTCAACTTAATGTCCATCATATAAGTCAGGGGTGTCAAACTGGCGGCCCGTGGACCGGAAGCATCATAGTGAAACTGCGCCCACCCCATTGCCGGGAATGGCAAAAAAGTCACAATACGTTGTGACATTGCGAGTTTGACACCTAAGTCATGTAGCAATGAATTCCGTAAGTTAATTATGAACTATGCTTCACTGTGCCTGTTTTAAATCTCTTTCTAATAAACTTGCCCTGCTTTTTGTGTTTTGAGAGAAGGGGAAACAAATTCTCTATGTCTTTTTACATATTAATCGTATCTCCTTTCGGTTGTCTTTTTCCAAACTAAAAACCTAGTCAACCTAGTTGCTTTTGCAACCCTAAAGATTTTAGTACCATTTGTAAACCTGGCCAGCTAATAGGTTACAACTTACACTGAAGACGGAATCACTCATGAACTGTGCCCCACAGAAAGCCTTGGGCATCTCTGCTTCTTACTTTCCTTGAGAAAATTGCCCATTTTTTTTTTGCATTTGCTTTATGTTTTTAACCAGTTAGCAATCCCTAGAAAGGTCTCCTTATCCTATAGCCACTACATTTACTCAAGTGACGTTTATGAATTTTGTCAGTGTCTTTTTAAAAAAATCAGATATAAATGTGAGTAGGGTTATCTCTATTTATGTACTTGCTGACTCTCAAACAAAACAAAACCCACAGGTACATCAAGTAGGACTCACCTTTGCTGATTTTCCTTCATCAAGGCTTGTTGTACCAATTTGCTTGGAAAAGATATTCAGCTGATGATTGACCTTTAATTGTCTCCTGTCATCAGTGATGGCCTTTAATTTCCCAGATCTTTGTTCTATTGCTTTTTAAAAAATTGGTTTTATGCTGGCTACCTTCATGTCCTTTGGCACTGAGCCTAGTCTCCAATCTTTGAAGACTCTACTGTTGGAACCTGGCAATTTTATCCTGTGTAATCTCTCAAGATTCCCAGAGCATCTTCTCTGGATATTCTGGAAACAAATGCGGGAGTAGATAAGTTATCACATTAGGTGGGAATGCTTTTTTCTTCTGGTGAAAGTCCATAAGCTCTTGATAGGTAGGGCCTGAACCAAAAGAAGGCAGAGCAATACATCATTATTTTTTTCTTACCACCTCCTCTTTGTGTGTGTGTGTTTGTGTGTGTGTGTGTGTGTGTGTGTGTGTGTTTTCTTTATCCTGTTCTTTACTGAATTTCTCCACACTGCCAGAAATTAGCATTACATACAGGTAGTCCTCAACTTACAACAGTTCATTTGGTGACCGTTTGAAGTTACGACGGCACTTTAAAAAAAGGTGATTTATGACTGTTTCTCACACTTACGACCGTAGCAGTGTTTACGTGATCAAAGTTCAAACGCTTGGCAACTGACTCATATTTAGGACAGTTGCAGTGTTCTGGGGTCATGTGAACTCCTTTTGCGACCCTCTGAGGAGCAAAGTTAAAGGGGGAAGCCAGATTCACTTAACAACCATGTTACTAACTTAACCGCTGCAATGATTCACTTAACAATTGTGCCAAAAAAAGGTCGTAAAATGGGGCAAAACTCACTTAACAACAGAAATTTTGGACTCAGTTATGGTCATAGGTTGAGGACTACCTGTAATTATGAAGCCACTTGTGAGCACTAATTTATGACTGAAATACATGCTGATTATATAAGTTGTAATCTTAGTTTATTTTGTCGTTATATAAATGTTACATGGAGTTCTGCAGTTAATTATTTGCTATTAATTTGCTATTTAAATTTAGTGATTTTGAAGGGACTTTGGGAATATAACTTTGCACAGGCCTTTCTTCTTTCAGTGATAAATGCTGGCACTGCTTCTTTGAAAAGAAAGCATGGTTCAGGGATAGTCCAGTCTGTTTTGGAGGCAAAAGGTGCCAGGCTCAATTCTAGGGCAACAAAGGTCGTAAAATGGGGCAAAATTCAGTTAATAACTGTTTCACTTAGCAACAGAAATTTTGGGCTCAATTATGGTCATAACCTCTGTTACATTTATTTTTAGTAGAACTCTGCATTGGTGAGGAGATTTTTCTTGAGGTTGGAAACTGGAACACCAGATCATTTCCTAGTTTCACTATCACGCCAGAGAATATCCTACCTCTTAAAATCCACTAATTCTGCCTAAATGCTTTTCAGATTTTTCCTGAAGCGTTGTCTGAACTGGGCTCTTTAGCCCTCAATTTTGTTTCAGAAAAAAAATGAGCAATAACTAGACTGATAGATTAATAAAAGAAGCATGCATGGGTATAAAAGTAGATTAATTACTTCTTCCATATCTATTACAGGGAAATGTTCATTTTAAAAGCACATCTGTCAGCCATAACTGATAGCACTGCTTATGGCTTTTTGCACTTTAACATTTGGGCAGTAAAATGTCAGCTGGGTCTTAACTGAGAACAATGCATTTTAACACCTAGCTTGACCTATTGCATATTCTTTGCTGGATAGACCAGGAACCAAATTCTTAATGATAGGTTGTCAATATCAATCATCTGTCAAGTGAATGCCCATTTTCCTTCTCACTGAAAGAAGACCAAGTGGGACCCCATACCACTATGTCATACAAGACCTATGAGTGGCATGTAGAATCATTTTTTAAAAAGCTCAAACCAATACTGTGTAGTTGGGTACATAGCACTGGAAACTGTTTTATCTAGACAGGGAATTTAGACAGCTCTCTAAATCATCAAATACATTTTGTAGAATTGATTATGCAAATATATTTTATATGAATAGCAAATGAAAAACTTTAAACTCTCCAAAATCTAAGAAGGTATTATTTTAAAGAGGGCAGATAATTGTGCTGACATAATTTCTCCTGTTCTGAAATCGTGCAAGTACAAATTATTCAATTTTATTCTGTGAATAACTATGGTGTGTATGTGTTTGTGCGTGTGTGTGTGTGGCAGATTTGATGAAAGTAGATCACAATTTTTATAAAGGAGAGTAGTTTTAGAACAGTAATTGGTTACTGTACTTAACCAAGAAAAAGATTTAGAGCTGAATAATACTGTAACACATAGGTGACATATTCCAGTGGAATGTCTTCAGTCTTAAAGAGTTTAAACAAGATTTGAAATACGATTGTATACATATCATGACACTCCACTCCTTTGAGCTAAGCAGTATAACACAGGTGAGAAAAAGAAGAAAAAATAGCATGCATTGGACATTAAAGCCAAGTTATAAGAGAAAACAAATAAATTAAAAGTCTGACTTAGCAAAAGGTAGTTTCCAATGTTTTCCTAATACATACTACCTGTTTGCAGTATAAATATACTATCCAAGAGCTATATTTTAACCATTGTTGAAAATTGCAAACATTAATTAATAAAGAAACATAATAAAATATAGGCGGCAGGCACTAAGCAGATCTGTTGTGAAGCAAAGGAAACAGTATGGAACTGCACAGATGAACAACACAGATGGACAATAACAGATGAACAATAAGGAGAAGCAACTGAGTTCAGGAACCAACTGAAGCAGCTGAGAAAAGGAAGAGAAGAAAACATACTGATGATACTTCAGAAAGCAAAGAAAAGTCAGTGACGAAATGGAACAAATAGTATTTGACTAGTTATTTGACTGATGCCTTGCCATGTAATCAATTAGTAATGTGGGTTTGCAATTGTTTATTCACTGATTGATTGCACTGATTTTAACATAAAAGATAAATAAATGACAATTATACTAGAGTTACCTCCTTACATTTTTGGACTAGCCTAAGGCTGGTTAACTTGCCTTCTTTTTAACTTCAGAGGTTTTTTTTAACGGAGGAAATGCTGATAACATTCTTGACACCAACACAGCTTTTAATAAAGGTTGTGTTTTCATTTGCTAACATGTAATATATATAAGTATGGTATAATACTCTATTGTAGTCAATCATTTTCATAAATGTTTTTGATACTTCCAAGTCTGTTTACGCTATTTTCAGAGTTCACATATGTGAAATAACAAGTACAGCTTGCCAAAAAAATATACTCATCAAGTGAGGTACATGCAGTAGCTTAACTTGCCCAATTATCCTAAATCCCTTACACAGAATAAATGGCAGCACATGGCCAGAATATGCATATTATATAAACTCATCTCTCCATGCTTCTGTTAGAAAAAACTGGTCCATCTGATCTGCTTGTCCAAGCACAAATCAAATGGTGATCATTCATGCATATCTTTCATGGAAGAGTTCATTAATAAAGCTTTTTGCTTGCTTGAATTTACATCATTGATTAATCTAAATTAGGATAAACCCTTATGAATGAAGGGAGCTTCACTTATTAAATAAATTCTGGCTATTTGAATGGGAGAGCAGATCATGTTGCTAGTAAGTTCATTGACACGCACACTGGTGAAGGAGATCTAGAATGGAGAGCCTGCTCCAATTGGATGGGATCCTGTGCACAGGATTTAAACCCTGTTTTATGCACTCTCCTTTGAGGGATAGAATGCAGAGTGATGAGGTTGGAATACAACAAGAGAATAGGGGAAATAAGCAGGAATGTAGCCTAGGTATGATTAAATTCGACAGTTAACATTTATATATATTTTCTTGATTAAATTCATCAAGAACTCATATGACAATGTTGTTATATGAATATATCAATGAATAAAGTTCCCATTGCAGAAGAAAGAGCAATATTCCCACCCCGATATATGAACATCTCTAGCCATGTAAGTTGCCATTATATCTTCCAAAATAATCTTTTGCCTTGTTATGCTACTCAAATAGCCAACCACTAATGGAATATTCATGCAGGCTGATTCCTTATATGGCATATCCAGACAGCTGGTTTAATATACTTTCCTTCTGTAGTCCATGGGGCTATGTACAGTAAACCAGCACTAAGGAACTACCACCATAATCTCTCGCTACTCTGCATTGTTAGTGAAGTCAGCAAGTTCTGTGTTCTTGATTGTTTAATGCAGGCCAAGCTAAGGTGCAGTGATTAATGGCTGCATTTCCTCTCTCACCTGCCAAACTAAGGGGGGGGGAGACACCTAGAAGAGAGGAAGCAAGGTTTGACAGAAAGCTAGGCTCATGGATTTTAGGCATCTGTCAGCATCTAATCTACATGTTGGATAGGGAATTTCTGCCTCTCTTGCTTACCAAGAAGTCCCCACTCAACCGGTGAATCAGATGCTGAAGCCCTCACCCCACCCCACAGATGATCCTTTGGCTCTCTACTAGTCTTGTGTTCCCTTGTCCTTTCTCTGTCATTCTTTCTTGCTCAGTCTTTCTTTCTCCTGTTCTCTTTCATTTGTTTCTCACTTGCAGCTCCGCCTTTTGAGCTAGTGCTTTAAGCTAACCCTAACCCTAGCCCAGGGGTAGGCAACCTTGGCTCTTTTATGACTTGTGGACTTCAACTCCCAGAATTCCTGAGCCAGCATGGCTGGCTCAGGAATTCTGGGAGTTGAAGTCCACGAGTCATAAAAAAGCCAAGGTTGCCTATCCCTGCCCTAGCCCATCTGTCTCTCTCACTCTCTTACTTGCCTGCCCTGTCTTGCTGGCCTCTCTCCATCAAAGGATCCTCGTGGTCACGTGATCAAAATTCAGGCACAAAGTAACCAGCATGTATGGTTGCAGTGTCCCAGGTTGTAAGATCAGGCATGACTACTCAATGAATGCATCAGTTAGTAGTAGAGGTTCTGGTCCCAATTGTGATTCTAAGTTAAGGACTACCTGTATCTAAGATTTTTTTAAAAAAAATACTGATTTCCCGTTTATATTGCCCAGAGAATAACTTTGGGAAGAATGAATTTCTCAGAGGCTCATTACCGATAAATGTCCCCTATAAATATTATTACCTTGTTCATTTTTGGCCCTGACTTCATAGAAGTCTAACCCTAACCTTAGCTAGGATTTTCCTTCCAGACAGGTTTTTCCTAATCATATCACTGAGGGAGTAAATTTGAGAAGAATGGATTTCTAAGAGGATCCATCAATATCTTCTACAATTATGACTGTATGGTTTGTTTTTAGACCAGACTTCAAGGAAGCCTCACATTAACTCTAATCCTAGCCAGGTTTTCCTTCCAGATACTAGTTTCCCATTCATAATTCCCAGGATATCAATTTGAAAAGAAATGGCTTCTCAGCGGCTAACTATCCATAAATATTCTTTACTAATTTGTGTGGTGTTCATTTTTGGCCCTGACTTCAAAGAAGCTTAACCCTAACCCTAGCCCTAACCCTAGGTAGGGTTTTTCTTCTAGATAGAGGTTTCCTGTTCACATTGCCCAGAATATTAATTTGGGAAGAAGTGACTTCTCAGAGGCTCAGTGTCCATAAAAGCTATCCATGAATCTTTCTGTTTCTTTCTGACCCTCACTTCAAGGAAACTTAATCCTAGCCTTTGATGGAGTTTTCTCTCCAAATGTGATTTTTCCATGTATAGGACCTAAGTTTGGGCAGAATGAAAATTAAAAAGCCAACTATCAATAAACACTCAACCCAGATGTAACCATGAGGTTGGTTTTTTGGCCCTGACCCAAAAGAAGCCTAACCCCAGGTAGAGTTTTCCCTCAAAAATAGGATTTTCCCATGCATTTTGTCTAAACTTTAAACTTCCAAAATATTTGGCAGGGTGACTCAAGGTGTTCTAGAGTAAACAGCACATCTTGGGCTGTGTAATTATCTGCAAGTGTTAAAACAAAAGCAAAAACAAAGATCCCTTGTTACAGATTTAATGAGAGAAATGTGATGGTATGCAAATTGATTTTAAGATTATATTAAGCACTAAACTGCCATTTTTATGACTAAACTTCATTTGATTAAAAACTGGAGAATAGCCATACAAAAAATGCCATGGCTACAGAACTAAAGAATACAAAAGACAATCACAAGACACATACAGAAATTGATGCATTTAATGTATTTTATTTGTGCCCTTTTTTTCGTTGTTCCGGCACATACACAAACATGCTATATTCTGCCCTACTTAAAACTATATTCTAATGCTAGAAATTTTTTTAAATCCAAAATTTCAAGAGATAATTAAGGATGATACCTTGCAACAGTTGGGGGGGGGAAGTATGCATTTTTGAAGGATGTTAATTTTACTCTTGCCAAAAAAAAAAGTTTTAAAAGACACTATCAAAGTTTTTGAAGTTAAAATAAGATAATGTCAATAAAATTGTATCATTGATCTACATATTCATTCAGAAGTAAGTATCGCTATGTGAGGGTTAACAGCAAGCCAGGGCAACTCAATTCTCAGCCTAATTTCCTGTTCTTTGGTCTAATGTCAAAAGCCTTCTGTAAAGCCCTTTCTCTGTAAAGCACATACGGTCTTTTCTTCGATAGTTTAAAGCAACCTGCAAAGGCATTCCCATATATGTTGTTCTTTTGCAGAGTCTGTCAGTTTACAAAGCATTATAGAAATATGGTAAGAATTAAGCCAGCGGTATTCAAAGTATTGTTTTCAAAACAAAGGACAAAGATAATACACATCATGTTGCTCCATACATAATTTTCAAATCAGTAAAATTGCATGTTTTTCCCCTTTACCTTCTTTTTATTGCTCTATAAACTTCCTCCCCCCCCCCATTCTTAAAATCAACAGAGGGCTGCGCTACAATAATGTAACATAAACAAAGGTTACTTTTGACATTTGGAGATTATGTTTGTCTTTTTATACTGTTTGTATCCCATGATACTTCCAATACATTATTGCAATGATTTGGCTATGTAGGACCTCTGCATGGAAAAGTCCTTTAAAAGACTTTAAATATTGCTACAAATAGTGAATCTTGACCCTATATGCAATATAACAAATATGAAGGGTTTTGTTTTTTTTAAGTGCATTTACTGTTCTGATCTTCTGTGCCCTTCTTGAAATGCCACTTGGCATAACTGATGGCAGGTATGAAACTTTCAGTATACCCTAGCAAAACAGATGGAATTTAGATTGGGTTAGGCATTATTTTTCAACCTGATGAAGTAAACATCAGATACAGAGGTAAGATACGATCATCAAATATTCTGGATGCCTGAAACCCTAATCCTAAAGCAACAAAGCCCAATGACCATATAAATACATATGTATATCTCTATATATGGTACCAAAAAAAACCAAAAACCATTTTTGTGCATTGAAACTCCCTGCCCCTTACACCAGTAGTACAACATATGCAGCCATCTTTGCATAATTGATATTTTGCACCATTTCAATGGTTCCTCAGATTAATTTGTCATCTTAGGTAACAGTCAATGCCTTTCTAAAGAATACGGAAGTACATGTCCAAATATTCTCTGTTCTATAATGGATGTGTAATACTAAGGAGGTCTCCTTAAAAATAGGTACCATTGAGTTTGCAGTCCTAAACTTAGAAGCCACTTCTCCTGAACTCTCTTATTTCTGCTGAGAGTACAAAAAATGGAGACCTACTTAGAGTAAATAAAGAACAGAATTACAGTTGGAAGGGAACTTGGAGGTCTTCTAATCCAACCCCCTGCTCAGGCAGGAAAACCTATACCATTTCAAAGCAATGGTTGCCTAATCTCTTCTTAAAAACTTCAGTGTTGGAACATTCACAACTTCTGGAGGCAGGTTGTTCCACTGATTAACTATTCTCACTGTCAAGAAATTTCTCCTTAGTTTTAGGCTGCTTCTCTCCTTGATTAGTTTCCATCCATTGCTTCTTGTCCTGCCTTCAAGTTCTTTGGAGAATAGGTTGACTCCCTCTTCTTTGTGGCAACCCCTTAGATATTGGAACACTGCTATCATGTCTTACTTAAACCACACATAACCAATTCCTGCAACAATTATTCCTATGTTTTAGCCTCCAGTCCTCTAATCATCTTTGTTTCTCTTCTCTGAACTCTTTCTAGAGTCTCAACATCTTTTTTACATCATGGTGATGCAGTATTCCAAGTGTGGTTTTACCAAGGCATTATAAAGTGGTATTAATATTTTGTGAGATCTTGATTCTATCCCACTGTTAATGCAGCTTAGGACTGTGTATAAATAACCTAAGACTGAGTTTTACCCATGACCTAAATGTAGAAAATTGGATCATTTATTTCTTTATCTTTTCCTGCATATTATGATGCTTGCAGCGGGGGCAAAGAATTCAGTGAAATACATTTGGAGATTATATGAATCAACTGTGGAAAAAAAATCCATTCAGACCTTTCATGGCTGGAATTTTGTACTAAGAACATACAAATTAATGTTGGCATGGAGGAATAAATACAGGAAAAATATGCAGTACTCTGCAATCCACAAAAATAGTGCTGTCCCTTGTGAGTTTCTCTGTTGTGTGTAGAATAGCCTAAAATGGCATGCCCCCCCCCCCAAAAGGCTGAAGTAGGTGACACCAGGAGGTCGCCAATCAATCCTGAAATGTTACACTGTCCTTTCTTGTTCACAACCTTGTCCAATTATTGCTGTTTCAGGTGGCCAAAAATATGTTCCTGATTTTTAACTTTGGAAAGTTTAGGAAGCTTAAAGCTGTGACAACCTGTAATGCAGTTTGAACTCTTCAGTGTTATTCTATCAGCAGAAAGGCATCGTCTTTGAGGCTTGGCCTTTTCAGAAAGTAAATTCCAGCTTGTAATACCCAGGCTGTATGTTTCAGGAAATCAGCATTAACCTATTAGTATGCCGTTTTCCTTGGAAAAGGGCCATCTTCACACTGAGCCTCTATTCCTTGCTGCAAGCTTTCCTGTCACTGTTCCGTGTCCACGACCCAGCCTGAGGCAAGCCTTTGACGGCTCTCGAGCCACTTCCTGCATTCTGTTCAAGCACTAATTGAAAATTTGGGTGGCCTTGCTTATTTATTTTCATGGAATGTAGTAGGTTATATTTTCATGGCACTTTCTCAGCAGTGCAACGTTTCAATTTCAAAATCACTGCAGCATGAGGGAAAGCATACACTGATGGTCCTATGCTCACACACACCCTCTCTCATACACACAAAAAGAGACAGAATATCTCTGATTAGGCTTTGCCTAAATCTTTTTTAACCAGCCGGGGTGGTTTTTAGAGGCCGAGATGTATCCCTGGATATTAATGTTCACCAGTGCACATTAACCTGGATTTTAGTTTAAAGCAGATGCCTAGAAACATAGTTTAGATCGGATCCAGATGATCGAATTTTAAATTTTTGGAACTCATCAGGTTTTAGTCAGTATATTTTTCCATCTTGGTGAAAACAAACAAACAAATATTAGTGAAAAGAATATTAGTGGTAGATTAGGAATAGTTAAAAACCTTTCTTAAATTCCATGGTGTTATAATTGTTACTGAACAAATTACTTTATTATTCTCACTTTTCATAAATTCAACACTGACAATAATTTTAGAAGTGGACTATGCCCATACTCAGTTTCTAAAATTGATATCACTAAATGTTTGTGTTACTCCATGTAGGGTAACTGAATTTGAAATCAGGATGTCCAGAAAAATATAAAATGGTTTTATCTTTTGTAAAAATCACTTTACTTCTTTTCATTTTAACTAATTCTGCCTTTTTATTCTGGAATGTGGGGTAATTCTGTGCTATCAAGAGTTAAATCCAATGGAGCAACATTATTACTTAATTATGTTTTGTGTTCCATTATTTCTTAAAAGCAACTCTTCTTTCTTTTGACCACAATAATTTACAATTAAAACAGCTTCACTGTCTCTTTATTATTGGACATTGTGGGTTAAAAACAAAAGCAAGACTCTTAAGATACCCTGAATCTTCATATGTATTGGCACATTTAGGAGAGTGCCAGTGTTTCCAGAAGTACCACAACTTTGAACAACAGAATACATTTAAGGTGGAAAAACCACCCATTCCAAACTGTCTCAGAAAAGGGCGAAGATGCTCAGTCGCCACAGAATACTTATTGTTGATGGAAGCAAAATGAAACTAAATCCCTTGGAAGAGGTCTGGGCTCTTTGCAACAGATTCTAGTGATGCAATATTGTTTTAATTACAAGGTAACATGCTTTATGTGTGATCTGTAGACCAAAGGCAGATTTTATACTCTTCAGTGTATGGACACCAATTTAACCAGAGCTCATTGTCAACAGCCAATTATGTGATGTTTCCACAGCCTTCAAAGAATACCACAGTGCATTTCTATAACTGGATTCACAGAATACTTGAGGCTGTAGTTTACTTAACTTTTTTTTTTTGAATGAGTTGCAATTAGTTGTATTTACACAACACGTTAAGCCACAAATCCTAGTTTATAAGCAAAATGGCTGTGAAGCCCAAGCTCCAAAACTAGATTTGGTTTACTCCCAAGTATGAATCCAGCTATTATGTGGCTGTGCACATGAAAACAATATTAACTTAAATCTGTTTACTACTTGGAAGCTCTCCAGAGTAAGTAAAGGCTCTATATCCAGGATAATAAATTAATTGTAAAGAACAGTAAAAAAAAAAAAAAAGAAACAGCTAAAGTCATGTTTTCTTCAAACAACCCTGAAATTAGAATATGCAAAATAATTATCAACGGGATTTTCAAGTCAGGTTTCTAACTGCTTAGCACAGATATTATACCCATTATTCCTTCTTCTAGATTTGCTTCATTACATTCATATTACCTTGCTTTGTTTGATTTGTATGCACTGACCCAATTGTGATTTATTCAATGTCGTAAAATGGGGCAAAATTTATTTAACAACTGTCTCGCTTAGCAACAAAAATATTAGGCTCAATTGTGGTTGTAAGTCGAGGATTCCTATATACAGTACTATTATTACCTTTATATACTGTAGTAAGGCATAATATATGCTGCTCTGTTGCTTTAAGATGTGCATTTAAAAATTCTCTACTAAAAAAGATTACCTGTTCTAATGCAGTAATTGTAATACTGTAAATCCCACAGCTTTAAGGCGGAGTGGTTGGATAGAAGCAGTAAACAGTAAAAATAAAATTTCTTAACTTTCTCCTTTGAAAGTTAAGCTAAACAGATTTAAAACTGAAAAAGAATTGGGAATGTCATTGAGGCACTCCACTCACAGAACCCTGTAAAAATTGCAGTCTGGAAGAGAATCCTAGATATATTAATTTTTCTGGAGACCGTCTAGGTTTTTAATCTCATTTGTGTTTGCCAAACTAATCACCGTGGGAATATGAAAGAAGACATTTTTTCATATGTAGCTCTAACTCCTTTGGATCTGAATTAGACCACTGTATTCTAAACAGAGCTTTCAATGGGGAAAATGCTTCTTTTTCTGGAAAGAGTGGATAAAATTCCTAGAGAAGCCAAACTACATAGGTACAAAAGCACACTGATTTTCAATGCAATGTAAAACATTTCCATTTAGGGATAGAAATTTATATGATTCTCAATTCTACAGTATATATATTGTATAGCAAGCATTTTTCCGAAGTAGTGTTTAAATTGACCCAGAAGAATTGCAGGATATAGAGACAAACAACATTCTTGCCTAATCTCTACGATACAGTATTTAGTATTTTTAGCTGTACAGAGTAATATGAACAATTTTGAGAGATTTGTTTCGCTTCCAAAAACAATGCCTCTAGGTCAGGAGTGCGGGTTTTCCAAATAAGCCTTTCGAGTGGGGAAAAGAGAACTGCTCTATAGCTGACAAGATAAAACAGTTGAATAGTGGATGCCGTTTTCTGGTGTTGTGGATAAATTGACTGTGCATCCTTATTGATTTGTGGGTTTCTTTTTTCCCCCCCTCTAATGACATGCCAAAAATTCATTGCTTCTCTTTAATTTCTAGAAACAGAATGCTTTGATTATACTGTTATTGATGGGGCAAGGGCGTGCATGATTTTTCAGTAGGCTTTCATTTCTTTGTTTCCTCAAATTCAAGGCTGGGGATCTGGTCAGTAGATTGCAAATGGCTCTGGATCTACTGTCAGCAGATGCGGAAGGGAGGAAAGTGGCAGAGATCGAGTTCACTACACAATCCTCAAATGCCACAAAATCTACTCATGTTGGGCTCTGGTTCACCCACCATTAACTGTAGCCTTTAATTCCTATTTCCTGTGGTTTAATGACCTGTCATTGGAAAAATGTTCCCTAACCTGCTGTAATCCTTTAAAATGTTTTCTCAAGTGGTCTCAATGGTTAGAATATATTTAACGAACAATCATTAATTATCCATAATACTATCCACTGCTCACACTAATAGTGCAATTCTATAAATATTTATCTGGAAGGTAGCCCCACTTGGTAAAATGGGGCACTTCTTAATAGGTGTTTAGGATTATGCTCTAAGATCACTTATGCCACATATGCTAATTCAGTCCAAAGCCTAGTCTCAAGCCAAATATTGTTCAATATAAATAAGTAATTCATTACAGGAGAAAAAAAAATCCTAATTTAAAACAATTTCACATGCATGCTGGTGGAGTTTGAGCTGATGGAGTTTGATCAAGAGAGATATCTTGGCATTTGTACATATCAACCAAGGTAAAGCATCTGGGAATCTGCAAATTCCACACTAAGGATCATTAATAAAGTAAAATAAGCTAAGGGTTTGACTTGCAAAGCAATGGTGGAGCATTGTGCATGGCAGGCAGATGGCAGAGAGGGAGCTGCGGTTGAGCTGACCTCGCAGTTGTCATGTTGCAGTGTGGTGAGAATGTTTTCGGTGGCACTTATCCAGGTAGAAGTGGACTTTTCAATTTGTTCGAGCTGGAGAGTTGGGGGAGTGGACAGTAGTAGGATTTCATCTTGTGGTACTGGCCACACCCACTGAGTCAATTGTATTGTGGAGTGGCAGTAGATTCTTTTGGACCTGGAGATGGCAGTGATGGCTTTGGGGCTGTTTCTGGAGGAGCAGACTGAGAAACGAACTGGAATTTTGGCCTGTATTCTGTCCTGACTGTAACTGTGGACTGCACTTGTAGTTGGAGATAGTCCTTCCTGAAGTGTTTTTTTGCTGCTGGACACCTTGCTACTGGACAGTTCCTTTCTGTACCATCTGTTTTCCTTGCTGCTAAGGACATTAGGGTTTTGGAGTGTGGCCAGTGGCCAAGTGGAGAGGGGTTACAATAGAACGGCAGGTCACTGTGGACCCCCTGCCCCCCTTGTTTGCCACTTTTGCCTTCTCTCCGGGTGGCCCCCAAGAGGAAACAAAAAAAAAGACATGGTTCCATCAGTTGAAGTTTTCACTGTGGACTGAAGACTGATTCCTCCCTCTCAATGAAAGCCAGAGGAGGAATTGGGAAGGTGGGGGTGAATGGAAGTCTTCTATCAGCTATTGGGAGCAGCAGGGGAGAGTGTCTGTGAGTGTGTGTGTGTTGCAGTGGAGGGAGGGGTGGGTGGGTATCCCGATAGCACTGAAAGCTAGTGCAGCTAAAGTGCCTAGGGATGTCCTGCTTCCTCCTGAGGGCTGCTTGGTGAGGACAGTGGGGTTTCTCCGGATTGTATCACTAACTCTGAAAGGTGAGGGAATAGTCTTTCAGAAATTAAAGGAACTTAGAAGAAGGGGATTGTTTGACTCTCAGATGAGATGCAGGCCTGGGTATGGAAGAGAAAAGGCATTGGTTGCATTTTTAGATGATTTCTGGAGAGGGCAAGTTGCGGGGGGGGGCATCCATTCTTACCCTACATGACCTCTCAATGCTTTTGATACTAGCAACTGTGGTTTCCTTCTGGATCAGCTTAGAGGATTGGGGAATGGGCAGCATGGTGTTGCACTGGTTTCCCTTTTTTTTCCCTCTCCAGTCCAGTTCAGTGATGACACCCAGTTTTTTTTTTATCTTTACCCTTGGTAAATTAAGTGATACTATGAACATCTTACCCCAGTGCCTGGAGGATATAAGAATCTGGATGGGAACAATGGGCTTCACCTGAATCCTAGCAAGGCTGAGCGGCTTGGAGACCTGCCAGTTCTAGGAGTCTGGCGTGGTGGCGGATGGGGTTGCACTGCCCCAGACAGACCTGGGGCACCATCTGGTTGTCTTCCTGGACTCATGACTCCTACTTGAAGAGCAGGCAGCAATCATAGCTAGGAGGGGCCTTTGCATAGCTTCATGTTGTGCATCTGTTGTGCCCATCCCTAAACCAGAGGGCTCTACTCATAGTCATTTGTGCCCTAGTCACTTCCTGATTGAAGTTGCCCTTGAAGAGTATCTGGAGGTTTCAACTGGTATAGAATGCCCTATCACGGGCAGTCATCTGTGCTTCTGCAACAAGCACATGTTATTCCTCTGTTCAATCAGCTGTATGGGTTGCCAGTTTGTTTCCAACTCAAGGTGCTTGTAACCTTTAAAGATCTTCATGGCAACAGGCCAGGTTATTTGAGGAACCACCTCTCCTCAATTATATATGTGCCTGTCCCATTAAATACAGCAGAGAAGGCAGACTGAAGGTCCCATCTGTTGTGGAATTACATTGGTGGTTGACAGGAGCAGGGTCTTTCCCACTAGGGCACCTCCCTTACGAACATTTTTCTTGCAAAACTGTCTTGTATGAAGCTACAATAACACTGGAAAAAGAGACTGATGACCGGTCATTGCACCTACAACTGTTGCAGCGTTGATCAAAACTTGGGCACTTTGCAATAGGCATGCATTTTCAATGGTTGCCGTGTCTCGGGTTCCTGTGACCACCACGTGTGTGGTGTCCCCAGCCAGCTTCTGACAAGCAAAGTCCATGGGGGAAACTGGAGTCACTTAACAACCGCAGGATTCATTCAACAACCGCAATAATTTGCTTTACCAACCATGGCAGAAAAAAAGGTCATAAACTCAGATGTAACACACTTAACAACTGCCTTGTTTAGCAACAGGAATTCTGGTCCCAATTGTGACCATGAGCCAAGCATTGCCTGTATTGATTTGCTCATAAGTCTGGAGTCTGAATTCCCCCCCCCTCCTTTTTTTGTTAAATGTATGCGAACACACATGCATACTGCTTATATTCCAACATGCATAATAGGGTCAGATAAGGTTAACTTAGTTCATCTTTCTGAATTTCACTCGCTATGAATCTTGACACTTCTCTGTCATCACTCTGAACTCGCCACCTCCATTTTTCACACCTCAATTCTCAGGAGCAAAGTCTGAAGCAAATTTCTGTTTGTCCCCGCAACTCCTGCCCTTGAATCACCAAGGAAATAACGAGCCAGCCGGTCTGCCATCCAATCTGCCTTTAGTTATAAGTTCTGTACATTTCACTGATGATTTCCAAGATCTGAGCAGTTGCTATTGGGGCAGGTAGAATGGATGCAAAGAGGGTAAGGCACCGTTCCTCTGCTGCACTTTAAACTCCTGTGAAATCCTAGTACAGGTAATCCTCGCCTGACGGCCACAACTGAGCCCAAAGTTTCTGTTGTTAAGCGAGACATTTGTTAGACAAATTTTGCCCCAATTTACAACCGTTCTTGCTACACTTGTTAAGTGAATCACTGAAGCTATTAGTTAGCAACGTGGTTGTTAAGTGAATCTGGCTTCCCCATTGACTCCATTTGTCAGAAGATTTTAAAAGGGGATCACATGACCCCGAAGCCACTGTAGCCATCATAAATATGAACCAGTTGCCAAGCATCTGAATTTTGATCACATGACCATGGGGGTGCTGCAACAGTCGTAAGTGTGAAAAATGGTCATAAGTCACTTTTTTCAGAGCTGTAGTAACTTCAAACGGTCAGTAAACAAACACTTGTAAGTTGAGGACTGCCTGTCTCTTTGTAAGATACTACAGTAGTTGAACCCTCTACAAGGGAATGAAGTGGGGAAGCTGGACGATTTCAGGAAATTTCCTACCAATGGTTTACCCACAAGAAATCCAAAGTTTCAGCAAAGTGAAATTCTCCAGATATGGTTTGAGATGCACCATACCTGAATTAAAATAAACTGACTCAGTTAAGAAACAGAGACGACAACATGAGATCAATAATATATGCAAGTGCAGTTTAGGAGCAGTAGAAAGCCCACACATGAGGCTGGAACCCAGTGATTGTGAGTTTTTGTTTTTGTTTTTAAATGTACTGGCAAGCATAGTTTTAAAGTGTTACGGATTGGGACTTGGATGTAATTTTTTTTATTGTTTTTATGTTATGGCTGTTGCTGTGATCCACCCAGAGTTAAAGCACATAACACGGGTAGCTATCTACCATCTCTTCAATAAATAAGCATAAATAAGGAGGTCTCTTTTTAAAGTATTTCTTTCATAGTTAACACCAGCATAATTCTGGTTAGTACTCAAAGAATTTTGCCCAAACTAATCACTGTTTGGGGGTGGGCGGGGGGTACAGTTCTCCAGAGGCTTGTCTGTGTTCTCAGCAAGGACCAGAGAGCCCCAATTTCTTCTGCAAGCCACACAGAACTCCAGCCAGCTGCAAAGATTAGAGGGGAAGGCGACAAGCAGCTTTCTTAAATACACACACACTTTCCCACCCCCCATCATCCCCAATAACTCAGCTGAGTGACAGCAGCTCCATGTTGCGTGCGACTGAGTTCAGCTGGCGCTGTGTGGTCTGGGTGTGTGGTCTCCAGTTTGGCCGAGAGGCTGCTAACAGGGTGGATGAGAGAGAGCAATACTGTTTACTTTAATTTATTTCGGATGCCGGAACTGTGCCCAGGGTTTCTCCTGAGCTTGATTCCACAGTTAGTGGCAGCAATCCCTCACAGCTGCAGCGTAGTCAAAAATAGGCACTGAACTTCTCGATCAAGTGCTTTTATAGCATCTGCTTCAAGTCCAGACTGCTAATCCCCCTGTGACTCAAAAGTCTTAATGGCGCTGTTGAGTGCTGTGATTATTTTAGTTTTCCTATGTCAAAATAGGCTCTCTCTGTATCCTGGATGATGAACTTGGGGGCAGGGGATTATTTAAAAGGGAAATTAAGGCATTCACTTTATGGGAATTATACAAATTTGTTATAGCATTTAAGATTGTAGATATCTGCTTTGGAGCCAAAGACATTTCAATTTAGATGCTATCACTATTTGGATCACATAATGGAACAAGGGCCATAGAGCACGATATTAAACTGGGCGACCTGAAATCCTTATTCTTTTTTTTTTTAAATCAATTTTTCCATTTTTGAGGTCAAGTATTCAACTTCCATAAGTTGGTTCACGAGACCTTGATTGCCTCTTTGAGCTCAAATGTTAAAATAAAATTGCAGTAATATACAATCTTATTATTTTTTTATAATATACTCGGGGAATATATTATTATATTATTTTTATAATATACCTGAGTTTTGATTAGAAATCAGAAGGATTGCCCTGTTTAAAAAGGTACTGAAATCAACATGTCAGTCATTTGCAACTACAAATGTAGCTTATAAGAAATTAATTCCAGTTATTTCTTTTCCTATACTATAATTACCTCCTACTTTATTTTTTAATTTCAATTAACTTAGAGCTATATAGAGGGCTTCAGTGAAATTTAAGATTCATCACCAATTCTTGTACAAAATGACAAACTTTCCTTACTTTTTAAACAAACATGCAACCCTCATAAAATGACTTGGAAATTCATCTTGTTTAGCTTATTCATTCCAAGCTTCTGCTGGATAGCTTGTAGAAATACATTTATTATGCAACAACAAGATTTATAATATTCATAACACCAGGGAAAGCTGTCATGAATCTGGCTCTACAATTCTTTAGAGGGATTAAAAACGATTAGATTTTTTCAGATAACTACAGTTGCAGACTACCTTGACTTAACAACCGTTTAATGGCCATTCAAAGTTACAACAGCACTGAAAAAAGTAACTTACAGCCAGTTCTTGGACTTATAACCGTGGTTGCATCCTCTCAGTCACACGATCAAAATTTGGACGCTTGGCAGCTCATATCTGTATTTATGATGGTTGCATGGTCCTGGAATCATGTGGCCGTCATTTTCGACCTTTCCAGCCAGCTACCGACAGACAAAATCAAGGGGAGAAGCTGGATTTGTTTAACAACCATGGTTTCACTTTAACAACCTCGGAATTAGAATGTTCTCCCTTTTAGGGGATTTAATGCATGTATTTTTATTGATTTTCTTTGAAAATTCACGGAAAATGATTTGCATCTGAATTTTGGTAGCATGATCTTGGAGGACAGGGCAATCTCCATAGAAAGCACCCTGTAGTTATTGGATTTCCAGCGCCTGTACCAAGATTTATATTACTATGTCCTGTTTTTCCTCCCCTGACAGGGCACTACTAATGCCTATTAAAGCTGGGCATTGATTATTCATTACCTGAGTTAAGGAAATTCCCTCATGCATTTTATATGAATTAATTTCACATGATGGCATCTTCTCTTACCCTATTTTTTTTTTAATCTCAATAAAATATTTTTAATCTAGCTTTTTGGAATTCAATTACTAAACAAACCTATGTAGGAAAGAAAGCTGCAACCTGGGTGGCATAGCTAGGAATTTCTGCTGGAAATATCCAAGTTCCTGTTACAAGTCCCTGTTTCCTGCATAGCTAAAGACAGGGTACATTGATGACAGAAGCAGCAAAAAGAGAGTTGGTAATGCAGGGGAGAGGACAAGAGAGTAGACAAAATGAGTAGACATAATCAACGGGTGTAGGAAATTCACTGCAGGCAAAAACCTTTTGGCAGCTTTTGACACTACAAATAATTATAGTACGATGCATGCTATAAAAATCCTTACGAATACTTTTACAAACAAAAGTTGTCCAAGCCTTGCATGTTTATTTTTTTAAAAAATACCAATCCTGTTAGTTTATCAGTTTCAAAGAGTGGTCAAACCAAAAACCGTAATGCTTTAAGTCTGCTTCATGCTCATCATTCCAGTGAGGATTTTTTTTTTTCAAGCGTTCTGCAATAAGCATGAAAACAGTTGATTAGAAATAGACTTTAGGAAGCTCAACATTTTTATTACATATATCCATATTATAATGGAAAGACATATAGCGTGCCAATATTTAAAATCCTCTAAAGTGTACTGCTATTAGCTCTAATATTATTGTCTAGTTCCATCTTAATTCCAATGGTTATCTATCTAAATGTCTTGCCACTGTAGACTAGAGGATTATGAAAAAAGAATAACACACACACACACACATACACACACACACACATGCCACATACATATGCATTTCCTTCTTGTTATTTATTTTTAATCCATCAGATTTGTAGTCTTTTGTTTTATAGTACTATAATTTAATTCCAAATATTTTCAGTTGGGCACCTGTTTTGATGTAATTAATGTCTCCGGTGTATTTTGTTGCCATGTATTTTTATTCTCAGTAACATTCCTTGCTTTACAGATGTCAGAAATATATAGAGAGATTTTCTTGTAATATTGTTCCATTCTTTTCTTATGCATAGGTCTTCTACTAAAGTTTTAAACACAAATTTTGTTGGTGCATTTTTCAATCAGATGTCTGAAAAAATGTACCACTTTCCTACCCAAAATATAAATTCAATGTCAAATATCTGAGTAATTAGATTTTACTTGAATTCTACCTCACTGTGTAAACCCTTCATCATTCTGCACAGCTATTTCCATAATGCCATTTTTTCCCCAGAAACATTAAGATGTTTGCCAAGCAAACCAAATGGGGACATCTTGCGTGAGATTTTTGAACTCTTCTTGAACTCTTCTTCTAAATCGGAAAAAGCAGCCAAAAGAATGAACAGTGTTTCACCATCACCACCCTTAATTAACAATCTAAAAAGTCATCTATTGCTAGATATTGTTTACTGGCGACTCTTCTGGTAATTCATTATTAAAACTGCTTGACATCAGCATGGAAAATGATGAAAAATGCATTCCAATTTATCCTAAGTCATGGAACTATACTTTGAGCAAGTCATTCTTTGTCACCCAAATGTACTCGTAGGACCTTTGGATATACAGCACAGCTATGAAGAGGAATATTACATATGCAGCTTCAAGCATCTTAAATGTAAGACATAAATTTAAGCACTACATTTATAGTATTTAACAAAAAAAACACCTGTCAAACTTTCCCCCTCTTTTTCCAGTCTAGATCAACATCAGGTGTGATTTTTTTTAAAAAAAAAAACTACATGGAAAATTTCTATGGAGATTCTCAGTCATCCAAGTCATCATGGTTGTCTCAAAGGTGCTTTTTCAAGAGCAACTGGACTTTCTTCTTTTTCTTTGAAGACGTTTCGCTTCCTATCCAAGAAGCTTCTTCAGCTCTGAGCTGAAGAAACTTCTTGGATGAGAAGCTTCTGAGCTGAAGAAGCTTCTTGGGTGAGAAGTGAACTGTCTTCAAAGAAAAACATGAAAATCCAGTTGCCTCTTGAAAAAGCACCTTTGGGACAACCATGACCTGGATGATTGAGAATCTCCATAGACCTTTGGCTATGCAGAACTGAAGAAGCTTCTTGGATAAGAAGCGAAACGTCTTCAAAGAAAAACATGAAAGTCCAGTTGCTTCTTGAAAAAGCACCTTTGGTGCATGGAAAATTCTGTTTATTTTATGTTTTACTCTTTAAATGTTAATAAAGAAAAATAGCACCCATTTTGGCCCTCTGGGTTATGATTAGCGAACTGACAGCTTTCTAAAATAAAATACTACGATTCCATCCGCTCCGCGTCAAAAAAAAGCAACCCCCCCTTTCCTTTCGCTCTACCGCCTTCTCTGTCCCTAGCTAGAGGAATGGGAACGTCCGCCCCCCTTCTGCCAAGCCATTGGCTGGAAGTTGACTGAGTGGCAGCTCGACCTCAACCAGCCAGCACTTCCCCTTGAGTCTCGTCACGTGCGCTCTCGGGTTTACGCGAAGGCTTCCCGTCTTTTGCTATTCCTGTCACGTGTCCTTCCTGCTTCGCTCGGCGGATTGGACCAATCTGAATGCTCCTTCCCTCTCGAACGCTGGGGGTGGGGAGAGGTCAGACTGCCTCCTGCGCTAACCGGTAGGTCGGCTTAGGTGGGATATGGCGGGGGGTGCGGTGGGGGCGGCGGGAAGGAGACAAGCTGGGATTGTGTGGCGTTGCCATTGTCTTTTACTGGTGAGCGACAGCTGAGGCGTTGCTGCTGGTGAGCCCGGCGAGAGTGGGCGTCGACTGAGCCTTATTTTGCCTTAAACGACGCGGAGGGTGCCTTATTTTGCTTTACAGAAGATGCTTTTGTACGTAGTAAACGATTAGCTGGCTCGGCGTCTCGAAAATTTATCGCCAGCCCTTGGACCAGAGTCATCTTAGAAGCAGGTTTGGAATCGTCGTCATAAATCCTGCGTTAAATCTCACGGAATCAAGTTAAACCTGTCAACAAGCACTCAAGCAGCATCCCTGCCCTCCACCCTTTGATTGTGATCTTGAGGTTGGAGATGTTTTGACATGAAATAATCTTCTCTGATAGCAGTTGAAGGGACTTTAAATATATACCCGCTCTCTGTCCATTTATTTTTTATGGTGCCAGGCAGTTGTGCAGATAATCTCATGGTTTAGGGTCAGAAGATTATTTGGTCCTACTTTTGTGCTTAAATGAAGTTACCAGCAATCTTAATAGTCTATATAGGCGTGCTGAGGAATTTGTGATCTTTCAGATGTTGTTGGGACTATAACTCCAATCATCCCAAAATAGTAACTTGGTCTCATGGGAGTTGGAGGCCAACATCTGGAGGTCACAGGTTATTCTAAAAGTACAGTATCCAGTTGGAAGTGAACAGACCATAGAATAAAGTTTTTTTTAATATAAATTCATATAATGATGATGGCTAAAAAGTGTCACATTGATGATGTAGGAATCAATGCATCCATATCAAGTTAACTTTCATTAAAAAAAACAATTCACAGAGAACTGGTACCATCAACATATAATCTGGGGTAAAAAATCTCATAGTTGGGCTTTTGTTAAAAATTGCATTTATGTTTATACTATCATCAAAATTTTATTAATCTTATAATACCTATGGGTTTTCCGGTTTAGTGATTGAACTGAAATTTTACATGTACCATTGATATTTTAAATTCCTTTTATCATCTAATCCACCAAAGGTTATTGGATTGCATCAAGGTAGAAATGCAACAGATAAACAATTGCAATTTAACAAGCTATATCAATTGAGTGTTCCATGTTTATCATAAAGATGGTATATAAGTTTATGTGTTGTAGGTTTTTGCTAATTAGTTTGTGGAGTATTTGCATCTTTTGATCAAAGAAGAAAGACAACTATGTCTCATACACGTAAACCTCCTCTTGTGACGGGCATTTCTCCTAAGGAAGGCATTGCATGGACTAAGGTCACAATTCGAGGAGAAAACCTGGGAACGGGACCAACAGATCTGATAGGTAAGTTTTTACTTTTGTGGAGATTCATTTTGTGTACCAGGAGGGCACAACTGGCATCTTGTCTCTGGATTATTGCGGTGTGCCCATATGGAGCTGGCTTTGAAGACCACTAGGAAGTTATGACTGATCCAGAATATAGTAGTGTCAATAGTTATGGGCATGTCTCAATACCACAATTTACACTTCTTCATGAAGTACTCCAGTGGGCTTCAAGGTGCAATATAAGGTGCTGGTAGTCGTCTATAAAGCCTTATATAACAACCGTGGATGAAGGCCTGGATATTTACAGAACCAGCTTCTCTGACTATTTCTGTTCATCCTGTAAGATTGGATATTGTTGACGTAATCTGGATCCCATCAATAAAAAGATGTTATCTTGGGCCTTCTCTGTCACTTTATCTACCTTTGAAGCACCATCCCTTCCTTAGATCCATGTCCCTGACCTTAAGAAAGCATTAAAACCCAGTTCTTTCCATAGGCATCAGCCTAGTGTGATGCATGAACAGGCTGAATGTTACATAGGACTTTTTTTCCTGGCATAGCAGCTTTTATTGTTGTGATGTTATTTTTAAATTTCTATAAACCACTCAGAGTTGCCAGGTAAGCGGGCAGCTTAAAGTTGAAATAATAAATAAGTAAAAATAGTAGAATTCATTCCACACTGCTTCATCAGGAGCACCAATTACCATTTCTAATAATTCTGTGTTATGAATTTGAGGAGGTGATGCCATTGATGGCAACTAAGCTAATCATAGTGGATGAATAAGCAGCCATAGTATTTGGTTTATGACAGTAATGATAGCAGAATTGCCCTTGCTTAGCAGTGTGCTCTTAAAGTTTGATATCATAGGACTGCACGGCTTTGCAATGGTAGTTCTGGCAGTCTCGGTCATCAAGTGAGAAGCTCACATGACAAATGACTTCTGACTTCTTGCAGGCTTCGTCACTGATTTTGCTAAGCCAACAGGGAAAGTTGCAAATCATAATCATCTACCCATGGGATACTATGATGGTCCAAAATCCAGGCTGTTTTCTAAATGCCCAGATTGCAATCACATGACCACGGGTACACTGCAGTTGGCCAGAACTCTGAGGACGACTCGTAACAAGCATAAGTCGTGACAACTGATGCCACCATAAGTTTGAACAGTTGCTGAACATGTGGTCATTAAAGTCCACCTGTAGTAACATCTGTCCCCTCTATAGTAGGTTGACCTCAATGCTAAGTTTTAAGCATCATTTAAAAACTTTGAATTTTTATATTCATCTTCTCAAGTTATTTACTCGGCCATGTTGTCTATATTTTGAGGATTTTTAAACCTTTTTTTCTTATATAATGAGTATTGCCAATACACACACACACACATATACACAAATAAGCCCTAGTTTTGGGGCGAGGTACACACCTAAAAATCAACCTAGGGTGGGGGGGAGGTGAAGTTGCTCCATGCGCCCTGTAACCGCTTGCCTTACCGATAGGACCACCGCAGCCAGGCCTCCCATGTCCCGACACTTGTCAAGCTGTGTGGCTTGTCACGCCAGTGCTGCCGTTCATGGCAGGAGGTTGCACAGTGCTTCGGGCCATTGCTGCTGCTCGCAGCAGGACACTGCATGGTGCTTTGCACCGTTTCAGCGGCACGACAGGTATCAGGGTGTGGGAGGCCTGACTGGTGGTCCTAAGGTAAGATATTCTCCGAAATTAAGACCTAGTGCCTCTCTTGGAGGCAAAAAAAATATAAGACCGAGTCTTAATTTCGGGGAAACACGGTATAAGGAAAAAAAGGTTTAAAAATCCTCAAAATATAGACAACAAAACTGAATAAATAACTTGAGAATGTTGATTTTGAATTTCAGGTATTCCAAAGAAAGAAAAGTCAACACGTTTTTTTCTCCCTTAGGTAACAAAGGGATCTCAAAACCTGTTCCTT